>CM031372.1:53930043-54530043 GCA_018208015.1 Medicago ruthenica | reverse complement strand
TACCGCTACAATCCCGCATAACCTTGAGCTCCCCATTAACCAAGCTGAAGAGGATGGTGAAAGCGAT
Organism: Medicago ruthenica; assembly: GCA_018208015.1. NCBI lineage: Eukaryota > Viridiplantae > Streptophyta > Magnoliopsida > Fabales > Fabaceae > Medicago > Medicago ruthenica. The sequence goes on along the minus strand of CM031372.1, from coordinate 54,529,976 downwards.
TGTGAGCTTCCCGAGGAGTTGGCAAGACTGCTAGAGCATGAGTCTAAAGAGATACAACTGAATCAAGAGCCTGTGGAGGTAATCAACTTGGGAACTGAACACAAAAGAAGAGGGGTCAAGATCGGTTTGTCTTTAAAGGCAAAAGAGCGCGAGAAGTTGGTCGAACTCTTGAGGGAATATATAGATGTGTTTGCATGGTCGTACCAAGACATGCCAGGATTGGATACCAAGATAGTTGAGCACAAGCTGCCACTCTAGCCAGAATGCCCGCCGATAAAACAGAAGTTGAGAAGGACAAGACCGAACATGTCGCTCAAGATCAGGGAAGAGGTCAAAAGACAGTTTGATGCAGGATTCCTAGCCGTGGCAAAGTATCCACAATGGGTTGCCAACATAGTACCAGTGCCGAAGAAAGATGGTAAAGTGCGAATGTGTGTCGACTACCGAGATCTGAACAAAGCAAGTCCCAAGGATGACTTCCCAATACAGCCCGGTTCGCAGTTTTCTCATTAATGGATGGATTCTCATGCTATAATCAAATCAAGATGGCTCCAGAAGACATGGAGAAAACTACTTTCATCACCCCATGGGGAACATATTGCTACAAGGTAATGCCTTTCGGCTTGAAGAATGCTGGAGCAACCTATCAAAGGGCAATGATGGCTCTTTTCCATGACATGATGCACAAAGAAATAGAGGTCTGTGTAGATGACATGATCGCCAAGTTCGAAACTGAAGAAGACCATATCTTTCACTTGCAACGTACGTTTAAGGAAATACAGACTGCGAGTCAATCCAGCTAAGTGTACCTTTGGTGTCAGGTCTGGAAGGTTACTTGGTTTCATCTTTAGTCAACGAGGGATTATGGTTACCTTGACAAGGTACGTGCAATCCAAGAAATGCCAGCTCCTTGTACTGAAAAAGAAGTTCGTGGTTTTCTAGGGAGATTGAACTACATCTCTAGGTTCATTTCTCATCTCACCGCTACTTGTGAGCCAATCTTCAAATTGCTACGTAAGGATCAGGCCATCATATGGAATGAGAATTGCCAAGGGGCATTTGAAAAGATCAAACAATACTTGCAAGAACCACCCATCTTGATACCGCCCGTTCTTGGAAGACCTCTCATTATGTACTTAACAGTATTGGAGGAATCCATGGGATGTGTGCTGGGGCAACATGATGAAACTGGTAGGAAGGAGCATGCCATCTATTTCTTGAGCAAGAAGTTTACCGATGTCGAAACCAGATACACCCTGCTAGAAAGAACTTGTTGTGTTTTGGCATGGGCTGCCCGCCGATTGAGACAGTACATGATTTGTCACACAACATGGTTGATATCAAAGATGGATCCAATCAAGTATATCTTTGAAAAACCCGCTCTGACTGGAAGGATTGCCCGTTGGCAAATGCTGTTATCCGAGTATGACATCCTGCACGTAACTCAGAAAGCCATTAAAGGAAGTGTGCTAGCAGATGACTTGGCTCATCAACCAGTGGAAGACTATCAGTCCATACCATTTGATTTCCCATATGAAGATATTATGGCTTTAAAAGAAGATGAGATCATAGGAGACGATGAGGGACCCGAACCGGGAGCTCGATGGAAGCTTGCATTCGATGGTACATCTAATGCCATGGGGCATGGGATTGGAGCTGTTCTAATATCTCCAAAGGGTGGTTATACCCCCTTCACAGCAAGACTATGGTTTGACTGTACAAATAATGTGGCGGAATATGAAGCATGCATCTTGGGCCTTGAGGCTGCCATCGAGTTAAGAGTCAACATTTTGGAGGTGTATGGAGGTTCAGCCCTAGTCATTTACCAAGTAAAAGGAGAATGGGAAACCCGTCATCCCAAGCTGACCCCGTACCGCGCTCATGTCTTGAAGCTAATAAAGTTCTTCGACGAAATCACCTTCCATCATATCCTTAGAGAAGAAAATCAAGTAGCAGATGCTTTGGCTACGTTATCATCAATGTATAAAGTGAAATTTCACAATGAAGCGCAACTTATAAAGGTAGAGCACCGAGACGAGCCGACATTCTATCTATCCATCGAAGAGGCATCTGATGGCAAGTCATGGTACCATGACATCAAGGTCTACCTCAGAGATCAAGAATATCCTGCAAACATTCCAAATAGGGATAAAAAGACTCTAAGACGACTATCAGCTAAATTCTTCCTGAATGGTGATGTGCTCTACAAAAGAAATCACGACCTGGTTCTTCTCAGGTGTGTGGACAAACATGAGGCAGACTTGCTAATCAAAGAAATCCACGAAGGGTCCTTTGGTACTCATGCCAATGGACATGCAATGGCTAGAAAAATCCTAAGGGCTGGTTACTATTGGCTGACCATGGAATCTGATTGTTTCAGCTATGCTAGGAAGTACCACAAGTGCCAAATCTACGCTGATAAGGTGCACGTGCCTCCGACTCCTTTGAATGTGATGGCATCACCTTGGCCGTTCTCTATGTAGGGCATCGACATGATCGGACCCATTGAACCTCAAGCTTCAAATGGACACCGGTTCATCCTAGTCGCCATCGACTACTTCACCAAATGGGTTGAAGCTGCTTCATATGCCAATGTAACTAAGCAAGTGGTGGTTCGATTCATCAAAAAGGAGATAATATGTCGCTACGGACTCCCCAACAAAATCATCACTGACAATGGCACTAACTGAAGGGATTTAAGAGGGGTTTTTAAAAAAATTTAATCCTCTTAGCGGAACAAATCCCATTGAAACGGATCTTGATTAAATCATTAATCACAAATCAAACACATACTTAAACACTTTAAGGATTCATGTGTATACCTCTTGAAGAGCAGAACCTTTGTGGCAGAATTGTTTCTGATCACGAGCAAAGCAACGTAGCGATGCCTCTATTCAGTCCACACGAACAGAACTTCTCCGATGACCGGTGCTAGCCAATTCCAACGAAGATTCAGAGAAAACAGGGTTTAGAGAGCGGCGGCTAGGGTTTCACAAATTTTGTGAATTAGGTTAAGTGTTTCAACAAAAGTCTGTAATGCTTCACCACAAGGGTTCTATTTATAAAACCACTTGTGTGGTCAACAAGTTAAGCACTTAAATACACCGTACCTTACGATGGACCGCATTTTTCTATTTCATAAATTAAATAATAAGTCATACTTAATTATTTAATTACTAATAAGTCCTACTTATTATTTTATAAATAAGTCTTACTTATTTATTTCTCTCATCTATCTGTCCTTTGTGTGTGACCCCTATAGGTTCCCGTAACGTTGGCAATAATATTAAATCACCTATTTAATATTATAAACAATGAGCGGTATCTAGCAACACATCACTGTTATCCAAGTGACGAGAATGTCATGTGATCTGACGAAACCTTTCCGTGATAATGATCATGTGTATAATTACGCCTTTGCCTTCATGTCTATATTGAACACAAGGCATAGACCGTGTCATCCTTGTCTAGTTCAATATTGGGCCCATAGACATTTCTCCTGTTATGTAGGAGGGGCAAATTCCATCTAGGTCACTCATGTCCCTTAGCATGATTCATGGAGTACCCATCAACCAACTTTATAGTCATCCTATTATAGACAACGTTTGAATGGTGATAAAGCACTCGACTCCTACATCTAGGGTACATAGTGGTTTCAGGTCAAAGGGTGGAATACACCACTATCACTATGAGAATATCTTATGACACTTTTCATAACTTTTACTATGTAGTATTCTCATGGCGGGTAAATCCAATATAAATATTACTCCTAATATTTATACCTATGTGAAGACTTGATAACTCTTTATCTATGATCTGTGAGATGTGATCATCAGTCTATCCACATAATAGTCTCTATGCTTTAATGTTATCCCATTTCACAATAAAGCTTGACTACGGATACTTTAAGAATAATGTCCTTTCGTTCAATGAGTCTCACGATTAAGTCACACTTAATGCTCCATTAAACAGACCAATTATTCTAGGGAATTTATTATTTTGAAACTAAACAAAAGAATAAATAAAAGCCTTATATATATATATATATATATATATATATATATATATATATATAAGTCATGATACAAAGCCAAATCCAATCAAAATAGATTGGCTATTAGGGCTTACTCCAACACTAACCTGAACAACAAACTGATGAAAGAGTTGTGTGAAAATTTCAAAATCGAACACCACAACTCTTCACCATACCGGCCAAAGATGAATGGAGCCGTAGAAGCAGCAAACAAAAACATCAAGAAAATCCTTCAAAAGATGGTGAAAACTTACAAAGATTGGCACGAAATGCTTCCCTTCACCTTACATGGCTATAGGACCTCGGTTCGCACCTCGACAGGGGCAACCCCGTTCTCCCTGGTATATTGCATGGAGGCAGTCCTCCCCATTGAGGTGGAAATTCCCTCAATGAGAGTCCCGATGGAGGCCAAATTAGAAGAAGCATAATGGATCCAAGCAAGGTTTGACCAGTTAAACTTAATCGATGAGAAGCGGATGATAGCCTTATGTCATGGTCAGTTATATCAAAGCAGGCTCAAGAAGGCGTTTGACAAGAAGATCCGTCCTCGAGAGTTCCAAGAAGGCGACCTAGTGCTCAAAAGGATCTTACCTATACACAAAGATTCGCGTGGAAAGTGGACCCCGAACTATGAAGGCCCTTATGTAGTGAAGAAAGCCTTCTTTGGAGGAGCCTTGATTCTCACAACAATGGACGGCAAGGACTTTCCACGTCCTGTGAATTCTGATGTAGTCAAGAAATACTATGCTTGATAACAAAAGAACGCCCGCTAAGTTGAAAACCTGAAAGGGCAACTTAGGCAAAAAGGGGCATCCCGGTGGACTGAAAACTCGAAAGGGCGGTCCAGGCAAAAATTAGGGATACAAAAAAACAAAAGAAAACCCGCTAAGTCGAAAACCTGAAAAGGCGACTCAGGCAAAAGTTGGGAAAAAGAAAAAGGTAGGTAACTACATCAAGACAGTTCGCTCCTAACATCAACTGAAGAACCAATTTCTTCGCCATCCCCAGAAGTAAGGTGTTGTGGACTTAGGGTTATTAAGAAAGATTGTAGGCGCAGCGATCCCCAAACGACCCGCAAATGGTAGGCGCAGCGATCTCCAAAGACTGTAACAGTTTGAACGACGAAAGATGATTTGGGAGAGAAAACGGAGGTAAGGGAAGTGACAAGGGTAAAGGAAATCTGAAAGTGGAGGAAAAGTAGAACCGCATCAGTTTAAAGTACAAAAGCCTGGGAAAACACGCAGATGACATCACTTAAGTTGGCACGATTTCCAAGAACCGTTGCGATGCGCACACGTCAGCGAGAGCGAACGGTCGCCTCATGTCAACCGTCGGATCCTACCGAGGCGCGTCCTCAACCTAAACCCTCAAAAGGAATCACGCTCATCATGGGCTAGTCCTGGCGCGGCGATCTAATCTACTCAAAGGAGCCATTTCTACACATAGTTTAATCACTTCGCCTTGTCCCAAGACTCGTGCTTGTTGGGCTATGAATACCCTCGTTGGGCTAGCACCCACTAAGGCCCCCAAAACAGAAATATGGAGCTAGTACCCATGTTGGGCTAGTATCCATGTTGGGCTAGTACCCATGTTGGGCTAAACACCCATGTTGGGCTACCACCCATCGTGGGCTAGCACCCACGTTGGGCTAGCACTGATAAAAAAATTTCACATAGCTTCATGATCAGTAAGCCCCACTTGCTGGGCAAAAGGTCATAGACAAATCCCCCCGTTAATAGTTTAATCACTTCGCCTTGTCCCAAGACTCGTGCTTGTTGGGTTGTGGACCGTAGATCTCACCATTTAAGCCTTGGGGCCCTAAAGACAAGGGTTTGAACCCTTGGAGTAAGGCTGGGCGCCCTCCAGGAGGGCGCAGGGCCCACTTGACAGTCATAAATAACCCTAGGTGACCTTCCTAAAGGGCATCCTCTGGGGGTGCTCTCAGCAGCTTACGAGGGCGCCCTAGTCATGGTTTTGGCCCTTTACGATTTGGGCCCAAAACCATGGCCAGATAGGCCCAAGTCGAGGCTACAAATAGTAACCATGGGATCATTCCCAAAGGATGACCAAAACAGACTCTGAAAACCCTAGTTTTCCTACATTGTACTCACCACCAGTACAGTTTACGTGAACAAATTGTGGTTTTTTGTATATACATTAGCATTTTTTTTTTTACAATTTGTATGCATTTAGCTTCATTGTTGGTGGAGATTAAAAGTATGTTTGAAATGCCAATAAGCAGTATGGTTAGAGTGAGTTTGTTACAAATTATTCCAACAACAAAAAAAGTATTTTAACAAAGTAATCATTTTTTAGGATTTTGATTGTGTTTCTTCAAAAAGTACTGTGAAGATTGTTTTTCTCGCATATTGTTCATTCTGAAGTCTTCCACACGGTCTACCTTGATTGCTAGAGTTTCCACACGATCTACCTTGATTGCTGCTTTCAAAGTTAAAATCCCACCATAAATCAATGACTACCGTAGCTAATTGGAAAGTGTTGTCAAAGTTAATACCCTCAAAATCACCAAAGATTTTTAAAAATTTGAGATTTGGCGAGTCTATATTAATTTGGGAGAAACCCTCAACTTCTATCAATTTCAATGTTTCAAGCAGAGGGCAGCCAGATATCAAGTTTTCGAAAGCATCTTGAGCCACTGTTACTAGATTCAGATCAAGGCTTTTCAAACTCCTAAAGCCTTGAAACGTTGTTGGCGGTTTAAGACAACACCAATGTAATTTTAAATGATGTAAATTTTGACAAGAGAATAAGCACCAAGGTATCTTGTAGTGTCCCTCCATCCAAACTTCCAGCACAAGCTCTTTAATAGACCTTATAGTTAGATGAAGAATCCACCGATCAACATCACTCACAAGACTCTCACCAATGAGATCACGATCCTCATAGAACTTGAATATGTTGATTGGCCCAGAATGAAGTAAAAGTACATGATCAACAATTTTCATAATCTTCCTCTCAATAACTAAAGGGTCTTCCGAAGCTGCAGCAGAGAGACATTGTCTATCAAACACAAGATTTGGAAGTGTGTACCATTCGTTCCTCCATTTTTTAGATAAAACACTTGTTCTCACTGCTTCCCTAATTGGCAAGTAAGTCAGAATCTGATCTATTACATGACCAGGTAAGCAACTAATTCTATCCGGATTCGGTTCCAGCTCCACATCAATCACTCTTTGGGGAGTAGACTTTCTATGTTTTCTTCCCTGTAGATAGATATATTCATATTCAAACAAAGGTACATACATGATTCAGAAAACAAACTAGGTTAGTGTATATAGCAAGAATCATAGCTAGGTCAACTAAGAGAGAACCTTGAAACTCAAACTAATGTAACTTCATTAGTGGCATAATTTGGCATGAGAACAAATATAATGTTGTCTAATAGTACCCCAGAAAGAAGTTAGAGAATTACCATGTGAAGGAATTCCTTGTTTGTGAACTCTTTTCTCTCTAATATTTTTTTTTTCAGTTTTCTTTTCCCACCCCCGCCCAAAAATAGATTCTGAAGTGAGGAAAAGCTGGCATGTTGTTGGATCCCATTAAACATTTCTACTTAGAGGAGGGGGGAATATGGAGATGATGCAATATAGACAGATTTTTTTTTTTTTAACACACATAGATGTTAGAGATGCTTTCTTCGTGAATTAATCATTCGCACTGTATAGCATAGCTCCAAAATTATAAATGAAATTAATTAATTACAACTTCATTTCTGTTTTCAATGTATATAATTAATTGCATTTTCTTCGGTATAAACTATTTTTTTTTAAGACTAAATTATTTTATTTCATTTTGTAGGGTGACTTGTTTCATTGAATTATCTATAGAAAATAATAAAGTGGGCTTATAGAAAATTGTAAGGTACAAAATTTACTTATTCTTGTAAGGTATAAAATTGGATCTTCACTCTTCTTTCATTTTTCAGAAAGGATTTATTTTATTTTTTCTGAGATGGGAAATGATTTATTTATGTTTATACAAAAATGTTTATCCACTTTAACTTCCGTCATTTTATGTTTATCCACTTTCCGTTATTTTTGTTGAATTTCAAATTTTAAGAAACAAGGACGTTAATTCTATAATTTCTTTTGAACATATGTTGTCAAGTCTAAAAAAGTTGATAGTATTCAGTAAAACTCAATTTCAAAAGTGACAAAAAAAAAAACACTCAATTTTGAATGTACGAAAATAATTTTTGTTTTATAAAATTAAATTCAAAGTTTAATAAAAATATATTTTTGCACCGTACAATTTAGAACACATTTTTTTACGTATAATTTGATTTAGAGCTTTGAAGGGTACTTTTCTTCTTTTCTAAAATTAAATGAGACTAAAAATATGTGTTAAAAGAATTTTTAAAAAGTGTTGTAGTGAGAAGACGAAGTAGAGGAATATTAGAAAATATTAGAAAGTACAAATATTGTTTGAATTTTGGGATGTGATTTTTTTTTTGGACAATTGATATGAAAATGTGTTTACACCATTTTATTAATCAAAATGTCTTCATTATAATTTGATATATCAACCATCTAAAATACTAACTCTCAACAACAAAAAAAACTGACAGTAAATGCAGCTTCTTAACTAAATTATGGGCAACAATATTTATTTATCTCGCGACAAACTCAACATTATAGTATCTATAATTAGGGATGGGAATAGGCCAGACCGGCCTACAGGGGCCTACGACCTAGCCTACGACAGGTCAGGCCAGGCCAGACTTTTTTCGTAAATAGAGAAGGCCTAGGCTTTTTTAGAAGCCTATTTAGCTTAAAAGGCCAGGCCACAGGCCATTCAAAAAGCCTCTTAAGCCTATTAGGCCGGCCTATTTAAGTAAATATGATTAATATTATTTATTATTATAATATATTTTGTACTTTGAATTAAAATATAAATTCGTTAGTAATTTAAGTTTATTAGTATACATTAACTTTTAGCATATACAAATGTATTATTATAAACTAGAATTGAAATATGATGCAATATATAGTTAAATTCCCTAAAAACTCATGTTGATTACTAAAAGAGAGTTTAATCTAATTGATCTATTAGTTCGCTAGTCTATTTAAACTTAGATCATATTGCTTACTTAAAGATGTTCATATGATATAGGCTTTTAAACAGGCTAGCAGGCCTTATCAGACTTTCAGAAGGCCAGGCTCAGGCCTCAAAAGTAAGCTTATGACAGGTCGCAGGCCAGGCTTAGGCCTTAAAAAATTTGGCAGGCCAGGCTTAGGCCTTGCAAAGCTTAGCTCGGCCTAGCCTATTCCCAACCCTATCTATAATATAACTTTTTTTAATAACTTGAAAAATAGATTTATATCGAGTAATATTCCGATGTAACATCATTCGCCGAAAGAAACCTATCTATCACCTTATTTGAATTTAGCTCAAAATCAACCGGTCCCTTTTTGGAACAATTCGGTTCGTAGAATTTAGCTAAAAACTTTAAACTGTTTTTTGTGAAATTGGATCCCATTAAACTTTCAGTCATCAAAAAGTGTCAGCATTTGTATGTATATATACGTTACTACATAGTACAAATGTACCCACATAAAGAAAAAAGTGGCTAAATGTAATAGTGGTACTACTTCCCTTCATTAGCCTAAAATTTGTTTGTACAATCACACATTGCACAAGTAAGGAAGAAAAACATAGTGCAGTTCATATTCAAACTATTTGTAAGGAAATGAGACTATCGTTGATCACCAACCAACATTCTCTTTTGAGCTCGATTTAGTCATTATATACAGATAAGTTTGATTCAGCTTCTTTTTACCGCAGTCGTGAGTTTAGTGGCCGTATTCCGACGAAAATGAGAACCTAGCAATTGTTGCTCCAAAGAACATGTTTTTAGGAAGGTGGTTGACGCAGAAACAAACACACGCTACATCACAAAAAGTTCTAACAATATTTTTTTGGTATAGACGGAAAAAAAAAAAAAGTTCTAACAATTACTCAAGCACAACCAGAAGCTATCTTCTGATTGGTCTTTTTCAGGGTTGAGCAACCCGAGACATCCCCTAATTGTGTTCATTTCAGAAATGTTATTGTCCATTAAATTATGCTTCGTAATAAAAAACGACAAGATTTAATATGGTAATTAAAAAAAAGGACAAGATTGATAATAGATAATTGCACCCATTGAATATCTATAATTGTTTAAAATCAACTTTTCTATGTAAAAATGCTATTTGAACACAACACATCGATCCACTGATCATGTTTACCAAGTCACCAAAACATAAACATCAAAACCACATCCAGGACTTGTAATACGAGACTAAAATCAAAATGAACCTATCGATTTGGATGTAGATGCATAATGAGGCAAAAAAGTAGCAAATCACAAAATTGAAAAGCTTTCTGCACTTTCTCACATTTCAAACCTTGTATAATGCATATAAATACATGAAATCAATCTAAACCTTGAACGGAGAAGAGTCTAGACTTCAATTCAATCATTGCAGGCCTCAACATTCATATAAACCAACAACATTTTAAAGCATCAGCAATCATTTCTTCTCTGTTGTAACGCCCACAACAACATTGCTTACCTGTGCCAGTTCACATTCTTAAAGTTAAATCTTGTTTTGCTCAAAAATCACAACAAAAAAAATCTGTGAAACGGTAGAAAATGCAGGATATGGTAACTATAAAATGGAAGCTTTTAATAATATTTTATAGTTTTCATCCTCAAACTATTGATTTGGTCCCTAACCTCCATTTTGAGTTAAGACAGAATTCATTTTAGGGGAATCACGTGCTTAAGTTACAGTATAGTATAGAAATTAGTTGGTGCCATTACATGGCGTAACATTAGTGATTAGACACAAGCAGTTAAAGAATGTCACATGTAGGTAGGGACCAAAAATAGTCATTTCATATTATGAAGGAATAAAAATAAAATAAAAATTTTACAGGGGGACCAGAACTCAAAAATATATATCCAAAACTAACTAAAAAAGAAAAGAGATGTTAATTACCAATTTCCCACTTGAATCAACGGACATAGGATTTTCTACTACTACAGTTTGGCTCTCAAAGCGGGGTCTTGACTGTAGGGTATTAAGATCACATGTATACATGTTAGATATCAATGTCATAACAATAATTTGACATGTAATATGAATAATCACCAAAAGAAAGAAAAAAAAGTCAAAAGCATAGTGATGCAGTAGAAGATACCATTTCGGAGCTGGTTGTTTCATTAGGTGTCCGTACAGGAGTTGGCGGCCTTCCATTGGTTATCTACATGACAGAATAGCACAATCCAGGAAAGGGTAAAAGAAATCAGCTCAAAACAAAACCACATAAAATGCAAAAGGTTGACAACTGATATCAAGTAAATTGCAGGCATAGAGGAATTTGAACCCGTGCTTATGACAGTCACGTGTTATAGAGACAGTAATCACCATACAAGTACCAAAATCCTAAAATATATTTGAAGTAATGTATATAACTATAAATGCAATCTTTTTCTATTAAAATAACATGCATCATAACATTTATGTACCCAACTATATCAAGCTTTATAGTTCTTTCCTATGCTCTTGTCTTTCTTTTCTTAAATATCCAGTTTCCACATAGTGCAGATAATTCTAATAACTGCAGAAACTACCCAACAAATTGAAGCCCGAACCAGATGACGTAACCTGACCAACTATTTTCTGATTTTCAACAAGTTAATCATAAAACGGAATCAATTAACTACAACTTTACTTCCTATTCTTCAAATCCAATCAGTCTAAAATCTTTAGCTACAAGTTTATCAAAATAGAATCATGATTGACACAACTAACTAAGTTTACAACAAAATGAACTCCAGATCAACAGAATTAATTTACTGAAAATATTTGTGAAAATAGAAAGTGAAATAACAGATTAATATAATTCCATCAATGTACACTTACATCAACATTAGTAATATAGTGACAAACTGCACATTTGACTGAGGGAGCTCCATAAGGATACATGAGTGTTGTCCGGCAGTTCCCACAACGGATATGGTTCATTTGATTAGAATCTTTAAAGGCAAAGCCAACAATAAGTCAGTAAACAACTTAGCATGTATGATTGGCAACATTAATTATTACAATAAAATAAAATATCCATAGATGAAGAAAATGGAACTAACTAAATGAAACTTCATGAACACCAAACATCCTGAAGTTTACACGTAAATTTTTACATTTAAAACACCCTCATTATTGAGCTATGTGGATAATAATGACAGCATTTTTCAATACAAACTTTCATCAAGCATAGAAAACTAATCAAGTTATTTAAAACTAATCTGAATTTTGGGTTATGCTCATATCCAAATGAACCAAGATTCTCTCTTGTTTTTGTAGTTTACAGATAATGAATTACTGCAAGTGGATGATATTGATTAGGGGAAAAAAATCATAGGCTGGTTTATTCGACTTTTTTGTTGATATGCTCATATGAGTCATATCCAACTGTTCCAAATACTTCACTAGTTAGGAACAAGAATGGTTTTACGTCTAACAAAACTATACCATCTTTGTGCCACGTCAATTCCCAAAAATATAAACAGGGTTTGCCAAAACATTTGGTCTAAAAATGGGGGAAAATGTTTATTTAACCAGAAGTATATGTCATGGTCATCACCCAATCGATAATATGACAACAATTGGCCAATAGTTGGATGGAGGAATAGTTTAGGGACCCTTTAGTAGGTTTTAATAGTTTAGGGACCAATTTAGACAGAGAGAGAGAGAGAGAGAGAGAGACTGCTAGTTCAGGGATCAAATTGATTGTTTATTCGTTAAAAAGAAATGGAGAGGCCTGTAACCAATAGTTGGGTGGTTGTTAGCTATGAAGCACGTTCTCCCCTGATATTGTGTGTGTCCTTGTGTCCGACACTTGTACGACAACTCAGACAAGTGTCCCCAAAAAACTTTTTTTCTTTGCTTCGACACACCTTGGTACTCCTTGGACACATCTCAGACAAATCCATGATACGAGATTTAAAGATCTGTCGAAGCAATGATGATTGTGGAGTTGTTAAGGAGAGGTCCAGACTTCTCAAAAGTAGCTTGGAATTGAAACAGATCAAGGGAAGTTTTATTTTATCTTTTAGCATTAGAATTCAATTTCCTTTACTGTCTTGATACCAGTTCTACCATAATACCATTCATACACAATCAAATAGATAAGGTCCCGAGGCATGTAGCACTTAGCAGTAGAAGGTTAAATTTATTCAAAATAATAGCAAATTGTGGAATACCCATGAAACCATTCTTGAAGAGACTGCTTGATGCCATATAAGGACTTGGAGATACAAAAAAAATTAGGTTAGAAGACTCAATCAACACAGTATGGGTGAAAACAAGGGTCTCTACCATCATTGTGTCTTCCTTCAAAAACCCAAAAGTGAAACTTCAAGGTATCAAAGTGGCTTTGGGCAAGTGCTGGCCAGCTAAGGGCCTAAATAAGGTCGGACAAAAATTATCAAGTGGAATGGAACGACATCCCTTGACAACCAGATAGAAACCAGGTGCACCGAGCAAGGGAACAGAAACCTTGCTGGATGTGGCGGGCACACAACAGCTTCATTTGCAGCACAACATGGTGCACTGGACACGCTAAGGCTATTAAGGATGACAGTGGGATTGCCAGTGAAGATAATGCTCAGCAACAGTAACTCTACAGCCCCACCAACCAATGCAGAGGAAAGAGAAAAGGCTGCACCCGAAGTGTACACCGAACACAGTAGATAGGGCAGGGGATCGAAGTTGAAACACAGTCAGTCAGCTACAAAAATATTGCATGGTCCATCAAGTATGCATGGTTTTCGAGTTGCCCCATTTTAGGCCCCGAACACCATGTTGGGGAAGATAATTTGAGAACCATATGCCAAAACCTATGTCTCAACTATACCACACACCTTGGTGATTTATTGTAAGGAATTATAATCAGAATTACGCTGTCCTTGGAATAATCAGAAGATATTCCATTTAATGGATATTTATTGCAGAATTTTTTAGTTGTTAGAGACACAAAAAGCATTTCTGAGCATTTTACCAAACATATTAAGCTTTTAGAAGGATTGGCCGTGGACATCGTAATATGGTATCAAAAACTATGACCAACCGATCGAAAGTCAACCCTTTCGCTCCCATTCTTCTGAATGAAACTGAATTTCACCACCATGCCCACATTTCAAACCCAAAGGGTTGTGTGTGAGATATAAAAATAATTCATGATCCTTCGCTAAACAGTACAATATTTTTGGAGAGTAGGTCACTGGAAGTAGTCAACAAATACTTGTTTGAGTTTGATGTACATATAGTTGGCTTACATTCTTTAATTTCTCACAAAGACATATATAGCTTGAAAAATTCACCGCAAGGGCAAAGAGGAAAGGAAAGAATTATAAATTACGTGTATACCAGGATTTAGTATACCATAGATGAATTAAGTGTATTTAATGATCAAGTAACACGTAAATTAATCAGCAAATTAGCATGCAGTGCAATAAGATTCATATTAAACTAAATGCTGTACAAATCTGGCAACACGTAATTGTAAATATATATCATACCTGGCACAAGATTTATAGTGTTACAGCAGGAACATCTCACGCTAGTAGCTCCACGTGCGTGCATTAGCAATGTTCTACAACCTCCACAATAAAGTTGTGACATTTCCATTCCTGCAGGCACATCAGGAAATTTTAGATCCCCAGATGTAACCATTTAGTTTAAATCCAAGAACAAGTGAACTTTTAATCTGGCTAGTTGCATAGTTGCTTTCTACTTTATACTCACATATGCATCCCTTGTTAATAATTGGCTAAATAGAGAAAGATGGGATATAATTGAATATAGATATGAACTAATAACAATCAATATAGGGCACACCATCGTTACCAACCTCTAGATCCTAATTTGGATCAGACGAGAAGTGAATACGTAAATCACAGCATAAAAAAGAATATCCTACCTTCAATACATAAACGCACACACACACACATACGTGTGTGGATCCAATTACATCAACGCACGCACACACATACGTTTGTGGAACCAATTACTCCAAGAAGGAGTTTTCAATTTAATGTATAATATACTTTTTAAAATATAACTAAATATCAACAACAAAAATTACAATATTTAGTGTCAACAAAGAGTTGTTAAGTGGGGCAAGTATGACAAAAGTTACTCCTTTGTTAAGTTGTTGATATGCTACACCAAAAAGCGTATGAAGATGGTGACATGCTACACTAGTTTTACATCGGGAATGAGGAACCACGATAGCAATTGAACTATTTTATAGAACTTGACTCCAATTCTGTACAAAACTAGTATTATTGAGTTAATTTTTCCGTTGGAAGAACCAACAGGCAAAGTGGCTTCCATTACTGCAAAAACTCAAAACTTACAACTTAATCGCAGGGCCGGCCCAAAGCAAGTGCAATCAGGCCCATGGCCACAAAATTTTGAGGGCCCAAATTTAATGGTTGTTTTTATGAGGGGGGCATTCTTTTAATGTATATGTAATGTTACCCACTATATTGAGTATATGATTTTGGTGGTGCAGTGGTAAATGCGTTTTAATTTTGTTCCCCATGACCTGGGTTCGAAACTCACGTTTTGTAATATTACATTTTCTGTTTAAAAAATATCAAAGGAAGGATCAAAGCCGGCCCTGCTTAGTCTAAGTATGCAATCAAATTAACTCAACACACTAAGCATGGAGCAAGAAAATTCTTGAAATCTTGATAACAAAAACACTAAAAGGAAACATACCAGGAGGAAGAACAGGAATAACGGGGGTAATTGTGCTGCACACTGCACAGCAAACATTGCTTGCTCCTCTAGGGTAAAGCAAGATGTTCCTACACCCAGTACACATAATGTGGCTCCGCATAGCTGAAAAATTAAACACCACCACCGTTAACCATAATGAAAGTGAAGCAAAACATGAAACGAAAATATGTCACAAGATATACAATAACAAAATCTTATCCCACGAGGTGAAATCTGCTACATAGATAAAATGACACTATAATACTCTCATATTTAAAAGCCGCACATTTTACCCGTTGCCTTGAGCCACACGTAAAAAGCGTTGATGTTTTTAACTACACAAAAAAACACCACTACTACCATCCACGTACCATATATGATAGTCTTAGACTAATTTATTTGTAAAACAATCAAAATATGAAATGAAAATTCATCACAAGATGTACAATAACCAAAACGGATCCCACTAAGTGGAATCAGCTACATATATGAAATGACGCTATAATACTCTGCCATATACTCCCTCCGTCCTATTTACAAGAGGTCAACAAAAATTGACGTATCTGGTTCAAAATTTGGACCAGATATATCAACTTTTGTTGACCAAAATGTCTCTTATAAATAGAACCAGAGAGAGTATCATATCTCAAGTCAAACTATTGAACTTCACAATAACAACAACAAGCCTTATCTAACTAAGTGAGGCCGGCTAAATGGATCAAAGGACATCATAATGCTCTATCATGTACAAACATGACTAAACCCTCTAACTCAATATTCATCAATCTTTTCTACAACAATCACAATCGTCTCATAAGATGTAAAAAAATAATCTTTGAAATTCAAAAGGCAAATTAAAAAAAAAAAAATGATAAAGTAATAAATAAATGAAAGTGATATGATATGAGATAATAAGAAACCCTAGAAATGGAGAAAGAATACCTGAGTGGGGATTGAGAAAACGCAGAGGAAGAATGTTGTGCGGAGAAACCGAAAGAAAGAAAAGTGTATTATATATGATATGATTGGTGCGTTTGATTTGATTGATTGAGAAATGGGAAAATTAATAAAAAGGGATCGATAAATTGCGATGATTTGTTTTTATGAATAAAAGGAAATGTTTGATTGTTAATACTGAATTACGATGATTTGGTTGGATTGAATCAATCAATGTTAGCACACCCAAAAGGAAAATTGTTTTCTTTGTCGGGACCGATCAGGAAACTTCTTCACCGTGCGTTTTCTTATATGTTTCTCAGTTTTTATCCTAAAACTAGTAAAATAACCGGAGTAAGCATGGAATGACTTTGGGATTCATCAAAGTACAAAAGTATTTACAAATCATTTAGGTCAGCAATGAATCAAATCAGCTCACAAAGTTTGGAATCTAATATAATTAATTCGTTGAATTTAGTTAATGTATCAAATGAGTTGAATTTAAGTTTAAATTAAGTTCGTTAACATAATGACTTAAACTTAAACTATATATACATTTGATTTACAAATTGGTTTGATTATATGTATATGTGTGTAAGTGCGTGTATATGTGAAATTACATGTACTAGTTAATTTTGTCGGACTTATATCCTTTGGTTGATGGCATTGAATGGTCTTTGGGTAAGGCATTTTTGTCAATTGTTTCCATATTCTCTATCTCCCACAACCTTTTTCTCCGAGCGAATAGGGGTGATATACCTACACGTGCTCTGACACCTAAGTTAGTGAAAGACGTGAGATGATATGTGTATTTGTAAAAAGTGAACTTAACTTGCCCTAGGTGTGAGATCTGGTATTTTATAGTGGAGGTTTATAGTTTTTTCCCTTGTACCTTTGCTTGGACAGCTGTTCTTGAGAACAGTCGTGATCATTTTAGGGATAGTTGTAGTCCTTTGAAGGACAACTGTGAGTGCTTCCTCCTTGGTAGATTTGTGTCACGGACCATGCTGGTTGTTCACCTTTGGTATGTGTTCTCCTGTGCCACGGACCATGTTGGTTGTTCACCTTTGGTTCGTGTTTTCCCGTGTCGCGGGCTTCTTTGGATGTTCTCTATTTGGTTTGTTCCATCTCATGCCACAACCTCGTCGACTCTTTCGTTAGGAGCCCTTTTGAACTTATTATTGGGTAGGCGTTGGCCTATACCGAAACACTTGCCCCTCAGGCTATTAGTTGAGGGACTCAAGTGATAACTTGTACATAAAGTTGAATGGAAAGCCTTTTGTAGTTGGAATCTGTATGCACATTTTTCTATTTCTCAAGCCACCAGATCCGTTATTGCGAGATAGGTCGCTGGTCTCATGGTTTCATGAGGTCGAGGCATGTTTCCATCATAAGTGCTTTTGGTTCGACCAACTTGTGGTGGATTAGTTGTTGAATTTTTTGGAGGAGTCGTTGTTACAGTCTTTCTTCTTGTCCGACCTAGATAGAATTATCATAAATGTCTTTAAAGGTTCTTGCCTTTGTCTCTGTCGTAACTGAAAAATGAGGGGTGGTGGGTCTATATTTGCAGTCTAACGTTTGACTGTTCCATATTGTTTTGAATGCTTTAGCAACACATATTACAATGCTCTTTTTCTGGCCATAAAAGGAGGTGATCCTCTCAAGCCTTTCATAGATTTATCTTTTTCTTCTATCTTGCTCTCATATTTGATTTCTGGAGATTGTTCATCAGATGAATGGAGGAGGTGTGTGACCGTCTTCGGCGATTATGAGTCCTCGTCTGTTAATCTTGGTGTTCACAGTTGTTGAGGCAAAATCCCTAATTAATTTTAAAGATAACAAACCATAATGATTAAAGGATTAATGGACTTTGATTAGTTTCTTGGTATTTAATTTGTGTTCTTGAGTGTTTAATTAAGACAGGAACAAAGTATGAATCTTACCAAGCTACAAGAATCAAAGATCGTTACGAATTAAGAACTCAGTCAGAGTTCAGAAAGTTGAACAAAGTTCAGAAGGTTGGACATAGTTCAGAAGGTTGTTCTTATGGTTATCAAGAACAAGCCCAGAAATTCATGAACATATACATGAACATTCAAGGCTCACGTGACATAAATTAGATGCCCAGAAAAGTACAATAACTTGGATCAATCAAGGAATAAAGGCATCTACTTGGATTAAAAGACAAAAAGCACATTCATTGTTCATTGAAGACTTATGAACAAATGAAGTACAAAACATTAGGAATATTCTTCTTGGAATATCATCCTAGATGTTGTACATACTGCACTTCATTGGTGTTTTACTATTAGGATTTGATTACATCAAATGGAAGTCTTACAAATTATCCTAAGTAAAACAAAGGAACATTCTGAAGTTCAGAAAGTTCAATACAGCACATGCTTTAATTCTGACAGCACAGTAAAGTGGTTGGAAAAGTGAAAGCAAAAGCAAAGCAAGCAATCTCAAGTCAGAATCAATAAGATTTCGACACATAAGGGATTTGGTATGTACAAGACCAGCAAAATCCCCTAATGCATGGACATGAAGTGACAGCTCTCTCCTGCACGCATTCCAACACAAATCTACAAATGCTTTTGGCTCAGGAACAATCTGAAGTATGCAAGCATAACAAAAGTACATCAACAACTCAGATCTTCATATGACATTCATAGGATTTACCTAAAATTCATCTGGCATTCATCCATATGAACTTATGAACATTCTGAAGTTCATAATTGATGAATGTATGAACATTCTGAAGTATTCTGATGAACCCAGAAACATTCTAAAGTACAAAATGTTAATCAAGACTCTCAAGCAAAAGTTGCTAAGTCACAGGACACGTGGCACAAGACCATTGGATACGTCCTAACAACTACAAGAGGTCAAGAAACTCTATAAAAGGAGCTGGAGGCATTCATTGAAGATACACAGCTTAAAAGCACAATTATACATCTTATTAAAAGAGTTTAAAGCTTCATAGCAAAATTGATTTCACAAATCAACTCTAAAGATTATTAAAATCTCCAAGAGTGTGAATCAATTCTCTCTTATCTTTTCAAAGATAATCTTCTTCTTCTCTTCTTATCTTCTCCCTCTTGGCCTCATTCTTTCAAATATCCAATCAATTGTAAAGAGCAAATCTCATCTAGTTTTAAGGGTATTAAAGTCTAGGTTGAGTAACAAAGTGTATGGTCTGGTGTGACTTAGCACAAAAAGTTTGAGAGCCTGCTGAGGCTTAGAGAATACAGGTTGTTATTATTCCAAGGGAACAGGATTGTACGGTGCAGGATTTGAGAGGTTATCTCAAGCATCATAGTGGAAACTCTCATAAGATTGTGAGGAGTGGACTAACCCACATTGGGTGAACCACTATAAATTTTGTGTCTTTCTTCTCTATCCCTATTCTCTTTATTTACTACATACACATTACACACACATTATTTAACTTCAATATTCTATTCTGCACTAACACTTCAGAACGTTCTGAAGTCTGTTTAACTTTGTTCTTTCAAATATCAACTTAAGAAGTAATTTTTAAGTACAAGATTAAAATTTAAAAAGGGTCACAATTCAAACCCCCCCCCCTTTCTTGTGACTATTATATCTACTTCAATTGGCATCAAAGCACTGCCTCTAAGGGTTTGAACACTTACACAAGTGTTAGAGAAAAGATTTAGGAAGAAGTATGTCAAACGTCAAATACATTACAGAAGGTGGATCATCAAACAGACCACCACTATTTGATGGCACAAACTACTACTTTTGGAAAGGTAAGATGGAACTTTTTCTTAGGTCTCAAGATACAGACATGTGGGTTGTAATCTCAGAAGGAGACTATGTTCCAAAGAACAAAGAAGGAGTCATAAAAGAGAAAAGTGCATGGTCAACAGATGACAAAGCTAAGGTATTACTAAACTCTAAAGCTAGATTATTTTTATCATGTGCACTAACCATGGAAGAAAGTGAAAGAGTTGATGAATGCACAAATGCTAAAGAGGTATGGGAAACTTTAAAAATACACCATGAAGGTACCTCTCATGTCAAAGAAACTAGAATTGACATTGGAGTCAGAAAATTTGAAATCTTTGAAATGAGTGAAAATGAAACTATTGATGAAATGTATGATAGATTCACAACAATAATAAATGAAATGAGATCTCTTGGAAAGGTATATTTCACTCATGATAGAATCAAGAAAATACCAAGATGTCTTGCAATCATGTGGAGACCTATGGTCACAGCCATCACTCAGGCCAAAGATCTAAACTTTCTGACCTTGGAGGAACTTATTGGTTCACTGAGAGCTCATGAAGTCATACTTAAAGGAGACAAGCCAGTGAAAAAGGTAAAATCATTTGCCGTAAAAGCTTCCCAAGAAACTTCATCATTAACTCAAGATGATGTGCAAGAACTAGAAGAAATAGAAGGAGTTCAAGAAGAAGCTGAAGATGAACTTGCACTCATCTCCAAAAAAATACAAAGAATGATGATGAGAAGAAATCAGATCAGAAGGAAGTTTCCCAACACCAACACCAACAAAACTGAGACTGACAAAAGTCAGGTCACCTGTTTTGGATGTAACAAGCTTAGACACTACAAAAATGAATGTCATGTGTAACAACCCGATTTTTCGTATTTTATTTATTTAATTATTTTGTGTGCGTTTAATTGTTTATTTTGGTGATTTATTGAATTTTGGGAGTTGAAGGGTATTTTAGTAATTTTGGAGGCGAGTGGCATAATTGTAATATGTTAGAAATTCAAAATTGAAAATAATGGTGTATAAGTAATTTAGAGGGGGTGTGAGCTTAGTAAAAGTTTAGTGTTATTTTTAGTGTCATGAGAATTGACTAAGTCCATTAAGGTGAGTTAACCTAACCCATTATATTTAAGAGAATAGTGTAGTGTTATTTCATTAGGTTTTCCCATTTGTCACAAAACAAGAGAGAGGTAGATAGAGAAAACAAGAGAGAAACTTGGAGAAAAGGAAGAAGAGGAATCTAGAAGACCTAAAGGGAAGATTGTTGATTTCAAGTGGGTTAGCAAGAGAGAAATAAGGTAAGAGGGAAGATTATCTTCATTAATTTTGTTTTAATAAGCTTGGGGTATGTTTGGGAATTGTAGCTTATGATTAATTGTTGCTGAATTGTTGTGATTTTCGTGCTCATTTTTATTGATTTTATTAAGCATGTCAAAACTTGATAATTTCATGCTTTCTTCATCTTAAACTTCATTTTTCATTATGTTAAGTTGACACTTTGATGAATTTTGATTATCTTCATTAATTTTGTTTTAATAAGCTTGGGGTATGTTTGTGAATTGTAGCTTATGATTAATTGTTGCTGAATTGTTGTGATTTTCGTGCTCATTTTTATTGATTATATTAAGCATGTCAAAACTTGATAATTTCATGCTTTCTTCATCTTAAACTTCATTTTTCATTATGTTAAGTTGACACTTTGATGAATTTTGATGTTTGTGATGATTAATATGATGATCAAGTGCTGTTTGGTGATTATGTAATTGATTATGAGTATGCGTATGTAAATTGTTTGAGAAATCATGAAGTTATGTGGGATAAGTTGTGAATTAAGTGATTTTGTGAAAAGTGCTTATTTGACTGAATCTGCTTAATTTTCTGTTGTTACTATGTGTAACTATTAAGGTTATGATTGTGAGCAAGAAACTATGTTTATTGTGTGGTTTGTTGTGAAATAAGTTGTTGGTGTTGGTGTTTTGGTGAAAATGACTTAATTAAGTGAAAAATGAATAAGTTGTTGATAAACTGAGAAAGTTGTTGTTGGAATAGTTATAGTAGGTGTATGTAGTGATGTTAAACACGTTGGAATGAAGTTATTTAAGCTGGGTGTGTTTGTTTGTTAAACTTTGGTGAAAATGGGGTTTTGGGACGAACTTAAAATTTACTGGAAAACCTTTGGAATTGATGTTTCCTTGAGTACCCATTGTTCAATTTAAGTATATTGATCATGAGTATAGCTTATAAAATGATTTGGGTGTGTTGGGATTGAATGAAGTGATTTAAAAGTGATTTTTGGGTGAAAAACGTGTTTTAAAAACTGATTTATGGTGGCTGACACTGTTAATATCGTGCCACGAGGTAGGCCATCGTGCCACGATGTGAGCCCAAAATTGTGTTCTGGTGCTGGAAATATCGTGCCACGAGGGGGACCATCGTGCCACGCTGTGAGCCCAGAATTTGGTGTTCTGCACTGGAAATATCGTGCCACGAGGGGATGTCATCGTGCCACAATATAGGTCAGGTCAGAAACCCAAATTCCACTTTCATTTGATATTTTTACCATTTTCTCTTGTGAACTGGGTTTAGGCGTAAACATGAAAGTTGTAGATATGGATGTTAGATTTCATATGACGTTGGTTTGACTTCATTTAGATTCCTAGAACTTGAGTTATGAGTAATATACTACACATAGGTCATGACACATTTTTCGTGAAAACTTCCGCATACTTCTCCAATGAAACATGAAGCATCCTTATAATTAATAATGAATCTAAGGGAGCTTTTAGAGCTAATAAATGAGTATATATTGATGATGATATTTAATTTGATATTGATGATGCTATTGACGATGTTTGAGTAAATGATGATGATGCATGTTATGTATTAAGTGATAATGTTTGAGTACTTGAATTGATGTGTGGCCTTAGTGATTTGATAATGCGTTAAGTGGAGTTTTGGCGATGATACGTTATAAGACGGTGTGAGTCGTATAACAAATGATGAGTATATTTGGTGAGCATTGTCGAGTCTTTATGTGGGTCCATGCATTCATAAGTCAGTCCGGAGATGGTATGGTGATTTCATGGCGGGGTTTAAGCCTCGGGGATTTCATCAGAGATTGTATGGTGAATTCATTGTGGGGTTTTAGATCTCAGGGAGTTCATTGGTGGCGTTACTATAAAACATATAGAGTCGTCTAGGAGCATTGCATAAGTTGAGTCTTATGTATTAATGTGTTGATGAGAATTTGTGCATCTAAGTGGTAATTGTGCATTGAAGATGTGATGTGATGAATTGTTATAATTAACTTGTTAATTGTTTATCGATGATGGTATGAATTGGATGATTGTAAATGATGAGTTGATATGATGGAGTAGTTAGACTTGTATGAGAATATGATTATGAGTTTCATGTTCTTGAATTTCGGATAACCCAGCTTGTTATGTTTGAATAATGTGATGATATGAATGTTGTCTGAACTACACTTGTTTATTATTTCTTATTAATGAATGTATATATTACCCTCAAGTGGCTTTGTTGTCGCCTCATCCCTTGTGGATGTAGATTTGCAGGATTGAGTGCTTGCTTTCGGTGAGTCGTGATGGGTTGTGGCTTGACGCCTAGCCCATGTCTTTATGCTTGCTTGGAGACGTCTAGAGATAGGATGCTCTGATTAGGATGTCATTTAAGATTTTATTTTAGTACTCTGTTGGATTTATTTTGAGTGATTTTTACGATCCAGATACTTATGTATTTATTTTGAGATGTTTTGAGATGACCCGAGATGATTATATGTATGTTGAAATATTCCGCTGCGATATGTTTATTTATATTGATGAGATTTTCATATTATATGTTTAATATGAGTTTTATGAAGAAATGTAAGGTTCCGATTGCATGTTAGTTGTTTATTTATCGTTGATTAGTAGTCTCGGGGATCGAGTCCTTATATCCTAGGCTTAAGCAAGCAACAAAGGAAACCTCCATTCAAAAAGAAAGCCATGATCACCTGGGATGATCTAGAAGAAGCAGAACCACAAGAAGATGAGGAAGCCAACATGTGTTTGATGGCTCAATCAGAAGATGATGAAGAGGTAATTGTCTATGAACCTCATCCTTTACATAAAGACCTTGAAAGTAAAATTGATAGTCTTTTATATGATTTAAACTTTTTAACTAATAGATGTCAGTCATTAATTAAAGAACTTACTGAACTAAAAGAAGAAAAAGATAATCTTCAAATCAAATATGATGAATCTAGAAAAATCATACAAACTCTGCAAGACTCTCATTTTAAAATGTCTGAACAACAAAGATAGTTGAATAAAAAGCAAAACGGCATTTTATCTAAACCTTCTGAAGTACAAAAAGAAAACATTCTTTTGAAAACAAAAGTTGAAGATTTAAAGAAAGATCTTACATATTTTATAAAATCCACAGAAAAATTTCAAAACATTCTAGGATCACAAGCTGAAACCAATGAAAAAGTTGGTTTAGGATTTAAAGATCCAAACAAAAATCTTTTTAAAAACCTTTTTGTGCCAGGAGGAACTTAAGTAAAAATGAAAATAAAATGCTCATATTGTAACAAGTTAGGACATCTTGATTCAGCATGTTATCATAAGAAATTTTTTAAAAGAAATAATCAGATTAATCTTAGTTTAGAATGTTCTCATCTCAGTAGATCAGAAAGTTCAGAAAAGGCTGGGAAGGCTAAGAAGATATGCTCTTACTAGCGATTAAGGGGAAAACTAGGATCGCTATATGTCTCTATCATATTCTTATCATATTCATAATCTCATATTCATATTATTCACATCTCATTATTTAGTGATCGAGGGGAAAACTATGATCACTTTCTGATATCTGATGACTATTGTCATATTCTCATTGAAACATATATATACAGCTTTCTTTATCATTAAGTTAGATAGTTAGCGTTGAACATACAATAATTATCTTGGTTCATTTTACGGAGTGCATCCGAGTGGAGTAACCTCGGAATACATCTCCCTGCTACCGGTGAAAATTCCTATCTGAGGCTAGTCACCGGACTCCTCTTATAGTTGTGTGGACTAGACCTCTGGAAGAAGTCCCATCTGGCATAATCCGGAGCCTGCTGGACACAACTTAACTTACATGTGGGCAACCCTCTCGGTGAAGTCCCATCCGGCATAATCCAGAGCCTGTTGGACATGTTTAACCTTTAACATACGTGTGGACAACCCTTTCGGAGGAGTCCCATCTGGCATAATCCAGAGCCTGATGGACACGTTTAATCTAATAATCTGAATCTCGTCTTTATTACTCATATGTATATATGATACATTACTCTATTCATATGCATATCTAATGCATTCATCAAGTGATTAATCATCTATTACTTAGCCTATAATATAAGGTTTTAAGCTTATCGTTCTCATAAGCCTTTACTTGGTTGTTGGGAATCTAAACCCTTAAACTTATCTGAAACTTTGAACGTTGAAACATTCCTTGTACTTTCGTACGCTAAATTGTATACATTTTTAATCTTGCTAACCTATCATAGGTTCTAGACATATCGTTGTCATATGTCATTCTTAAGGGATTATTATCTCATTGTAATAATTTCTTGTTCATCTAACCTTTGCCATTGTACCTCTAGTGCATCGCATAATCCTTGTTCCTTTATACTTTCCCCCCCCGTTGGAAGCCTTTCGGATATGCCAAAATGGTGTTTTCTTAGAAATTAGGGTTTTCGTTGAAAACGGTTGCAAAATGCCTCGCCCAAACGCACCAACTCACTTAACACAGCTCAGCAGAAAAAGCTGATTACTGCCAAGCGCGCTGTAGCGAGCAGATCCGCACTGTAGCGAGCTAGTCCAGAACGAGAAAATGTTCTGCTCGCTGCAGCGAGCTCCAGCGCGCTGTAGCGAGCATGACAGTGCAGAAATTGTTCAAAACATCATTTTTCATCATTTTGACCTATCCAATCTTCCCCAAGCATCCCAACAGCTTTAGGAATGATTTTAAACTACCAATTGATGTCTTAATTCATGGATTAACAAGGATTGGCATGCATCAAAGATTAGGGCTCAAATTATCAAAACTTTCTAAAATAAGGAATTTCACCCAAACTTACCCAAGGTGGGTTCTAAACTAAAGGAACTCACCTAGAAGAATTGATTTTGATCCTTTGCCCAGCTTTCCTCAAACCTTAGCTTGATTTCTTCCTTCCTTTCTTGATTCCCTTAGCTTTTCTTGTTCCAAAAATTCCCAAATGTGAGCTTGCATAAAGATGGAGTGATTGAGATGGAAGTTTAATGATTAATGGAGGTGTCATACCCCATTTTTGACCCGTTTTTATTTCTTTTTTCTCGTCTTTTAGGCCGGAATTTTTTGTCGTTTCAGACGAAATTTCGGCAGGGAGGTATTTTAAAATACCTCATTTTTTTGTTCCGAAGGCAACCGTTTTATTTTATTATTTTATCATTTATTTTTATTCTTATTACTTTTAGTTTTTTTTTCTTTTTATCTTCTTTTTATTTTTATCTTAGTGTTTTCTTTTTTTCTTTTTTCATTTTTCTTTATTTTTCGTTTTACTGTTCATTTGTTTTATTTTTACTGTCAATTTTTTAATTTTAGTCATTCCAGTCCATTTTGTCCAAGGCCCAGAGGGGCATTTCAGTCTTTTTTCGTTTTTACCCATTATTTTACTATAAATAGCACTGTTCACGAAAAAGTACAGAGTCACAGTACAATCAACACAGTACCAATCACCTGAGTCAGAATCACAACCCTCAAAACCACCATACACCACCAACACAACCACCACAAAAACACATTCCGGTCACCGGAAAACTAAAAATCCAAAAAAATTCACACATCACAACACAGTTACGAACCACACTAACGAGAACACACGGCCAGGCTTTCCTCAACACAACAAGCAATCCAAACAACCCAAATCACAAACAGATTCGGCCAGACTCTCAAATCAGAACCAAAATCGCAACCAACATCCATACCTCAAGTCCGAATCTACACAAACATCACAAATCCTAAGGCCGAACCAAGCTAACACCAAACCAGAAATCGAACCTCAAACACGAATCAAAGCCTTCGCAAGAAAACAGAATCAGAACCAGTTCCTCGCGTCCAAACACAAAAGGGTACGATTCGAACCTAGATCTAGTTTTTCTTTGAGTTTTTTTTTTCGGATTCATGTAGAGAGGAAGAGAGGAAGAGAGTACGTGAGAAGACTTGAGAGAAAGGGAGAGGATGTAAAAGAAAATGGTGAGGACATTAGAGGACTTGAGAGAAAGAGAAAGGATGTGAAAGAAAATGAGTGGACGTGAGAAACAGTGAGGGAACGAAAAAATTTGAGGGAGAAGGAGAGAAGATAGGAAGAAGAAAGAGAAAGAGTAATGAAAAATGAATTAAAAAACCAGGTTTGGACTTTTATAGACTGCGGAACCGGTCTGGTTCTTTCGGACCGAACCAGATCGGTTCTCGCTGGACTCAGCCTTCTGGACTTTTCTCTTGGCCCATTCTCCTCTTTCCTTTTCTTTTTCTGATTTCTACTCTTTTACTTTCTGCACTCCCCTTATTATTTCTGCACCCCCTTTCTTCCTCTCTATTCTTTTATTTTTTATTATTTCTTATTTCTTGCATTTTTTTTATTATTTCTTTTATTTTAAGCACTTTATTTATTGCTTTTAATTTCCAGTACTATGCATTTTTTTTTTATTTTTATTTTATTGCATCATATTTATTTTTTTGTCTTGCCTTTTCCATTTTCTTTTATTTTATGCATCATATTTAATTTTAGGCCTTGCATTTTTTATTTTCTTTATTTATTTTCCAGCACCATATTTAATATTCAGTCTTGCATTTTATTTTTCAGCTCCATATTTATTTTTTGCCTTGCATTTTTATTTTCTTTTATTTTACGCATCATATTTATTTTATTGTCTTGCATTTTTATTTTCTTTTAGCATCATGTTTATTTTTATTGTCTTGCATTTTTATTTTATTTTCAGCATCATATTTATTTTATGCCTTGCATTTTTATTTTTTTATTTACTTTAAGCACCATATTTATTTATTGTTTTACATTTTATGCATTTTTTTATTTCTTTTTAGCATATTTACTTTAATGCAATTACAATTTTTATTTTATTTTATTATTTTTGTCATTTATTTTCTTGCCATTAGAATGTATCTAGGTCCAATGTAAATGAAAATATAAATGAGAATATGCACCGACACCACATTTATTTTTCTTATGCTTTATGTCGAGGACGATATCGTAATTTTGGACCGTATCCGAGGAAAAGGACCCTCACTTGATCCAACGTCATTTCGAGGGATCCGGTGCGCTTTGATATCTCAGCATAATTTAGTCTCAGGACCTTAGGACCTAATCAAATTTTCATAAAAAAAGTCAAAAAAGTCAAAACTCAAAAACATTTTATAATCAAACTTTCAAAAAAAAGTCAATTTTATTTTTCTTTTCTTAATCAAATTTTTAATCAACCTTTAATCAATCAAAACTTGCTTTCTTCAAATTAAAATCAATCAAACTCACTTCCTTTTTATCCTTCTATGCCTTTCGGCCTCTCATCTTTCCTAAAACCTTTTTTCAAACTCTAAAATCAACCAAAACCAATCACTCATCTTTTTTACCCCGAACTACGAGATTTTGATCCCGCTCGGGTACGTAGGCAAAAGACTTTGTCTTTCCAAATCAATAAAAATAACAAAAACCTTTTCCTTCTTTTAACTTTCATCGCTTTAATCTTTTCACACTTAGGCATTTATTTACAAACAAGTAATTAATTTAGCATAAAGATAAAATAAGCAAGAGGTTCCTATAGAGTACTATAGACGTTTAGGGTGCTAATACCTTCCCTTTGCGTAACCAACCCCCGGACCTTTGATCTCTCTAAAAAATAGGGTTTTTCGAACTTTCTCCCTTTTCCTCGGAAAAATAAAAGATCGGTGGTGAACTTAAAATTGCGAGTCAATGCTAATTAATAGCTTGATATCCAAAAATCACCGCGACAGAAAAATGGCGACTTCACTGGGGACCAAAATCCTAAGTGGGTTAAACCTATCTTGCTTTTCTTTATCTTTATGCTTTGTTATTATTTGTAATTGTAAATATGTGCTTAAGTGTTTACCTTTTTACGTGAGTGGTGAGATAAGTCCTACACCCGGACTTGAGGGAAACATAAGATAGGACGGTGGTATAATCATAGTGGCTTTCCGAGGGTAAATTTCGGATGTGACACATGTGATAACCCCACTCAATGGAGGAATCTTGGAAGTATTACTATGTTGGCATGAGTAAGTCATGTCCGGCATTGATATTTTCAAGTGACCTATGAAGTTGAGGACCTTTAGTTACCTTTAACCCATCTTGGCATTTTAGGACGTAGTGCGGTGGCTAACCAAGAGTAATCTTGAATTAGTTGATACGCGATACTACACTCAAACGAGACTTTCTTACAAATATTATCGGATCGGGAGTCAATCTCGTAACCCGACGGTATTTGGAAGGGGTTGAAGACTTTGGGAACTTGGTAGAACCCGTGATACAGGTACATGTGAAACCATAGTCCTTACCAAATGGCGTGTTTACCCTTGACTCCAACATTATGGACCTAAACTCACTATGTTTTCTCCGCTCCTTAGCATAATCATGCATACATGCATCCATGCATAAACTCTTTTCTTTTTCATCCAAAAAAACATCGAAGGACTTAAATAAGCTTTTTGTAAACATTGTAGATATGGACATTCCACGAAGAAGCACTAAGAAATATCTTTTCAAGAAACCTGATTTGTCAAAGTTAAGGGAGCTAAGGTCTTTAGTGAGTGATCCAATGAATTTTCAAGCTCATCATGGGAAATTGCTTAATATTCTGAGAGTAGATGTTGAGGAAGGATGCTTAGAGACTTTGGTTCAGTTCTACGACCCACTCTACCATTGCTTCACCTTTCCTGATTATCAGCTTGTCCCCACACTTGAAGAGTACTCCTACCTAGTGGGTTTACCTGTGCCAGACAAGATACCATTCCACGGTCTTGAGCTTACCCCTAAACCCTCCGACATCGCAGCCGCTCTCCACCTTGAAACCTCCATCATCAAAGCCAACCTTACCTCTAAAGGAGGCCTCCAAGGTCTTCCCACCCGTTTCCTATACCAACAAGCCTCCATATTCGCCGAAGCAGCTAGCACTTATGCCTTCCATTCCACCTTAGCCCTCCTCATATACGG
Source organism: Medicago ruthenica (assembly GCA_018208015.1). NCBI lineage: Eukaryota > Viridiplantae > Streptophyta > Magnoliopsida > Fabales > Fabaceae > Medicago > Medicago ruthenica. The sequence continues at coordinate 54,499,179 of CM031372.1, read as the reverse complement.
CCTTGTACTCTTCCCAAACATTGACAACTTCATCGACATCCATGCCATCAAAATCTTCCTCTCCAAGAACCCTGTACCCACCCTGCTAGCCGATACTTACCACTCCATCCATGACCGTACCTTAGCCGGCCGTGGAACCATCCTTTGCTGTGCACCATTGCTTTACAAATGGTTTATCTCCCATCTACCTCAAACTCATACCTTCAAAGCTAACCTTGAAGATCTTCCTTGGTCCCAAAGAATCATGGCCCTCCATCCCTCAGATATAGTTTGGTATCAGGCAGCCTGTGACACGGGGAAATTCATTGTCAGTTGTGGTGAATACCCCAACGTACCTCTTCTTGGTATGCGTGGCGGGATTAGCTACAACCCTTTTCTAGCCCGTCGACAGTTTGGTTACCCAGTGAGAGAAAAGCCAAACAACCTCGCCTTGACCAGTGAGTTCTATCTCTATCATGAAGACCACACAAACAGGAGAGAAAGGTCCGCACGAGCTTGGAATGCCATCCGCAGACTTAACAGGAGCCAGCTGGGGAAGAAGTTTGGTTATGTGCATGAATCCTATACTCAGTGGGTCATTGATAGGACCATGAGCTTTGGCCTACCCTACCATCTACCTAGATACCTATCCTCTACCATCCCACCATCATCCTTGCCTATCCCCTTTGACACCAAGGAGGAGTTTCAAGAGCAGCTAACCAAGGAAAAGCAAGAGAAGGAAACCTGGAAGAGGAGGTACCAGGAGCTTGAGCTCGAGCACGAGACCTTGAAGGGAAAGCTAGCCCAGCAGAGCCATGAGCTTCTCGTCCAGAACCAGAGGATGATTGAGAAGGATGACTTGCTTCGTCGGAAAGACGCTTTGCTCCACCAGGACGCTAGGAGGAAGAGGAGGTTTATGGAGTCGATCTCTAGTACACATTCAGATTCCGAGGATCCATCTGCTCCCGGAGTTTGAGCTTGAGTTCCTAGGACCTTATGTTTAGATGTTAGCTTCCAAAATCTTTTGACTTGTAAACAAAAAACTCCTTTGTAATATTTCAAAATGCTTAAGTGAAGTATTCCAGTTTATGATGTTTACAATTACAAGTCCTTCGATAATAACTTGTTCTTTTTTTTTTCTTTTTTGCATAAGCATAAGCATGCATCATGTTGCATTCACAGTTTCCCAAATTGAGTCTCACACCATGTTCACTATTTTAAAGGGGGTTAATCAGCCGTTGTCCAAGGAAAGTGGCCCGACGAGTTCTCAGAAAACCGAATCGCATTTACAACACCAGAGCCAATCGAAAGAGGATGGATTTGGTCGAACAGGAGAATCATAATCTCAGGGAAGAGGATGCTACTTTGCGTGAAGGAATGGATAGGCTAACAGCTATGATGAATGCACTCTTGGCAGCCCAGAACTCTCAAGCTGCCGCCGCTGTTGTAGAGCCACCTCCTGTGAGCATGGCCCCATCATCTACAATGACTTCTCCCCCCCCTCTTTATGCCTCCAGGTTGTACATGGGGGATGCCGCCCCCAGTCAGCGGAAGTTCCCAGCCTTTTGTATCTGAAGCTCCACTCTTTGTCACCCAGCAGTCAGCGCCGGTTCCACAACCCGGTACATTTTTCCCTCAAGCCGCCGTAACTTACTCATCACCCCTGGTCCATACTGTTCAGCAAGAGGGTGAACCGATTTATCATGCTGAGAGTGTTGTAGCCTTCGACAAGATGGACGAGCTCCAAGAAAGGTTCGATGGCATGCAAAGAGAAGTTGAAGCTCTCCGGGGAAGGGACTTGTTCGGGAAGGATGCCCGTGAGCTATGCTTGGTCCCGAATGTTACTATCCCTCATAAGTTCAAGGTGCCAGATTTTGAGAAATATAAAGGAAATTCTTGCCCCCGCAGTCACTTGGTGATGTATGCGAGGAAGATGTCCATGTACACTGACAATCACAAACTGCTTATCCATTTCTTCCAGGACAGCTTGACTGGGGCCGCTTTGAAGTGGTATATGAATTTAGACAGCACAAGCATCCGTACTTTCAATGACCTCGGTGAAGCATTTATCCGCCAGTACAAATACAATCTGGACATGGCCCCAGATCGCGATCAACTCCGGGCAATGACGCAAAAAGAGAAGGAAACATTTAAGGAGTATGCTCAGCGCTGGAGGGAGGTGGCTGCCCAGATTGTCCCACCATTAGAAGAAAAGGAGATGACAAAGATCTTTTTGAAGACTTTGAGTCAGTTCTATTATGAAAAGATGGTTGCAAGCGCGCCAACGGATTTCACTGAGATGGTCAACATGGGGGTGCGACTAGAAGAAGGTGTCCGAGAAGGACGGTTGACTGCGGAGAGTGCCCCTGCCGCGAACAATGCTAAAAAGTTTGGAGGCCATTTCGCGAAAAAGAAAGATCAGGAAGTGGGAATGGTAGCTCATGGCAATCCTCAACAAAATTTTACCCCATACCGTCCAGTTGCAAACGTTGCCTCCTCCACCTCAAACCCAGCCTATCACCAGCAGAGACCACAATACCCTTACCAACATCCCCCACAACAATATCCCCCACAACCATACCATCAGCCACAATATCCTCAACAACCACAAAATCGCCCTCAAACCCCTCAACAACCATACCACTCACAAAACCGCCAGAAAATAACTTTTGACCCCATCCCAATGAAATATGCCGACTTGCTTCCCGCCTTGCTAGCAAAAAACCTTGTCCAGCTCAAAGCGCCTCCCCGCACACCAGAAATTATACCTCCCTGGTACCGACATGATCAAACCTGCGCTTTTCACCAAGGGGCCCCGGGCCATGACACCGAAAACTGTTATAATCTGAAGTATGAAGTGCAAAGGTTAGTCCGGTCCAACCTCCTGTCGTTCAAAGACCAAAATCCCAATGTTCAGGCAAACCCTCTGCCGAACCATGGGTCTACTGTCAACATGATCCAGGAATGTGATGAAGATGGTGTTATCTTGGACGTACAGCATGTTCGAACCCCTCTAGTACCCATACATATCAAGATGTGTGAAGCAGCTCTGTTTAACCACGATCATACAGCCTGTGAAGTGTGTTCGGTGGATGTGAAAGGGTGTCAAGAGATACAAAAAGACATACAAGGGTTGATGGACAGCAAGGAATTGATTGTTACGAGGAAAGATAAGGAAGTATGTGTTATTACCCCTGAGTTTCAGCGTCTGGAAATAAGTTATAACAGTGGGAATCCAGCTGTTACTCCTTTAGTGATCAGTTTGCCAGGGCCTATGCCGTATGCTTCTCTGAAAGCAGTCCCCTACAAATACAGTGCCACAATGTTGGAAGGAGGGCTGGAGGTGCCTTTGCCCTCCCTGACTCCTGCAACTTCTGTGGACAACATTGCCGATGACAGCAGGGTCCTGAGAAACGGACGTGTTATCCCTACTTTGTTTGCAAAGAAAACGAAGGATCCGGTAGTGGAGCAGGTAACAGTGAATGACTCCGGTACGAAGAAAGAAACAGGCCAGTCCAGTGGGACCAGCAAAGCTTCTGACCATGATGAGATTCTAAAGCTGATTCAGAAAAGTGAATATAAAGTGGTAGATCAGTTGCTGCAAACTCCCTCTAAAATATCCATTTTATCTTTGCTACTAAACTCTGAAGCGCACCGCGAAGCTTTGATGAAGGTGCTTGATCAAGCTTTTGTAGAGAAAGATGTGACGGTTAACCAGTTGGACAGTATAGTAGGGAATATTACTGCCTGCAATAACTTGAGTTTTAGTGATGAAGAGCTTCCTGAGGAGGGGAGAAACCACAACCTGGCATTACATATATCGGTGAACTGCAAGTCAGATGCTCTGTCGAATGTACTTGTGGACACCGGTTCCTCTTTGAATGTGATGGCCAAATCCACATTAGAGCAACTCTCCTATCAGGGACCTCCTATGAGAAGAAGCGGAGTGGTGGTCAAAGCGTTCGATGGATCGAGAAAGTCTGTTATTGGGGAGGTTGATTTGCCTATCACAGTTGGGCCGTCTGTTTTCCAGATTACTTTTCAGGTGATGGATATCCGAGCTGCATATAGTTGTCTCTTGGGTAGGCCATGGATCCATGAGGCAGGGGCCGTGACATCGACTTTACACCAAAAGCTGAAGTTTGTCAGGAATGGGAGATTGGTTACTGTAAGCGGAGAAGAAGCTTTGCTAATTAGTCATTTGTCAGCCTTTTCCTTCATTGGTGCTGATGAAACTGAAGGGACTTCTTTCCAAGGCCTGACTGTGGAAGATAAAGTGCCCGAGAAGAGTGAAGTGTCTTTTCTTACTTGGAAGAGCGCACAGAAAGTTATTCAGGAAGGAACAGGTGAAGGATGGGGAAAAGTTGTACAGTTGCCAGTGAGTAGAAATCGTGAAGGACTGGGATTTGTTGCAGGATCATCAAAGAACAGTACTGAGTCAAGCTCCTTTTGTAGGGCCGGTTTCATCAATGACTCACCAGAGGCCAATGCTATCTCGGAAGATGTTCCCGAAGAAATAGTACCTGCTTTTGTCACACCTGGAAAGTTTGTTCGTAACTGGGACGCGGTTGACATCCCTTCAGTGGTTCACGCGTCAAAGTAATGTGTCTTTGTTTTTTCCTGTTTGTTTGTTTTTCAAAAAGATCCTTTCGTCTTGCCCAGGACGAAAGTGCAATCATGTAGGGCTATCTTGTTTCAAGTACTACTTTCATTAATAGAAAATGTGGTTTATCCTGATATTTATATTTATTGCTTTTTTCTGGAAAATGGTAACACAAAAAACCCAAAAATATTTCTTTTTTACTTTTATTTCCAATCAATTAAAAAAGTCTGCATTCTCCACTCATTCTCTAAAATCAATCATAAATCATATGCAGACTAAACATCATTGAACCCGTTGAACACGGTAACCCTGCACTCTCTCCCAACTTCGAATTCCCTGTCTACGAGGCCGAAGAGGAAGAGGATGAGGAAATCCCAGATGAAATTGCTCGGTTGTTGGAGCGTGAGAAGAAAACCATTCAGCCTCACGAAGAGTTAGTGGAGGTGATTAACCTGGGAACCGAGGAAGAGAAAAAAGAAGTCAAAATTGGGGCATCGCTTGAAACAACTGTCAAACGAAGGGTGATTGAATTACTCAAGGAATACGCTGATGTGTTCGCATGGTCATACCAGGATATGCCCGGTTTGGATCCTCGTATTGTGGAGCACCGTTTACCTTTGAAGCCCGAATGCCCACCAGTCAAGCAGAAACTAAGAAGAACTCGCCCTGATATGGCTCTCAAGATCAAAGAGGAAGTACAGAAACAGATTAATGCAGGTTTTCTCGTTACATCAGAGTATCCTCAATGGTTAGCCAACATAGTGCCTGTTCCAAAGAAAGACGGCAAAGTCAGAATGTGTGTTGATTACCGGGATTTGAATAAGGCCAGTCCGAAAGATGATTTCCCTTTGCCTCACATCGATGTATTGGTTGACAGTACCGCTAAGTCCAAGGTTTTCTCCTTCATGGACGGTTTTTCTGGATACAATCAGATCAAGATGGCAGTTGAAGACAGAGAAAAGACATCTTTCATCACGCCATGGGGCACCTTTTGTTACAGGGTGATGCCTTTCGGTTTGATAAATGCAGGTGCCACTTACCAAAGAGGCATGACTACTCTCTTTCATGACATGATGCACAAAGAGATAGAAGTGTATGTGGATGATATGATTGTTAAGTCAGGAACTGAGGAAGAACATGTTGAGTATTTGCTGAAGATGTTTCAACGGCTGAGAAAATATCAACTCCGTTTGAATCCCAACAAATGTACCTTTGGTGTTAGATCTGGAAAACTCTTGGGTTTCATTGTTAGTCAGAAGGGTATTGAAGTAGATCCTGACAAGGTTAGAGCTATCAGAGAGATGCCAGTCCCACAAACAGAGAAACAAGTGAGAGGATTTCTTGGGCGGTTGAATTACATCTCCCGTTTCATTTCGCACATGACAGCCACATGTGGGCCCATATTCAAGTTGCTTCGGAAAGATCAAGGTGTTGTTTGGACTGAAGATTGTCAAAAGGCTTTTGATAGTATCAAGAATTACCTGCTAGAACCTCCAATTCTTATCCCTCCAGTTGAAGGAAGGCCTCTGATCATGTACTTGACTGTGCTGGAAGATTCTATGGGTTGTGTGCTTGGACAACAAGACGAGACTGGGAGGAAAGAGCACGCCATTTATTATTTGAGCAAGAAGTTTACAGATTGTGAGTCCAGGTACTCCCTGCTTGAGAAGACTTGTTGTGCATTAGCCTGGGCTGCCAAGCGTCTTCGTCACTACATGATTAACCATACCACCTGGTTAATATCCAAGATGGACCCGATCAAGTATATCTTTGAGAAACCCGCTCTGACAGGAAGAATTGCCCGTTGGCAGATGTTGTTGTCCGAGTATGATATCGAGTACCGCACTCAGAAGGCAATCAAAGGTAGTGTTCTTGCTGATCATTTGGCTCACTAGCCAATTGAGGACTATCAACCCATCAAGTTCGACTTTCCTGATGAGGAGATCATGTATTTGAAGATGAAAGACTGTGATGAACCATTGCCTGGAGAAGGTCCAGATCCCGAGTCTAGATGGGGCATGATTTTTGATGGAGCGGTGAATGTCTTTGGCAACGGAATTGGGGCAGTTATTATCACTCCTGAAGGTAATCATCTTCCTTTTGCTGCGAGGTTACAATTTGATTGTACCAACAATATGGCAGAGTATGAAGCATGTATCCTGGGCATTGAAGAAGCTATTGACTTGAGAATCAAGAACCTTGACATTTACGGGGATTCAGCTCTCGTAATCAACCAAATCAAAGGAGAATGGGAAACTCGCCACCCCGGCTTGATTCCATACAAAGATTATGCAAGGCGTTTGTTAACCTTCTTCAACAAGGTGGAGCTTCACCACATCCCTCGTGATGAGAACCAGATGGCGGATGCGTTAGCAACTTTATCCTCCATGTATGAAGTAAGTCACCGGAGAAATTTGCCAACAATCAGAATTCAGCACCTTGAGAGACCCGCTCATGTATTCGTAGTCGAAGAAGTTGTGGATGATAAGCCATGGTTTCATGATATCAAGTGTTTCCTCCAGAGTCAGGAGTATCCACCCGGGGCATCCAACAAAGACAAGAGAACTTTGAGAAGGTTGTCCGGTAATTTCTTCTTGAATGGTGATGTTTTGTACAAAAGGAACTTTGACATGGTGCTACTCAGATGTGTAGACAAGCAAGAAGCAGAACTTTTAATGCATGAGATACATGAAGGCTCCTTTGGAACTCACTCCAATGGACATGCAATGGCTAGGAAGTTGTTGAGAGCAGGTTATTACTGGATGACCATGGAAACAGATTGTTGCAAGCATGCCAGGAAGTGCCACAAATGCCAGATTTATGCTGACAGAATTCATGTACCGCCGACTACACTTAATGTTCTTTCTTCTCCATGGCCTTTCTCTATGTGGGGCATTGATATGATTGGTAGAATCGAACCGAAAGCATCAAATGGGCATCGTTTCATTCTAGTGGCTATTGATTACTTCACCAAGTGGGTTGAAGCAGCATCCTATGCAAATGTGACTAAGCAAGTAGTGGTCCGCTTTATCAAGAATCAGATCATTTGCCGTTATGGTGTACCCAACAGAATCATTACAGATAATGGAACGAATTTGAATAACAAGATGATGAAAGACCTGTGTGAAGAATTTAAGATTGAACATCACAATTCTTCTCCTTACAGACCTCAGATGAATGGCGCAGTTGAAGCTGCCAATAAAAACATTAAGAAGATAGTGCAGAAGATGGTAGTCACATACAAGGACTGGCATGAGATGCTACCGTATGCTTTACATGGATATCGCACTTCAGTGCGCACCTCAACAGGGGCAACCCCTTTTTCTTTGGTGTATGGTATGGAAGCGGTACTCCCTGTGGAGGTTGAGATTCCGTCAATGAGAGTTCTAATGGAGGCCCAGTTGTCAGAGGCTGAATGGTGCCAAAGCAGATATGATCAGTTGAATCTAATTGAAGAGAAACGCATGAATGCCTTATGCCACGGACAACTTTATCAACAGAGGATGAAGCAAGCTTTTGACAAGAAGGTTCGTCCTCGTGTGTTTCAAGAAGGAGATCTCGTGCTCAAGAAGGTTTTATCTTTTCAACCCGATTCCAGGGGCAAGTGGACGCCTAATTACGAAGGTCCATATGTCGTCAAGAGAGCTTTCTCCGGTGGTGCTTTGACTCTTACGACTATGGATGGTGATGAGCTCCCTCGTCCTGTGAACGCTGATGCAGTCAAGAAATACTTTGTCTAAAAAAATAAAAGAACAGCTCGGTAAGTCGAAAACCCGGAAGGGCGGCTTAGGCAAAAAAGAGCGTCTCGGTGGATCGAAAACCCGAAAGGGCGATCCAGGCAAAAATTAGAGACATCAAACAGAAAAATGATCATCCTGATAGGTCGAAAACCCGAAAGGGCGATCTATGCAAAAGTTAAGGATCAAAAGACAAAGTAACTGCATTAGTCTGATCTCTACTCACTTGAGGCACAATCAGATGTCAAAGAAGCTCTGAATCTGAAGCATCCAAACAGTGGAATTCAAAGTTGTCAGGGAGGATAGTGGTTATTATGTTCAATGTACCTTCAACTTATATTTACCATTTTCCAAACTTTGTAAGATCTGTGGAGCCATGCCATTGGCAGGTCGCCACTCTTTTAAATAAATTTGAGCCTGCTGCCTTTCATTTGGAATTCTCATCTATTCAGCTTATAAAACCTTTTCTATTTCTGATGGTAGCATTCGAAACAAGATATTTTTCAAAAATCATAAATATTTCTTTCATGTCTTTTTGAAAAGCACAAACAACAAAATACATTTTCTTTGAACTCATGAATAAGTGAAGGGGGCGTCAACAGCTATCCTGAGAACGGATAAACTTTGCAGGCTGAAAATGGTCAATTGCTTAAAAAAAAAAAGAGAGGAAAAAGAAATATATGAAAAAAGAACACAAAAAAAAAGAGAAAGAGAAAAAGAAAAGAGCTCGGTAAGTCGAAAACCCGAAAGGGCGGCTTAGGCAAAAATGAGCGTCCCGGTGGATCGAAAACCCGAAAGGGCGGTCCAGGCAAAAATTAGGGGCATACAAAAAGAATATATTCCCGGTGGACTGAAAACCTGAAAAGGCGGTCCAGGCAAAAATTAGGGATTCAAAAAGAAAAGAAAACAAAAATAAGCATGACCACAGAAGCACCAGTTCTTCTATCATGATTTTCGGATTAGCACTCTCCCCAGGAAGTGTTCACGCCATCAGTTGTTGCATATGTTGGGTTTTACTCCGTCTTTGTTTTGATATGTCCCCAGTGGCATCATCCCCATTGAAGGTTACCAAGTGTTTGTGATGCGATGTAGGGTCACTTTCCGTTTCACCTGCCCAATCTTGTCTCATCAAGTTTGTCATTCATACAATTATACAAGTCAGTCTTTCACACAATTGTACAAGTCAATCCCTCATATAATCACAAGTCAATCAGTCGCACGGTCATACAAATCGTGTCGTCATTCATTGCACTCATGCATTCATGCATACACACAGTCATGCATATACAATTAAAGCAAACAACATCATGGTTGCATTAGCCACCCGGAGTCTTGCCTCAATTATCTTTTCCATATCAATCAATCTTGAAAATTTGTAACTTTCTCTTTCCCCAAGTGTCATCCCCAGTGTGTCTGGTCCCGAGATGTCACTCGTTCTTCGTCAATGGCAATTCTGCAATAACCCGGACAGTTGGCATTTTACCTTATTTCTTGTCGTCAATGGCAGTTCGGCAATAACCCGGACAATTGACATTTACCTTTTACTCTTCTTGTCGTCAATGGCAGTTCGGCAATAACCCGGACAGTTGGCATTTACCTTTATTTCTTGTCATCAATGGCAGTTCGGCAATAACCCGGACAGTTGACATTTACCTTTTACTCTTCTTGTCGTCAATGGCAGTTCGGCAATAACCCGGACAGTTGGCATTTACCTTTATTTCTTGTCATCAATGGCAGTTCAGCAATAACCCGGACAGTTGACATTTACCTTTTACTCTTCTTGTCGTCAATGGCAGTTCGGCAATAATCCGAACAGTTGGCATTTATCTTTATCTCTCGTCGTCAATGGCAGTTCGGCAATAACCCGGACAGTTGGCACTTATCTTTCTTTCTTGTCGTCAATGGCAGTTCGGCAATAATCCGAACAGTTGGCATCTACCTTTGTTCCTTTGTCGTCAGTGGCAGTTCGTCGTCAACCCGAACAGCTGACATTTATCCCCAGTAAAACCATGTAACCCCCAGTGGAGTCGGACCCCGTTTCTTTCAACAGACTCGGGTATCCTTTTGTTTTGATATCCCCAGTCGAGCCATCCTCGCCGTCTTGCATTCATACTTGCATCGCGAGCATTCACAACATTACATGCATAGCATTGTATTCATAACATTTTGCATTTGAAACTGGTCAAAAATGGTGTATTCTGTATTTAAGTCTCTTCGACCCGTCGATTTAAAAATTTCACTTTTAAATCACCGTCACGAAGAAACTTAAATAGGGGCATCTGTCATACCCCATTTTTGACCCGTTTTTATTTCTTTTTTCTCGTCTTTTAGGCCGGAATTTTTTGTCGTTTCAGACGAAATTTCGGCAGGGAGGTATTTTAAAATACCTCATTTTTTTGTTCCGAAGGCAACCGTTTTATTTTATTATTTTATCATTTATTTTTATTCTTATTATTTTTAGTTTTTTTTCTTTTTATCTTCTTTTTATTTTTATCTTAGTGTTTTCTTTTTTTCTTTTTTCATTTTTCTTTATTTTTCGTTTTACTGTTCATTTGTTTTATTTTTACTGTCAATTTTTTAATTTTAGTCATTCCAGTCCATTTTGTCCAAGGCCCAGAGGGGCATTTCAGTCTTTTTTCGTTTTTACCCATTATTTTACTATAAATAGCACTGTTCACGAAAAAGTACAGAGTCACAGTACAATCAACACAGTACCAATCACCTGAGTCAGAATCACAACCCTCAAAACCACCATACACCACCAACACAACCACCACAAAAACACATTCCGGTCACCGGAAAACTAAAAATCCAAAAAAATTCACACATCACAACACAGTTACGAACCACACTAACGAGAACACACGGCTAGGCTTTCCTCAACACAACAAGCAATCCAAACAACCCAAATCACAAACAGATTCGGCAGACTCTCGAATCAGAACCAAAATCGCAACCAACATCCAGACCTTAAGTCCGAATCTACACAAACATCACAAATCCTAAGGCCGAACCAAGCTAACACCAAACCAGAAATCGAACCTCAAACACGAATCAAAGCCTTCGCAAGAAAACAGAATCAGAACCAGTTCCTCGCGTCCAAACACAAAAGGGTACGATTCGAACCTAGATCTAGTTTTTCTTTGAGTTTTTTTTTTCGGATTCATGTAGAGAGGAAGAGAGGAAGAGAGTACGTGAGAAGACTTGAGAGAAAGGGAGAGGATGTAAAAGAAAATGGTGAGGACATTAGAGGACTTGAGAGAAAGAGAAAGGATGTGAAAGAAAATGAGTGGACGTGAGAAACAGTGAGGGAACGAAAAAATTTGAGGGAGAAGGAGAGAAGATAGGAAGAAGAAAGAGAAAGAGTAATGAAAAATGAATTAAAAAACCAGGTTTGGACTTTTATAGACTGCGGAACCGGTCTGGTTCTTTCGGACCGAACCAGACCGGTTCTCTCTGGACTCAGCCTTCTGGACTTTTCTCTTGGCCCATTCTCCTCTTTCCTTTTCTTTTTCTGATTTCTACTCTTTTACTTTCTGCACTCCCCTTATTATTTCTGCACCCCCTTTCTTCCTCTCTATTCTTTTATTTTTTATTATTTCTTATTTCTTGCATTTTTTTTATTATTTCTTTTATTTTAAGCACTTTATTTATTGCTTTTAATTTCCAGTACTATGCATTTTTTTTTATTTTTATTTTATTGCATCATATTTATTTTTTTGTCTTGCCTTTTCCATTTTCTGTTATTTTATGCATCATATTTAATTTTAGGCCTTGCATTTTTTATTTTCTTTATTTATTTTCCAGCACCATATTTAATATTCAGTCTTGCATTTTATTTTTCAGCTCCATATTTATTTTTTGCCTTGCATTTTTATTTTCTTTTATTTTACGCATCATATTTATTTTATTGTCTTGCATTTTTATTTTCTTTTAGCATCATGTTTATTTTTATTGTCTTGCATTTTTATTTTATTTTCAGCATCATATTTATTTTATGCCTTGCATTTTTATTTTTTTATTTACTTTAAGCACCATATTTATTTATTGTTTTACATTTTATGCATTTTTTATTTCTTTTTAGCATATTTACTTTAATGCAATTACAATTTTTATTTTATTTTATTATTTTTGTCATTTATTTTCTTGCCATTAGAATGTATCTAGGTCCAATGTAAATGAAAATATAAATGAGAATATGCACCGACACCACATTTATTTTTCTTATGCTTTATGTCGAGGACGATATCGTAATTTTGGACCGTATCCGAGGAAAAGGACCCTCACTTGATCCAACGTCATTTCGAGGGATCCGGTGCGCTTTGATATCTCAGCATAATTTAGTCTCAGGACCTTAGGACCTAATCAAATTTTCATAAAAAAAGTCAAAAAAGTCAAAACTCAAAAACATTTTATAATCAAACTTTCAAAAAAAAGTCAATTTTATTTTTCTTTTCTTAATCAAATTTTTAATCAACCTTTAATCAATCAAAACTTGCTTTCTTCAAATTAAAATCAATCAAACTCACTTCCTTTTTATCCTTCTATGCCTTTCGGCCTCTCATCTTTCCTAAAACCTTTTTTCAAACTTTAAAATCAACCAAAACCAATCACTCATCTTTTTACCCCGAACTACGAGATTTTGATCCCGCTCGGGTACGTAGGCAAAAGACTTTGTCTTTCCAAATCAATAAAAATAACAAAAACCTTTTCCTTCTTTTAACTTTCATCGCTTTAATCTTTTCACACTTAGGCATTTATTTACAAACAAGTAATTAATTTAGCATAAAGATAAAATAAGCAAGAGGTTCCTATAGAGTACTATAGACGTTTAGGGTGCTAATACCTTCCCTTTGCGTAACCAACCCCCGGACCTTTGATCTCTCTAAAAAATAGGGTTTTTCGAACTTTCTCCCTTTTCCTCGGAAAAATAAAAGATCGGTGGTGAACTTAAAATTGCGAGTCAATGCTAATTAATAGCTTGATATCCAAAAATCACCGCGACAGGAGGGATGGAGGAGGGTGACGCAAGAGGGAGTAGAGAGAAGGGAGAGGATAGATTTCTAGAGAGAGAAGGGGAATGAGAAAATGAGGAAATTTTGGGGGTAAATGGCTTTTATAGCCTAAACCCTCAAATTACTAAAATGCCCTTCCTTGAAAATATATCTGATACATCGTCTTGATACTGATAAATATCTGAGTCTTAAGCGGGATGTTACAGCCCACCTGACACTCCTATATAACTTTTGGGAACTCTCCTAAAAGACACCCTCTGGGGGCGCCCTCAGCAACCTGTAAGGGCGCCCTAGCCATAGTTTTGGCCCTTTATGATTTGGGCCCAAAACCATGGTCGGATAGGCCCAAATTGGGACTACAAATAGTAACCTTGGGATCATTCCAAAGGCATGACCTGAACAGACCCTGAAAGCCCTAGTTTTCCTAGATTGTACTCACAGCAGTGCAATAAACAAATTATTTTTAAAATTTTAATTTAATAATAAAACTTAGAATATATGTCATTACCTCTTTGTATACATCATTACATGAGGAGATATATACATGGTTACTTTGGGCCGGCGTAGGGCAAAACCGACTAAGTTAAGGTTTTAGGGTCCAAAATTTTGAAAAAAAAGCTGATAATTAATTTATTTTATATTATATGGCTAATTAATCACGGGTATTGGTCTAACTCAGTTTGTCAAGTTGAGTTGTTTAAATCCTTTTGTCTTAGGCTCAAATCTAAAATACAGAAAAATCTGATTATTTTTTTTAAACAAATTTGATTTATTTTATTTCATAAGCATTGTATTATTTTTTAATTTAGGAAGTAGACTGCAGTGTACATGAGAGATTTTTTTCGAAGGAGAGTACATGAGAGATAACAGTTAAAAAAAAAAAAGTGATCTTATAGTCGTCAGAATAGTCTACGAGTGTATGTAGTTATAAAATTCCGATTGATGGTGGAAACTTTTGACCTCAACTATGCAAACTTTTCTTACCTATTGTTTTCTTTTAAGGGGATTCTTACCTATGGGTTGAAATTACTATCTAAACTAATTTTAATTTTAATATTACTCTATCTTTTCGAACAAGGTAACTTTAAAAAAATATTATTATTAATTTAAAATTAATAAATAATTTAAATTAAACTAAATGGAGTATATTGGTGAATTCTCTCATGTTTCTTCACCAACTGCAACAACCTGAAGCTATGAGGTGGGTATACCACCCAAGAAATTCATGCATAGAACTTACACTTAACTTCTTAGACTGAACAAATTATTTGATTTGATTAATGCCTACGTCCCTATCTATAATAACACATCAATGTGCATCATTATTAACCATCACTTTCTCACTATCTCTTAGTACACAATGGCTTCAAGAAATGGTGAAGAGAAAGTTGAACGTGGCTTCAATGATGTTCATGAGACAAAAACAAAGAATGATTGGATCCTTTTGTCTCTTAGGGTGGTTGCATTTTTTGCCACCGCAGCTGCAACACTTGTGATGGCGCTCAACAAACAGACCAAAAGTTTCATTGTTGGCACCGTTGGTAACACCCCAATAGCCGCTACCCTTTCTGCCAAATTTAATCAAACTCCAGCTTTTGTGTAAGTTTTCAATAATTATATATACAAATATCTATGATTCTACTTTCCTCTTTTCTATTTATGTTTGTTTGCAATGATTACTAGAAAAAAAAATATAAGTAGTAACAAAAAATAGAGTCCTCGAACGAGTTGTCCAATTGAATCGATTCAGACACAAAAAAGTTTTATACGAGGTCCGAAATTTGACCTCTTCTAGTAACATTTCCTTCTTTGTCTAATAAATTAATCACTAAGATTTGCCTATAAAAATTGTAAGAGAAAATAGATAAAGAAAATTGTTATGATCTGTCTCTAATCTCATCGCTTAATTCAAAGGCGATGAATTTAGAGATATGTTTAATTTTTTATGATGATCTGGCTAATTTTATTTTATTATAGATTTATTATATATTTTATATTAACACATCATAGTGGGGTGATACAGGTTCTTTGTGATAGCCAATGGAAATGCTAGTCTCCATAACTTGGTGATGATTGCATTGGATATTTTAGGACCCCAATATGATTACAAAGGACTTCGCCTTGCATTAATTGCAATATTAGACATGGTAAATAATTTATTTTTTTGTTTAAATTAAGTTTACATCAATTCTACTAGTTTTTGAATTTTTTTCTTTTGATATATATCATTTATGTAAGAAAACTGATTGATAATTTTTTTTTTTTGGGGTGAAGTTAACTATGGCTCTGGCATCAGCTGGAGATGGTGCAGCAACATTCATGTCAGAATTGGGAAGAAATGGTAATTCACATGCAAGATGGGATAAGATTTGTGACAAATTTGAAAGCTATTGCAACAGAGGTGGTGGTGCCCTTATTGCTTCTTTCATTGGCTTCATTCTTCTCTTGATTATCACTGTGATGTCCATTGCCAAGCTTCTCAAGCCTAATCGCATTAACCATGCTCTCAGTCCTTGATACACTATACACTATTATACATACATACGAATATGTTGTTTTTTCTATGTTGACTTTCCTCTGTTTGAGTGTTAGTGTTTGATATATGTAATTAGTTGTACTTGAAAGACCAATAAAGTATTGGATTGCAGACAACTTTTTTACTTTTGAAAGTCTTAGAATATTCTATGTAGTTGGGGAAATGAATCATATATGGATATCTTCTTTGCTACTTGCCCTTATTCCAATATATGCTTAGAGAGGGATGGAGTGGTTATTTGAGACACAATCCATTAAGCACTAAATTTTTTTCCTCCAACGATGCAGCTAATATTTATCCTCATTATCATTTAAAAAAAACAGGTTACATAATTGTTTACAAAAACATGATCCTATGTGGTGTCTGGCACCCGTGGTTTGCATAGTGATGTTTATGTGCGTTTAAACTCTGAAATTGCCTAAAATAACAAATCATTGTTTATTTGTCTTTCCATGTGTAAAAATAATCTTGTTAATTAGTTTTTTTCATCAATCAAGATATATTCTAATTTTTTTTGTTTTTTAAACATGCTGCTTTATGTGAGCGTTTATTGGTTTCTTATAGTTTGGTCGTGAAATGAAAACAATTTCAACAAATAATGATATTTGTAATTGGTCCCATTGCTGGTTTGGTGCTTGCCATTTTATTCATATGGGTGTGCTTCAATTAATCATGAATGTGCAGAAAAATTCATGTTTTAAAACTCTTTGTTGAAACTTGATTCTTTAACTTTCATTCTTTTCGAACCAAATAGTTAGATATGTCTTTGACAGCATTTGTACTCCTTATATCATTGGAGTAGATTTTTATTTTCTCATTTCTGGTAATTACAAAAGATCTATGATCAATAAAATTTATGATTATGACAATCTTTCATTATTAAAAAAATTGATTGTATTGATGCCTTTCAAAATTTTATCTGGTGACATGAGCAACTTATGAATGTTATTGATATTACTTGAAAATCTTTACGGATAAAAGTGGAATCTTGAAAAATTTTAGCAGGGCAAAAAATGATTTAGAGTTGAATAGGAATTGGTAGAACATTAAGCAATCTACTTTCGTAGGCGGTAAGGAAGCATTCATTTTGGAGCATTTAGTGTGATTTTCTCTATTTCTGATTTCTTTTTACTACTACTTTATCACATGTAAGCAGTCAGAAAAGAAAGAATACATAAGAAAAGATTAGTAGCCTCATGTGATATCAATGTTGTCTACACTAAAATTGAAATATGTACTTAAATGTTTTGATTAATTTGGAATTCAGCTATTCCTATACTTTCACCAGCAATTCCATCTTAGTAGAATGTATCATCTTGTTGATGACAATGATAATATATTTCTAGATTTTTACATATAAGTATATTCACAGAACATTTGTTTGATACCCTTCAAACCGTACATGATTTAAGCATCTCCTTCTGTCTCTAAATGTGGAGAATAGAATACCCAACAGGTCTTGCTAGAATGTATGAAGAAAGATGCTGCTCAATCCAAGTCATTCACATTGATAGCTTACAAAATTATGTCATTTTGGTAGAGAGGGATGGATCAAGATCAGGGGCGGTTTTACCACCCAGCTTGCCCGGGCACATGCCCGGGCTCAACCGATAATTTCTTTGTATATGGCCCAACCCAATAACCCATTAACTCACTTGAAAAAAAAAAAACTTTTATTCATTCTCCCTCATGACATGCGTCTGCCTCCTCAACTGAAGTCTGAAGTCGCTGATATCTTGGCATGAGAAGCAATAATTGCTGCCAGAACAGCAATCACAAACATTGGCCAATATAGAGAGTCTGCAATACATGAAACCTTCATTAGTTGGCTATTTTAAAATTACTCTTTAGTCCTTGTAACATGCATCTTTTTCAGTTTTAACCCTTGTAATACTTATTTGTTCATTTTATCGTACAACTTTTTGTTCCTATCAACTTTGTAGGTTACATATATAACCTTGTTAAATTTGTTTTCTAGGTTCTTGAACGACAAAGGGAAAGTTGTGGAACGATTTCTTGCTCTACATCATGTCAAAGATACTACATCCGAGGCACTAAAGGATGCTCTTTATGGTATTCTTGATTGTCACACGTTATCTATTTCAAGGATACGAGGGCAAGGATATGATGGGGCTTCAAATATGAGAGGTGAATTTAATGGTTTGCAAAGAAAGGTTCTAGATGAAAACTCTTATGCTTTCTATGTCCATTGTTATGCTCACCGTTTGCAATTGGTGGTTGTGTCCGTTGCTAGTAGTTGCTCATCTATTCATGATTTCTGAGTACATCTTCTTGATTGTAACCACAACAAGTTCATCTTGCTAGAGAAGGGATGCTTTGACGGAGGCACAACACCAAGATATTTTGAATAGACTTGAGAGTGGTGAGATATCTACAGGAAGGGGCTTGCACCAATCATCTAGTCTCGCTAGACCCGGGGATACTAGATGGGGTTCACATCATACTACCTTGCTTCGTTTGGATCAGATGTGGTCCTCCGTGTTAGAGGTGCTTAGTATGGTTGATGAAGATGGATGTGGACCATCTCAAGCGGCGGGTTTGATAGAAAAAACGGAGAGCTTTAAATTTGCTTTCATTTTGAAGTTAATGTTAAAATTGTTTGGTATCACAAACAAGCTTTCAAAAATCTTGCACTGATATTGTGGTCTTATCTTTGTTGTGATGATGACATTTACTGTACTGATATATACATTGATAGTTGCTCACACATCTTTTTTATCTTGTACAAGATATCTATATTTATTTAATGAGTTTGTCCTTGTTATGAAAATTGAACATGTCATACAAGGTTGCTGTCAATTCTAGCATATGGTAGAGAGTAAGGTTGTTAATAAATGGAATACACGTATAGAAAAGGGTGTTACTTCATCAACATTTACAAGTTGAGAAATTATATATTTCACCATAAAAAAAAAAGAACTTGGATCCAACTGGTTTCAAGGCTTGTCTAAACTCATCTTTTGCTGTACGTATTAGTGCTTTGAACAAATTAATTCCCACATGGCTTGGAGAAGATGTAAATTCCTTTTGAGGAAGAAATTAAAATTATAACAAATGCCACCTTTAGGTATATAAGATTGCTGGATCAATGTACCTCATCATAAAATTTTATATGTTCTTCGGTATACACTTCAAAATTGAGTTTTATGAACTTATTTTACATAGATAGACATTTGTAGATCTAATTTGTTTTTATATACACTTTAAAATCTTTAGTTATGATGTAAATGTTAGTATATGGATGGCTTAAAGCTATTTTTGAAGAACCTTCTCTCACAAAGAAGAGGTCTAGCCTAACTATATTATATGCTTGGTTCTAAGACGGAAGACAATATTGTGAACCAGAATTATGGTGCTCATGTTGTCACAGAACAATGGGAGGGGAGTATGAGACTCCTAGCTTTGTTAGCCAAGACTAGATTTGAAGAAATGCTGTAGTTGTAATAACCATACATCGAACTCTGTCTCAGTGTTAGACATGACACTACATGTAGCTTCTTTTTCCAACTAGATGGTTTTTTTTTTACCAATGAATACACAAGCTATAGAGATGGAGCACCTATCATGAGTCATTACTATCTGATCTTTAGTATGTGTGACATTGTTTTCGAGGGATGGTCCTTAGGGTTTGCGGGAGGGGGCGGAAACCCATAACATTATTTTTGTAGGGCATCAAAATTATTATTTTTATTTAATAATTAGTATTATGGCTAAATATGTTTTTAGTCCCTCCAAATCATGAGTTTTCAAGTTTAATCCCTATAAAATTTTAATGGTAATTTTAGTCCTCTCTAATACAGTTTGTAAGATTAGTCCATATTTTGAAAACCTTTTACAAAAAATGGATATTTATAGTCCTTCAAAATAGTCCCTATAAAATGCAAATAGGAACTAAAAGTGAATAAAAAATTTGTAAGGACTAAACTTGAAAGCTTATAATTTTGTAGGGACTAAAAACATATTTAACCCTTAGTACTATATAGATATATTTATTTTTCACTCGTTTTGATTAATTCTATTGAATTTTTAGAGAACATTAATTTTGAATGAATCTTTTACAACAAAAAACACGAGAAAAAAGACATACGAATATTTAAAAGGGCGCAATTTTATTGATTCTCCCAGGGCATCAAAAATCTTAAGATCGGCCATGTTGTTTTCTTTTAATTTAATTGATTGTTTTGATTATATGTTTGACTCACCACTTAGGTTTCCTCTTTTAGGCTCTATTTGGATATTTTAAAATGAATGTTTAAAATGGAACAGAAAAGAATTGGCGGAACATAATGGAATGAATTGTTTGGATATTTTATAATGAAGCAAAATAAATTTCTCGTTCTATTGTTTGAAAAATAGATGGAATAGAATTAATTATTAATTTTTTATTTTTCAGTTTTATCCTTATTTTAAAACACTTCAATTCCATAAATTATATAAATTTAAATTACTTTGAACTTGATTGAATAACCTATTTTGGACATTTAAATTTTCATAAATATTAAAAATCGTCGGATCATTATTTGTTTATTTCATGAAGTGGGTGTATGACTTTTTGTTGAAGCCACCAAAGAAAGAAAAATATCTCACTCATACACCTAGTATGTCTACGAGTTGCACACAAGCCACACCGCAGCAACAAATAAATCCAAAATGTTGAAAAGATAATAGAATGAGCAAACGAAAATGAGAGAAGAGAGAAAAACGGGTTGCAGTGTCTCCCACATTGAGGTTTGGTCTTGTTGTGAAGCCTCACATTGAGGTTTTTCATACCGAGGGTTGAGTGAAATATTTTAAAGTCCTTTAAAATACTTTTATACCTAATGGCTCATAATTCATTAGTAAAAAAAATTAAAGTTACTTATTCCTAATGGCTCATAATACAATAAAAACTTAACTATTTTCATGTAAACTATTAATTGGAGAATTTGCAAGAAAAAAAAACACAAGGCCGATTCAACTGACATTGTGACATGGAGATCTAAGACAAATTTTAAAAAATTTATGAAGACCACAACAGTATTTTAGTAAAATTATCGAATTTTAGTTTTAATTTTTTATGGCTTAAATATGTAAAAGGTCCCTGTAAGTTAGCGTGTTTTTGGTTTTCGTCCCTGTAAGTTTTTTTGTTGCGAAACAGCCCTTGTAACTTGTTTATTTTTTGGATTTGGTCCCTGCCGTCTGATTCCGTCTAAAAAAAGCACAGCTGGCTAACAGACGATGACGTGGCCGTTGCTGACATGGACAAACACGCTTATGTGGCAATAAAGCTGAATAGTGCTGTTGTAAGAGGGACTAAAACCAAAAACGAATTTTTACGTAGGGACTAAAACCAAAAAACGTAATCACGAAAATTTCAAATTAAAAACCCTATGTTTTCATCTTCTCCAGCAGTTTGTTCTTTCTTTCTCCAGCACTCTGTTTTCACCTTCCTTGCTTGCTCAGCTTCCTTTCCCTAAGAAGGAAAACCCACTTCCTAACAACAATGTCTTCTCATTCCATATCTCAATCATCAACAAATGTGATGCCTATATGTGGTTGCAACAAAACAATGAGGATGTTCATCTCCAATTCACATGACAACCCTAAAAGGAGATATTGGAAGTGCCCAACCTTTATGGTGAGTTGGTTGTTAGAATACTTTGTTTTTTGTTTATTTTCGCACAATTTAATGTATTTAAAAGATGCATATGTTTGATTTTGTTTTAGGGGGCTAGTAGTTGTAAGTTGTTCATATGGGATGATGAAATTGAAGGACATCCTCCATATGACCGTCCAGTAGCAGCACCTGAAGCATCACAATCATATGTCAATAAGCTTCCATGTGATTGCAATTGTGAAGAGCTTTTGAAAGATTTGAATATTGTAATGAAAGATTTTGGAATCAACAAAAATGAGAAGTTGAAGAAGAAGCTGCAGCAATCAAGGAAGAAGACGAATTTGTTTATGTTTATGTTGATCTTATCTTGGGTATTTTTTGTTGCATATGTAATGAATTTAAGCTGATGGTGAAGTTGTAACAACTATGTTCTAGTTGTTTATTTTGGTTTGAAATGGTTTAGTTGAGATGGGTTGTAATGCTTTAGTTGAATTAATGGAAGGATGTTTGTAACAACTATGTTCTAGCTGTTTATTTTGGTTCGAAATGGTTTAGTTGAGATGGGTTGTAATGCTTTAGTTGAATTAATGCAAGGATGTTTGTAACAACTATGTTCTAGTTGTTTATTTTGGTTTGAAATGATTTAGTTTATGTTGATCTTGTAATGCTTTATCATTGAATTAATGCAAGGATGTTTATACAATTGACATCAGTTTATGTGATGAAGGTTTCTTCAAACATGATTAAATAGTAACATGTACATAGATAGAAAATTTGTGATTAAAGTAGCTAGGCATTAACTTGCCAAATTGATTGTCAATTACATGTCATATGGCCATTACTAAAAGCCAAAGTACATCAAAACAGATCCCAAATTCATAGCAAAATAACTTAGACATTGAGTAGACAAGTTCAAAGCAAAATAACTTATACATAAGTTTAGACAGGTTCTTGGCAAAATAAAAGTCTAGCTTGATCTATTCTTCTCCATCAACTCCTTTTCCTTTCTTGATCTTGTCAACATTGTCCTTCCATGTCACTAGATCTGTGACTAGCTCTCTAGTGATCTTTTCTAATGCATCTGGTGGCAATCTTCTCAGTCCACTCAACATTAATTCTGCTTGATTTTCTGATGAATTTCCAACAGTCATCACCTGTTTGCCTTGAACTTTTGCAATATTATGTTGCCATGTCAGCAAACCAGAAATCACATCATTGATTGTGTCATCAAGTTGATTTGGTGGCAACCTTTTGAGTCCAGTCACTATCATGTCAGCATCATTGTTTGATTCAGTCTGAGAAGGCTGAGCTTGATTCTGAGTGGCTTGAGTAGCATCTTCAGTTTGAGTATCAATGTTGTGTGCTTGTGCAGGAACATTTGGCAGGGTGCTGTTTGCTTGTTCAGGAACATCTGCCTCAGTAGGAACATCTGCCTCAGTGTTGTTAGATTGAACCTGAGCACATTAAAACCAAATTTAAAACCTGAGCCTGAGCATAATTTTTTACTTGAACTAATAACAATAAAACCATATGCACT
This sequence comes from Medicago ruthenica, assembly GCA_018208015.1. Taxonomy (NCBI): domain Eukaryota; kingdom Viridiplantae; phylum Streptophyta; class Magnoliopsida; order Fabales; family Fabaceae; genus Medicago; species Medicago ruthenica. The sequence goes on along the minus strand of CM031372.1, from coordinate 54,476,155 downwards.
TACATTGATAACAGTCTCAGAACTACTACCAATTTGAGGTAATTTCCTAGGCCTTTTTGATGGTTTATCAGTGGCTTGAGCATTACTTGCATCATCCTCCTCCTCATTGACACACTTCAGTTTCCTGCACCTATTACTCCTCCTAACCTGTTGCTTAGTATTCTTCACCTAAATACAGCAATGTCTCAGCTTAGAGTTGCAATAATAAGAACTACATATATCATATTTTTAAGCTAAAAAAAATGCTATAAAGGAAGGAGTATCAATACTTAACTGGCTTATGTTTAGCTGTGTTGTGAGGATTCAGAATTGAAGTCACATTTGGTTGAGATTGAGTAGCCTCAAAAGCTGCTGCAAGGTCTGCAGCAAGGGCTTCAAATTCAGGGTCTATATCAGGAATGTTTGTTGCATTAACATGGTGAGCAGTCTGAGATGCTTGAGTACTTGGACCAGATGCTTGAGCAGTTGCATTAACAGGGTGAGCAGTCTGAGATGCTTGTGCAGTTGCAGATGCAGATCCAGTTGCAGTTGCAGATGCAGATGCAGTTGCAGTTGCAGATGCAGTTGCAGATGCAGATGCAGTTGCAGTTGCAGATGCAGATGCAGTTGCAGGTTGAGATGCTTGAGTTTGTACCCTTTTGGCCTTTCTCTGTAAACATGTCAAAGCATTATGGTCAAAGCATATATGATTGAGATTGAACCTGAGAAATACATAATACACTATGTTTACCTTTCTTTTTTGAGCTTCAGGGTCAGTCAATTGGCTAATGCAACTTCTTGTATTGTGCCCATGCTTGTTACATTTGGTACACCTATATGTAGTAGATGTCCTTCCTTTGTTAGGATCCTCATCTGGTTCTCTCCTCCTCAGTTTCTTAGGCCTACCAGGACCTCTTTTGTATGATGGAGGTAGCATTTCATCAACCTCCACCTCAGGCCACATGTCCTCTCCATTGATTGGACTGACATTGTTAGTATAACATTCTATGTATTTAGCCTTTGTGTAGCAATCATCAACAAATTCCTCAGGTTTTTGCTGCCTATATCCTAATGCAGCTACTGCATGTCTACAAGGGATACCCACAAGCTCCCAAAAATTACATGTGCATCTTCTTTTGGCAATGTCAACTATGAAAATATGTTTAGTGTGAATATGTCCCACCTGAAAGATCTCATCCTTAGACCATATTGGAGTCCAGTTACCACTCTTTTCAACCTCTTTATCTAACCTATATCTAGGCTTAGGGCATATCACTTGATTCCATCTATCAACTTTTTGCCTAAGAGTAGAATTTCTATTCATCAAATAATTCCTTATCCATTCACACATTGTTAACACAGGTTTATCCCTAGCTACCAATATTGTGCTATTAAAAGCTTCAGATATGTTATTCATAAGGACATCACACTTAGGGTAAAAAGAAAAGGCATGCTTACACCATGACTTGGTTGGCAGTTTCATGAGCCAATCCCAGGCAGAATAATTTACAGCTTTGAGTTCTTTCATCCTAGCCTCCCACTCTTGAATGTAAGTAGCCTTAGCAGCTCCCATCATAAGGTCTCTAATTAGTGTACCTCCTCCAAATTTCTTTTTGAAATTGGCATATAAATGCCTCAAGCAAAGCCTATGTTCCACATTCTCAAACAACTCATCAAATACAGCTATCAGACCCTGTAAAACAACAGTCAAATACCATAACATATTCCATTTAATTAGTACATATTCATTGATCAGAGATGAAATACAGAAACCAATCAATTGCAAAAAAAATTAAAGGTGTTTACCTTTTGTTGGTCAGAGATGAAAACCCATCTTTGATCTTGACCAATGTCCTCCAATAACAAGGTTAAAAACCACTTCCATGACTCTTTTGTTTCAGTTTCACACACACCAAAAGCTAGTGGATAATACTGATCATTTGGGTCCCTACCTACTGCAATTAAAAGGGTTCCTCCATATTTGGTCTTCAAATGGCATCCATCAACGCCTATAAATGGTCTACAAGCAGATTTGAACCCCTTTTTGATTCCATCAAAACAGAAATAAAAAGATGAAAACCTTGGTTGTAGTTGTGGAGCAAGCCTTTCCATATTGATCTTGCAGGTGTTTCCAACATTAACCCTTTTTAACTCAGCTGAGTACCTCCACAATAGATTGTATTGTTTAGCAGCATCACCCTCTATCTTCTCCTTTGCAATTTGTTTAGCCCTCCATGCTCTGTTCATGGTTATTCCCACAGCATGTGTGCTTCTCATCTCAGTCACAATGTCCTTAAGAGTCAAATTACTGGCATCAGTTGTTGTCATCCTCTTAATCACAGACTTTGAAACCCACCTAGAGGTTGCAGATCTATTTTCAGTTTTCCTTGCACACGTGTGGTCACCATACCACCTCTTCATTCTAAAAGTAGCCTTATCCCCAACTTTACTTACAAGTGCTAAAAACCCACAATTGCCCTTGCATTGTACCCTTACTCTAACTTTGTCATTTTTTACAAATTTTATTTCATGCCCATTTAAAACTGACCACTCAGTAATTGCTTCCTTAAATTCAGCTAATGACTTAAACTCCAACCCCACTTTAAACTTGTAAGTCTTTGTTAACTCTGCCATAACAAACTTATCATATTTAGGTCCTTTTTCATCATCTGATGCATCAGGGTCACTACTACCTAGCTCCTCACTAACATATCCAACTTCCAAATCATCAGCAACACCACCAAACACAGTCAAACTTCTACTATTATTTTCCATTACAGGAGGAGGAGGAGGATCATCACCAACAACTCCAAACCCATCATCCAAACCCAGTGATCTTTCCTCCTCACTATCCTCAAATCTTACACCAACAGCTTCATCTTCACTACTCTCAATTTCAGCACCAGAAACTTCATCTCTACCATCATCAACTCCTCCTGAAACTTGAACTCCACCATCATCATATCCTCCAGAAATATCAACTCCACCATGATCAACTCCTCCAGAAACATTACTAGGACCTCCTTCAACATTACTAGGTCCTCCTCCAACATTGGCACCTATGATCCCTAAAACTGAATGCTCAACATAAATGTGAGCCTGACATTTGTTATTAACTACATACTCAGCAATATTATCAGTGTCATTATCATCTATAATCCTAATGTACTTGTCCTCCTCACTAATATGCCACCATAACCTATACTTAAGATGATCATCGTATCCTAAGTCTCTCAAAATACCAGTTGCTTCAAAGTAGCTCCACCTATCCTTATCAATCCCATTAAACTGATTCTCTTTCCCTCCTTTGTAATACAAAAGAAAATCCCTTACAAATTCACCCCCATGATGAAAAACAACAGATACAGACATCCCTGTAAAATTTTGTTTAGATTTAGGTAGTTAATAACCCTACAAATTCGTCCCTAACAAAAACACGACACAGACAACAACAACAACATCAAAACTACAACGAAAAACAACACAAACCAACAACCCAGAAAAAGAAAACACTAACCCAAGAAAAAACCCAAAACAGAGGATGAAAAAATTTGTTTACCTTCAAAACACAAAAACTCCTGCCGTTTAAAATGCTTCTGTTTAAAATGCTTCTTCTACCGTCCTATACCTTCGATCACCGTCGCAAACCAAAATGGTAACGTCTCGCCGTCGTCCTTGCCTTTGATCAGCGCCGGAAACGCTTCTTCTCCCCGCCGGAATAGTGTTTCTAATTTTGCTGAAATGTAACCCTAAAACACAGGGACGAATATGAAAAGGCAAAAAAGTTTTGTAAGAAAAAGGGGGGAAAACTAATGCCATATCAGCAACTGGTCTACTGCCATCTCAGCAACTAATGCCATATCAGCAACGGCCACGTCATCGTCTGTTAGCCAGCTGTGCTTTTTTTAGACGGAATCAGACGGCAGGGACCAAATCCAAAAAATAAACAAGTTACAAGGGCTGTTTCGCAACAAAAAAACTTACAGGGACGAAAACCAAAAACACGCTAACTTACAGGGACCTTTTACATATTTAAGCCATTTTTTATAGATGTTTTACAATACACCATCATTTATTAAATTAATTTAATCAATTTTATTTAATATTTTTCTTTGTAATTGATAATGAAGTCAAAAAGTTTAAAATATGTTTAAACAGTATGAATTTTGATTAGATTTTTTTAAAACGGGTGAGTTTTTTTCGGTAGACTATATAAACAGGTGAGGCAACCATTAGATTTTTATCAAATCTATGTTTAAAAAAATGTGATCGATTTGTTTTTTAATGTGAACCAGGTAACTTCTGCACAAAACCTTTTAGACAAATCACTCGAACCGAATATAACTGCAATGGATAGAAAAGGTTTCCCTCAAGAGATAAATCTTATAAACATGTTTATTCGCAAAAAGGAGTAAGAAGCTGTGTAAGAAAGCTAAGAAGGCTAAAGACAAGGCAAAGAAATAAATTGAAGGAGGAAAAAGAAAAAGAAAAAGACGGCATGTGTTATAGCTCAGAGGGTGTATATGCTTATGAAATAGTTGATCCAACAAGCTGAAAGCAACTCTTCTCACTTTCATTTTTGCTCTTCACACACCGCAAAAATACCAACATATCACCAACGGCACTTAAGTGTCGTTCGCTCCACAACAGCATTTGCCCAACGGCAGTTAACTGTCGTGGGGGTATTTTGATATTTTCGCAGTGTGTGGGAGCAAATATGAAAGTGAGAAGAGCAATTTCCCAACAAGATAGTGCTGTAACACAACGAGCTGTAGATAAAACAAACAAATACTTCTATGTGGAATGAGTTTGAAAGATAAACATGGTGTTGCAATGGATAAAACAGAAATTCCACATATATGCAAAAATGTATATATTACACACAAGACAATTGGGATTCTTATGATTGGTTTCATGTTTTATCCAGTGTAACACCATGTTCATTTTCAAATAGAAGAATATTAACATGTTTGGTTTTCTATTCAATTTTCATATCTTGTTTTCACTTGCACTGGTTGTCTCCCTAAACCTTTAAAAATGTATATACACACAATACAATTGGGATCCTTCCACCGAAAGGGTTTTGTTACTCAAGGAGCTTTCTTTATTAAGGGAACCGATTGTATGCCCTCAAATAGCACACAGTTTAGTAATCTCACTATAGATATCTCGAATCATGTACACAATATTGATGCATTAATATCCATGGCTGTAAGGAAGAAGAGAATAAGAGGAAAAGAATTCACTCATTTACTAATTCATATCTATTTTCATCTTAACATTACAATTATGAAACAGTGACCAAGAATTGAATATCAACAGTGACTGCTACAAAACTTCTGCAAAATGACCAATCACGGCTACACAATGCTCATAAATGATACATAATTTGTATATCTACCAAAGGCCTGAAAAAATAGAACAAAGTAGAATTCAAATTCAGTATTGGAAAGATAGTGAAAACCATTTGTATGCTAATACACACACGCGTACTGTATAACAACTCAAATAAGATATCAATAACTAATTGGTAGGAAAAAATTATATCAGAAATCTGCTTCAGAAAAAGAAGAAAAAAAAAAACACAAGTTTATCTGTCAGGTCTCTTCTTATCCATCCAACAAACAACAATTGGAAATCTACCACCTAGCCTACTTGATTTGCTAACTGGCCTTTTACAAACAACATTGTTTTATTATCATTTACCAGTACAAACTCTTAGCCAAATATATCAGCCAGTTGACCAAATACAAATGAAATTGGCATAGTCAACTGTCAAACTAACAAACCTCCAAGAAATATAGTTTATAATTTTTTTAGTTCATTTTGATGAGTTCATTCAACAATCTTTGTCTAATCATTTGTTGCAATATACATCAAATTAATGTCATGCATAGTATTGTTACAAGAAGTACTATATTTTCATAGCACTAAATCTAGATTATTTTATCTGAAAGTGAAACAACTCCAAGTCAGACATGGCACTGGCCCTTCATTCAAATTTACACTTATCGAGAAGATAAGAAGGATTCATATGCACAAGTCATAAGTAATAAAAATTTAGAAATAATATTACCTCGACTTAGTGTTACACAAAAATGCAGAGTGAAGAAGGTTTAAATCACCCCAACATCCTCTAAAGTAGGTTAGCCTTCTCACATAAGCAATGAGTTGTTACTCTACAATACAATTTACTGAACAGCATCATTCCCAAATCTTTGCACCAAGAATTCATCTAGCTGACCCCAGTTAGGGGTATCAGATTTACTTAAATCACCCGATGGCAATGACCGTATGCATTGGAGAATATGTTTGATGTCCCGATATAACCTAGCAACATGGAGGAATTATTAGAAATGATGCATTCTTAATAGTCTAAAAAATTTAGGTCCAAATAATACATCTTTGTAAAAGTAAATACCTATTTTGTGCTTGTGAAATGCTTATATCAAATCTTGAAAATGCTTCTGAAATTTGAGAGTGAAAGATAACGACCACTTGCCTGAAAAATAGAAAATTTAAAGAGTAAATTGTAGGAATTCATCATAGAATCAATTTTCTTTGTAAGCTGAGAAAGCAGCAGCCTTAATTACTTTCCCTTTAAATGGAAAAAACATGCAAAAATTGAATGCAGTATTCATCATGTACAAGAATACAAATCCAGGAAATTTGGCATCACAATCTATGCAGAACTAATATCAGTCCTAGAGATGATTGGGAGGTCACATGATAGTTAAATACATCAGTTAGCACTCTGCAATGTAAGATTCATATCCAGCAAATAAACTTCTAAAACCTACTATGCTCTACTGCTAGTATTTCAGAACAACCATGTTTCTTTATCAACTACTTACACCTAAGACCTAGCAGCAGTCAGTCAACCTGGAGAAAGCAATAAAATACCCGCTGTTTCATCAATCATCCCAACATTGGAAATAATGGGTACCACATTCTTTGGAAATCTCGATATCACATTTTTTTAATCAAAATATCAGAATAAAGGAAACAGGGAGATTTTGGAGGTTCTTACCTGAAAATTGCCTGAACATCGTCTTCATTCAAGGTTCGAGATAGAACACGCTGGAGGTATCCAACTTCCTAGCATCAAATTAACAAAACAAATAGTTTCCAACTATGAGATTTCTTTTGTGACAGATTGGGCATGAGAGCAGAACTCAAAAAATTAATCGATTTCAAAACACCCGTTCCATCAAATCTAGAAGTACATCGAGTTAGTTGCAGGTTCCATAATTTGTCTATAGGAATTTCCCGAAGCTCAGCAAACTTAACTGATAGAATGATTGCTACGTAAATCATATATACCTTAGATACACATAATAGTAAGGCAAAAAAGTATAGTTACAGTCCTCACAATTTACAGGGACAAATTAAACAGAATCATCACAGATACCATTTAATATATGCCAAACTGAATTAACCACTTGCAGTTAACCAATTGACTAACATATTTAACCAATCAATACTGGGGTATTGCGACCATCACCTAATAGTTTAAGTGATAAAAATTAATAAGATGGTCTTTCAAAAGTGAAGCCTTCGTAATAATCAAAAACTCTAAACAGAAGATAGTTTTGATAGCAAGGCCCATGAGATAACCAAATAACTTGACAGAGAATTAATGTATATCTAGATGCCCATACGAAAGTAGATATGAATAATCAGCAACTAACATGGAAAAGAGTTACAATTTACAAATAAAATGAACTGACAAAAGCTATAACATACGAAAAAACTTAAGGAATGAGGATTAACAGGAAAAGCACTATGGGAAGAAAAAATGGTCTTTCAAAAGTAGAAGTAAAAAATGTAGACATGAAATCCAAGCATAACAATCATCTTTGTGGACCAGCGCCATTATTTACCTTTGTAAGGGACCGAGCAAATTGACTAGGCTGGGGATCAGCATCCTCAGGTCTATTCCAACTCTCAACAATTTGAGGCAACCCACGCAAATGGACTAATAATCTTTCTCGCATTATCTGAACCAATTTAGTATGTATTTCATCTCTATGGACTTTATAATCCTGGAATGAAAAGATATGAAAGTAACTAAATGTTACAAAAGTAAACATTCATAAAATATTTTGAAGTTTACTTGCAAACAAAATGAAACAATTTTGTTTTATATATTAAAATGGGAGTAAAGGAAGAAAAAATATTTGAGGGGAAAAAATGACAGTTGATTATAGTCATAAGTATAATATTCTCTCTATTAATATTTTTGATACTATGTCCACAGATTCTCTCTTGTTTCCTTGATCATTCTAAACTCTACTCAACTGGTACGAACATGCAGAAACAATTAAAAGCCATCATAAAGGGTGTTGAATTTCATAGATGACGAGATTAATGAGTTTGAACATGATGAAATCAGTATAGAACAGAAGTTTCTGAAAAAATTATCTAGTGGATATACAAGTTCCTTGCCTGTCCTTGTTCTGGTTACCAAACATTTTTTTAAACCCAAAAATTGAACAAAGGCTACAAAATCCAAGCTATTGACCTTCAGCTTAAATGCACCCATGTTGTTAAAAGATATAATTTCTTGTGCAAGACTTGCACTCTGTAGAATACATGTCATCGCATTTAATTGTAAGCATCACACAGACTTCTATCTATTTTATATATTTCTGTTCACTTCCATTTTCTATCACATTTTGTCATTTCCTTCAGTTACTCAGCACTTTAGACTTTACAAACTCAAATAATCTCTATTAATTTGCCCCTTCCTCTTTTACAACATTTCTTTTTCCACCCGAAGGAAAAGTAGAGGGATTGGAGAATCATTGCAAGGGAGACTACATGGAAAATCTATTTCCACTTAATGCACTACTACGTAAATTTTCACCTAATATGAGGAATTGTAATTCATAAATATTCATCCCCTATAACCAGGAAAAGAAAGAAACGATAATACTTCCAGCAAAGATATTCGTTGAAAAATGCAACAAAAACCAAAGAGCATCTACATAAGTCTACTCTATCAGATGGAGGAATGCGAAACAGGGATTATGTATGTACCTGCGCGACTCGATCAATCTCTGAAAGCAATAGCAATTTTCTAGTCTCTGGAACTTTCAGAAAAAGAATCTGCCGAATTTCTTACACCAGAAATGAAGAACAAAGTTATAATTAATTCGACCGTAAAACAACAATTTCATAAACTCTTGTGATACAAACACATTCAAAAAACTTAATAAAGGTGTGCGCATTTGTACCGGGAATAATAGCATGTATGAAACTAATGACTTGACTTGCCAGCGCCAGGTGTTTAGAGGTGATAGACTTCAAACCAGACACCTGAACGCAATTTAGAAAAAATTAGAAACCAAAAGAATGACAAAGCTCTAAGTTAACTGAAATGGGATCGAGTTAGTTAAGCAAAACTGTTCGAATGCCGAAAAAATCAACAGCTGCAGCATTTGCTTAGTATATAGTTTAATGAAATGATGCACACTGTTTGAAAGCCGGAAATTTTTTAACTCATCATTGTCCTGCGGTTTCTTCCCAGTGCAGGACAATATATATAAGCTGATATGAAATGACTCAATATATGCTCCCCAAGCTAGGTTTCATTAACACATAAGTTGAAATCTGATAGGGTCACTATTAACGACAGGTCCGTTATTAATGTGGGGGAGAAATAACAGAATGGGGCACGTGGGGCAAGGGGATTGATGAGAGAGAATGTGAGAATTCTGTTGTAATATAATGAGTTTTGGAGAGGGGTAACAATATGAGGGGGTATGGAAATATTTTGGGTAACAGTTATGGCGAGCTGTCTTCTTTTACTCTCGGTAATAGAATGGTTTTGTTGGAACTATTTTGGCTTGAGGAAGGATACTAATCCAACTGTCTTCTTGTTTCTGCATTTCTATATTTTACTTTCTGTAAGTTGCAGAGCTACATTATTTTCTATTTCATATATGAATATATTTGGTTTCTATCAAATTGGCATCAAAGAGCTCAGATCCTTGGAGCTTCTAATATTTATTAAAAAAAAGAAAAAAAGAACAAAATGGAAGCATGGATGATAAGATTGGAACAGGATGACAGTAAGGAGCGGCCCCTGAAAATTGATTCTAACTTATTGAGTCATACAATTGCATTTATGAGCTTATATAAGACCATTTTTCCCTGTGGTATTGAATGTTGGGCAGTGAAGGGCAACAGCAGAAAAATTTAATTGTATTGGAAATGATAATGAGTGATGAGATGTATAATGGTCATACTAAAAGAGATAGAGGAATACCTACATTCTTTTGCAGAAATCACTTGGACATTGATCTAGATATATGCATATTATTTATATATATAGTTTTTATATCTAAAAGGATCCAAAAATTCAGCGAACATTACAAGTAGTACCTGCATTGCACCAGCCCCGAGCACAAGTTGACATGTTCTTGTGTTGAAAAACTTCAAGATTTCTGCCACACGGTGAACAACTTCTGAAGATAGTGCTGGCAAAAGGTTGTTCATATCAATGTATTCTGACAACATCTTGAGCAATATCAAGCCACTGGAAGCAAACAGAAGATATTGAAGTACTTTAAATGCATTCTCACAGCTGAGGGCTAAAATAAAGAGTATCAGACAAAATCATAAAACATAAGTGAACCAACTCTAAATTAAGACTGACGTGAAGCAGTATATTAAACTCTCTCCGTCCCACAAAATTTTTCATAGTAGATCATTTCACACATATCAAGGAGAAATTATAAATGATGAAAAGAGAACAATTTTATCAAATTAACCGTATTAACTATTGGTTGATTCTCATTATCGTAAACCCAAAGTTGAAAATAATAACTTGGGAGTGATACACACAATAATAATTAGAGGGCATAATTGGAAAAAAGTAATTAATGTTACATTGAAAACTGAAAAATAACAATTTTGGGGGCAATTTCTTTTTCGCAAATGTGACCATTATTATGGAACAGAAGGACTAATAAATAATAATAATAATAATAATAATAATAATAATAATAATAATAATAATAATAATAATATAAAATACTTAAGTATGCCTACACAAGCATATTAAGAGAGAGAGAGAGAGAGAGAGAGAGAATAACGAATAGAGCCACAGAATAGAAGTTGCATACAATAGGGGGCAAAAAGAAAACAAAGTTCAGTCCAGATAACTAACCAGTTTACCATGTGATAACCAACACCTTTGTAGAAAAGAGCCTGAGATGCAGATTTTTTCTGATCTTTCTCAGTGCCGATACTCTCTACCAATTTACTATGACCTCTATTTTGTTTCTTAGATTCATCTTTGGAATCAGTCTGCTCGACATTCTGTTCGGCATTTGACTGTCCAGTGTCTGCCATCGGCCGAGCATCATTGTTAGTCGCCAAATCATGGTAACTGTTTGAATTATCTTCTTCAACACCATTAAGGTCCCCAGAAGACAATGTATCCAATGGAAAAAGCATATTGATAATGGATTGAAATTCATCAGGAACATCTATCTCCACCCATGTTTCCTGGTCAAGCACTGCCTTAATTTTTGACATCTAAATGCAAAGCAAGGGCTATTAATAGAGATGAACAGTTTTTTGAGGAAATAAAATATAACACAACGGAAAGCACCAAATTTAAACTGACCCGAGAATCATGCTGAAAATCAATAAAAGCCTTGGCCTGTGACTGCAGTGTCCCACGGATGCTGTATCCCAATCTTCCACCAATCTGTTAGTTTTAATGTGGGAGTTCAATCAGGGAACCAAAACCACATAATTTGAAATCTAAACTTTAAACCAAAATGAAAATATGTACTTTTTCCGTAGCTGTAATGAACTCATGGGTGATGTTGTAGATAGTTAGAAACTCCTGCAGTTTCAACCTAGGATGGAGAACAGCACGGACACCCAGAAGCTTTGCCCATCTTCCATGAGCAGCATCACATGCTGCAAACACAGCTTCTGCGTTTTCTCGCAATACATCAGCTCTGTTTAGGACCAGATTTTTTGAGAACATGAAACAAATTGGGCAGCAACTAAAACACAAAAGTAATGGCAGAAAGCATACTAGATCAAAGTATAATTTATTTTATATAATCCATGTACTAACTTTACAGGCATCTAGTGGACTCCAAATCATGGTCTTAACCCCCATTGTCATATAATTTTTAAGAGAGGAGATTACATAAGAGAAATTAGTTATTAGTAATCAGTAAAAGAAATACAGTACTTCAATCCTAGCAGCCTCTAAAACAGAAAAATTACTACTGAAGGACTAAACAAGATAAGATAAAATATTTGAGAGGAGTATCACCATACGGATTAAACATTGTTAAGGTGATGGATGATAGTATGTTTGCAAAAGATAATGTCGGTAACAAGAAAATGTTCCAGATATATTAGACACCCATGCTATAGAATATAGATGGTTTTACTACAGCTGAAGTCATGTGGCAAACCACTCAAGTCTTAAGGGAACAGAAAGTAGTGGCATTTACTAATATTCTAGCTCATTTTTCTTTTAATTTTTCTCACAATTTTGTCCCATTTTGTTTTTTGTAGCCGGGTTTTTAAAATGATAGGACAGTTCTATAATGCTTTTAGCATAAAACTTTGTGTACCTTCTTCACCTATCAGATTGAACTTTCGAGTTAATTGGCTTTTGACATATAAATAGTGTCCTGGTGTTTGAAAAGAGTTCCTACAAATAAGGATTCTATAAAGGAATAGTCCTCGTTCAATATATTACATTTGTCACCATTCAATAAAGAATCAACAGTTCAAACTTATAAGAGAGAAGAAAAATATTTTGGACAAAACAATAAGAAACCTTTCTCACTACAATACAGTTATTTATCATTTCTATCAACTTAAAACTTGTATTTCATTTCTATACTCCATTAGTAAGTCTAGGTGTTTCTGCGAGAGAAAAATTAGCTCCTACATCATAAATTACATGCTTTTTCCGATCTAAACACAAAAGAATCCAGAAAAAACTTTCCATTACAAGTGTATTAGAACAAAGAGCCTATATTTAACCTGAAATTTTTTGACATATTTGAGGAGCTCACAGCATCTATTGTTTTTCCCTGAAAAGATGGACCCTTGGCAACATTCTTTTGCGGTGAATATGGCAAAAATGTGGTACCATGAACCTCGCTTTCTTGGGATATTTCTGCAGCTGCAGCACCATGCGCAATTGCTGCAGCAACTGAATCAGAAGCATAATGACCATCACAGTTGCTCAAAATCCATTCAATGGCTTTTTTCACTTCAGCCGCCCGCACTAAATGTGCCTGCAATCACTAAAAAGAAAATAATCTTATTACATCCCTCTTACAAAAGCTTATAAAATGCTAAAAGAATAGTTTCAAATTTGATTTTTTATGCAACTTTACTCGGCATTATCAGGAAAATGATGGGAAAATGTTTCTGAGTATGCATGTTTTTTAGGACATGAGAGGATGTTTTAAGAAATTAGTAGGTGGTTAATTAGGTTTAAGTTGATTATTAGTAAGTGGCCAGTTAGGATTGAATAATATAAGAAGCCCATTAGGCTTAAATAATAGAATGTTCTCTTTATTTGTATATAAAGGGGGAATTCTCAGGAGTTTTAGAGATGACAAAATAAGTTTTCTGTTAGGGCCAGAGTAGGATTCCTCTCTGAATTGTGTCGGAGCTTTGCACAGGGAGTAGTTAGAGAAACTCTCTCTACTACTATTTACCATTTTCATTACTATCAATAAAGCACCCTATTTAAATTGGTAGAAAACAATGAGTCCAGCAAGCAAATTAACAATAATACAGCCAAGCAAGAAGAAACAGATGGTTAATAATGCAAGGTGACATTTTCAAATTTTCCTTAATTGCAGAGTCCATGTATTGTGTATTAGTGTCTATGCATCTCAGCAATGCCGGCAAGATATCATTAATGCGCGTTGTCTATATTATTAAGACTAAATACATTTCAAAATATACAAGAATTATAGTCTAGATGGACACAACAAAAGTCAAGTACAAATTACCTGTACAATCATGAAAATAGCACTCAAAAGATGGACAAAGCAATCAGATGACAGACTCCTTAACTTGCTAGCAAGTGAAGCACCACCACCTGAGTCATTATTAAACATTAGAAAGTAGAAAAGTGCTTATAAAAAAGGTGTGTGTGTGTGTAACAGTATGATTACAAACCTATTTACATTTTATGAGATGTGACATAAATAAACAATGCAACAAATTGTTACTATTCAATGGTTGGATCCACACAAATTATGTTTGGGTTATTAATGTAACAGTGCGAAAATAATAATTTAACCTCATCCCATATATATAAGAATTAATTTCTGATAGCCAAATATCAATAGTTATGCTAAAGAAATTCTCACCATCTGCCTCTACAGCTCTGTCTCCAGAAAAGAACTCTGATTCTGAAGCTCGAGCAGCAAGAACTGGAAGCAACTCAGCAACTGCAGTTTTAATAGCACTCTTCATATCAGCAGTCAGTGTGTCTCGATAGATCCTCAGAACAGAGGGAAGTTTAGCCTGAAAATAAGAAAATCATTAAACCAAATCAAGTTAAATTCCAGAAAACCAATATTTTGATTATCTGGGGAAAATACTATAATATCATCTAACAATCATAACCCCTGCAAAACTAAGACTCATTCAAGAAAGGAGCATAGCGTGCATTTCTAGAAGCCAAAAGAACAACGAATAAATTTCAAAAAATAAACTGAAAAGCTTTTTAGGAATCGTAAAGATATCTCATAGGTCTCTCCCTGCAAAACATGTGAAATCTTAATATCCTAAATTATGAATGTTAGGGGGGCAGGGGAATTTGGAATACTTCATAGACAAGTTAAAGTTAAAGTTAAATCTTCATGGGCAAAATTTTTTTGATTCCAAGTCAACAAATTCCCTCCAAGAAAGAGACACATCACTGAAAGGCAATCAACTGTACAATTTTTATTTTTGAAATAGTGCATGTTAGGGACAGTTTTCCTATTCATTTATATCCCTTACACCACCTAGATGGATAAAACTTGGTTGTTATTGTATCATATACATAGTTTACTACTCTGTAGTCTGTACTACAAAAAGGGCTTTGAGGAAAATTTCAGTTAAGATGAAAGTATAGACGGCATGAGGAAACCACAAAAGCCACCACCTAATTAATGGACTATAATTGTGCTGTGTTAGTATTCCCAACGGCATGAGGAATTTCAGGAGAACTACATTGGAAGCATAAAGATGGAACTTTCAAGGTGCTGTTTCTTTTTCCTTTTTTTCGATACAAGGGAGGCCGTTAGGCCACTGCTGTTTCTTTGTGGCAACATAGTTCATCAATTATTTTTATGGTACCATATCTCAGACGATTTTTTGTCTCTTATCTTATCCTCATATGTCAGTTATCAAATGCCAAGCGTTTACAAATCACTGAAGGATAAAGGAACAACATATCCTCAAAAATACAAAAGAATAACTAGTTGCATGGATCTTAGTAAAGATTTTTCATCAATCAAAGGTGTTATTCAAACTTCAAGGACATGATATAGAAATTGAACCAACATACACAATAAATATTTTTAGAGTAAATGCAGCTAATACTCACTGTTCTAAGTAAGCCAATTACAGTAGGGAGAAGACTATCTTTGAAATTGGTTGTTTCTTCTTCTAACTTTACCTGGTTATGATCAGGTAGAGATTAGATCAAAACTTGCATTCTCAAAACTTCAAAATATCACAATTGAGAAATAATATTTATCAAAACACGGATGCACACCCAAGAAAATATAATAACAGAAAGAACATAATTCGTGCAACATAACATTGTGAGATTTCAGCTTCTCAAACATTGGATTAAATGCAAGAGTACTCGATGAAAATATTTATCATTGTGCTTAAGGTATCAAGAATCAACAAGACCTTCATTTATCCTGCTACATATACTTATTTCAACTACTTAACTACATTCCAACACAGACGAGTTTAGACTTGGGATTCTTCACGTGAATCACAAGTCAATCCCTGACAAACCTATTTGGAAGTCAAACACTCCTTTAAACTCATGTTTTTCGAACTTAATTTAAAACCTGCTACTGCACAGGGCAAAGAGCCGAGAGTCTGAAAAGATCACTACTCTACTAGTTTTAAGTTTCACTATTAATGTGAATATTCATTTAACATTTTATTCTTTCAGTTATACCATTATATCAGAATCTCCATTCAACAAGATTGTGGATGCTACTTTTGTTTTAAGAAGCTGCCACGTGTTATGAACCTTCACACGGGATCGGGTCACAAGTCTAGACGCGGAAGAATCTTACTACTGATCTATAAAGTAAATGCAAGAAGCAGACTCGTCCTTGATAGTGCCCCTCCTACAAGTTTCTCGATAATAATTTGACAATTTTACTCCAAGTCATATGCCTATTATTTTTGTCCTAACCTCTCCCGTTCACAGGGGGAAACATGCCCTCGTAATCCAGTGTAGTGTATGTCCAGGAGGTAAGTAAAGATTCACAAAGAACTGTTCCAACTAGGGATCGAACTTGGGTAATCTCGATTGATTCAACCTTAATTAATGTTCATTAATCACTTGAGTCCAACCCCTTGGTTAAGCCATATGCCTTTCAAATAAGCTACAACAGGAGAAGAATCCTAATTGAATGAGGATAAATTAAATAAATAAAAACTAATACATCTGAAAGTTATGCATTTTGAATCTTTATGCTACTCTGCTTTACTATGAATTTGAAATTTTGAATTATTGGCGTGTTAATGTGATTATATTATTTATTATATATATGCCGTGTATAAGTTTTTAATATTATTTGTATATTACGTATACTTTTATATTAGGTATACTCTATGAATCAACGGAAGCTCTAAGATTTTACCTACACTCTCGACTAGAGTTTGACAACCTGACAATACAGTTCATTTTAAAATATGCCAACTACATTTTACATGAAGAAATCCCTGTGACAGTACCACCCCCCCCCCCCCCCCCAAAACATAATAATGGTAAACATTTGCAGATCACCAACACAAGATTCATATAAAATAAAAGAGGTGTTAAGGATAAAAGTAATACGATCTTACTTCATCATCTTTTCCATTCATCGGAAGGTAAGCTCTTGCTTTGGCTTTAGATAAAACTATCACATCTGATTCTGCAGCATCGTGTAAAGAAGCTCGAATAAACTCTGCTGAAAGAATGCTACAAAAATAAAACAATACATTACTAAACATCCGATACATAACACAACTTCCGGTTTTTCTTCAAAAATATATAATCTTTTTTTACCACTACATCATTACCAAAACTCAAGATTTCAAAGTTACAAGCATTGATGGACAAAGAAAAGATGTTTTAAATAAGCATAAGTTTAAAACAATTTAAATAAAGCAACGCGGATGAATTTAGTTCGAATCATATATGAAACCGAAATAAAAAGATATGAATGTAGCTTGTTAAGACCAACCCTTAAACAAATTTAAAAGCCACAAGCAAAAAAATACACTCCTGAACCTTCCCACTTGATAATTAGGATTAATTGTTTTGAAGCCACAAAAAAACACAATAACAACCATCTTTTATCCAAATCAAGATAAGAATTAATACATTTGTTGATGATTCCTTGTTTACAGGCCACAGTAAATCACAATATCTACCATCTCATTTGCTGCTTCTTTTCTCTATTATTCTGTATCTCTCTTTTCTTTCTTACCAATCAAAATGATGTGTTTTGCTTGGATAAACCAACCCGAATAATCAGCAGCTAACTGAACCAGATTCATGCAGTACAAATGTTTTGTATCCACGGGCACCTATTTTTATAAATTTATATATTCAAAATCTCGGCAAGAATATATATATAAATTCCTATAAACCTAAATTAAAATTCACTACTTTTAAATATTGACTCTTAAATGGGTGCTTTTGGCTTCCATATGGTGCTTAGGTAAGGACTCTAAGAGACAGATTGGTAAACTTGATAAATGTGGATTCATCTTTCTCCACTTTATTTTTCATTACTGTTTCTTTTAGGATGGCATATTGATTTTCAATGGTTGCATCCCCCTACTTCTTTGCCAAAACAATTTATTTTTCTACCATAAGAACAAAAGATTTCGCAGATAGGCCAAGTGCAATGCAAGCCAGAAACATTTTTCCAACCCATCAAAACCATTAGCAGAGTGTAGACTTCCCTATCACCATCTAAAGATTAAAAGCAAAAACAGAGCTATCCAAATAAACCTTATAATTCAACCCTATTCTCTTCCAATTATTACAGGGGAACAAAAATCACAAAAAGCAGTAGAAAACACTGTCAAATGAATTTTCAGATGCAGGTTAATGGAAATACAGAATCTTGATAAATCAGGACAGCAAAAAGGTGTACCTGTTTATGGATTCTATAAAGCCTGTCACATGATCTCTAAGATGACGAAAGCAATGCAAGCCAGTGAGCTCGTCTCCATCCTACCAAAGTTACAGGAAACAATAAGACCAAAATTAGCATAAAATTTTCTTCTCGTCCTTCAGGAATCCCATTGATGTTAAAAATAGACTGTGTTATTAACAGACTAAAAAGGAAACTAGGTAAGTTCAAAACTGTAAGTAATTGATGTCAGCTATAACTTAAAAGGAAACTGGCTCAATTCAATACTATGATTGGTATCTGCTACCCCCAAACACTGATTGAAATCAGCTACACACACATATACTAAGACATTACCCATCCACAATAAGGTCCAGTAACATCTAAACATATTCAGTGCTTATGCAAAGAAAAGGAACATAATGCAGTACCTCCGCATATCACAAAGTAAATATATCGTGATCAATATGGATAACCGAATCATCATAAACCTTCTTTCTAATTTCAATGCTTCAAAGCAATGGACACCAGAATATAGACATTATAATTGTAGGGGAAAATAT
Source organism: Medicago ruthenica (assembly GCA_018208015.1). Classification (NCBI taxonomy): domain Eukaryota; kingdom Viridiplantae; phylum Streptophyta; class Magnoliopsida; order Fabales; family Fabaceae; genus Medicago; species Medicago ruthenica. Next base: position 54,457,230 of record CM031372.1, on the reverse strand, counting down.
AAAGTAGAGGATACCAACTACATTGTACCCAGAATTTTTTTGAACTGAATAAAATTTAGAAATTACTTCTGTTGAGTTCTCCATCATATTCTATTAAGTTGACTAAACTAAAAATCATAATAAGCCAAGACTTAAGATCCATCCCTAGTCATGATAGGTCAAACACACATAGTGCTGATGAAAAGATAATGAACAGAACTAAGTCTACAATCATGAAAACAGGAAGTAGTTAAGAATAATATTCAGACAATTTCATATAATAATTAAAGTATACCAGCAAATGTTGCAAATCATCGGTTACATCCAGTGCTCCAGCACAATCTGCAGATGCAACAAGCTGTATCACAGCAAAATATATCAACTTAAAATGGATTTCGTCAAACATTCATAAAAACAACTAAAATAATAAAGGAAACATGGGAAAACCAAACAAAATGACCGCCATACTAATTTTCGAAGAAACCTGTTGCATAAATCGATTAATTACAAGCTCACAGAACTGCTACTACAACAACCCAAAGAAAACTGCAAATAGTTTCCCCACAAATCTCAATAATCCATTAATCCTATTCAGTATAGCTTCCACATTTACAGCACCAACACCTCTCCATTCCAACAACAATTCAAAATAAAAGCATTCGAAATTCAAAACTCCGAATTATTCACTAGCTAACAGAACTTAAACTGCATAAGATTAACTGGAATTTCTGTAGCACCGAAAGTACTTATAATCGAAGGTGTGTCCAGAGTCCGACAGCGACATGTGTGATTACATTCAATCATGCAATTTTCAGTAATTATTATCGGCCCCAATGTGTCATTGTTCCACAATTCTCAATAACATTATTCAAGAAAATTTCTAACATTCACAACACCAAAACCTAAAACATTTCACTCTAAAATCAATCAATTAATCGCAGCAAAATCTTTCAAAATCCAAAGATGAAAATCGAAAAAGCAAAATCGAACAGACACTAACAGAGAATCTTCACACACAAAAATTCAAAAAACGAACCAATTTGAGAGCAGATAGTGCTTGATTAACATATAGTATGAGCCTAAGTTTCTGCTGAAGCGCCAACAAATTCGTCCTTGTACCATTAAGCAACTGAATCTGCCTCGCAGACTCAACCAAATCCGAATCAATAAGCCTAACCGTATCCTTCAATTCACGAATCCTCGCACATCCTTCCACGATCTTCCCATTAAGATCCTGCAACTCACCCTGCGCTTCAAAGAACGACGACGATCTCAACGAGATCTCCTTAACCAGATGAAGCTCAACCACATCAAGATACTGAGAAAGCTTCTCCTGCAAAACCGCGTTCTCAGCAAACGTCGAAAACGGACACGCCGCACGGAACGTAGCGCCTTCTTCGAGATGAAAATCTTGTTTAAAGTAGAGCGAAGGAACTTCACGGAGACACGCGACGAGTGCTTCTCCGGCGGCGCCGTCGTCGGAGATAGTTGAGATCTCGTTGTTAGCGTGTTTGCGGATTTCGTCGAAGCGGTGGAAGGGATCGGAGAGGGAAGAGAGATAAGGAAGGAAATCGGATCGGGTGAGAGTGGAGGTGGATTTAGTGGAGGAGATAGGGGTGAATTCGGGAGAGGAGATTGTGGTGGAAGAGAGAGGGTTGTTGAGGATGGAGGAGAGTGATTGGATTGTTGAAGAGTCTTTGGAGAAAGATGGGGAAGAGGTTGAGGAAGATGTGGAGGTTGTGCGGTTGAGATGGGTAGTGGAGAAGGTTGGTGATCTTCCCCACGACGGTTGTTGGGAAGGTGGGGAATCCATTTGGATATCGGAGCGGAGTTAGTTAGAGGACATTGGTTTTATAGCGAGGGAGATCGTAGAGAGGAGTTTAGTTAGTGTGAGGGGGGTGTAAGGGGAGATGGGGGGTGCAAGGGGAAAGGGAAATGTGATTGAAAAAGGTTGGGATCTGGAGGAAAAAGAGAGTTGAGGTTGTTTTTGCAGTGAGGAGGAATGAAATGAAAATGGAGTAGTGGAACTGGAAGGAAGGAAGAAGATCTTTGTATGGAAAAAGCCGGTGGTTGAACCGGATTTGGGATTTGGAGTTTAAACCGGTATGGTTTAACCGTTTATTGTACTAGTGTGTGGCTGTGGGCCAGCGTGGGCTTCAAATAAATTTTTTTGGTATAATGACAAAAAAATGAAAAAAAAAAAACAAGAGAAAATGCAACGACTACACTCTTAAATAACCAATCTTTGAAACATCAGCTTCTAAGATGGCAGAGAGACCTTTGGGGGGATCTATCCAAAGATGATAGTTGACATCGTCAGTTGAGCCCATCCAGGCGACCTTTGGGGGGATATATCCAAAGATGATAGTTGACATCGCAGTTGAGCCCATCCAGGCTAAAAAATCATCACACTAATTACCCTTTCTTAAAGTATGACTCGATTGAACTCAATTGAACATTCCAATCTAATTTCAACAAATCTTGAATGGTAAGAATTTCAGCTGCATAACAGTGCAAAGGATTGGCAGAATCCGGCTTTACTAGAATCCATGAGGAAGCTCCCATCAACATTAAGCACAACGCAATCCAATGAGGAAAGATGCCACACTACTTGTCGCAAAACATAATTCTCAGATGTACCGACTGAAGAAGCAAGTCCCTAACAGGTTTGCGAGATTTTTAATCTCTGTAATTACAGTAAAAAATCTGCAAAGGCTCTTTTCCAATACATCAAGCATTTCGAGTTTTCCAATTCCACCACAAACCAGCTAATCTCTTACATTACTTCTCTTTTATAAATAAAAATACCCCCATTTAATTATCGTTAAAAAATCCCTAATATCCCAATTAATTAATTAATTAATTTTTTACAATCATAATTAATTTTATTTTTGAAGAAGTCAAACTAACCTATCAAAACTGGCATAGAGAAGAATCGAAGTGTTCACCCTCCGCCTCACCTTCCACCCCACCAAGTGTTCACTGCCGTCATGCGTTTGATGTTGCTTTGTTGGGTGCTCCAAGCTCCGGCGGGTAGTTATACTCCTCACAGTTCCACAAATCTCTGCCATTGTTATCATGTTTGGTGCACTGTCGTCTAGCTGTTGCCCAACGACATAGGAGGGTGCCTCTGATCTTGTGGTGTTGGGATGGTGTTCCTTCCTTGGTGGTGGGTGGTGGTTTTTTGGGTGGTGGGTGCCTTGCTCTATTCAAACGCACCTCTTTTTGGGTTGTTCACCGTCGTTGGTCCGGTTGTTGTGTTATGTTTGTGTTGGGTCGCCGGGTTGTTTTGTTCGTGTGTTGCCAGATTTTCGTTGTCGATGAGAGGTTTGTTTTCGTGGGTCTCCGGCTATGTTATTGTGTTTTTTTTTTGTTGTTCAAAGATTGGGTGCAGCTGTAGATTGTACCTCTATGGTGGATTGTTTCGCAGACCCTAAGAGACTTATATTGCTCAAGGTTTCACCAAGAGACTTATATGCTCAAGCTTCACAAGCAAGAGACTTTTGATGCTCAAGGTTTCACCAAGAGACTTATATGTTCAAGCTTTACAAACAAGAGACTTCTAGTTATTTACAGCAAATATAAACAAACTTGTTCTTACACCGGATATATATAAATGACTGGTGTAAACTAAACAAATGAACAGACTCTTTACAACTCTAGGATTTCTAAGATACAAAGTTTGGTAAGAAAGATCCTAAGTGTTTTGTGCTATTTGATTTGATAGAGTAATGACACAGTAAAATAGCAGAGTCTTGTTAATCTTCTTCATGGTCTTCAGCTCCTTATATAGGCAAGGATTTGAGAGACGTTAGAGAAGAGTGTCAGCGCATTAAGAGTCGTTGAGAAGTTTCAAATCAAGGATGTTGAGCCATTGTCTGATATGGATAGTTCCGTTGGATATTCATTCGAAAATCCTTTGCTAAAACAGGAAGTATACGTTCATTCTTGTTGCCCATGAAGTTCTTTGTTTGTTTCTACACATGGTCAGAATAAGACAAAATTGTGCTCAAATCCTTTGAGGTGGACAGTTATATAAGACGAAAAATCTGACGTGGAGTCTGGGTCCCTCAGGTGCTTCTGAAGTCTGAAGGTCTTCCAAGTCTGACAAGTTTTTCTGTGTCTGACTAGGTCTTCTGAGTCTGATGATCTCCATAGAGTCTGATGATCTCTTCAGCTTCTGGGAGGTGTCCTTTTCTTCTGATCTAATGATTTGACTTCTGGTTGACCTTTTCTTCAGATCTTCTACCATATTCTATTGAACTTCTCTTGTGCTTCTGATGCTTTAATACATGTTCAATACTTAATGGATACAATATATGATCCTGCACACTTGAACAAATATTAGTATATCCAATTGTTCTTCAATACTTTGTTATCATCAAAACCTTATAGGAATTGTACAAGACCTTTCTTGTTCCAACACTATCTAACGAACATCATCAAAACCAAGACCTAAAGCTATATGGATTCAGTTCTTTGTTTGTTTCTGCACGTGGTCAGATGAGGGCAAATTATACTGTCAGTGTAACGCCCCGAGGCTGACAAGGGAGGGGAGTGGTCGCCGGTACAAGACATGACAATGAGTGGCTCCTGGTCAGAAGGGATCAAACATGCAATTAAGCCTAAATTAAAGGCTTAATTGCATGTTTGGTCTCTTATGTTTATTTTAGGTTTCAAGTTGGTCACTTATGTTTTAAAAGTTTCAAGTTGGTCTAAAACGTTAAAAACTTTGGAGTAAGTTTGTCCCTTCTGTTAGTTCGTCCCTTCCATATGCAATTAATTTTGATACCTGTTATTATCCCTAACAGTTATTTCCCTACTATATAGCTTTGACACTAATTTTGCAAATGAGTGACAATCAAAACACATTCTTAGATTTTTTACTACTTGTATAGGTATTCCTTCACAATTCATATCCTTACATTGAAATTCATATCTTACAATTAAAATGACTAAAATCACCACAATACATTGAAATTCATGTCTTACAATTCATATGTTACATTGTTAATCACCACAATATAAAATGACTGAAATCCAAAGATTGAAATTAGCACTACAATCAAGTTGCAATTAGCATGCAACAATCAGTTTGCAATCAACATTACAATTAATCCAACACATACAAAACATCCTACACATAAGATTTTCATAATTCTTTTAGTACTCAACATTTCTTCCTTCATCTTGTTAATCTTCTTCCTTTGTCTAGCAATTTTAATTTCCTTTTCATGGAGTTTCAGTTCAGCTTCCTTCATCTTTGCATCCTTATCATCAAGTAATAACTCAATTTCCGCAATCTTTGAGTCCAAATCCTCCAATGTTGTCTCTTTTTCAACCTCACAATTAATATCAACCTCATAAAACCAAATGAAGAAATTACAGCCAACATCGTGAATTCCCTGCTGTCGCGGTGATTTTCGGAGATCAAGCTATTGATTAACGTTGACTCACTAATTTTATTTCACGACTGAACTTTTAATTTTTCAAAAGAAAAGGGGAAAATGTTCTAAATTACCACATTTTTAAAGATTTAGGGTTCGGGGGTTAGTTACGTTTAGGGAAGGTGTTAGCACCCTAAACATTCATAGTATTCTACGAGAACCTCTTGATTTTATTTATTTTTGGCTATAACTTGCTTATATATTTTAAGAGAAAGAATTTAGAGTAGTGAAGAAAAAATTGTTTTTATTTTTTTATGATTTGGAAGGACAAGGTCATTTGTCTACGTACCCGTGAGGGATCAAAACCTCGTAGTTCGGAGTAAAAATGCCGATTGATTTGTTTTTGTATTTTTTAGTTTTTTTGAAAAAAAGTTTTAAAGATAAAATAATGCCAAGCGGCAAAAAGATTAAATTTGTTTGTATTTTTTATTTTTGAAAATGATTTAAGTGTTATTAAAATGGATTAATGGTTAATTAAGAAAATAAAAGAAGAAAAAGGGGCACTTGATTGAAAATCAAGGTTTGTTTAAGAAAATATTTTTTTGAGTTTTTTATTATTTGCATGTTTTAGTTTTTTTTTATAATTAACTAAGACCAAAAGCGTAACAAAAAGCTAAACGCGAGGAATTTCCGTGGTGACGTTGGATCACCACGGAACCCTTTCGAAATCAAACTATCCTAATATTTTTTTGCATTTTTTTCTGTAAAGCGAAGTAAAGAAATAAAATGAAAGGCACATGCATGATTCTTCTCATTTATAATTTACATTGGTCCTAATACATCCTGGTAGCATAAATAAAAATAAATAAAATGACGAATGAAACTAAAATGATAAAAATAAGATGCATGAAATGATGTTAAATATAAACAGATGAAATGCTAAAAACGAAAGGAAATAAAAGCGAGAAAAGAAAAAAAAACAGAAAATGAGCAGGGGGTGCAGAAAGTAAAAATAAAGGGTGCAGGAAGTAAGGAAAAGAACAGAAAACGGGACAAGGAAAGGGTCTTTGGGCTTTCCCGATTGAATCTAGACCGTTGATTAATCAACGCTCCAGATTCAATCTGGTGATAGGCTATATATAGCCTTTTTTATGAAGAAAAAGCTCATTTTAAAAAAACTTCCTCTCTCTACTTCTTCTTTCTAACCGCCCCCTCCCTCTCTTCTCTCCTCTCTCTCTCTCTCTAAATTTCGGCGGCCGGAAAGGAATTCCGATGCGGTGGCCAGCTGGCCAAAGTGGCGGCGCCACCGTGCCGGAGTTCAAAACTCCACCGATTTTAAAAAAAGATACTTTTTTAGAAATCCATTTTCGTCTTCTTCCCGAATCTAAACTTAGTTTTTTCAAAGTCATTTTCAAAAATCCTAGATCTAAGTGTAAAAGAAAAGTGAAAACTACCTTTTATGATTTTTTTGGGTCTGATTTGTGTAGTGTGTGGTTCAGTTTTGTAGTGTTTGGTTCGGTTTTGGGTCCCCTGTGTGTGGTGGTGGTGGTGGTTCGGTTTTGGGTCCCTTGTGTGTGGTGGTAGTGGTGGTTCGGTTTTGGGGTACGGTTTTGGTGGGTAGTGGTGGTTAGCCGAATGTGTTTGTGTGTGGTGGGGAGGAGGTGGCCGAATGTGTTTGTGTGTGGTGTTAGGTGGTGGTTGGCCGAACTTGGCTTGGTATTGTGGTGGTTGGCTGCGGCTTTGTTTGGTGTTAGGGTGGTGGTTTTTGATTTTTGTGAAAATGAGAAATTAGGGTGTTTGTGATTGATGGCCGGATTGTCTTTGGTTTTGGATTGTTCACTGATTTTTGTGACTGTGATTTTGGGTTTTTTTATGATCGATTATGACCGTGTTTTTTTGGATGTTGATGATTGGTTTCTGTTTTTTGTGTTGGTCGTGTGTTTGGATTGGTTTTGTGGTTGTTTTGGTTTTTGTGATGTTGATTTTTTTTGCGGAATTTTGAGAAATGGAAGATTAGGATTTTGATCAGTGGTGGTTGGGACTTAGAGTGGTTCGGCCTGATTGTGTTATGTGGGTTTTGGCTCGGATTCGAGAGGTTTTGATTTGTGTGTGATTCGGCCCTTTGAGAGGTTTTGGTGTTTGTGTTTGTTTACGCTGAAATTTGGTAAACAACCGCTAGTCTGGGTTAATTGCTTGCGAGACCAACTAGTGAATCTCAGGAGCATAGTGCTTTGTTTGAATTCTTTAAATTATTTGAATGTTCATTATGCATAAACATTTATTGTAGTTTTGGGGAGAATTAAACGTAAAAGTCACTTGGATTGCAAATAACAAGGAAAACAAGTTCTTACTAAACAAATACTATACTTCGTTTCGATCGAAACAGCAATGAGTAGAATTTAAATGAGAAGCATTAAACTTTGCATGAAACTTAAAGTGCTTAAAAGATACATTTACATGAAAAAAGTAAATTGCATTGAATTGTAAAATGTGCTTTACAGAAAAGAATGGTTCACAGATTCATACTTGGATCCCATTTCACTCGTTTCTCTCGATAGCATGGATACTTTGAGTTTACAAGGATTTTTGTATAAAATGAATTGCGACCTTTTTTCTGACTAAAAAACTACTATATATAGACTTTCGAAAATAAACTGCCCTAACGGTCGAACACTATCCTACTGCCAAATGTCCTGCCACGTACACCCTGCATGCGCTTAACTGCTTCTTAGAACGGTTGTATCTCTCGAAGTCGAACTGAGTTTTGTGAATTTTGTCAGAATTGTGCTAAGTCCAGAACTTTGTTGCTTCGATTCGATCATACGCTAGGTTGATTTGCCTTATGGTTCGAAGTCCTCCTTCTTGCCTTAGCCTTGTATTTGTAAATATTCCCTTGAACCTGTGAACAATTCCAAGATTCTTTCTGCTATTCGATTAGATAGAATCTTGTAAGATTCCCTTCAGCATTTAATGCATGTTTAGAGCATATTCTTAGCTTATAAAAATATGGGCTAACAAATTGCCCCCAAAAAATGTCTGCTTCGATTCGTGATCGAAGGAAGATGAGAAGTTGACATTTTTTCTTTTTCTACACGTTTACTGAAACGGCGTCATGATGGCACGTTTTACTGTATAACTGTCACCTCGATTCCCACTATCATCATGAGTTCCAACTTTCTAGGTAAAAGTGGGACACGTGTCACACTGGGAAGTCGAAGTGATTTTGATTTGACAGATTTTTATTATAATTTTTTTTTTAAAAAACCCTATAAATAGGCCAGAAACGGCCATTGAAGCACTTTTTCGGACGAAAGCTTTTCCAGTTCTTGCTTTTTCATTCTCTTGCTTCTTAATCTCCACAGCTTCTCACGAATCAAACCAATCCGTTGTTTCCTTCCACAATCGTTTGTTTTTGGATCTCTAGTAAAGAAACCCTTTCCTCAGAATCATTGGCATTGATTCAAACAGTCTGTCATCAAAAACCCTTTTTCGTAAGAACTGTTCATCTTCTTCTTCGATAATGTCTTCAGAAAATCAAGAAGTTCCCATAGCTGGAAGATGGCCAAGCACTATCACAAATAATGATGGCAAAGATATGGTACCCGAACCTCACGGGGACGCAGCAAAGAAAGCCGTCTGGGAGTTGAACGTAATGATTCCATTCTCTGTGGGCGGCCAGACTTACGCTTTTGGTGGGCCTCTTCCAGATCAGCCAAATCTATCGAAGGCAATGGATAAGGTATTTCCTTCGTTCACAACTTGTGAACCTAGGATATTCCTAAGTGACCCATACAACTTCAGTTTTCTAAGTAAACCAAGTAAGCTATTTCGATCAGCTCCTTACGTAGGTAATCTAGATTACATCTCTTGGCTTGATCGAGTCGAAAATGACTATGGAGAGTTTTGGAAAAGACATGAGATTTTCGACCTTATCCAATTTTCCAGGACTGGTCCAGAGTATCGACCAGAGATGATCATTGCTGCTCTGCACTTCTTCGAGAGTGCAACCAACACGTTCCAATTCCCTTGCGGTATGCTTACTCCAACCCTCTTCGATGTAGCTGCTCTTACAGGCCTTAGGCCTACTGGGGATACTTATGACCCTACCATCACTAATGACGATATTAAAGTTGATTTTAAAGAGGCAACTTTTGCTAAATACATAGCGGAGAACAGGGGTGACGACGATGAAGTATCCTTCGAAGAACACGTTGCATTCCTGACCCTGTGGCTGTCGCACTTTGTCTTTTGTTCGAAATCTCTGCAGGTGGCAAAGAGATTTATTCCTATGGCCCAGCAGATTAGAGAAGGCAGGATATTTGGGCTTGGTCGCCTTTTGCTGGCCGTTCTCTATGATTCGATTGGGGAGGCCTGCGATGACCTGAAAAAATCGAAGGATGGTTCTTCCTTCCTAGTGTCTGGCCCAATGTGGCTTCTTCAACTGTGGCTTAATGCCACTTTCGAAAAGGAAATGGGACTGTTCATCCCACAAGACTACGTTGAAGAAGTTGCAAATCGTTCTATTGAGGGCCAAAGGGCACTTCGCCTGACGCCCAGGACCTTAGGCCAGAGCCCACAGAGGCTCTTTCTCACGTATATGCAAATCTTCCTGGACTTCAAGCATTTTCTTCCACAACATGCCCCCTTCCATAAGAGACAATTTGGTCCGGCTTGGTTTACGGAAGATTTCCCCACCTTGACCCAGACAATGAAGACGAAGTAAACGAAGTATGGTCAGCTTACTTGTATCCTTCCATACTTTCATGTAGGACTGGGGTGAAATCGAACTACCTAGGTTTGGTTGGGTACCAACCTAATCTAGTGTCAAGACAGTTTGGGTTTTCTCAACTTCGACCCAAGAGTATGCTCTCAGACCCCAAACATGTTTTGAGGGGAGCTAACCTCTCAGATAAGCTTTACAAGAGATACCTGAAGTCATCTGAAGAGCCCCTGTTCGAATTACACCCATTCGAATACAGTGCTTCGTTCTTCTGCACCACAGAATTCACAAAATGGTGGGGGAAGCATTTTTCTGGTCACTCAGTGGGAGACACCAAAGCTATGATCTCCAGACTGGAAAGTGGCTTTTCTCAGCCAATCATTGAGAACATACGTTCGAAACTCCCTGCTCGAGGTATCAAACTCATTTTTGTCACTTATTGATATATGCTAGTTTCATTTATTTATGCCTTTCGATTTCATCTGTTCAGGCAAAGCACCGGTGACAAAGAAAGGTGTAGAATCATCTCGAGTTGGGGAAAAACCCAAAAAATCAACTGGCATAAAGATCCAGGAGGCCCCGAAGGAGAAACAAGAAAAGGTAACTAATTTTATTTACCTTGTTTTAATTTCCAACATTTTCTAATTTCTTTCCACTTCGATTATGGCAGAGTCGAAAAAGAGATAGTAGCTCTGAGGCTACCACAACCTCTAAAAAATCAAAACCTGAGGTCATCTATGTTATAGATGAAGAAGAAGTAAGTCCATTCGAAAGTCTTTCAACTATCTCACTTTTTGATCTAATGTCAATCCCTTTAGTCTTTTCTTATCCCTTTTTTTTTGATAACAGGAAGAGGAGGAAATTCCTCTTATTAGGAAACGAAAAACGCCCCCCAGCTCGACACCCACCGAGTCCGTCGAACAGACGGGTCTAGGTAGTTCTCAGGCTCAGGGGCCTCAAGAGAAGAAAAGGAAGAAAGACAAGAAAACCAGGCCTGAAATTGCTGCAGATCGAAAAGCAGAAGAGCCTGTCGAGAAGAAGAAGAAGAAAAAGTCTTCTAAGTCTTCAGGAGATCATCCAAAAGCAGCTCCTTCTGAATCTCAGCCTGCTTCGACCGAGGTTGATAACCAGGCTGACAAAGAGGATGCTGGAGGGGTTAAGACTCCTGAAGAACTTAATCCAAATCCCACTATTGTAGAGATCGAGGTACGGGCTTATGCGCAACCCTCTTCTTTTATGACTAGGATTGCCTTTGCTAGCATCCTTTTTTATTCCGTTTATCTTTCGAATCAGGTGGAAGGTCATGCTGCAGAGGGCGCTCCAGCATGGACAGAGAAAATTCCAAGCCCCTTTATCGAAGAGCCCCCCAGTCCTGTAAGAACGGAAGCTGCTGCTGAGGCAGACCCACAGAAAGAAGACCAACCAGATCAACCAGCTGCGTCTGAGAGTCCTCGTGGTCGGAGGGGCAAATCTGTCGAATCTGAAACTGAACAACCAAAGGCTGCTGTCTCTACTGAATCAAGTAAGGGTTATTCGCCTTCCCCTGAGAGGTACCAATTCGATGATGAAGCTATCAAGGAGGCTGAGGTAGGAGGGTCAGAAATCTTGCCGGAGTCTTCAACTTCGAAGCTTTCTGCCAGCTTAGGGTTGCCTGAAGAGGAATTCATGCATATGCAAAGTTCAGACCCTGCAGCTACCCTTCGACTGCTGCTTGCCAGGCAAACCCCTCCTCAGACTTCAAGTGACAGGGCCACTGATTCGACTCAGTCAGCAGAAGAAATTAACTCATCTGTGCGTCAAGACTCACTTATGTTAAAACTGACTACAGATTTTGTAATGCAAGATGTGCCTAGCATAATCAAGGCAAATCCCTCCACCGCTTTTGGACACCTAAACTTTTTGAAGAAACTCCACAATCCCTTGACTACTGACGAAACCTTAGGGAAGGTTATTCAAATCGAATCAATTATTGATCAACTGACCAAAACTGTGCAGCATGATGAGGACAGTGCCATGAGACTTGCTGCTCAGCAACGAACACATGACCATTTGCTCGAAAGGGCCAAAACTGCACAGGCTGAAGTTGATCGATTAGCAAATCTCGCCAAAGAAGCGCACCCTGATATTAAGGCTTGCAATGACAACATCTCTGATTGGGAAAATAATATCATCGTGTTGCAGTCGCAGATCGACAACTATAGGCAGAAGATTGCTGAAGAGGAAGCCAAACGCAACCGACTCGAAGAGGACGTCAACAATTCGATTAAGGCTCGAATTGATGAGAAGGGACGGGAGGGTCTTAAGGCTTACAATGCTTCTGCAGTAATACTTGAAGAGGTTAAGAGCTTGGAAAGTGCCCGCCAGGTCTTCGATAAGGAGATCAACAGCTTAACCAAGTTGTACTGGGAGTCTGTAAAGCATTTGTAATACCTTAATTATCTTGTGAATTTCGAACATTTTTGGCATATTTTGATTGTAATGTTCAGGACATGCCCAGTTTGTGGCAGTTTCTTTAACTATCATTTCGAATCTCTGAAGTTTTATTCTGCGCTTATTTTTACTTCGAGTCACTTTGACTATTTTAGCATTTGAAAACGCCAAATATCGAAGATTTACTTGGTCTTCGTGATACACTCTGAACTCCTCTTTTTTAGTAACGGATAAGATTGTGCCTATGACAAAACGCGTAACTATTAAGCCATATCTCTGACTGGCTCTAGTTTCAAAACGAGTCAAACATCCGTTTTCAAAACAGTCAAGCTGAAATGGCGTGAATTCTGAGAAAAATTAGGAAACGGTTGAAGAATCATTAATGATCTTACCATTATATATACGGTCATTCGCTATCCGTTTTACTTACTTTATTCTGCAAGTTGTCCCAGTATAGCCACTATCACCAATTTTGAAAGGGAAACATGGGTAAAGGCAAACAAATTGCGAAGAACACCGATAAAAAGAAAGCAACATCTGCAAAGAAGGACAACAAAAAGACTGCTGATTCCTCAAAGAAGACCAAGAAACCTTCTTCCAAGGGCGAAAGCTCAAGAACCTGCAGATCTCCCCCTCCTCCTGAAGGGAAAACACCTTCAAAGGCTCAACCAGGGATTTCTTCCTCAGAATCTGATAGTACGGACCCTGATTGGGCAGAATTCCTTTCGACTTATGATGAAAACAAGGAATATCTTCGTTCATCAGACTCAGAAGTGGATTCGAAATGAAGGCCCCTTCAAGATCAACGTGTCACTTATCTTTTAGATGAAGGCCCATTCAAGATTAACGTGACACTTTTTCTTTTGTAATTCGAATAAAATCTTAGCACTTTATGATGGGTAAAAAATCCAAGATAAGATCTTTGTATAATGAGGGATAAAACCCACCATTTTTAATTCGAATATTTTTATTTTATTGGCATCTTCGCTAGTTGCCACTTTAGTTATTTTGTTTTTCGAACTATTCTTGATTTATTCGAATCTCTTGCAGCGCTGGTCTATATCTTTTCAAATACTTACCATTTATACTCATGGTACGTTGATCAGGAGTTAACTCCTCTAACTCATAAGCACCGTTCGAATAAATCTGAACTATCTTAAATGGTCCTTCCCAATTTGGGGACCACTTGCCCAGGGTTCGATCTTTTCTATCCATGGGCAGAATGACTTTCCACACCAAGTCTCCAACATTAAAAGTTTTTGACTTCACTTTCTTGTTATAAGCTTTTGCAACTCTTTCCTTTTGCCTAGTCAAGACTTCTAATGCTCTTAATCTCTCCTCATCTAAATCAACCAACTCGTCTGACATCATTTCCCAATAATGATCAATTGGTATGTCCATTTGTTTTTGTATTCTGGCTGATTGCAAATGTATTTCGACTGGAAGCACAACATCATGACCAAACGTCAGTCGAAATGGGGTAATGCCAGTTGATTCCTTAGGAGAATTCCTACATGCCCATAAAACTTGATCCAACGTTTTATTCCAATTTTTTGGTTTTTGGGCAATATGTTTTTTAATCAAGTTAATGATAATTTTATTGGCTGCTTCGACTTGACCATTTGCTTGCGCGTAATATGGTGTTGAGGTTAATAATCGAAAGCCAGTTTCTTGAGCAAATTCTTGCATCTTTCGTCCAGTAAAGACTGAACCTTGATCAGTGGTAATTTTTTCAGGAATACCATACCTATAAATAATATGGTTTTGAATGAAACTAATTACCGCCTCCTGATCGACATTTGGTAAAGGCACTGCTTCAATCCATTTAGTAAAATAATCTATTCCAACTAAAATATATCGTTGGTTTTTAGACGAAGCAGGCTTAACCTCACCGATTAAATCCAGAGCCCATCCTCTGAAAGGCCAAGGTTTGATTATGGAGTGTAACTCACTAGCAGGTACATGTTGTATCCCTGCATGCTTTTGGCATTCTTGACAGCCTTTAGCAAATTCTATGCAGTCTTTTAACATAGACGGCCAATATAAACCCTGTCGAAATAAAAGCCATTTCATTTTATGTCCTGCTTGATGTGATCCACAAGCACCACTGTGAACATGGGAAACTGCTACATATGCTTCTGATTCACTTAGGCATTTTAATAAAATTCCTTCTGCAGTCTTTTTAAATAATTCATTTCCCATAATCACGTAGTTCAAAGCCCTATATTTGATCTTTCGAGCCACATTACCTGTTGGATTTTCCAAATATTCAACAATGGATTTTCTCCAATCATTATCCAACATATTGTCAATGGCCAAAATTTGAATTTTTTCCTGAAGATCATCTACGTTTTCATCTTCACTACCTTGTGGTGTACTTGCCCCCACATAGAGATTCCAATAGTTAAGGTTGTCTAGAAAGGTTCTCCCGACGGCGAAGCTACGTGGGAGCTAGAGTCAGAGATGCAAGAGAACTATCCGCATCTATTTTCAGGTAAATTCTAAATTTCGAGGACGAAATTTCTTTAAGGAGGGTAGATTGTAATATCCCGCTTATAAGTATCAGTTATCAGTGTTAGAAGCTTATTATGCAAGCAATGGCATTTCTGTAATATTGTGGGAATGGAGGATTTATTTAATAAGGGAACAAGATATTTTTCTTTCACTTATCTTCTCTCCCTCACTCTCCCAAATCAGCATTCTCTCCTTCCTCTCCCTCTAACTCACACGCCCTCATCACCTTATCACCACCCATCAAACTTCATCCAAATTCTTGTGAGAATACTTGCAAAACAAGCTTGGTTTGGAAAGTTAGAACAAGAGAAAGAAAAGAAGAAAACAAAGAAGAATCAAAGAAAGGAGTAGGAGCAAGTTAGGGCTTTTGGAAACCAGAACTTAGCAAGCACCAGTTGAGGTTTAAGGTGAGCTCCACAGGGTTTTAGAACCCGCTTTGAGTAAGTTTAGTGGAATTTTACAATTTGAGCTAAAGTTTAGGAATTGTATCCTAAATTCATTTGTTTGCTAATTCATTGATAAATCATGTTGTAATCTATCAATATGCCTGAGAAACTTATCCCTTAAGCTGTTATGATGTTTGGGCATGATTGGATAAGCCAAGAATGGTGAAAATCACGTTTTGGAAGTTGCAGAAATCGGCCACCGAATTCATGAAATCGGCCACCGAATTTTGCTGCTCAATTCTTCAATTTTTGCTTCGGCAAAAATCGGCCACCGAATTCATACAAAATCAGCCACCGAATTCCTAAAATCGGCCACCGAATTTCATGTCCTTTTAGAGAATGTATGGATTAATTTAGGATAAGGATAGGCATATAAATGAGAGATATATACTTTGATTGTTGTAACGCCCCGGATTTTTAATCCAAGACATTACGTCTAATTTATTTTAGTTTTAGGGACTGCATTTTTTTTTTGAAAGGTAATGCTCCTATTATTATTTTTTTAAATATAAAGGGTTGGTGAAGCAACTCTAATTATGTTTTTGTCATCACGTACTACTCTTGTTTTGTTTTTTACTATAAAAGAGCCTTAAATAAAAAGGGACCAATCTACTATGGTTAAAACATCATAAAGCGTTATTTTGCTTTCCGGTATATTACTACATCTTCGAATATCTAGCACACTAGTTGATAAGAGAAACTATGTCTTTATTGGTTCTAAAAAAAATAGAGCAAATGAAATTCTTCGTAAATTTATTTGGATCATAAACATAAAATGTTTAGTTATTGAAAACCATAGAGTTTTGACTTCGATAAAAGGAAAAAGTCTAAAAGTGTCAAAGATAATTATTATTACAAGGATTGTTTATCGAAAACCCATTTGTTTCCCCACGAGCGCTTCAACAATACGAAACCATCAAGTTTGAAATTCCTCCTTGGTACCTAAAATGTTGGTTGTAAGGGGTCGGTATTCCTAAACCACAAAAATACAACCATATAGACATAAAAACATAAGATAAGAAGAATAATAAAACACTCACCACATAAAAGTCAAAAACCAAATAAAGGAATAACAATATGAATTTTATGCAAATGATGCATGATATGCAACTAGACCATGATCCGGATATCGCCCCAATTGGCACAGGAATAAATCGCCCCATTTGGCACAAAAGTAAATCGCCCTATTTGGCACAAGAATAAATCGCCCCATTTGGCACAAAAGTAAATCGCCCTATTTGGCACAAGAATAAATCGCCCCATTTGGCAACCTATGACACAACTACATGCCATGCTATACATGTTATGCACTCTTCATCACTACTTTTATAAAAAAAAATTGATTAAAAATTTCAACTTTCTTTCCAAACTTTCATCAAGCCTCTTTGTTCAAAACAACAAGCAAAATTACAACATAATGCCATGCTATGCCACATAAAAAATGAGACTCTTTCACACTATACATGATATGCCACAAAAATTATTATATATCTCTTTATTTATATTAAAGTTTCCAACTCTTATTAGGAAAAGAGCTCTACTACCAACTTAGCCTATGAGTTTATAACTACATGATTGTACGGAATACCGCCCTTACCTTTGGGTGATTTTCTTTACTAAAGTGGCGATTCCACGAAGCTGCAAGAAGCACGAACAAAACTTCTTTGATGGGTACACGAAGCTGAGGGGAAAAATATGTTGTTTGAGTCCTACGAAGTACTCATTAGATCATGGGACAATCTTCAGAAAATGACTTGAGATTAGGAGTGGATATATGGAACAAAGGGAGTAAGTAGAATGATATTTACCTCCTGGAGGAGGGTTTTCTTTGATATTGGTTAATTATAATCATGGTGAGAGAAAGTGAATGAATGTTTCACTCCTAGTTGTAACAGACCTTAAAAACATAAGAGAGTAACTCATGGTTTGTAATCTGTGTTAAGGAAAATTATGGAAGGATTAATGAGCATCAGTTGAATTTGGAGACTAGTGGAATAGTCATTCATGAGAGAGAAGGTCAAACGAGTTTTAGAAGGGAAAGGGGATTATGGACTATAGTAAACTTTTAATCTCATTTACTCTTGGGAAACAAATGAGTAATGAGTGATATATTGTAATAAAGATGGTCAATGATAGTTTATGGCTTGTAATGACAATTTGATGCAATTGAAAGGAATCATAGGTTTTCAACTTTTGACTCATGAAATTGAATTGAGGAATTAGAAATAAAATTGCTACAGAAAACGGGATGGAAGAAAAGTGATGAAAATTGTAATTAGGATCAATAACTATTATTTAGGTTGTTAGTAGAAGAGAAACTTCAAGATGGTCAAACGATTTTGGCCATGTAGAATAAGAATGAAAGCATGCTCTAACGTGGTCATCGTGCTTTTACGTATTTGGTAAGAAAATATTTGGTCCCTCTTCATTATAACAATAATAAGAAGTTAATAAAACTTTCGAATGAAATAAATAATGAAAATAATCCAATAAAATAATTCATTAAACAATTAGTATAAAATTACTTCATCAAACCATTACTATAAAGCAATAAATTATTAAAATTGAACTAAATAGTAAAAGTAAGGGTTCTAATTAATCATCTAAAATATATAGTGTTACCATTTTATTTAAACTCTTTACACATGAAGAAATTATTAGTTAACTAATAATAAGTCACTAAAATTAAAAAAAAATGTTATATGATATATAGTGTTAACTAATACTGGGGTGTAACACCCTAAAATTTTAAATTAAATATTTGAATTAAGTTGTTTTTACTAGATTTTATTTGGTGTGTGTTGTGAGAATTTTATTTATTTAAAACAAATGAAATATACAAATAGTAGTGACTAATTTTCTAGATGAGATGCAGCTGATTGTTAGAAAGAAACCAATAACTAAAACGTATCTAAAATTTTCTAGAATTATTAATTGAATTTCTACATTGGTCTTGATGGTAAAGAACTTTGTTGCTCTCCTTTGTGTTGCGAGTTCGAATCTAAGCAATGCCATTTTTTTATTTAAATTCAGTTCCTTTTAAGCTATGACTTTCATGATCATTGTATTATTCCCCTTTTAATTTTCCTTTACAAACCGTTAATTAAGAGTAATTAAACAAAGATAGAAAATATGTTATGAAACTGTTGACAAAAGTTGGAGTTAATTATATAAATGCTTTCCAATTGTTGGTTATTTGATTTTAGGAGAGTTGACTAAATTTATTTGTGTAATTGATTAGTGTCCCATAGTATATGTTATCATAGTATAAACACTATAGTGTTATAGTATTAATTTCCCTTCATGCCAATTTATGTATCTTCCCTTTATGCCGTGTAGTATTATAGTGTTAATTTCCCTTCATGCTAATTTATGTATCTTCCCTTCATGCCATGTAGTTATTATAGTATTTCCCTTCATGCTAATTTATGTATACCTTTGACCAAGACTATTCCCTCTTAAACACTACTTTCATTCCCATTAATTTCCACCTTAATACCCTTTGATATGGTAACGTTTCCTTCATTAATCCATTAGGCCCTTAATATTTCAAATCATTCTCATCTACACAATAGTTATACACGAGATTAGTCAGTAAGAGAGAACAAAAAAAAAAGGATAGGCAGAATCAATTCTCCACAAAATAATAATAATTCCATTCACACATAATCATCATCATCACCTTGCTCATCAAAATTCTAAGTCTCCATCCACTCTACTCTTTAGTAGGCCTTAAGGTAAAATCTTGTTGTTTTCCTCTTCCATTCCATTGTTCATATGTTAAGTCTTCTTCCTTAAGATTTCACCTTTTCTCAAAGTACTATTATCAACCTCTCCATTTGTACTTCTAAATTCGTGTAGCACCTCAAACTCTTGCTCGTGCGTTTGGTGCGGAATCAATCTTAGGGACGTTTTGTGTCGAAGGAAAAGCACCCAAGGTAAGGGCAGTATTCCGTACAATCATGTAGTTATAAACTCATAGGCTAAGTTGGTAGTAGATCCCTTTTCCTAATAAAAGTGGAAACTTTAATATAAATAAAGAGATGGAGAATAATTTTTATGGCATATCATGTGTAGTGTGAAAAAGTCTCATTTTTTTTATGTGGCATAGCATGGCATTATGTTGTAATTTTGCTTGTTGTTTTGAACAAAGGGGCTTGATGAAAGTTTGGAAAGAAAGTTGAAATTTTTAATCAATTTTTTTTATAAAAGTAGTGATGAAGAGTGCATAACATGTATAGCATGGCATGTAGTTGTGTCATAGGTTGCCAAATGGGGCGATTTATTCTTGTGCCAAATAGGGCGATTTACTTTTGTGCCAAATGGGGCGATTTATTCTTGTGCCAAATAGGGCGATTTACTTTTGTGCCAAATGGGGCGATTTATTCCTGTGCCAATTGGGGCGATATCCGGATCATGGTCTAGTTGCATATCATGCATCATTTGCATAAAATTCATATTGTTATTCCTTTATTTGGTTTTTGACTTTTATGTGGTGAGTGTTTTATTATTTTTCTTATCTTGTGTTTTTATGTCTATATGATTGTATTTTTGTGGTTTAGGAATACTGACCCCTTACAACCAACATTTTAGGTATTGATGAGTTTGAAGATTTGAAGCAACAATGGTGTTTAACTTGCATGCACACGGGGAATAAATTTGGTTTTTTTTAAAATGTAATTTAAAATAACTTTTGAAGTTCATTAATTTTAATGTAATTTATCTTGTTTAATTGAGTAATTCAATCATCTCTTGATAAACAAAAAAAAAATGTAGATTTCTAACCATCTAGACGTAATGTCTTGGATACAAAATCTGGGGTGTTACAATATGGTATCAGAGCAATAATCCTCGGACAAATGTTTTTGGGGTGGGACGACCTTGTATGACGTATGCTTGTGTGATGTATGCATTTAATTTATTTGTAATTTAAAATTTTTCAAATGGTTTTTACTTTAGAAAAAAATAAATGTTTTAAATAATAGTAAAACTTTTTTTTGGAAAGGATTCAACTTGATTATTTATTTGGGTAAAGATACATTTATTTTTCTTGAATGTTTTTAATGTTGTCATAATTTCACTAGTAAAATGGATGATTCAATTGTTAATTTGAATTTGTGAATTACTTGTTTGACTTTATTTGAGTAATTATGAGTAATAATAATGGTATATATTGATTAATTGATTTTAATAGTGTGATTTGTCTCAACAATAATTCCTTACGTTAATAGTAATAAATTTCCATGAACTATAGAAACCAATGTTGATATAAAAAATTAATTATTATCAATGCTTCATTTGAATGACACATACTTATGTGATTTGTGAAATTAATTTATTTCTTTTACTATATGGTTTAAATTTTACCTATCGTATTGAATAGTAGAACAAATTTTGTACCTAGAAATTTTTAGGAACCCCTATAATTACTCTAAGTACCCCCCCAGGACATAAGTAAGGTGTAGTAATGTAAAGAGGTCGTGTGGAAGGGATTCTGGCTAGGAAAGCCTTGGTATTTAAGCGGTCCAAGTGACCCACCTCTCTTTCCTGGGAACCCCTTTCTGTGTACCATTTACTTTACGAACTGAGCTTATTGTTTAATAATAACAAGAGTAACTATGTGAATAATCCCAAGTGTTGAGATCATAACTTAGAGTCTTTCTAACTTAGACTAAATTGTAGTAATTTTATTTTTATTTTATTTTGTATATATTTGATTTTAAAAGTAATGGTTAGGACCTCATTTTGTCAAAAATGAAACTATATGAAAAATAATGTTTAACTCTGGAAAATAAAGTTTAGGACGCGGGAGTTGATAGAAAATAATATTAATGTGTGGGGGTTTTCAATATGAAAAGTTTTATTTTAATAAATAAATAAGTAAATATAATCGTTAGAATGAAGATAGTTGACTTAAGTAATCATTAGCAGTTTAAAAGGGAAAAAAATTATGAAGATATATGGTGTTAGACGATTTTTATGTATTTTCCTTATTAAAATTATTGTGTTGGTTTTGGTCTCTGTTTTTGTTAGAAAAAAATGTTATTGATAAGAATGTTGTCGTTGTTGTTTTCCCTATAGTAGTGTGCCACTTTTCTCTATTGCAATATGGTTGTGTGTATAAATTAAATTTTTACTCTAATCATTTTAATGGATGCAATTGTTATTTAAAAAAAAATGTTTTTGAAATTATTGTTTGTCCCTAGTGAAATATTAGATGGTTTGAATATTTTCATGATAAGTGATGTATAGATTGTCTTTTGTGTTCTTTTGAACTTTTTTTTCTATGATGTGTTGTTTTCACTTAAAAAAAAAATGCAGATGTATATCTAAAAAAAAATGTCTTCGTTATTATTTTCTTTCTTTTCCGAT
Organism: Medicago ruthenica; assembly: GCA_018208015.1. Lineage (NCBI taxonomy): Eukaryota > Viridiplantae > Streptophyta > Magnoliopsida > Fabales > Fabaceae > Medicago > Medicago ruthenica. Next base: position 54,435,382 of record CM031372.1, on the reverse strand, counting down.
AGTAGTGTTGCTACATTTTTCCTCTCGAATATTTATTTTCAGTTTACAATTCATTTTTGAAATTCTCTATTTTTAATGATATTGGTTCTGGATTTTATAGATTGTAAAAGTTGATAAAATAAATTTTAAGAAGTTAAGGTAATTTTCTTTAATTAAGTTGAATTTAATATGTATTAAGAGGAAATGGAGTTTATGAATTAGCGTGAATGAATGGTGTTAGTTGTTTTTAGATATGGTTAAAGAAAAGTATTGAACAAAAGATCTAGTACAATTTGTGCGATGAAATCTTGTTGTTGAAAGTGTGAAAGTTGTGATGGTTGATTTTCGATTATATTAAAAATTATATATCATGCGTGCCAATCATGTTTGTGATTGTGAGTTGTTGAAATCTAAAAGGGTTGTATAGTTGTTTCTTATGTGTGCATGCCTCTTGTCATTGGGTTGTTAATTATCTTTCAGATTTAATGTTTTTTTATGATGATGAAACATGTTGACGAATTTAAGATGATTAAAAGAAACGTAGTCCTTGTTAAAGTTAAATTTTTGCATGGATAGATCGAGAGAAAATAAAAGGGTTCGTTGTTTGGTATGAATGGATATTGTGAGTCTGTGCCATTCAGATATGTCTTGTATGTCTGTGTATTCTCCTTGCTGCGTAGTTGATGATTCTATTATATTGACTTTGTTATCTAATTTAGTTGTGATATAATGCTGATTCAAATTAGATAGTGCTTGGAACCCTAATTATAGACTATAGAAACATTTTTTGACTCGGTTAAAATATAGAAATAAGATAACTCATCATTTTTCTAAATAGATTGTGTGCCTCAACACGTCTTGAATCTTGTCTAAATGATTTCCTTAGTTGATGAGTGTGTGATTTAGGCTCTAGTCATGAAGTCTTGATCTTAGATGTCATAAACCACATTATTTTTACGAGGAGTGTGAGGAAATAGTCTTTGTAATATCCCGCTTAAGCAAGGCATGTATCAGAGTTATAGGATTTAAAAGGAAGGAGTGGCAGAAACGTAAATAAGAGGAAAATGCTTAAAGGATAAATATGAAATTTATGAGATTTCTACTCATTTTTCTTGTTCACCAAATCTGAAAACCTTCCTCCCTTCTTCTTTCATTTTCGCCCTCCTCATCATCATCATCATCTTTGAACCATCAAACTTCTTCCACTAATCTTGTATGTTAAGCAATCAAAGTCTTGGTTAAACTAGGAGCAAGAGAAGCTAGGTAAAGATCAAGAGAAGGAGAATTTCACAAGTGGAATCTTAGGGTTTGAAGCTTAGCCAACACCAAACCAGAAATAGGTGAGCTCTCTTGGGTTGTTAGAACCCTCCTAGAGTGGAATTCATGTGTTTTGCATCATAGGTTAAGTTATAGAGTTTAAGAGTTTTTACCCTAATTTCTTGTATTTGCTAATTCCTTGTTCAATCACATGTTAATCATTCAATTTATAGTTGTAATTCGTTCCTTATACTGTTATGATGCTTGGGTATGCCTTATTATGTCAAAAATGGTGAAAAGAAGCAAGTTTTGAACCATTCCTGAACTGAGAGGTTCGCAGTGCGAACTCAGGGTTACTGTTTGGCGAGGCATCACTGCCTACCTTCGCAAAGCGAAGTAGACTTCGCAGAGCGAAGTTGAGCAGACATTTCATGGCTGTTCTGCTTCGTTCTGTGCACTGTTTACGCGTTAGGCAAGGCTTTTAATAACCTTTTTCAATGGAAACCTTTTTCTTATGAGAAAAACCACCATTGTGGGCATATCCGAGACATATAACGTATACGGAATAAATGATCAAGGGTTTAGCAATGTATTAATAGTATGAATACAAGGATAATAGGAATGCTTCGGCGAACATAGTACAGACAGAATTATAGTGTTGGTTCACCAACAATCCTAGGTGACTCATGGGAACGATGAGTTAAGAATCACAGGTTATATGTCATAGGTTAAGAATTACAGGAAATGTTTATATGTTCAAAGTAATAGTCATGTATATGTATTTATGCACTCATAGATCAAAGTCAAAGTATAATAATAATTCAAAGTCAAAGGCATGTTCAGCAGACTCCGGGATTCGCCGGATGGGATCTCTCCGAGAGGGTTATCCACATGCAATTTCATAGGGAGTCCGGTGATAGCCTGATATGATAGGAGTTTCACCGGTTCATAGGGAGCTGTCCTCGGGGTTACTCCACCCGGGCCGCACTCCGTAAAACGAACTCAGATTAATTGTTTGTTCAACGCTAACAGCTAACATAAAACACTTTATTTGTTTTATGATTCATAGTTATAGTTACAGTTATAGAAAGTTCACAGTTAAAGATAGATTATAGTTAAAGTCATAGGCAGGTTAAAGACTTGGCGATTCTAGAATTCCCCTAAATTGCCAAGGTAGGCATGGCGACCCTAGGTTCCCTGTGGTTGCCAAACAGTAGGTTGGGTAGAGCTCACTGAGACATTATGTCTCATCCCATTCCTTCTGGTGCAGGTTCACAGGCAGGATCGCAAACAGCACGCAACAAGGGTAAGGAGAAGGCTACGGACTGATCGTGCTGTTGTTTTATGTTTGGATGATTGTATTATATGGATGTATTATATGTTGTGATGCATGATGTACAAGTAACAAGAGAATTGTTTTAACTTTGGATGTAATATTACAGTGTGTTGTAATATTTGTATGAACTTTTATATTGTAAATTAATGTATCCAGTACGAAATTTTAATACTCGTATAAGATCCTAGGCAATCTTATTATGGGTGTTACAATTTGGTATCAGAGCAGGTCGATTCAGACCGTGCCTTGGGTCATTAAAGTACAATGCAAGTTTGTGGATCTCTTGGATCCGGGACATTATTCTAAATGTTATGTCTTGTTGAAACTGATCACTTTGACTTGCGTATGACAGTTAGGATAATATGTCTGGGAGGAGAAGAGGTCCTGGCAGGCCTAGATCAAATCAGGCTAATGCTGAGGAAGCCGGGGGAGACCCTAATATGCAATTTTGGGCTCAAATGATGCAACAGCAGCAGGCGTTGCAGCAACAGTACCAGGAGCAGCAAGCTCAGGCTGCGTTACAGCATCAGCAGATGATGCTTATGATGCAGCAGCAAGCCCAACAACAGGCTCAGGCTCAGCAAGAATGGATGGGGATGATGCACCATGGACAAGGTGCTCAGCAACAGACACCACCACCAGCAGTGGCGAATCCGTCCTACCGGGAGTTTAACAGAAATCACCCTCCTGAGTTCAATGGAGAAGGTGAACCTCCAGAGGCCAAGAGATGGCTGAAACAGATAGAGAAAGTGTTCCGGATGGTGGATTGCCCAGAGGAAAGTAAAGTTTTGTTGGCTACTAACCAGTTCAGAGGCGCAGCGGAAGATTGGTGGGAATCCGCTCAACGTCGAATGATACCAAACGATGTTGAGGTTAATTGGGATAACTTCAAGGAAGCTATGATAGAGAAGTATATCCCGATGTCTTATAAAGTGAAGAAAGAACAGGAATTTCTTGAGTTGAAGCAAGGTGGCATGTCAGTCACCGAGTTTACAAAGAAGTTTGAAGAATTGTCGTATTACTCCTCTCACAACGAGTATGCCGCTAATGAGAATTGGAAGATGAATCAGTATAGGCGTGGGCTGAGAGGTGAAATTGATACAGCTGTGAGTCTACAAAGGAATACTAGCTATGACGAGATGGTTCATGATAGTTTGGTGGCAGAAGCGGGTTTTGCCAAGACCGCGAAAGAGAAAGCTGCAGCATATGAAAAGAGAAAGGGAAAGTTTCCAGATAGGTATCAAGAGAACAAGCCTAAGGGTTCTCCTAAGAGGGGTAAGCAGTCATTTTCACCACAGGCGAATGACACTTGTAAATACTGTGGGAAATTGCATCGTGGTGAATGCATGAGACGTTCGGGTGTGTGTTTCTGGTGTAGGCAGCCGGGGCACGTTTTTGCTAACTGTCCAGAAAGAAAGAATAAAAGTGGAGCTGAAGGTACTACAACAAGTAAGGGCAGGGTGTACTCCCTTGATGGCCAGAAGGCTTTGGCAAATGAAGATTTAATCGCTGGTATGTGTTACTTAGGCCAAACTCCAGTTAAAGTGCTTTTTGATTGTGGTGCAACATGTTCCTTTATTTCTTACAAGTGTGTAGAAGCATTACAATTGTCTATGTCACCGTTGATACCTCCTATGACGGTATCTACCGCTACTGAGGGCGGAGTTGTAGCTAGCTTTATATGTGAAAACTGTCCGATCACTGTATCTAGTAAGACATACTACATAGATTTGGTGTGTCTTCCTATGATACAGCTTGATGTGATTCTAGGAATGGATTGGTTATCTGCCAATCATGTGTATATTGGATGTGCGGAGAAGTGTATCTTTATGCCTACAGATGATACGACCGAAGGTGTGGCTTTATCAGAGTTAATCAACCGCACGCATCAGCTTACTCAGCTTATGTGTGCCCAGGATAATGGTTTTTATGTGATGGTTACTGTGACTTCGGAATCAGAACTGAGTCCCAGTGACATTCCTGTTGTCAGTGACTATTTGGATGTTTTCCCTTCAGAGATAAGTAATTTACCCCCGGAACGGGAAGTTGAGTTTTCTATTGATCTCATCCCAGGATCAGAACCAGTATCAGTGGCGCCTTATAGAATGTCACCATCAGAGTTAAAGGAATTGAAGTCTCAGTTAGAAGACTTGATTCAGAAACATTTCATCAGGCCCAGTGTGTCACCTTGGGGTGCGCCAGTGTTATTGGTTAAGAAGAAGGATGGTAGCATGAGATTGTGCATTGACTACCGTCGGTTGAATAAAGTAACTATTAAGAACAAGTATCCGTTACCAAGGATTGATGATCTCTTGGATCAACTCAAAGGAGCTGCAGTGTTTTCAAAGATTGATCTCAGATCAGGATACCACCAGATTCGTATCAAATCATCAGATGTGTCCAAGACGGCGTTCAGAACACGTTACGGACATTATGAATTTTTGGTTATGCCATTCGGAGTGACTAATGCTCCAGCTGTGTTTATGGACTACATGAATAGGATTTTCCAGCCTTACCTGGATCAGTTTGTGGTAATCTTCATAGATGATATTTTGATTTATTCGAAGGACTCACAGGAACATGCTCAACATCTGAGGATTGTTTTGGACATCCTTAGAGAAAATCAGTTATATGCAAAATTCAGCAAATGTGAATTTTGGTTATCGGAAATCCAGTTTCTGGGGCATGTTATTTCTAAAGGAGGAGTGTCAGTTGACTCATCAAAGGTTGAAGCTGTCCTTAATTGGGCCAGACCGACGAATGTAACAGAGGTTCGGAGTTTCCTCGGATTAGCAGGTTACTACCGAAGATTTATTATGAGATTTTCACAGATTGCTTTGCCATTGACACGCCTCACAAGGAAAGATGTGCCTTTCGTCTGGGACGAAGATTGTGAGAAAAGTTTTCGGACTTTGAGAAAGAAATTATCCAAGGCTCCCGTATTGGCAATACCAGACCCTGAGAAGAAATACGTGGTATATTGTGATGCGTCCTCTAAAGGACTAGGCTGTGTGCTCATGCAAGAAGGTAATGTTATAGCTTATGCTTCTCGACAGCTTAAATCTCACGAGGAGAATTACCCCACTCACGATCTTGAGTTGGCGGCAATAGTTTTTGCTTTGAAAGTGTGGAGGCACCATTTGTATGGAGCACAATTTGATTTGTTCAGTGACCACAAAAGTTTAAAGTATTTGTTCGATCAACGGGAATTGAATATGAGGCAGAGAAGATGGATGGAATATTTAAAGGATTTTGATTTTGAGTTAAAATATCACCCGGGGAAGGCGAATGTTGTGGCTGATGCCTTAAGCAGGAAATCTTTGATTAAAGCAGAAGTACTGATGCATACCTGTGGTTTGTATGAGAAATTTCGAGATCTTAATCTCAGTGTTACAGAATTGGATGATGGCGTCTTATTACAAAGATTAGAGGTTACCTGTGATTTGCGGTCCCGAATCGCGCAAGCTCAAGAATCAGATGTGAATCTTCAGAGGAGGATTGGTCAGTCAGAATTTTCAAGGGCTTCGGATGGTACTCTGCTGTTTGAAAGTAGAGTTTGTGTTCCTGATGATGCTAGTTTAAAAAGGTTAATCTTGGAAGAGGCGCACAAGAGCAGTTTCAGTATTCATCCGGGTACCACTAAAATGTACCAAGACTTAAAGAAGGATTATTGGTGGCCAGGGATGAAGACTGATATTGCGGAATTTGTATCACGTTGTATTGTGTGTCAACAAGTGAAAATTGAACATCAGAGGCCGGCAGGGATGCTTGTACCATTGGAGATCCCTCAGTGGAAATGGGAAGAAATCTCTATGGATTTTGTGACCGGGTTACCTCGGACACAACGGGGACATGATTCAATTTGGGTAGTTGTCGATCGGCTAACGAAGTCTGCTCACTTTTTACCGGTTAAGACTACTTACAGGGCTGCTCAGTACGCAGAATTGTTCATAGCGGAGATTGTGAAACTGCATGGTGTTCCGACCAGCATTGTGTCAGATAGAGATCCTATCTTTACTTCTCACTTTTGGAAAGCTTTTCAGAAGGCTTTGGGAACAAGGTTAAAGTTGAGTACGTCTCATCATCCTCAAACGGATGGACAATCTGAGAGAACCATTCAGACGTTAGAGGACATGCTACGTGCATGCATTTTAGAGGATGGAGCAAGTTGGAATAATCATCTGCCTTTGATAGAGTTTTCGTATAATAATAGTTACCATTCTAGCATCGGAATGGCACCCTATGAGGCACTGTATGGTAGGAGGTGTAGAACACCGCTTTGTTGGTCAGAGGTTGGAGATAAAAGTATTTTGGGACCTGAGATCATTCAAGAGACAACTTTGAAGATTAAATCCATTCAGGATAAGATTAGAACTGCTCAAAGTCGACAGAAGAGTTATGCGGACAAGAGGCGAAGACCTCTAGAATTTGAAGTGGGAGATCATGTTTTCCTGAAAGTTACCCCTAAGTTGGGACTACGAGGTGTTTTCAGAACAAAGAAATTGAGTCCAAGATTTATTGGACCATTTGAGATACTTAAACGTGTCGGACCAGCAGCTTACCAATTGGCTCTGCCACCGGCGATGTCAGGATTGCATGACGTTTTCCATGTTTCACAGTTAAGGAAGTTTATTCCTGATCCTCACCAACCCGTGGAGTTGGAAACTTTTGACTTGAGATCGGATTTGACTTTTCGGCCCGAACCGGAACGGATTATTGAACGTGATGTTAAAGCATTGAGGAACAAAGAGATTCCAATAGTCAAAGTTACATGGAAAGGTTCTCCCTATGGTGAAGCTACATGGGAATTGGAATCGGAGATGCAGGAGAGTTATCCACATCTTTTTACAGGTAATTTCTAAATTTCGAGGACGAAATTTCTTTAAGGGGGGTAGAGTGTAATATCCCGCTTAAGCAAGGCATGTATCAGAGTTATAGGATTTAAAAGGAAGGAGTGGCAGAAATGTAAATAAGAGGAAAATGCTTAAAGGATAAATATGAAATTTATGAGATTTCTACTCATTTTTCTTGTTCACCAAATCTGAAAACCTTCCTCCCTTCTTCTTTCATTTTCGCCCTCCTCATCATCATCATCATCTTTGAACCATCAAACTTCTTCCACTAATCTTGTATGTTAAGCAATCAAAGTCTTGGTTAAACTAGGAGCAAGAGAAGCTAGGTAAAGATCAAGAGAAGGAGAATTTCACAAGTGGAATCTTAGGGTTTGAAGCTTAGCCAACACCAAACCAGAAATAGGTGAGCTCTCTTGGGTTGTTAGAACCCTCCTAGAGTGGAATTCATGTGTTTTGCATCATAGGTTAAGTTATAGAGTTTAAGAGTTTTTACCCTAATTTCTTGTATTTGCTAATTCCTTGTTCAATCACATGTTAATCATTCAATTTATAGTTGTAATTCGTTCCTTATACTGTTATGATGCTTGGGTATGCCTTATTATGTCAAAAATGGTGAAAAGAAGCAAGTTTTGAACCATTCCTGAACTGAGAGGTTCGCAGTGCGAACTCAGGGTTACTGTTTGGCGAGGCATCACTGCCTACCTTCGCAAAGCGAAGTAGACTTCGCAGAGCGAAGTTGAGCAGACATTTCATGGCTGTTCTGCTTCGTTCTGTGCACTGTTTACGCGTTAGGCAAGGCTTTTAATAACCTTTTTCAATGGAAACCTTTTTCTTATGAGAAAAACCACCATTGTGGGCATATCCGAGACATATAACGTATACGGAATAAATGATCAAGGGTTTAGCAATGTATTAATAGTATGAATACAAGGATAATAGGAATGCTTCGGCGAACATAGTACAGACAGAATTATAGTGTTGGTTCACCAACAATCCTAGGTGACTCATGGGAACGATGAGTTAAGAATCACAGGTTATATGTCATAGGTTAAGAATTACAGGAAATGTTTATATGTTCAAAGTAATAGTCATGTATATGTATTTATGCACTCATAGATCAAAGTCAAAGTATAATAATAATTCAAAGTCAAAGGCATGTTCAGCAGACTCCGGGATTCGCCGGATGGGATCTCTCCGAGAGGGTTATCCACATGCAATTTCATAGGGAGTCCGGTGATAGCCTGATATGATAGGAGTTTCACCGGTTCATAGGGAGCTGTCCTCGGGGTTACTCCACCCGGGCCGCACTCCGTAAAACGAACTCAGATTAATTGTTTGTTCAACGCTAACAGCTAACATAAAACACTTTATTTGTTTTATGATTCATAGTTATAGTTACAGTTATAGAAAGTTCACAGTTAAAGATAGATTATAGTTAAAGTCATAGGCAGGTTAAAGACTTGGCGATTCTAGAATTCCCCTAAATTGCCAAGGTAGGCATGGCGACCCTAGGTTCCCTGTGGTTGCCAAACAGTAGGTTGGGTAGAGCTCACTGAGACATTATGTCTCATCCCATTCCTTCTGGTGCAGGTTCACAGGCAGGATCGCAAACAGCACGCAACAAGGGTAAGGAGAAGGCTACGGACTGATCGTGCTGTTGTTTTATGTTTGGATGATTGTATTATATGGATGTATTATATGTTGTGATGCATGATGTACAAGTAACAAGAGAATTGTTTTAACTTTGGATGTAATATTACAGTGTGTTGTAATATTTGTATGAACTTTTATATTGTAAATTAATGTATCCAGTACGAAATTTTAATACTCGTATAAGATCCTAGGCAATCTTATTATGGGTGTTACAGTCTTGATGACTAATGAGAATTTAGTGAACTCTAATTGCACATAACAAATGGTATGACAGTTGTCGTAGGATGGTCTGAAATATTATTATGATTCATGTCTTACTATTGACAACTTGAGGGACTGGCCCACCTCAATCTCTTGCTAATAGTTGACGAATCATAGTGATTGAATTGATCAGTCTCAACAACTGTCAAAGTGGGTGAAATTAATATAATATCTTATGTGAAAACGATAGGCGACCAATAATTGGATTTAAATATTTACCATAATATGGAATTTTCAAAGTTTTAGCTTTCCTCACTTATTAATTCCTCAAGTTTATGATATGACTTGAATCTAGATACAAAGTGTTTTAAACTATTTTGACCTCATCCTCTTGAAGCAATTTTGTTATAACCTTTATTTTATTTTATTTTATTTTCATTTTATTTTTTTAAAAAAAATGGAGGGAAAAATTTATATCTGCCAAAGGTATTATTTTCCTTAAGTTTCTATAAATTATTTTCTTATTTTATCTAAAACCTGCATTCTTAGGAACTATTTAATTGTTGGTGTTAACCTAAATATTTAAGTTATTTTTTTCAAAAAATTCACTGAAGTTTGCCATATTTATTTGACATCAGAGTGCGCAGCGGAAAAGTAGAGTTTTATTTTCCTAAGATATTTATTTTTAGTATTCAAATATTCTAATCTTGTTAACCATTCAAAGGAGTAATTAACATAAAATATCCATCTTTTGAAAATTATTTAAAAATAGTTTTTAAATGTGGATTTTATTCTTAAAAAAAAAACAATTTTGAATGATTTTTTTTGCTAGATGTTTTCGTAAACTATGTCTTAATAGTTTTGCTATTGTCTAGTTTCGTGGACGAAACTATTTCTTTGGTGGGTAGAATGTTAGACCCTTGAATTTTCAATTTAATGTATAGATAAATGTATTATCTTATTTATGTGTAAAAATATTTTAACTTCGTCTTTTATGAAGTCATTTTCACCAATCTTACTCTACGATGATTTTATTTAATGAGGGAGCTCTATCCGAGCTTATTTGACCTTGACTAGTTTCGAGGACGAAACTTTTCTTTTGGGGGTTAGTAATGTAACACCCTAAAATTTTAAATTAAATATTTGAATTAAGTTGTTTTTACTAGATTTTATTTGGTGTGTGTTGTGAGAATTTTATTTATTTAAAACAAATGAAATATACAAATAGTAGTGACTAATTTTCTAGATGAGATGCAGCTGATTGTTAGAAAGAAACCAATAACTAAAACGTATCTAAAATTTTCTAGAATTATTAATTGAATTTCTACATTGGTCTTGATGGTAAAGAACTTTGTTGCTCTCCTTTGTGTTGCGAGTTCGAATCTAAGCAATGCCATTTTTTTATTTAAATTCAGTTCCTTTTAAGCTATGACTTTCATGATCATTGTATTATTCCCCTTTTAATTTTCCTTTACAAACCGTTAATTAAGAGTAATTAAACAAAGATAGAAAATATGTTATGAAACTGTTGACAAAAGTTGGAGTTAATTATATAAATGCTTTCCAATTGTTGGTTATTTGATTTTAGGAGAGTTGACTAAATTTATTTGTGTAATTGATTAGTGTCCCATAGTATATGTTATCATAGTATAAACACTATAGTGTTATAGTATTAATTTCCCTTCATGCCAATTTATGTATCTTCCCTTTATGCCGTGTAGTATTATAGTGTTAATTTCCCTTCATGCTAATTTATGTATCTTCCCTTCATGCCATGTAGTTATTATAGTATTTCCCTTCATGCTAATTTATGTATACCTTTGACCAAGACTATTCCCTCTTAAACACTACTTTCATTCCCATTAATTTCCACCTTAATACCCTTTGATATGGTAACGTTTCCTTCATTAATCCATTAGGCCCTTAATATTTCAAATCATTCTCATCTACACAATAGTTATACACGAGATTAGTCAGTAAGAGAGAACAAAAAAAAAAGGATAGGCAGAATCAATTCTCCACAAAATAATAATAATTCCATTCACACATAATCATCATCATCACCTTGCTCATCAAAATTCTAAGTCTCCATCCACTCTACTCTTTAGTAGGCCTTAAGGTAAAATCTTGTTGTTTTCCTCTTCCATTCCATTGTTCATATGTTAAGTCTTCTTCCTTAAGATTTCACCTTTTCTCAAAGTACTATTATCAACCTCTCCATTTGTACTTCTAAATTCGTGTAGCACCTCAAACTCTTGCTCGTGCGTTTGGTGCGGAATCAATCTTAGGGACGTTTTGTGTCGAAGGAAAAGCACCCAAGGTAAGGGCAGTATTCCGTACAATCATGTAGTTATAAACTCATAGGCTAAGTTGGTAGTAGATCCCTTTTCCTAATAAAAGTGGAAACTTTAATATAAATAAAGAGATGGAGAATAATTTTTATGGCATATCATGTGTAGTGTGAAAAAGTCTCATTTTTTTTATGTGGCATAGCATGGCATTATGTTGTAATTTTGCTTGTTGTTTTGAACAAAGGGGCTTGATGAAAGTTTGGAAAGAAAGTTGAAATTTTTAATCAATTTTTTTTATAAAAGTAGTGATGAAGAGTGCATAACATGTATAGCATGGCATGTAGTTGTGTCATAGGTTGCCAAATGGGGCGATTTATTCTTGTGCCAAATAGGGCGATTTACTTTTGTGCCAAATGGGGCGATTTATTCTTGTGCCAAATAGGGCGATTTACTTTTGTGCCAAATGGGGCGATTTATTCCTGTGCCAATTGGGGCGATATCCGGATCATGGTCTAGTTGCATATCATGCATCATTTGCATAAAATTCATATTGTTATTCCTTTATTTGGTTTTTGACTTTTATGTGGTGAGTGTTTTATTATTTTTCTTATCTTGTGTTTTTATGTCTATATGATTGTATTTTTGTGGTTTAGGAATACTGACCCCTTACAACCAACATTTTAGGTATTGATGAGTTTGAAGATTTGAAGCAACAATGGTGTTTAACTTGCATGCACACGGGGAATAAATTTGGGTTTTTTTAAAATGTAATTTAAAATAACTTTTGAAGTTCATTAATTTTAATGTAATTTATCTTGTTTAATTGAGTAATTCAATCATCTCTTGATAAACAAAAAAAAAATGTAGATTTCTAACCATCTAGACGTAATGTCTTGGATTAAAAATCTGGGGTGTTACAATTGTTAAGTCATTATAGAAACGTTAAGAAGTTAGTTTTGGGGTTTAACCTCTCTAAGCAACGATAATATGCACTCAATTAATTATGTGCAAGCCTAAGAATGATGAGAATAAGAATGCATCAGATACGCATAGTTACAGATGGTGTATCAGATATACACATACCAGTTAGGTTATATATCAGAAAATGTACATTTATATATATACCACGAATAATAATAAATAATCAGGTTAAACTTTGTGTCTTCTGTGCTCTCGACTAGTTAGAGAGGACAAGGAGTTTAAGCATTGCTGAAATGGGCCAGGAACTTTCCGTGAGGATAACCACACAGAGTTATAGTGTGTCTCATGTGCTCTCGACCAGTTAGAGAGGACGGGGGGTTCCGGATACAGCTGGAACGGGCCTGGAATCTTCCGCGAGGATAACCACACACTTAGACAAGAGGAGTCTGGTGTTAGCCTGATATGATAGGAATTTTCACCGGTTAGCAGGGGAGTGTGCTTCGGGGTTACTCCACCCGGGGGCATTCCGTAAAATGAACTCAGATAAATATTGCTTGTTCAACGCTAACAGCTAATATAAATGTATCAGTTAATATTCTATTACATTATCAGGCAGAAAATATTTATCAGATAGTTATCAGATATCAGGTAGCAGTTATCAGACGGTGATCCTAGGTTTCCCCTTGATCACCAAATTAGCAGGAACAGACAGATATCCCTATATGGGTAAAGTTAGAGCTTGGCGATCATAGGTATCCCCAAGATTGCCAAATAGTAGGCACGGCGACCCTAGGTTCCCCGTGGTTGCCAACGGTAGGTAGGGTAGGAGCTCACTGAGACGTTATGTCTCATCCCTTTCCTTCTGGTGCAGGTTCGCAGGAAGCACGACGTAAAGGTAAAGCGAAAGCTTTGGATTGATCGTGCTGTTTTTATTACATGATGTTGTACATAAATGATGTATTATGATGTATAATACCGGGGATGTTTTGTATCTGATTTCGGATTGTATCAACAACTTATGTGTTGTAATATTTATAAGCAAACTTTCTGTATTGTATTTAATGTATCCAGTACGAAATTTTAATACTCGTAAGAGATCCTAGGCAATCTCTGTACGGGTGTTACAATTCAGATGCTGAAGAGCTTGCAATGCTTTCCAAAAGATTTCAGTACTTAATGAAAAGACAGAAGAAATTCTCTAACAGAAGCAGCAACTTTAAAGGATCTAGTTCAAAGAGGGAAGATCAGAAGGGTTGCTACAATTGCAAGAAGACTGGTCATTTTATTGCTAATTGTCCTGAACTTCAGAAGGACAAGTCAAAAGAAAAATCAAAGAAAACCAGCTCTAAGTCTAGCAACTTCAGAAACAAACTTAAGAAGAGTCTCAAGGCAACATGGGATGATCTTGACAATGATTCTGAGTCTGATGATGAAGAGGAAGCAAATCTGGCTTTAATGGCAACAACATTTTCTGATGCAGAATCATGTTCAGACTCTGATGATGAAGATGAGGTATACTCTGAACTTACAGGATCTGAACTAATTGAAATAGTTAAAGATCTTATGAAATACCTCAAAAGCAAGTTAGGTGAACTAAAATGTTTGAAAAATAAACATAACTTGCTGAATGAGGAAAATCTCAAACTTTAGAGTCACATCATTGAGATTGATGAAGAAGTTAGAGAACTCGGAGATGTGGCTTATAAGAAACCTGAAGAAATTCCAAATGAACATGAAATTGCTCTTCAGGACTTTATTTTAACTGGAATCAATAGAAGTATGGTTGCTTCTATGATTTATAACATTTACAGAAACAAAGGTGAAGGTATTGGTTTTAAAAATGATTCATTCAATCTTTCAAATGAATCAAAAATATCATCTTGTTCTGAAAATATTGTGAAAGGCACTGAGGTGTGCTTTGTGCCTGCTTCTGACAGTTTTGAGAAACTGAATGTAACAGAAACTGAGACTGCTAAGTCTGAGGTTCTGAACTGCTCAGAATCTAAAGCTTCTGAACCTATAGGAAAGATGAAGGCAAAATTTAAAACCTTGCCAAAGTCTAAACCAAAAGGTCCTAAGCCTAAGACTATGAGAAAATCAGACTATAAACCTGAAAATGTTCAGAGTCTGAAGAGTTCAAAACCTGAAACAAGTATGTCTCAGAGTCTGAAAAATTCAAACTCAAATTTTACTAAGACTGGGTTTATGAAACCTTCAAAAATTACTAAACCAGTCTATTCAAAACCTTTTCAAAACCAGAATGTCAGGCAAAGCAATCAAAAAGCCAATCTGTCATCTGTTTCTGATTGTATTAAGAAAGGTCAAACTGAAGTTTGCCTTGTGTCAGGAGGTAGGAAAACTAGAGTTCTGAAGAAATCAAAACCAAAGTATTCAATGGTTCAGACTCTAAACAACTCAGAACCAAAGACCTTCAAGTCTCACGTTCTGAAGAAATCTGAGTCAAGACCATTGAGAACTCAGGTTCTGAAGAACTCAGTCTCTAAAACTAAGACTTATTCAAGATTAAAGGATTCATATCCAAAGTATCTGAACTAGTCTGAGTGTTATAACTCCAGACATATGGTGCAACAAAAGACTAAACCTTTCAAGACTAACCATAAAGGAACCATGAAAATATGGGTACCTAAGTCTGAGATAATTCATGTTGTAGATATGCTTGTCATCCAAAGAAAAGGAAAGGTCTTGGTACTTGGACAGTGGCTGCTCGCGTCATATGACAGGAGACAAGTCTATGTTCCAAACCCTGAACATGAAAGAGGGAGGAACTGTGGGGTTTGGAGGAAATCAGAAAGGAAGGATCATTGGTACTGGTAAGATAGGTAATTCTTCCCTGTCCATTGATGATGTTTGGTTGGTAGATGGACTTAGACATAATCTACTTAGCATAAGTCAATTATGTGACAGTAATTATGAAGTCTTGTTTAATAAGAACACTTGCACTGTAATCAACAACAAAGATAAATCTGTTGTGTTCAAAAGAAATAGGAAAAACAATGTTTATAAAATCAATTTTTCAGAACTGGTTGAACAGAAGGTAGTTTGCCTTCTGTCTGGGAGTGATGAGAAATGGGTATGGCACAAAAGGTTGGGACATGCTAACTAGAGACTCATCTCTAAGCTTAGCAAGTTGCAACTGGTCAGAGGCCTGCCAAAAATTGACTATCACTCAGATGCTCTCTGTGGAGCATGCCAAATAGGAAAAATTTCTAAAACATCTTTTAAATCCAAAAACATTGTTTCTACCTCAAGACCCTTAGAACTGCTTCACATTGATTTGTTTGGTCTTGTTGGAATAACTTCAATCAATGGGAAGAAGTATGGGCTTGTAATTGTTGATGATTATAGTAGGTGGACTTGGGTTAAATTCCTTAGCACTTAAAATGAAACATATGATGTGTTTAACAAATTCTGCAAACAAGTACAAAATGAAACTGATTTAAAAATTTTAAAAGTCAGAAGTGATCATGGTGGTGAATTTGAAAATGAACCTTTTGAAAATTTTTGTGAAGATCATGGAATTCTCCATGAGTTCTCTTCTCCTAGAACTCCACAACAAAATGGAGTTGTAGAGAGAAAGAACAGATCCTTCCAAGAAATGGCCAGAACGATGATCCATGAATCCAAAATTGCAAAGTACTTTTGGGCAGAAGCTGTTAACACAGCATGTTATATTCAGAACAGAATCTATATTAGACCTATTCTGAATAAAACAACATATGCACTTTTTAAAGTAAGAAAACCAAGCATTTCTTATTTTCATCAGTTTGGTTGTACTTGTTACATTCTGAACAATAAGATCTACCTAAAGAAATTTGATGCTAAGGTTCAAAAGGGTATCTTTTTAGGATACTCAGAGAGATCCAAAGCATACAGGGTGTATAATTCTGAAACACATGTTTTTGAAGAATCAATACACATAAGATTTGATGATAAGAAGCCTGGTAATGAAATACCAGAGCTGGTTGAGAGTTTTGCAGATTTCAGACTCTCAGAAGAACCTTCAGAACTTGAACAGAGTTCAGAGTCTGAAGAAAGCTCAGAAGCTGAAAACACTGAAGAAACTGAAAAACACTCAGATCCTGACACTCCTCCTGAAGATAATCAAGATCAAAATGGTTCTGAACAAGCCCCTGATGATTCTTCAGAAGCTAATCCACCCAGAACCTCATTTAAGTACAAGTCTTCACATCCTGAGGAGCTGATCATTGGGAACAAGAACAGTCCAAGGAAAAGAAGATCAGCATTGTAACACTCATACTAAATTATCTAGAATATTTAGCATGTGTATTATTCTGATACCGGATACATTAAAATTTTCAATAATAATATTAATACATACAACTGAATGAGTACAAGTTGGCTCGTTTATACAAATATCCAAATATCATTTACAAATACTTAAACATATACTGATAAACTTCTAAGCTTGTCCCTGACGAGCAACTGCACTCCATCCAGCGTCTCCCTGAAGAACTTCATCTGAGAACCTCTTGCTTACCTGTAAACCTGCACCAGAAGGATTGGGATGAGACATAATGTCTTAGTGAGCTCCAGCCCAACCAACTGTTGGCAACCACGGGGGAAACCTAGGGTCGCCGTGCCTACTCTTGGCAATCTTGGGGACTCCTACGATCGCCGTCATTCTCTACATATTTCGCGATCAGGGGAAAACTAGAATCGCTATATGTCTTTATCTTATCTTATACTTATCATATACATAATCTTATGCTTAGTGATCGAGGGGAAGTCTATGATCACTTTCTGTTGTCTGATGACTACTTGTCTTATCTCTTAGTATATAATATATATATATATATATACATATTCATCTTTCTTATATCATAAGTTAGAAGTTAGCATTGAACAAACAATAATTATCTGGGTTCATTTTACGGAGTGCATCCGGGTGGAGTAACCCCGAAGTACATCTCCCGAAGTACATCTCCCATCTTACAGGTGAAATTCGGATCATATCAGGCTAACACCGGACTCCTCTTTCCTTTTGTGTGGCTGTCCTCGCGGACGGTTACTTCACCATTCCAGCTGTCATTTAAGACGGTAACTTCACCGGAACCCTCTGTATACTAACTAACGAGCATACAAGAGACACATTAACTTTCTTGACTTTGATGCGTAGCTGCCCTCACGGACGGTAACTTCACCATTCCAAAATAGTCTGGAACCCCCTGTATACTAACTAACGAGCATACAGAAGACACATCTAGTCCTTTATTAACTTGTTTTTATTCTTCTTTATATATATATATATATACATATATATAACTTATAGCTTATGCATATCTGATGCATTCTTTAAGTAATCATTCTTAAATGCTTAACCTATAAAAAGGTTCTTAACTTTGAACATTGAATCATTCTTTGTGCATACGCACACTTAATTGAGTGCATCTTAAGCTTGCTATCCTAGGTGCATTCTCATTCTCATCAATTCTTACCTTAAGTACTTGAAAGTACGTCTAATAATTTACTATGAGCTTTTGCATATTTAATGCATTCCTTAAGGGAACCAATCTCCCAATACTTAACATATGAGTATAGGGTCATAGGCTTATCGTTTTCATAAGCCACTACTTGATTGTTGGAAATGTTCCCATACCCGTCTGAACTTTGCCCTCACAATTCTAAATAATTCTAAGTTATGATACAATCCTTGTTCCTTATAATTACATCCATTTGGGAGCTTCTTGGACGAGTTAAAATGGTGTTTAATGATTCTTAAAAGTTTTTGGAGAAAACGGATGTGAAAAACCTCGACTACGCGCGCTAGAACACCCAAAACAGCTAAGCTGTCCTGAGCTGTCCTGGTGTTGTCGCTATAGCCACGGGCTGGTCGCTATAGCGACCGTAGGCAGAACCCAAAAACGTGCCTGGTCGCTGTAGCGACCATGACAGTACAGAAAAGTTCAGAAATTGCATTTTTTTCACCATTTCAAACCATTCCAACTTACCCAATCTTCCCAAAGGTATTAAAAAGGATTTTCTTTTACAATTAAACAGTTTAAACATACTAGAACAAGGAATTAGCACATAACAAAGATTAGGGCACATTTTCTAAACTTTGCTCAAATTATAATTAACACTCAAACTTACTCAAAGCGGGTTCTAAAACCCTAGGGAGCTCACCTGAATCATGATTTGCTTCCTTGCCAAGCTTTCTCATCAAAACCCTAGCTTGAATCTTCCTTTCTTTCCTTGTTTCCCTAGCTTTTCTTGTTCCAATCTTTCCCCAAAGAGTGCTTGCTTGTTTTTCCAAGAGTTGAGGAAGGAAAATGATAGATTAAGGCAAGGGAGGATGGGTGTGAGTTAGAGAGAGGGAGAGGGAGAGAATTCAGAGTTGTAGAGAGAGAGAGAGAGAGAGTGGAGGGGAAAAATGTAGTGAAAATATCTTGGTCCATATATATAAAGCCTTGCCATCTTAAATTTACAAGTTTGCCCTTCCTACTGGTAATTCCTCTCATACCGATAAATACTTGAGTCTGAAGCGGGATGTTACAAGCATTCTATCAGAATGATTCTGTGATTGGACTGCTATCAATGATTGAACCCACAACAGCTGATGAAGCACTTGTAGATGATGGATGGATTGTAGCTATGCAAGAAGAACTAAACCAGTTTCAAAGAAATGATGTCTGGGATTTAGTTGCAAGACCAAATAACAAGAACATCATTGGAACAAAATGGGTGTTTAGATACAAGCTTAATGAACAAGGAGAAGTGATCAAAAACAAGGCAAGACTGGTTGCTCAAGGCTACAGCCAGCAGGAAGGAATAGACTACACTGAGACATTTGCTCAAGTTGCAAGACCGGAAGCAATCCGATTACTTCTTTCCTATGCAGTTAATCATGATATCATCTTATATCAAATGGATGTTAAGAGTGCTTTTTTAAATGGAGTTATTTCTGAAGAAGTTTATGTTAAACAGCCTCGTGGTTTTGAAGATGTAAAACATCCAGATTTTGTTTTTAAACTTAAGAAATCTCTATATGGTCTGAAACAAGCTCCCAGAGCTTGGTATGAAAGACTAAGTAATTTCTTACTTAAAAATGATTTTGTAAGAGGTCAAGTTGACAATACACTCTTTAGAAAATCTCTTAAGAAAGACATCTTAATTGTGCAAATATATGTTGATGATATCATATTTGGTTCTACTAATGCCTCTCTTTGCAAAGAATTTTTCAAGTTAATGCAGGATGGATTTGAAATGATCATGATGGGAGAATTGAAGTTCTTTCTTGGAATTCAAATCAACCAATGAAAAGATGGAGTGTATGTTCATCAGTCTAAGTATACAAAGGAGCTTCTGAAGAAGTTCCAGCTTGATGATTGTAAACTGATGACAACACCAATGCATCCAACCTGTACTTTAAGCAAAGAGGACAATGGCTCAAAAGTAGATCAGAAACTCTACAGAGGTATGATAGGTTCTCTGTTATACTTAACTGCTTCTAGGCCAGATATTTTATTTAGTGTATGTTTGTGTGCTAGATTCCAGTCAGATCCTAGAGAATCTCATATGATTGCTGTCAAGAGAATCTTCAGGAATCTGAAAGGAACAACTAATATGGGACTTCTGTATAAGAAATCCTTAGATTATAAGCTAGTTGGAATCTGTCATGCTGATTATGCTGGGGACAGGATTGAAAGAAAACCCACCATTGGAAATTGTCAATTTGTTGGTGAGAATCTGATATCCTGGGCCAGCAAAAGACAAGCAACTATTGCTTTGTCAACAGCAGAAGCAGAATACATCTCAGCTGCAAGTTGTAGAACACAACTGCTCTGAATGAAACATTAGTTGGAAGATTTTCAGATTCATGAAAACAGTATTCCTATTTTCTGTGATAATACTGCTGCAATCTGTCTGTCTAAAAATCCAATTCTGCATTCTAGAGCCAAGCATATAGAAATTAAACATCATTTTATAAGAGATTATGTTTAGAAGGGTGTTTTAGATATTCAATTCATTGATACTGATCATCAATGGGCTGACATATTTACAAAACCCCTCACAGAAGACAGATTTAACTTTATTAAAAAGAATCTGAACATGCATTTCATCTATTGAAAAATATGCTTGAATTTGAATAGAAACTGAGATTCTAAGGTTCATCAGAAGCTAAGGCTTATCAGTCACTCACTAGAGAGTCTGAAGAAAGTTAAGTTTCTGAAAAACTTCAGAATCTGAGTTTCAGAATCTCGATTTCTGACTTCTGAATCTGCTTAGTTATCTAACTATTGGTCAGAATCTATTAAGATATAACTCTGGGCAATGATGAATTAAAGCTTTGAAAGTTACACTTTGTCCCTCCCAAAGTCATCAATATGCAAATGTGTTTTTCTGTTTTCAGTTCTGAAATGTTTTAACAAAAACACAGTCACACTTTCAAATTTTCATGTTCAGCCTTACAAACCTTTTTGTATAAACTGGTTTATTAAACACAGCCTGTTTGAAAATATGAAACTCACTTTAGTATCAGACATGTTCAGATTTTCAAACATATTTAAAAACCCTGAACAGTTATGTCTGGAAGAGTTCAGAAGCACTGAGCTAAATGCTATAATTTTTTTAGTTTTCTGAAAAGAGTTCACTTGTGCTAAAACCTTCAGTTAGTATATGATCTGAACAATTTTGTCTGAAATAGTTCAGTGATACTAAACAGAATGTATTGAACAAAAAATGCTCTGAACAGTTTTTTTATCTCACATGTTTTCAAACTCTCTTAAAATTCTAGAAATTTTCATTTTTGTTGATGACAAAAGGGGGAGTAAAAGTAAACAAGTATTAAGGCTCTTGAGCTCAGAATATAAGTTAATTTCGGTCAGTTAATTAACTTATGAGAACTGTTTTTTTAATCTCTTAGCCTCTGAATTAATTTTTGTGAGATAATACATTACTCTTTATTGAGTTGAAATGAATTTAAATAACTTGGATAAGACTCAGGGAGCTTACTAACCTCATCCTGTGGATTATCAGACTTATGGGGAGAGCTTACAAACCTCATAACCTGAAGTCAGCTTGTTATTTATAATTCTGAGTGATAATTTCACTTTATTGTGGATTATCAGACTTAGGGGGAGCTTGCAAACCTCATCCTGAAGTCAACTTGTTAATTAAAGTTAATAATAATTTTGAAATTTTCACCTGTTTTGATCTAAACTGAATTTACTTAACCTGGATCAGACTCAGGGGGAACTTGCAAACCTCACACCCTGCAGTCAACTTGTTAATTAAATTAACAACAATTTTCTGTTAATACTTGTGTTTGTCATCATCAAAAAGGGGGAGATTGTTGGAACAAAATGTATGAACAACTCTCTTTTGGGTTTTGATGATAACAAAGTGTTAAAAAGAAAATTGGTATTGCTAATGTTTGATTCTAAGAGTGCAGAACCATGTTCTTAATGTTTGGTAATTAATACTGGTTATTGAAGAACAAACTAAGAGCAAGAAGGAAAGCATAGAAGCTATGTTGCAAGTATGAAGCAATTCTGGGTCTGAAGGCAGCTTCTGAAGACTGAGTCTGAAGGTCAACAGAAGTCAACGTTGTTAGAACAAAATGTGTGAAACAACTCTCTTCTGAATAAAGGGGGAGATTGTTGGAACAATTTGTATGAACATCTCTCTTTAAGGTTTTGATGATAACTGTACTGTCAGTGAGTACAATCTCTCTAGAAACTAGGGTTTCTGTGCTGTGTTTAGGTCGTGCCTTGGGAATGATCCCAAGGTTACTATTTGTAGCCTCTTTTGGGCCTATCCGGTCATGGTTTTGGGCCCAAATCATAAAGGGCCAAAACCATGACTAGGGCGCCCTCGCAAGCTGCTGAGGGCGCCCCCAAAGGATGCCCTTTAGGAAAGTCATCTAGGGTTATTTGTGATTGTAAAGTGGGCCCTGTGCCCTCCTGGAGGACGTCCAGCCCTATTCCAAGGGCTCACACCCTCGTCTTTAGGATCTCCAGTCCTAGATGGTGAGATCTACGGTCCACAGCCCAACAAGCACGAGTCTTGGGACAAGGCGAAGTGGTTAAACTGTTAACGGGAGGATTTGCCTATGACCTTTTGCCCAGCAAGTGGGACTTGCTGATTACGAAGCTTTAGTGAAAAAATTTTACGAGTACTAGCCCAACATGGGTGCATACCCCAATCAGGGGTGCTCGCCCACGAAGGGTGTCAGCCCAACATGGATGTTTAAACCTGTATGGGTACTAGTCCAACACGGATACTAGCCCAACATGGGTACTAGCTCCATGTTTCTGTTTTGAGTACCTTAATGGGCGGCACTAGCCCTTCGAGAGTATGGGCGCTAGCCCAACAGGAATATAATGGGCGGCACTAGCCCTTCGAGAGTATGGGCGCTAGCCCAACAGGAATATTTATATTAGCCCAACAAGCACAAGTCTTGCTACAAGGCGAAGTGATTAATCTGCGTGTAGCTCGCCGCGCCCGTTGGACTACGTGTTGAGGACGCCTCTTACTGGGATCCGACGACTGACGTGAGGCAACCGTTCACTCTCGCTGACGTGTTCGAATCGTAGCGGTTCTCGGAAATCGTGCCAACTTAAGTGACGTCATCTGCGCATTTTCCCAGGCTTTGTACTTTGAACCGTACGCGGATCTACTTACCCTGTCTCCTGTTCAGTTTTGTCTTTTCACTTTCTTTCTCTTTTCTTATTCCGAAACGCACATCCTTTACCAATCGCAAACAGTTCCTAGAATCAACGCGCTCTCCAGAATCAAATCAGCCCTTTCTTCCTCCAGCTTTTCTTCATTCAAAACAGGTAATCCCTTTTTTAGAATTCATCCTCTGAACGTTAGCGCTTCGTTTTTTGTAGTTCAAATTAGGACATGGTAGTTATCAGGGAGTGTGACGGGGAGGGCAACGTACTATCTCCGGCTAACTCGGAGGAAAGGGATGCGTTATTGAGAGAGGCGGTTAGACTTGCGAAACGATCGGACGGAACCACCGATTGGGTTGCCTTTGAAAATGCCTACTATGGCCATTCCGTTTTAGGGGAGTTTTCGAGCGACTCGAGTGATAGTGAGGAGAAAGACGATAGCGGGAACTCATCTGATTGTATTATTCTTTCTGTTCGTCCAGGTCCCTCCTATACGAGAGAAAATCACTGTATGGCGTCCGCTAGTGATTCGGGACCAGGGGGTTCTACTAACGAAATGATGCGCTCGGAGTCCGTGTTTATGGATCCCGAACGAGTGGCGCTGTTCCGAAGCAAGGTTAGTGTTTCTTCGACAGGATGCGAAGATGATGTGATCCTGGAGCCCTGTCGCCCTGGTGAGAAAGTTTATTTACGGATGCCAAGGGGTAGGGCTCACGAGTTCTTCTACATGTACGCGGCGGTCTTTGAAGATTTGGGCGTGAAGTATCCGTTCACGCCCTTCGAAGTAAGTGTCCTTAGGTGGTTAAATGTGGCGCCCTCGCAGCTTCAGCCCAACAGTTGGGCATTCATCCGAGCCTTTGAGATAGCGTGCAAGGGTTTAGGCTTTGAGCCATCCGCTGGGTGCTTCTTTAGCTTCTACGGTACTAAGGGGGTAGATAAATCGTCCTGGGTGTCCGTTGGCGCGCACCCTGGGAAACGGTTGTTTCCACCTTATGCTTCTCATTACAAGAACTGGAGACGGACATTCCTTAGGGTGAGGGGAAGAGAGGATTGCGAGGACGCCGCGGTGCGTGTACAGAATGAATTAAAATTCCCCATCTGCTGGACGAGTTCCCCAGCTTCTATTACTGGGTTTGTTTACGAGCATTTGAATGGGTATGAGCAAGACGTCGTTTCCTTCCTGGACAAGATGCTGCCCATGGATATCCGGGAGTTGCTGAATAGAGAGGGAAGTGTTGATAGCCTAGAGACCTATTTGCGTGAGTTGATTTCATAACCCTACTTGTCTAGCTTTTCCGCCTTTCCCTTTATTAACTTGTGTATTGGCCTTGGTTTTTTGACTTGCAGAATCAATGGCGCCGCTACAGCTGCGGAGAGGAAGAAGTACCTGGCCGAGATGAAGGCCAAGAAATCGGGCGGAGTGGCTGACACTAGCGATCCTTCTGGGCTCGTCCTCCGTAAGTCTAAAAAGAAAGCGGAGGTTGTTCTTGACGCTCAACCTGAGTGCGATGTTGACGTGGTGGCGGAGAAGAATCGAGAGGAGAAGAAGAGGAAAGCGCCAGATGGGGAAGAGGGGGTGCTGAAGGAAAGGAGGTCCAAGAGGGCGCATTCTCGCCCTGCTGCTGAATTTACTGGCCCCAGCCGGGAGGTGCAGTCCTTTTGGGACAAGGATTTCGATTACGAAGCTTACGTCAAAGAAAAGATGGTTTGTAACCCTGATGATGTGAAAGCTGGGACGCAGAACCCCGTTCCTTTCTCGACGAGGGATATCGGCGTGAACTGTCTGCGGTCTATTATGCTTTCGATGGCCGTGGAATGCAAATACGCAGAATCGGTTCGTAATGGAGAGACGTTGCTGGACAAGGTGAAGTCGCTGAAGATGGAGTTACAAGAAGTCCAGGAGAGCAAGGAGAGGGAGGTTAAGGAGGCTACAGAGGCGATGAGATCTGAGTGCGACGAGCGCATCAGTGATTTGAAGATTGGTCATGACGCCGACCTAGCTGGGAAGGATGCGGTGATCATGCGTTTGAGGGATGAGGTCGCCTCATGAGTTGAGAAGGAAGTGGCGCTGAAGGCTGAGGTCTCGGAGGCCAAAGGAGAACTGGCGCTGTCCTTTGAGACTGGGTTTGACCGTGCAAAGGAGCAGGCTGCCTTTCTTTATCCGGATGCTGACCTTTCGTCTATGGACTCTTTCAAGATAGTTGTGGATGGCGCCCTTGTGGACGAACAATAGTCTTTGTTTTAGTTTGTTTTGATCTTGAACTTTTTGAATTTGTAACGACGTATTAATTGTACTATGTCTCTTTGATTTTTTCCTATTTAATGATGGTGGTGATAATGTTTCTTGGGCGGTAGCTATTACTTGTCTATTTCCTCGACTTATTAAAGATTGCCAAACCGTTGAACTTTTCGACGTTATTGCTGTATTGAGGTATCCTTTGCATGAGTTCTTCTATTTTTGCAACGTTTTTCGTTTTCGGCTTACGACGTCTTAGAGCCCTTTTTTTAGGGTTAAGGAATTAGGCGGCGATCTTATTTTCGTCTCGCGACGTCTTAGATCCCTCTTTAGGGTTAAGGAATTAGGCGGCGATCTTATTTTCGTCTCGCGACGTCTTAGAGCCCTCTTTAGGGTTAAGGAATTAGGCGGCGATCTTATTTTCGTCTCGCGACGTCTTAGAGCCCTCTTTAGGGTTAAGGAATTAGGCGGCGATCTTATTTTCATCTCGCGACGTCTTAGAGCCCTCTTTAGGGTTAAGGAATTAGGCGGCGATCTTATTTTCGTCTCGCGACGTCTTAGAGCCCTCTTTGGGGTTAAGGAATTAGGCGGCGATCCTATTTTCGTCTCGCGACGTCTTAGATCCCTCTTTGGGGTTAAGGAATTAGGCGGCGATTTCTTTTTAAGCTCACGACGTCTTAGAGCCCTGTCTTTTAGGGTTAAGGAATTAGGTGGCAACCCCTTTGGGGTTAGCAGATCATATGGCGCGCCCTTTGCGAGTTGATGCTGCCTATCTCGTGTCGGCGATGTCTGTGCTATTGGAGTCAAAGCAGAGATAAGAGTAAACGGAAATTGGTGCCTCATTAAAAACCCTAGCTTTCGCGGGGAAAAGAGTGCTCCCTTATTCCTCTTCATTAGTTAAAATCAAAATACAAACAATTCAAAAGAAAATGCAAGCAAAATATAAACTTTACAACAGTTCAGTCTTGTGTGGCTTGTTTGTAAGAATGATGAAGTACTCAGCTGTAGTAATGGCGTAGGTTGGCGGCATTCCAAGTTCGTGGTATCGTGTCTCCATTCAGCTCATCCAGCTTGTATGCTCCGTGTGCTAGTTTTTCCCTGACTCGGTATGGTCCTTCCCAGTTGGGTAGTAACTTTCCAATTCGGGTGGGTGCGACGACCTGTCTTAAGACCAAATCTCCTTCTTTCATGTCTCTTGGGATTACTTTCGAATTGTACCGGCGGGCTGGTCTTTGTTTTGTGGCGAATTCTCGGATGTGGGCGGCCTCCTGTACCTCATCAATCATGTCTATTCCGCATAGCAAGCTTGCCTCATTAGCCTCTTCCGAGAAGTTCTCCCGGCGCAACGTTGGCGTGTCGATTTCTACGGGCAGCATAGCGTCGGCGCCATATACCATAGTGAACGGGGTTTCCTTGGTTGTGGAGTGAGGTGTCGTGTGATATGACCAGAGCACTTCATGCAATTGGTCGGCCCAAAGTCCTTTGGCGTCGTCGAGCTTCTTTTTTATGCCGTTCAAGATTACCTTGTTTGCAGATTCGGCTTGCCCGTTTGCTTGGGGGTGGATGACTGAGACAAATTTCGTCTGGATTCCGAGTTGATTGCAGAATTCTACCACCTTGGAACTGGCGAACTGGGTCCCGTTGTCTGATACTATAACTTTGGGTAGCCCAAACCTGCATATTATTTTCTTCCAGTAGAAGCGTATCACTCTGTCCGCCGTGATTTTGGCGACCGCTGCGGCTTCTACCCACTTCGTAAAGTAATCCACTCCGACTATGAGAAATTTCAGTTGTCCGGGTGCCAACGGGAATGGGCCTACAATATCTACTGCCCACTTGTGAAAAGGCCATGGGGAAAAGACTGAGGTGAGTTCGCAAGCAGGGGCGTGCTTCTTATCAGAAAACCTCTGACACTTGTCACACTTCCGTACAAAGTCTGCGCTCTCTTGGATCATTGTTGGCCAGTAGTAGCCTGCTCTCAACAGCTTCGCGGCCAGGGATCGTCCGCCGATGTGGCTCCCGCATACTCCTTCATGTACTTCTAAGAGGACGAGGTGGGTCTTGTTTTCACCTAAGCACCTGAGCAGAGGCGATGCCTTGCCCCTTTTGTACAATTTGCCAGCGACCATGCAATACTTCGTGGCCTTCTTTCGTATTTGCAGCTCTTCCTCCTCGCTTTCGGGATTAAATGCTCCCGTGAGGTATTTGATGAGCGGCGTCATCCATCCCTCCTCCTCATTCTCCACGGCGCCTACTTCCATGATCTCTGTGCTGGGGGCCGCCAGCACCTCCTGGATGACCGTTCTGTTGTTTCCCGGGCGTTTGGTGCTGGCAAGTTTAGACAAAAGGTCGGCTCTTGAATTCTGCTCTCTTGGAACGTAGATTGCCTCGAAGAACTTGAAGGTGGAGGCTAAACTGTTGACCTTTGCTAAGTATTTGATAAGTTGACTGTCCTTTGCTTGGTATTCCCCGGTATTTGACTCGTCACCAACTGGGAGTCGCTCTTCGCTCTCAAGTTTTCCGCTCCCATCTCTTGTGCTAGCTTCATGCCCGCTACCAGGGCTTCATACTCTGCCTGGTTGTTGCTCGCCTTGAACTCAAATCTCAGCGACTGCTCTATGATTAGGCCTCCTGGACCCTCCAACACTATGCCGGCTCCACTGCCTTTGAGGTTTGATGAGCCATCGACCGATAACAACCATACAAAGGGGGCGACTTCTTCTACCGGGGATGAAAATTCTACTAGGAAGTCAGCTAGGACCTGTGACTTTATGCTGCCTCTAGGAAGATATTGGATGTCATATTCGGACAATTCCACTGACCAGGATACCATTCTTCCCGCTAGGTCTGGTTTCCCCAGCACTTGTTTGATGGGGTAATTGGATTTGACAACAACCTTATGTCCTTGAAAATATGGTCGCAGTTTCCTCGCCGTTGCTACCACTGCTAGAGCAAGGCGCTCTATTTTCTGGTATCTCAGTTAGGCTCCTTTGAATACCTTGCTCACAAAATACACTGGCTTTTCACCTTCGTCAGAATCTTGCACGAGGACGGAACTCATAGCATTTTCCGATATAGATAGGTAGAGGAAAAGGACGGCGCCTGCATCTGGACGATGCAGAACTGGCGGGCTGGAAAGAAACGTCTTAATCTTTGTGAACGCATCTTCGCACTCTTCGGTCCATTGGAAAAGTTCCTTCTTCTTTATTGAGGCAAAGAAAGAGAAAGCTTTATCGCCGGCACACGATAAAAACCTGGAGAGCGCTGCGAGCCTACCCGTCAACTGCTGCACCTCCTTAATGCTAGAGGGGCTTCTCATGTTGATTATCGCCTGACATTTGTCAGGGTTTGCCTCGATGCCGCGCCGGGTCAGCATGAAGCCTAGGAATTTTCCTGCGTGAACCCCAAAAGAACATTTGGCCGGGTTGAGACGCATGTTATATGCGCGAACTTGATCGAAGATCTCTTCCAGATCCTTTGAATGGCTTTCGTCATGTTTTGTTTTCACTACCAGATCGTCGATATAGACCTCCAAGTTCTTTCCGATTTGTTCTGCAAAGGCGGTGTCCATCAACCTTTGAAAGGTGGCGCCGGCGTTCTTTAAGCCGAAAGGCATGACTTCGTAGTGGTAGTTGTGGTGATTGGTCATGAAGGCGGTTTTCGGAGCGTCGAGAGGATCCATCTTTATTTGGTTGTAGCCGGAGTATGCGTCCATGAAACTTAGGGTTTGGTACCCTGACGCGTTGTCGATAAGGTGGTCAATATTTGGGAGGGGATATGGGTCTTTTGGGCAGGCGGTGTTCAGATCAGTGTAGTCGACGCACATGCGCCATTTTCCGTTAGCTTTCTTCACGAGAACGACATTGGCCAGCCATGTAGGATACTTGATTTCACTTATGAAACGGGCGTCTCTTAACTTGGCAACCTCTTCATCTACTGCTTTCCTCCTTTCTTCGCCTAATTTCCTCTTGCGCTGAGCGACCGGTTTCACTCCTGGGCGTAAGGCGAGGTGGTGGCATACGATGGCAGGGTCGATGCCGGGCATATCTGATGGTTGCCAGGCGAACAAGTCTAAGTTTCTTCTCAGGAGATCCACTAGACTTTGCTCTTCGGCGGGATCCAAAGAAGTCCCCACCTTGGTTGTTTGATGTGGTTCCGGGGCCTATTGTGACTTCCTTCAGATCCTCTGTGGGTTCAAGGCGCTCGTTCTGGAATTCTTCCCTTGGATCCAAGTCGATGACGTTAACTTGCAATGTTTTGCCGTGGCTGCGAAGCTGTCGGATCTGTTGCTGTACTGCTTCTGCCGCCTCTGGGTCCATAAACAACGATGGCGACGATGGTCGTTTTTGGGTCTTTTATCAAGGTTTAAAGATTGCGATTGAAGGTTCCCAGTCGGGATTGCGAATTTCGGAGAGGCTAATTGATGTTTTGAACAAGGAATGGGTTGAATGTTTGATGAAAGTTAGGGGGTAGGTCTAGGGGTGAATCGCGGCGGATTCGAAGGTTTTAAGGTTGCTCCTGGGAAATATGGTGGGTGCACGGCGCTCTGATGACTTTCAGGGGCCGTGGATCGACCGTTTTTCTCTAGGAGACGGTGGCTAGGTCAGTTTTACCGTAGCCCCACGGTGGGCGCCAACTGTATTGTCAGTGAGTAAAATCTCTCTAGAAACTAGGGTTTCTGTGCTGTGTTTAGGTCGTGCCTTGGGAATGATCCCAAGGTTACTATTTGTAGCCTCTTTTGGGCCTATCCGGTCATGGTTTTGGGCCCAAATCATAAAGGGCCAAAACCATGACTAGGGCGCCCTCGCAAGCTGCTGAGGGCGCCCCCAAAGGATGCCCTTTAGGAAAGTCATCTAGGGTTATTTGTGATTGTAAAGTGGGCCCTGTGCCCTCCTGGAGGACGTCCAGCCCTATTCCAAGGGCTCACACCCTCGTCTTTAGGATCTCCAGTCCTAGATGGTGAGATCTACGGTCCAATAACAAAGTATTAAAAAGAAAATTGGTTATTGCTAATGCTTTGTTCAAGTTGTGCAGAACCACGTATCTAATGTTGATTAATTGATATTGGTTATGGAAGAACAAGCTTAGAGCAAGAAGGAAAGCTTAGAAGCCAAGTTACAAGTTTGAGGGAAAACTGGGTCTGAAGGGTGCTTCTGAGAGGTGTGTCTGAAGGGTGAGTCTGAAGCTTGCGTCTGAAGGCAGCTTCTGAAGGCTGAGTCTGAGGGTCAACAATAGTCAACGTCTGAAGGGAGCGTCTGATGAACAGTGCGTCTGATGAACAGTGCTTCTGAAGGTCAACAAAAGTCAACTTCTGAAGAAGTGCGTCTGATGAACAGTGCGTCTGATGAACAGTGCTTCTGAAGAGAGCTCCTGAAGTATTGTTCACGCAGAAGCTTCTGAAGTCTGACCTGGAAAGTTTCCTTCAGCATTTAATGCCTGCAGTGTTAGAACGTCTCCAATGGAACAGTTGTCTCCTTGACTCAAACATTCCCCAACTTTTAAGGAAAGCAAATTCTAAAATGGCTGCTGAGTTCTGTTTTCTACAAAAGTTCAGCACACAAATTCAGTTATCCTAGCTCACTACTTGCAACGGCTCTTTGCTTAATTTCTGCAAATCTTCAACAGCTCTAATTCCCTCTATAAAATGAAGAAGAATTGAAGAAGAAATTAGCTAAGACTCTTGGAACAAAAACTGTCTAAAACTTGCTCTGTTTTGCTGCAGAAATCGTAGTTCACCAAACACTTAGAAATTCTTTCAATCTTTTGTATCTTAGAATTTCTTAAGGTTAAGAGTCTTACCCTGAGTTGTATTAAGTGAACACCTCTGATATTTTATCAAGTGTTCAATCCAAACTTACTTTCTTTGTAATTTAGTTTGGTTTAAGTCTCAGTCTGAATACTGAGCATTTGTAATCTCATTCCTTTGTGGTCTGAGCAGTTAGAGTCTCATTCCTTTGTGGTCTGATCAGGGAGTCTTATTCCTTTGTGGTCTAAGCAATGTTGGTTCATTCCTTTGTGGTCTAAACATTAGAAGTCTCTTTCTTTGTGGTTGAGCAACTGGAAATCTCATTCCTTTGTGGTCTGAGTAATTGTAATCAGGCTGATTATAGTTGAAATCTATTGTTAGTAACAAGGGGACTGGACTACTTCCAACTGGTGGAAAGAACCAGTATAAAAACATTGTGTGTCCTCTCTTTCCTTCTCTCTTTGTTTTTAATCCGCTACATATATTCTTTGAAAAAGGTTCAGAACCAATTTCTGAACTTGTCTTAAGTTTTGAGAAGAAAAGAACCAAGTTTTTGAGTCAACACAATTCAACCCCCCATTCTTGTGTGTTTTTCTCACCTTCAGTTGGTATCAGAGCTTCGGTTCTGATATTAACACTTAACAGTGTGTCAGTCTTGATCCTGAGAAAAACATGTCATCTAGTGGTTCCCCTCCACCTCCACCTCCTCCTCCTCCTGGTGGTAGGCATACTTCTGTTTCATATGACTATGGTACTGATGATAGAAAATCCTGGTCACACAATAAACCCCCAATGTTTACTGGTGATCCTGAGAAGTTCTCTTGGTGGAAGAGTAAAATGTACATTTATATAATTGGTATTGATGATTCTCTATGGGACATAATAGAAGATGGAATCACAATCCCAGTTGATGAAGAAGGTGTTGCTGTCAATAGAAGAGCTGTTTAGTATTTTGGTGTTGGCTGCATATTTTGGCAAATCCAATGTGTTGAATAGTAGCATCTCCATATGTAGAACAAATCTTCAGTTGCAAGTTTTTCATTTTGAAGTCATTCAGAAGCTGAAATCACCATCAGAAGCTGAAAGTTACTTCAGAAGCACTGTAGCACTTCAAAAGCTGTATTCAGAGTCTGATGCCAGCGTTGACTTTGGTTGACTTCATCAGAAGCTGATCTTTTTCAAGTTGTTTCTGCGCGAATCTTGGCGAGATTTAACAAGGAAATATCCTAGCATATTGCTTCTAGAATACTGATTGATTTGGTGAAGTTTTATTGAAGATTTGGCTCAAAGTTATGAAGATCGTATTTTGCTAAAGAATCTTTCTGAAGATATTTTGTTGGTTTATTTGTTTCCTTATTGGATCATTCATAATTCAGAAACAAATCTAATTCAGAAGATTTGGAGCATAATTAAGAGACTTGCTGAAGCCTATATAAGGAGTGCTTTGCTGCTATTCAAGTTATGAGAATTAGAGAGAAATATCAGAAATAGAGTCTGTGTTAGTTTTAAGCTTGTTAGCTCTATTTGTGTACCACTCATATGTTTTGAGTTGGTTTAGGTATTTTGAGTTGTAATTCATTCAAAGCTTTTAAGCAATAATTAAGTTTTTGTTTTGAAGTGTGTTCTTCAAAAACTGGGTTGTTTTGTTTCAGAACTGGGCTGTTACTTGAATAGGAAGTTAATGGATTCTAATACTCATGCGTGGGTAGAAGTCTGACTAGGTGGAAGTTGATTGCTTAGGATAGGAACTGGGGGTCAGTGTCTGAGTCTTAAGGATTAATTCCAATAGTGGATTTCCTTCCTGGATTAGTATCCCCCAGAGTAGGAGGTGTTTACTCCGAACTGGGTTAACAAACCTTGTGTGTGCTTTTTACTTTCCTGCACTTTTTTTCTGCTCCAGAACCAGTTTAACCTCCTTACCAGTTGCTAAGCCAGAAATTTCAATTGGTATTAGAGCAGGCACCCTGCCTGTGTTTTGGGTGAGATCCAGAGTTATTAAAGTCTGGCTTTATGGAGAGAGAAGGAGGCCCTGTCAACAGACCACCCCTACTTGATGGCACCAATTACGAGTACTGGAAATTAAGGATGTGTGCATTCCTAAAATCCATTGACAACAGAACTTGGAAAGCTGTGATTAAAGGCTGGGATCATCATGTGGTTTTGGACAAAGATGGTAACAAAACTGAGATTCTGAAGCCTGAAGAGGAGTGGACCAAAGCTGAAGATGATCTGTCACATGGAAACTCAAAGGCCTTGAATGCAATTTTCAATGGTGTTGACATGAACATGTTCAGACTCATCAAGCAATGTACTGTGGCAAAGGATGCTTGGGAAATTCTTAAAACCACTCATGAAGGAACCTCTAAGGTTAAGCTATCCAGACTTCAGTTGCTCACAACAAAATTTGAAAACTTGAAGATGTTGGAGGATGAAACTGTTCAGGAGTTTTACATGAATGTGCTGGACATGGCAAATTCCTTTGATTCTCTTGGGGAAAAGATGACAGATGAGAAGTTAGTCAGAAAAATCCTCAGGTCCCTGCCCAGGAGATTTGATATGAAGGTTACAGCCATAGAAGAAGCTCATGACATCACCACCATGAAGGTTGAGGAGCTGATTGGGTCCTTGCTCAATTTTGAGACTGCTTTCTGCAAACAGCCTGATAAGAAAGGGAAAGGAATAGCTTTTGTTGTTAATTCTGAAGCTGATGATCAACAAGAGCTTGATGAAGATAAAGATGATTTATCAGAAGATGTAGTGTTGCTGGGAAAACAGTTCAAAAAGATTCTGAAACAGGTGGACAAGAAATCCAAATACAAAGGTCAGAATCTCAAACTCAACAATAACAAGCAACAGTCTGAAGAAAATAGCAAACAATCAAAGCCTGTGCAGTGCCTTGAGTGTGAAGGCTTTGGACATATCAAGGCTGAATGTCCTAATTTTCTCAAGAAGCAGAAGAAAAGCCTTGATGTATCTTGGTCTGATGAGGATAGCTCAGAAGGAGAGATTGAAAGTAAGTCAGCTAAACTTGTTGCTGCTCTTACAGTTTCAGAAGCTTGTTCAAAATCTATAGTCTATTCAGAGTCTGAAACTTCATCAGAAACTGAAACTTCATCAGAATTTGAAGGCTGTGATGAAGAATTGATTTTTGAGGAACCAGCTATTTCTTATGAAGAAT
This sequence comes from Medicago ruthenica, assembly GCA_018208015.1. Taxonomy (NCBI): domain Eukaryota; kingdom Viridiplantae; phylum Streptophyta; class Magnoliopsida; order Fabales; family Fabaceae; genus Medicago; species Medicago ruthenica. The sequence continues at coordinate 54,401,073 of CM031372.1, read as the reverse complement.
TGTATCTCAGAAATCAAGATTTGATCAAGTTATTAGAGACTGAGAAGGAAACTGTGTGCCAGCTGCAGTGTGAAAGATGTGCTCATATAGGACATATTGCTGATCTTAATGAAGAAGTAACACTTTTGAATTCCCAACTTGATCAGATGAAAAAGCAAGTTAGGATGATGAACTCTGCTACTGATAAGTTGGAAGAGATTCTAGATGTCCAGAAGCAAGGAAAAACTGGGTTAGGTTATGTTGATCAGAGTCTGAAGCTCAAGGAGAAAAATCCTGTTAGTCAGTTTGTTCCTGCTACTCAAACTCATGATTCTATGGTTGGAACATCAAAGATGAGACCTCAGAAACAAGCACAGATGCAAGGTCAGAAGCCAACTCAAATGATACCTCATAAGCAAGTTCAGATGCTGCCTCAGAAGCATGCTCAGATGCATTCCCAGAAGTTTAACAGAAACAAAAGAAGGAATCAACCTTGGGTCTGTCATCATTGTGGTAAAAAGGGTCACATTAAACCTTTTTGTTACAAATTGCATGGTTATCCCAAACATTTGCAACACAGAAAAGTTGAACCAGCTGTTAACAAGAGCAAAATCAAGAAAGTTTGGAGACCTAAGAGTGAAGGTATTGCTCAGAATCTGAACAAAGGAAAGGGAAAGGCTGTTGCTGATGACAGCAAGCCAATTCCTATAGCACAGAAGAATTCTGGTGCTGGACCATCCAAAGTCTGGAGCAAAGTTCTGTTCCTGCTCAGAAGGTACTATTTTCTTGTAAGTCTGAAGTTGCTAGGACTTGTGATCAGAAAAGAGTGGCTGATTTTGAGAAACAAATTGCTGGGAGGAATGGTTTTGGTTGTGGTTCTTCAAATGTTAGTCAGCATAAGGATTTATAGCAATTATTGCAAACTGGATGTGAGGAAGATAGAGTACCTGCCAGTTTTGCTAATGCTGAATGTGTGTCTGATCTTGGGTCTGAAGTTAATGCTGGGACTGATTCAGATGATGTATGTGCAATTTTTAAACCCTATGTTAAACATGTGGTTTGTCATAATTTTGTGGCTAAAAAGGGGGAGAAAAACCTATGTTTAAGATCAGACATGAGTTGTGTAGAGTGTGAGCTGTCAGTTTGTAGTTTGTGCAGTTTTGAGTATGTTGTTCAGAATTCAGAACCAATGCAGTGCACATGTGTTTAAAGGAGAATGTGTGCCTCAGGGGGAGTTCAAGGTCATTATATTCCTGAGTGTGATGTGCTTCAAAAGTTTATCATGTTTTTACATAGTTCAGAAGTAAGGGGGAGTCTTATGAGTTGCAGGAGGAGAAGTTAATTGTTGGAGTGGTTGTACATGTGTTTGCACGTTTGTGAAGCTTCAGGGGGAGTGTTTTATGTGGTCTTAGTGATCTTGAAGTGGTGCTGAGCTTGTTCAGAAGCTGCAAAGTGTGTTTCAGTGGTCTGATACTGAAACTGTTTGGTTTTTAGTATAAACATAGCTTAAATCCGCTGCTGATCTGTGATAATCTGTTTGCTATGTTATATATTTGTGGAGTTCTTCATTTCTGAGATAGTTTTATGGGGAAATGAAGAACTTGATTGTGTGAACATTGGTTTTAGCCAAAAATTTGCCAAAGGGGGAGATTGTTGAGTATTTTGGTGTTGGCTGCATATTTTGGCAAATCCAATGTGTTGAATAGTAGCATCTCCATATGTAGAACAAATCTTCAGTTGCAAGTTTTTCATTTTGAAGTCATTCAGAAGCTGAAATCACCATTAGAAGCTGAAAGTTACTTCCGAAGCACTGTAGCACTTCAGAAGCTGTATTCAGAGTCTGATGCCAGCGTTGACTTTGGTTGACTTCATCAGAAGCTGATCTTTTTCAAGTTGTTTCTGCGCGAATCTTGGCGAGATTTAACAAGGAAATATCCTAGCATATTGCTTCTCGAATACTGATTGATTTGGTGAAGTTTTATTGAAGATTTGGCTCAAAGTTATGAAGATCGTATTTTGCTAAAGAATCTTTCTGAAGATATTTTGTTGGTTTATTTGTTTCCTTATTGGATCATTCATAATTCAGAAACAAATCTAATTCAGAAGATTTGGAGCATAATTAAGAGACTTGCTGAAGCCTATATAGAGAGAAATATCAGAAATAGAGTCTGTGTTAGTTTTAAGCTTGTTAGCTCTATTTGTGCACCACTCATATGTTTTGAGTTGGTTTAGGTATTTTGAGTTGTAATTCATTCAAAGCTTTTAAGCTAGAATGAAGTTTTTGTTTTGTAGTGTGTTCTTCAAAAACTGGGTTGTTTTGTTTCAGAACTGGGTTTAGTTCAAGGGTTGTTCAAGTAACTGGGCTGTTACTTGAATAGGAAGTTAGTGGATTCTAATACTCATGCGTGGGTAGAAGTCTGACTAGGTGGAAGTTGATTGCTTAGGATAGGAACTGGGGGTCAGTGTCTGAGTCTTAAGGATTAATTCCAATAGTGGATTTCCTTCCTGGATTGGTATCCCCCAGAGTAGGAGGTGTTTACTCCGAACTGGGTTAGCAAACCTTGTGTGTGCTTTTTACTTTCCTGCACTTTTTTTCTGCTCCAGAACAAGTTTAACCTCCTTACCAGTTGTTAAGCCAGAAATTTCAAGAGCTTTGAGTGATGCAGAAAGAAAAATATATATAAAGCATCACAATGTGAGAGGAATCATTGTGGATTCCTTAACTCACACTGAATATCAGAAGCTGAGTGACAAGTCTACAGCAAAGGCCATCTTCACATCCCTCTGCCATAACTATGAAGGTAATAAAAAAGTTAGAGAAGCTAAGGCAAACATTCTTGTTCAGCAATATGAATTGTTCAGAATGAAAGAGGATGAAAATATTGAGACAATGTTCTCAAGATTTCAGACTCTGGTTTCTGGACTTCAGATTCTGAAGAAGAGTTATACCACAGCTGATCATGTGAACAAAATCCTTAGAAGTCTGCCATCTAAATGGAGACCTAAAGTGACTGCTATTGAGGAAGCTAAGGATCTGAATACTTTAAGTATTGAGGATCTTATAAGCTCCCTCAAGGTGCATGAACTGGGACTCAATGAGGATGAGTCTGTTAGAGAACCAAAATCAATAGCTCTGAAATCTAAAAGAAAGCCTGTTAAAGCTTTGAAGGCTATTGAGTCTGATGAAGAATTTCCTGAGGGAAATTCTGAAGTAGATTCAGATGCTGATGAACTTGCAATGCTTTCTAAAAGAATTCAGTATCTAATGAATAGAAAGAAAAAATTCTCTAACAGAAGCAGTAACTTTAGAGGATCTGGTTCAAAGAGGGAAAACCAGAAGGAATGCTACAACTGCAAGAAACCTGGCTACTTCATTGCTGAATGTCCTGTTCTTCAGAAGGACAAATCAAAGGAAAAAGCAAAGAAGTCCAGCTCAAAGTCCAGTAGTTTTAGAAACAAGCTTAAAAGAATCTCATGGCAACATGGGATGATCTGGACAATGAGTCTGAATCTGATGAAGAGGAAGCAAACCTAGCTTTGATGGCAACTGCATTTTCTGATGCAGAATCCTGTTCAGATTCAGATGTAGAAGATGAGGTATATTCTGAACTCACTAGTTCTGAATTAATTGAAACAGTTAAAGATCTTATGAGTCATCTCAAAAGCAAGTTAGGAGAAATAAAATCTTTGAAAAATAAAACTAACTTGCTGTCTGAGGAAAATCTTAAACTTCAGAATCAAATAGTTGAGTTTGATGAAGAAGTTAGGGAACTCAGAGATGAGGCTCATAAGAAACCTGAAGCAGTTCCTAATGAACATGAAATTGCTCTTCAGGACTTCATTTTAACTGGAATCAATAGAAGTAAAGTTGCTTCTATGATTTATAGTATTTACAGAAACAAAGGTGAAGGTATTGGATTTAACAATGATTCATTCAAACTTTCAAATGAATCAAACACACCCTCTTGTTATGGAAATATTATGAATAGCAATGAAATATGCTTTGTGCCTGCTTCTGATAACTCTGAGAAATTGAAAATATCATAAACTGAGACTGAGTCTGAAGTTCTGAACTGCTCAGACACTAAAGCTTCTGAACCTAAGGGTAAGATGAAGGCAGCTGTTAAAACCTTTCCTAAATCTAAGCCAAAAGGTTCTAAGCCTAAGAGTAAGAGAAAATCAGACTCTAAACCTGAAAATATTCAGAGTCTGAAGAGTTCAAAACCTAAAACTAGTAAGTCTCAGAGTCTGAAGAATTCAAACTCAAATTTTTCTAAGACTGAGTTTATGAAAACTTCAAAAACTACTAAACCAGTCAATGCAAAACATTTTCAATCTCAGAATGTCAGGCAAAGCAAGCAAAAGAAAGCAAATCTGTTTTCTGCTTCTGACTGTTTTAAGAAAGGTAAAACTGAAGCTTGCCTTGTGTCTGAAGCTACCAAAATTAGAGTTCTGAAGAAACCAGAACCAAAGTACTCAATGGTTCAGACTCTAAACAAATCAGAACCAAAGACTTTCAAGTCTCAGGTTCTGAAGAAATCTGAGTCTAGACCTTTGAGAACTCAGGTTCTGAAGAACTCAGGTTCTGAAACCCAGACTTATTCCAGATATAAGGATTAATATCCAAAGTATCAGAACAAGTCTGAATATCATAACTTCAGACACAAGATGAAAAAGCCAAAACCTTTCAGGACTAACCCCAAAGGACCCATGAAAATTTGGGTACCTAAGTCCGATATCATTTCTGTTGCAGATATGCTTGTCATCCAGAGAAAAGGAAAGGTATTGGTACCTGGACAGTGGATGCTCACATCATATGACAGGAGACAAGTCTATGTTCCAAACCCTGACTCAGAAAGAGGGAGGAACTGTGGGGTTTGGAGGAAGTCAGAAAGGAAAGATCATTGGTATTGGTAAGATAGGTAATTCTTCCCTGTACATTGATGATGTTTGGCTGGTAGATGGACTTAGACATAATTTACTTAGCATAAGTCAATTATGTGATAGTAATTATGAAGTCTTGTTCAATAAGAACATTTGTACTGTAATCAATAACAATGATAAGTCTGTAGTGTTCAAAGGAAACAGGAAAAACAATGTTTATAAAATCAATTTTTCTGAATTGGTTCAGCAGAAGGTAGTTTGCCTTCTGTCTGTGAGTGATGAGAAATGGGTTTGGCACAAAAGGCTGGGACATGCTAACTGGAGACTCATCTCTAAGCTTAGCAAGTTACAGCTGGTTAGATGCCTACCTAAAATTGATTATCACTCAGATGCTCTGTGCAGTGCATGCCAAATTGAAAAGTTTTCAAAAACTTCTTTTAAATCTAAAAACATTGTTTCCACCTCAAAACCTTTAGAACTCCTTCACATTGATTTGTTTGGTCCTGTTGGAACAGCTTTAATCAATGGGAAGAAGTATGGACTTGTAATTGTTGATGATTATAGTAGGTGGACTTGGGTTAAGTTCCTCAGAACTAAAAATGAAACATATGATGTGTTTTACAAATTCTGCAAACAAGTACAAAATGAAACTGACTTAAAAATTTTAAAAGTCAGAAGTGATCATGGTGGGGAATTTGAAAATGAACCATTTGAAAATTTTTGTGAAGATCATGGAATTCTCCATGAGTTCTCATCTCCTAGAACTCCAAAACAAAATGGAGTTGTAGAGAGAAAGAACAGATCTTTACAGGAAATGGGCAGAACCATGATCCATGAATCCAAAATTGCTAAGTACTTTTGGGTAGAAGCTATAAACACATCATGTTATATTCAAAACAGGATCTATATCAGATCTATTCTGAATAAAACAGCATATGAACTATTTAAAGGAAGAAAACCAAGTATTTCTTATTTTCATCAGTTTAGTTGTACTTGTTACATACTGAACAATAAAATCTACCTAAAGAAATTTGATGCTAAGGCTCAAAAGGGTACCTTTTTAGGATAGTCAGAGAGATCCAAAGCATACAGGGTGTATGATTCTGAAAGACATGTTGTTGAAGAAGCTATACATATTAGATTTGATGATAAGAAGCCTGGTAATGAAATACCAGAGCTGGTTGAGAGTTTTGCAGATTTCAGACTTTCAGAAGAACCCCTAGAACCTGAACCTAGTTCAGAGTCTAAAGAAGGTTCAGAAGCTGGAAATGATGAAGTGTCTGAGAAACTCTCTGATAATGACACTACTCCTGAAGTAAATCAAGACCAGCATGGTTCTGAACAAATCCTTGATGGTTCTTCAGAAGCTAATCCACCTAGAACCTCATTCAAATACAAGTCTTCACATCCTGAGGAGCTGATCATTGGGAACAAGAACAGTCCAAGGAAGACAAGATCAGCATTCAGTCATAATGAGTCTATGCTTGGCCTGCTATTCATGATTGAGCCCACAACAGCTGATGAAGCACTTGAAGATGATGGCTGGATTGTAGCAATGCAGAAAGAACTGAACCAGTTTCAAAGGAATGATGTCTGGGATCTTGTTGCAAGACCAGACCATAAGAACATCATTGGAACAAAATGGGTGTTCAGGAACAAGCTCAATGAACAAGGAGAAGTGATCAGAAACAAGGCAAGATTGGTAGCTCAAGGCTACAGCCAGCAAGAAGGAATTGATTACACAGAAACTTTTGCTCCAGTTGCAAGACTGGAAGCAATCATGTTACTTCTTTCTTATGCTGTTAATCATGATATCATCTTGTACCAAATGGATGTTAAGAGTGCTTTCTTAAATGGTGTAATTTCTGAAGAAGTGTATGTTAAACAACCTCCTGGTTTTGAAGATGTTAAAAATCCAGATTTTGTTTTTAAACTTAAGAAATCTTTGTATGGTCTGAAACAAGCTCCTAGAGCTTGGTATGAAAGACTAAGCAACTTCTTGATTAAAAATGATTTTGTAAGATGTCAAGTTGATAATACACTCTTTAGAAAAACTGTTAAGAAAGAAATCTTAATTGTGCAAATATATGTGGATGATATCATATTTGGTTCTACTAATGCCTCCCTTTGCAAAGAATTTTCTAAGTTAATGCAGGATGAATTTGAAATGAGCATGATGGGAGAGTTGAAATTCTTTTTGGGAATTCAAATCAACCAATGCAAAGATGGGGTGTATGTTCATCAGTCCAAATATACTAAGGAGCTTCTGAAGAAGTTCCAGCTTGATGATTGCAAGCTGATGACAACACCTATGCATCCTACCTGCACCTTAAGCAAAGAGGAAAATGGCTCAAAAGTAGATCAGAAGTTGTATAGAGGTATGATAGGTTTTCTTTTATACTTAACTGCTTCTAGGCCAGATATTTTGTTTAGTGTCTGTCTGTGTGCTAGATTACAGTCAGATCCTAGAGAATCTCATATGACTGCTGTCAAGAGAATCTTTAGGTATCTGAAAGGAACAACTAATTTGGGACTTCTATATAAGAAATCTCTGAACTATAAGCTAGTTGGATTCTGTGATGCTGATTATGCCGGGGACAAGATTGAAAGAAAGTCCACCAGTGGAAACTGTCAGTTTTTTGGTGAAAATCTGATATCCTGGGCCAGCAAGAGACAATCAACCATTGCTTTGTCAACATCTGAAGCAGAATACATCTCAACTGCAAGTTGTAGCACACAATTGCTCTAGATGAAACATCAATTAGAGGATTATCAGATTCATGCAGATAATATTCCTATTTATTGTGATAATACTGCTGCAATATGTCTGTCTAAAAATCCAATTCTGCATTCTAGAGCCAAGCATATAGAAATAAAACATCATTTAATAAGAGATTATGTTCAGAAGGGTGTTTTGGATATCCAGTTCATTGATACTGATCATCAATGGGCTGACATATTCACAAAACCCCTAACAGAAGAAAGATTCAATTTTATTAAAAAGAATCTGAACATGCACTTTATCTCTTGAAAAATATGCTTGAATCTGAATGAAAACTAAGATTCTGAGTTAATCAGGAGCTAAGACTTATCAGACACTCATTTTTGGGAGTCTAAAGAAAGTTAAGCGCTGAAAACTTCAGAGTCTGAAGGTTCAGAACCTGGATTTTCTGACTTCTAAATCTGATAGAAATCTAATGGTTGGTCAGAATCTGATAAGTATAACTCTGAGCAATGATGACTTAAAGCTTTGAAAGTTTAACTTTGTCCCTCCCAAAGTCATCGATATAAAAATGTGTTTTTCTGTTTGGTATCAATTGCTCAAATTGCTTAACAAACAATTTCAGTCTATTTTCAAATGTTTAAACACAGACACATTTTTCAAATGCTCAATTTGTATCAGACATGTTCAGTCTTTTAGAACTTATTTTAAAATTGGTATCAGCTCTTTGTCTGAAAGATTTCAGCAGCACTGAACCAAATGCTATATCTTGGTATCAGTACTGAACCAGTTTTGGTATCAGGTTCTGATATAAGTTCAAGAGTGCTAAAACCTTCAAGTAGGTATATGATCTGAACCATTTTGTCTCAAAATAGTTCAGTGATACTGAATAAGATATACTGAACATCTATGTCTGAACAAAGAATGCTCTGATCAGAAGCTCATGAATTATTTTTTTTCTGCTTCTGAACATCATTCAATTTTTTAATGCAATGTCATATACTCATGTCTGATCAAGTCTGCTCTGATTCTCATCTTTGCTGCTTGATTACTTATATGATTGCATGATTATTGTGAAGGAACCGTTTGTGGTTTATTGTGATGCGTCGAAGATGGGTCTAGGTGGTGTGTTGATGCAGAGGGGACAAGTTGTTGCTTATGCATCAAGACAGCTGAAGATTCATGAGAGGAACTATCCTACGCATGATTTGGAGCTAGCTGCTGTCGTGTTTGTTCTCAAGATTTGGAGGCACTACTTGTATGGATCAAGGTTCGAGGTTTTCAGCGATCACAAGAGTCTGAAGTACTTGTTTGATCAGAAGGAGCTCAACATGAGGCAAAGAAGATGGTTAGAGTTTCTTAAGGATTATGATTTCGAGTTGAACTATCACCCGGGTAAGGCTAATGTGGTAGCCGATGCGTTGAGTAGGAAGTCTCTACATATGTCGTCTCTGATGGCGAAGGAACTGATATTGATTGAAGAGTTTAGAGACCTCAGTTTGGTTTGTGAAAGGACAACCAGAAGCGTGAAGCTAGGGATGTTGAGATTGACGAATGATTTTCTCGAAGAGGTTGTGGAAAAGCAAAAGTCTGATGTGAGATTGATGAAGTTTAAGACGCTCATCGAGCAAGGGAAAAAGGTAAATGTTGAGATCGATGAGAAGGGTGTGATGAGGTGTCAAGGAAGGTTATGTGTACCTGATGTGCCTGAATTGAAGCGGATGATCTTGGAGGAAGGTCACAGAAGCAACTTAAGTATTCATCCTGGTGTTACTAAGATGTATCAAGATCTGAGGAAAATGTTTTGGTGGCCGGGGATGAAGAAAGAGATCGCCGAGTTTGTTTTCGCGTGTTTGACTTGTCAGAAGTCCAAGGTGGAGCATCAGAAGCCGTCGGGGCTATTACAACCTATGTTTATTCCGGAGTGGAAATGGGATAGTATTGCGATGGATTTTGTAAGCGGTTTGCCGAAGACGTCGAAAGGTAACAATATGATTTGGGTAGTTGTCGACAGGTTAACAAAGTCTGCTCATTTCATAGCTATCAAGACCGGTATGCTAGTACCGAAGTTGGCTGAGATTTATGTCGAGCAAATCGTGAGATTACATGGAATTCCGTCAAGTATTGTATCAGATCGAGATCCCCGTTTTACTTCAAGGTTTTGGGAGAGTTTGCAAGAGGCGTTGGGGACTAAATTGCGGATGAGTTCTGCTTATCACCCGCAGACGGATGGTCAGTCGGAGAGGACGATTCAATCATTGGAGGATTTGTTAAGATCGTGTATTTTGGAACAAGGAGTGAGTTGGGAAGCTTGTTTACCATTGATTGAGTTTACGTATAACAACAGTTTTCATTCGAGCATTGGTATGGCACCTTTTGAAGCGTTGTATGGGAGAAGATGTAGAACACCTTTGTGTTGGTTTGAATCGGGAGAAAGTGTGATGCTTGGACCTGAAATTGTGCAACAAACGACCGAGAAGATCAAGATGATCCAAGAAAAGATGAGAGCATCGCAGAGTCGCCAGAAAAGCTATGCCGACAAGAGAAGGAGGGATATAGAATTTCAAGAAGGAGATCATGTGTTTCTAAGAGTTACATCGACTACGGGTATTGGACGGGCTTTGAAATCGAAGAAGTTAGCATCGAGGTTCATTGGTCCGTATCAGATTTTGAAGAGGATTGGGAAGGTGGCGTATAGGATTGCGTTACCGCCGTCGTTGTCAAATCTACATGATGTTTTTCACGTGTCTCAATTAAGGAAATACGTATCGGATCCGTCACATGTGATTGAGTCGGACGAGATACAAGTGAGAGAGAATTTAACGGTTACAACGGTACCTTTAAGGATTGAAGGACAAGAGATGAAGAGGCTCAGGAACAAAGAGATTTCATCGGTGAAAGTCGTTTGGGGAGGCCCAGCCGGTGAATATGCGACGTGGGAGCTCGAGAGCAAGATGCGGGACTCCTATCCAGAGTTGTTTTCAGGTATTTTCGAGGGCGAAAATTCTTTTTAGGGGGGTAGAGTTGTAACGACCCTATTTTCGTATATTATATTTTTATATATTTTATTTTATGGATTTGCGTTTATAAAATATTTTCTAGTAATCGAGGAATAATTATTTAGCGCGAAGATAAGTTCGTAATCGAGTTTTTAAGGTTTTGGGCCTAGAGGGTGAATAGTGTTGGGCTTTAGTTTATGAGTATTAGTAATGATCAAGTGGATATGATAGTAGTGAGCTTGAATTGGATTGTAAGGCTAGGATGAGTCCTTGAGAATTAGTAAGGATGGATGGCCAAGATTGATTTGCTTGGAATATATGAGATTAACACAAGACTTTTTGAATCACTATTCATTGCTTTTGGAGAAGAAGAAAACGTGAAAGAAGAGAAGGAGAAGAGCAAGAGAGCTAGGGCAAGTGAACAAGGGTAGAATCTTGAGTTTAGAATCATCATTTCAAGGTAAGAGAGTTAGTATTACTTCTTCACAAGTGATTGAGAAGGGGAGAATGTCTATTTCTCCATCCCAAACTTCTCCTCACTTTGTCTAGGTTTTGATAGAAAGTTTTTATGGTTTAAAGTTGTTAATGATTATGTTTTGCTTGCTTGAATGCTAAGTGATGTTGCTAGCATGCTTTTGTTGAAGTTATAGTGTTTTGAATGAAAAGGGAAAGTTATGAAAAGTTTAGTGTTTTTAAACCCTAACTTCTATGCTAGATGCAATACTTGCTTGTGATTGTTTTAAAGGATGTTTTATGATGGAAAGTTGTTTTTAACATGTTCTGGAAGTTGGGTAAACTTGAATGGGCTAAAATGGTGGAAAAATCACATTTTTACATGACTGTGTACTGATACGGTCGCTTGTAGCGACCAGGCTCGCTTGTAGCGACCAGACAGGATAATTCCCTGCCTATCTGCGCTTGTAGCGACCACACTGGCGCTTGTAGCGACCAGGCTCGCTTGTAGCGACCAAGGGCTCGCTTGTAGCGACCAACCCTGGACAGGCCAACTTCGTTGAGTCGTTCTGGAGGTCCTGGTGCGCGCGGAGATGACTTTTTGTTATTATATTTTCATAATATGTTTTGGAAACCTTGCCCACCATTTTAACTTATTCTTAATGTTTTCTAAAGATTATTGTTTTCAAGAAAAGCTTGAGTAAAACCCTAGCATGTGTGTGGGATTATCAAAGTATGTGGGTCTTCCTTTGAAACCCTTATGTGTGAGGTTTTGATATGATTTACTTGATTTATTTGAAATTGTTGATCAAGGTTGAGTGTATACATGTTGTGGTTATGATTTGGCCATGAGAGCCTAGTAGTTATTGTTGTTGTTGTTGTTATGATGATTATCAGAGTGCTGATAATTTAGTGGTTGTATTTGTTGTTGTTGTTGTTGTGATAATTATCAGAGTGCTGATAATTAGTTGTATTAGTAAGTATCATATATTTACTAAGTGAATCATCATGCATTTCATGATTGTATGATATCCGTGTGCGGATAAGAAATCCAAGAGTGCTTGGTTATCAAGAGTGCTTGATAAGGATATAAGTTTATCCAAAATGATTTGGTACCACATGCATTAGTGAATGCATTTTGAGGCATGCATCCTTTGTGACATTATGTGTGCATAATGGTTGTTATGTGATAATTGTTATTGATGAGTTTTGTGTTTGTGACATTATGTGTGCATAATGGTTATTATGTGAAAATGGTTATTGATGGGTTTTGTACCTTGTCGATTATGTGTTGTGTTTTGGTTATGTATAATAATGTGTTATTTATACATGTTTATTGTTTGTGATACTAACACTTTCTGTTTTGTGTTATGTGCTGGATCTTTGGGAATCCAGATTATCAGGTTGACGAGAATATCGTCGAGGAGTAGCTTTTGCAGTTAGGAGCCTGCATAGTGGTGAGGGCATAGCTTAGCTATCCTTACATTTTTGGTACTAGGTGTTGTATCCTAGTTAGAGTCTAGGGCTCTGATATTTGTAACACTATTTTGGGGTATCTGAACGCGTATGTATAGATTTGGCAATGGTATCTGTTGTAGAATTGCCTCTTTTGAAAAATCTTATGTATATATTTTTGTGTAATATATGCATGCTTGGTTATAAGCAATTGTTTTGTTATTTTTCCGCTGCTGTTTGAGAATCAAATATTGTTTGATCTGTGGTTGTTTTATGAAAATGCGTTTTACATATGTTGTAACTTCCTATGTCCTTAACGTTTTGTTTTTATTAAAGTTAATAATTCGGCGGTTAAGGGTTAGGGTGTTACAATAGTTGGTATCAGAGCAGGTCGATCCATTGGATCAATTAAGTTTAGTATACCCTTTGTGTAACATGTGTTTCCTTAAACACTGTGTTCTCACTTGTGTTATGTGGTGATTGGTAGTGTGTAGATATGACGCAACGAGCACTTGCGGATGCGATGGAGCGGATGGCGGATGCCATGGCTCAGGATGCTGCTAGTAGGACTGCGGATAGAGCCGCACAACAAGCTAGAGGAGGCGGAGAAGATGAGTTGAGACTCGAGAGGTTTATGAACAACAAACCGCCTATCTTCAAGGGAGGATACGATCCAGATGGAGCTCAGACTTGGTTGGAAGGGATTGAGAGAATTTTCGGGGCTATGCGTTGTCTGGATGCGCATAAGGTATTGCTAGGAGCGTATGTTCTCCATGATGAGGCTGATCATTAGTGGGGAAATGCTAGTCAGAGGTTGGGAGCTGGTGGAGCTTTAGTTACTTGGGCTCGTTTCCGGAGAGAGTTTTTAACCAAGTATTTTCCGGCAGACGAGAGGAACCGTAAGGTGATTGAGTTCATGGAGCTCAAGCAAGGGAGTTTATCTGTTTCTGAATATGCGGCCAAGTTTGAAGATTTGTGTCGTTTTGCTCCTCATTACAACACGGTGGAAGCTGAGGAAGACAAGTGTGTAAAGTTTGAAAATGGGCTGAGGCCAGATATCAAGCAGTTGATTGGGTTTAGCGAGATCAGGAATTTTCCGATGTTGGTGAATAAGAGCCGAATATGCGATAAGGACAGTAAAGCTAAAGCTAATTACTACAAAGCCGCGAATGAGAAGAGGGGAAAAGACATGGCTAGAGGTAAACCGTATGGCAGAGGTGGGAAGAAACCAGATGAAGGTGGGAGTAGTGGTGGCAAGTTTGGAGGTAATAGGAATTGCTTTAAGTGTGGACAACCGGGACATCGTATTTTTGAGTGCCCGAAGAATGATGGAAAGTGTTTCAAGTGTGGTGATCCTAACCACAAAGCTGATCAGTGCAAGAAAGGTGTTGTGTGCTTCAACTGCAAAGAACCGGGTCATAAGAGCAACGTGTGTAAGAAGCCTAGAGCGGCAGGAGGAAAAGTGTTTGCTTTAGATGGTGGTGATGCGAAGGCGGACAACTTGATCAGAGGTACATGCTTTATCAATAATACTCCTTTGTCTGCTATTATTGATACGGGTGCTACCCATTCGTTTATTTCTATGGATTGTGTTAAGAGGTTGGGTCTTAAAGTAGAAAATATGATGGGACGCACGGTTATTGAAACGCCTGCGAGTGGTTCGGTATCTACTACGCTAGTTTGTGTTGATTGTTCAGTCACTATGTATGGTCGACACTTTGGTATGGATTTAGTCTGCATTCCGTTGAGCGGAATAGATGTTATCTTTGGTATGAACTGGTTAGAATTTAATCGGGTTCATATCAACTGTGGTAAGAGGACGGTTAAGTTTCCAAAACCGGAGCCAGAGTTGTGTTCGAAGCTCATGTGTTGTCGAGAAGTGGTAAGATCAGTAAAGGCTCAAGAGGACGTGTTTGCTATGTTTGCTTCATTGAGAGTGGAAGAGAAGAATGAGATTGATGCGTTGCCGGTGGTGCGTGATTTCGCAGATGTTTTTCCAGATGACATTTTGGATTTACCACCCGAGAGAGAGGTTGAATTCGCAATTGACATAGTACCTGGCACTAGTCCAATTTCGATGGCGCCGTATCGTATGTCAGCTGCTGAGCTAGAAAAGTTGAAGGAACAATTGGAGGAATTGTTAGAGAAAAAGTTTGTAAGACTGAGTGTATCGCCGTGGGGTGCGCCGGTTCTGTTGGTAAAGAAGAAAGATGGTAGTATGCGTCTGTGCATCGATTATCGTCAGTTGAATAAAGCAACTATCAAGAATAAGTATCCACTTCCGAGGATAGATGATTTGATGGATCAGTTAGTGGGAGCCTGTGTGTTTAGCAAGATTGATTTGAGATCGGGATATCACCAGATAAGAGTTAAGGCGGAGGATATACCGAAGACTGCTTTCAGGACAAGGTATGGTCACTACGAGTACGCTGTTATGCCTTTTGGAGTTACTAATGCACCTGGAGTGTTTATGGAATATATGAATCGTATATTTCATTCCTTTTTGGATCGATTCGTGGTGGTCTTCATAGACGATATTTTGATATACTCGAAGACGGAAGAGGAACATGCTGAGCATTTGAGGATTGTGTTAGAGGTGTTGCGCGAGAAGAAGCTTTATGCAAAATTTTCTAAGTGTGAATTTTGGTTGCATGAAGTTAGCTTTTTGGGTCACGTCATTTCAAGTGGTGGTATAGCAGTGGATCCTGCTAAAGTAGAAGCCGTGCAAGATTGGGGAACGCCGGAGTCTGTTACTGAGATCCGAAGTTTTCTTGGTTTGGCCGGTTACTATCGGAGGTTCATCGAAGGATTTTCAAAGTTGGCGTTGCCGTTGACACAGTTGACTAGGAAGGGTCAAGCTTTTATTTGGAATGACAAGTGTGAGCAGAGTTTCCAAGAGTTGAAGAGGAGGTTGACATCTGCACCTGTGCTAATTCTGCCAAATCCGAAGGAACCGTTCGTGGTTTATTGTGATGCGTCGAAGATGGGTCTAGGTGGTGTGTTGATGCAGAGGGGACAAGTTGTTGCTTATGCATCAAGACAGCTGAAGATTCATGAGAGGAACTATCCTACGCATGATTTGGAGCTAGCTGCTGTCGTGTTTGTTCTCAAGATTTGGAGGCACTACTTGTATGGATCAAGGTTCGAGGTTTTCAGCGATCACAAGAGTCTGAAGTACTTGTTTGATCAGAAGGAGCTCAACATGAGGCAAAGAAGATGGTTAGAGTTTCTTAAGGATTATGATTTCGAGTTGAACTATCACCCGGGTAAGGCTAATGTGGTAGCCGATGCGTTGAGTAGGAAGTCTCTACATATGTCGTCTCTGATGGCGAAGGAACTGATATTGATTGAAGAGTTTAGAGACCTCAGTTTGGTTTGTGAAAGGACAACCAGAAGCGTGAAGCTAGGGATGTTGAGATTGACGAATGATTTTCTCGAAGAGGTTGTGGAAAAGCAAAAGTCTGATGTGAGATTGATGAAGTTTAAGACGCTCATCGAGCAAGGGAAAAAGGTAAATGTTGAGATCGATGAGAAGGGTGTGATGAGGTGTCAAGGAAGGTTATGTGTACCTGATGTGCCTGAATTGAAGCGGATGATCTTGGAGGAAGGTCACAGAAGCAACTTAAGTATTCATCCTGGTGTTACTAAGATGTATCAAGATCTGAGGAAAATGTTTTGGTGGCCGGGGATGAAGAAAGAGATCGCCGAGTTTGTTTTCGCGTGTTTGACTTGTCAGAAGTCCAAGGTGGAGCATCAGAAGCCGTCGGGGCTATTACAACCTATGTTTATTCCGGAGTGGAAATGGGATAGTATTGCGATGGATTTTGTAAGCGGTTTGCCGAAGACGTCGAAAGGTAACAATATGATTTGGGTAGTTGTCGACAGGTTAACAAAGTCTGCTCATTTCATAGCTATCAAGACCGGTATGCTAGTACCGAAGTTGGCTGAGATTTATGTCGAGCAAATCGTGAGATTACATGGAATTCCGTCAAGTATTGTATCAGATCGAGATCCCCGTTTTACTTCAAGGTTTTGGGAGAGTTTGCAAGAGGCGTTGGGGACTAAATTGCGGATGAGTTCTGCTTATCACCCGCAGACGGATGGTCAGTCGGAGAGGACGATTCAATCATTGGAGGATTTGTTAAGATCGTGTATTTTGGAACAAGGAGTGAGTTGGGAAGCTTGTTTACCATTGATTGAGTTTACGTATAACAACAGTTTTCATTCGAGCATTGGTATGGCACCTTTTGAAGCGTTGTATGGGAGAAGATGTAGAACACCTTTGTGTTGGTTTGAATCGGGAGAAAGTGTGATGCTTGGACCTGAAATTGTGCAACAAACGACCGAGAAGATCAAGATGATCCAAGAAAAGATGAGAGCATCGCAGAGTCGCCAGAAAAGCTATGCCGACAAGAGAAGGAGGGATATAGAATTTCAAGAAGGAGATCATGTGTTTCTAAGAGTTACATCGACTACGGGTATTGGACGGGCTTTGAAATCGAAGAAGTTAGCATCGAGGTTCATTGGTCCGTATCAGATTTTGAAGAGGATTGGGAAGGTGGCGTATAGGATTGCGTTACCGCCGTCGTTGTCAAATCTACATGATGTTTTTCACGTGTCTCAATTAAGGAAATACGTATCGGATCCGTCACATGTGATTGAGTCGGACGAGATACAAGTGAGAGAGAATTTAACGGTTACAACGGTACCTTTAAGGATTGAAGGACAAGAGATGAAGAGGCTCAGGAACAAAGAGATTTCATCGGTGAAAGTCGTTTGGGGAGGCCCAGCCGGTGAATATGCGACGTGGGAGCTCGAGAGCAAGATGCGGGACTCCTATCCAGAGTTGTTTTCAGGTATTTTCGAGGGCGAAAATTCTTTTTAGGGGGGTAGAGTTGTAACGACCCTATTTTCGTATATTATATTTTTATATATTTTATTTTATGGATTTGCGTTTATAAAATATTTTCTAGTAATCGAGGAATAATTATTTAGCGCGAAGATAAGTTCGTAATCGAGTTTTTAAGGTTTTGGGCCTAGAGGGTGAATAGTGTTGGGCTTTAGTTTATGAGTATTAGTAATGATCAAGTGGATATGATAGTAGTGAGCTTGAATTGGATTGTAAGGCTAGGATGAGTCCTTGAGAATTAGTAAGGATGGATGGCCAAGATTGATTTGCTTGGAATATATGAGATTAACACAAGACTTTTTGAATCACTATTCATTGCTTTTGGAGAAGAAGAAAACGTGAAAGAAGAGAAGGAGAAGAGCAAGAGAGCTAGGGCAAGTGAACAAGGGTAGAATCTTGAGTTTAGAATCATCATTTCAAGGTAAGAGAGTTAGTATTACTTCTTCACAAGTGATTGAGAAGGGGAGAATGTCTATTTCTCCATCCCAAACTTCTCCTCACTTTGTCTAGGTTTTGATAGAAAGTTTTTATGGTTTAAAGTTGTTAATGATTATGTTTTGCTTGCTTGAATGCTAAGTGATGTTGCTAGCATGCTTTTGTTGAAGTTATAGTGTTTTGAATGAAAAGGGAAAGTTATGAAAAGTTTAGTGTTTTTAAACCCTAACTTCTATGCTAGATGCAATACTTGCTTGTGATTGTTTTAAAGGATGTTTTATGATGGAAAGTTGTTTTTAACATGTTCTGGAAGTTGGGTAAACTTGAATGGGCTAAAATGGTGGAAAAATCACATTTTTACATGACTGTGTACTGATACGGTCGCTTGTAGCGACCAGGCTCGCTTGTAGCGACCAGACAGGATAATTCCCTGCCTATCTGCGCTTGTAGCGACCACACTGGCGCTTGTAGCGACCAGGCTCGCTTGTAGCGACCAAGGGCTCGCTTGTAGCGACCAACCCTGGACAGGCCAACTTCGTTGAGTCGTTCTGGAGGTCCTGGTGCGCGCGGAGATGACTTTTTGTTATTATATTTTCATAATATGTTTTGGAAACCTTGCCCACCATTTTAACTTATTCTTAATGTTTTCTAAAGATTATTGTTTTCAAGAAAAGCTTGAGTAAAACCCTAGCATGTGTGTGGGATTATCAAAGTATGTGGGTCTTCCTTTGAAACCCTTATGTGTGAGGTTTTGATATGATTTACTTGATTTATTTGAAATTGTTGATCAAGGTTGAGTGTATACATGTTGTGGTTATGATTTGGCCATGAGAGCCTAGTAGTTATTGTTGTTGTTGTTGTTATGATGATTATCAGAGTGCTGATAATTTAGTGGTTGTATTTGTTGTTGTTGTTGTTGTGATAATTATCAGAGTGCTGATAATTAGTTGTATTAGTAAGTATCATATATTTACTAAGTGAATCATCATGCATTTCATGATTGTATGATATCCGTGTGCGGATAAGAAATCCAAGAGTGCTTGGTTATCAAGAGTGCTTGATAAGGATATAAGTTTATCCAAAATGATTTGGTACCACATGCATTAGTGAATGCATTTTGAGGCATGCATCCTTTGTGACATTATGTGTGCATAATGGTTGTTATGTGATAATTGTTATTGATGAGTTTTGTGTTTGTGACATTATGTGTGCATAATGGTTATTATGTGAAAATGGTTATTGATGGGTTTTGTACCTTGTCGATTATGTGTTGTGTTTTGGTTATGTATAATAATGTGTTATTTATACATGTTTATTGTTTGTGATACTAACACTTTCTGTTTTGTGTTATGTGCTGGATCTTTGGGAATCCAGATTATCAGGTTGACGAGAATATCGTCGAGGAGTAGCTTTTGCAGTTAGGAGCCTGCATAGTGGTGAGGGCATAGCTTAGCTATCCTTACATTTTTGGTACTAGGTGTTGTATCCTAGTTAGAGTCTAGGGCTCTGATATTTGTAACACTATTTTGGGGTATCTGAACGCGTATGTATAGATTTGGCAATGGTATCTGTTGTAGAATTGCCTCTTTTGAAAAATCTTATGTATATATTTTTGTGTAATATATGCATGCTTGGTTATAAGCAATTGTTTTGTTATTTTTCCGCTGCTGTTTGAGAATCAAATATTGTTTGATCTGTGGTTGTTTTATGAAAATGCGTTTTACATATGTTGTAACTTCCTATGTCCTTAACGTTTTGTTTTTATTAAAGTTAATAATTCGGCGGTTAAGGGTTAGGGTGTTACAGGATCCGATGGCTGACGTGAGGCGACTGTTCGCTCTTGCTGATGTGTTCGCATCGCAACGGCTTTCGGAAGTCGTGTCAACTTAGATGACGTCATCTGCGCGTTTTCCCAAGCTTTTTTACTTTAAACTGAAACGGATCTACTTTTCCTCCTACTTTCAGATTTCTTTTATCCTTTCCCCCTCCTTTACCTCTGTCTTTTTCTTCCAACTTGTTTTTCATCGTTCAAGCGGTTACCGTCTTTGTGGATCTATGTGCCTGCTGTTTATGGATCATTCGGAGTCCTTGTTCGTTCTCAAGCCCTTCACTTGTCTAAATCCAGGTAACCCTATTCGATCTCGTTCTTTTTTATTTTAAATCAGTAGTATGGTGGTAATTAGGGAGTGCGATGAGGCGGGTAGGGAGTTATCCCCAGCTAATTCGGAGGAGAGGTGTAGGTTGTGGAGGGGAAGTGTTAGGCATGCGAAGCGGTCAGATGGAACCATTGATTGGATGGTGTTTGATAAGGCCTACTACGACCACTCCCTTTTGACGGAGTTTTCGAGTGATTTGGACGAGGATGAAGGAGGGAGTGGTAGTGGGAATTCATCTGACTCTATTATTCGTTCTGTTCGCCCAGGTCCATTCTGTAGGAAAGGAATTTGTTACATGGCGTCTTCTAGTGGTTCAGAACAAGAGAGTTTCGCCGACGAGGTGCTTCGTTCAGAGTCCGTGTACATGGATCCCCAACGGGTGGCGTTTTTTCAGAGTAAGCTACACGTGTCTTCTACGGGATTTGAGGAGGACGTGGTTTTGGAACCTTGTCGCCCAGGTGAGAAAGTGTGCGCACAGAGGCCGAAGAGTGTGAAGAGTGAGATGTTCCATATGTACACGACAGTTTTTGAGATTTGGGTGTGAAGTATCCCTTCACGCCCTTTGAAGTTGACATACTCAACTGTCTAAATGTTGCGCCTTCTCAGCTGCAGCCGAACAACTGGGCTTTTATCCGCGCTTTTGAGATTCTCTGCGAGGGGTTGGGTTTCCAGCCCTCAGTTGGATCCTTCTTCACTTTTTACGGCACGAAGGGGGTAGATAAGCAGTCTTGGGTGTCCGTCAGCGCGCATCCTGGTAAGAGGTTGTTCCCGCCCTACGCCTCTCACTACAAGAATTGGAGACAAACATTCCTCCGGGTCCAGGGACGAAAAGATTGTGAGGCAGCTGCTGCATGGGTTGATGGTAAGCTGAGGTTTCCCACATATTGGACGAGTGCTCCGGCGTCCATCATGGGTTTTGATTATGAGAAGCTGGACGCATACGACCAGGGCGTCGTCTGTTTTTTGGACAAAATGTTGCCTATGAACATCCGGGAGTTGTTGAATAGGGAAGGGGATGTAGATAGCTTAGACGAGTACCTACGTGAGTCAAATTCATTTATTCATGCCTATATTTTACTTTTCTATTTTCTTGTCCTCTTAACTTTTCTGCTTTATTTTCTGTAGACGATATGGCGCCCATGACTGCGGCGGAGAGGAAAAGATACCTCGAAGAAATGAAGGCTAAAAAGGCTGCTGAGGGGACGGTGGCCACTGATCCCGTGGGACTTATTACCCGCAAGCCGAAGAGAAAAGCTGATCATCTGCCCGAGGTTCAAGCTGAAAGCCTCGCAGCGGCTGCGCGTGATAAAGCGTCGCCCGAGAAAGACGATAAAGGAAAGGCGGCGGCGGAGAAAAAAGGAAAGAAAACGCCTTCTCCTTCCTCGATTGGCGCCATCAAAACCAGCAGGTCAGTGCCATCCTTCTGGGATAAAGGCTTTGACTACGGCGCCTACGTGAAGGAGAGGCTGGTTTTTAGTCCAGAAGACGCGGAGGCGGGAAACCAGGGCGCTGTGCCCTTTATGACGAAGGATATAGGAGTTCATTGTTTGCGGACTATAATGCTTTTATACGCGGTGGATCGGAAGTATGAGGAAGTGGTGCAGAATGAGGAGGCTCTCCAAGCTACGGTGAGGGCGTTGGAGAAAGAGGTAGAGGAAGCCAGGAACGCGAAGGAGAAAGAAATGCAAGAGGCCAGGGAGGCAGTGAGGCTTGAATGTGATAAACGCATCTTCGATCTGAAGATTGGTTATGCAGCAGATCTTGCTGGAAAGGACAGGGTCATTGCGAAGCTACAAAACGATGTCGCGGCTGGAGCAGAAAGGGAGGATCAGCTTAAGGCTGAGGTTTCCGAAGCGAAGGGTGAGCTGGCTCTGAACTTCGATGCTGGCTTTGAAAGAGCCAAGGCTCAAGTCGCCCTTCTCCTTCCTGGTGTCAACATTTCCGCCCTTGATCCTTTTAAAATTATTGTAGATGGCGTCCTATTGGACGAACCCTAATTTTGTTTGTTGTAATTTAATTTCCTTTTTAAACTCAGTACTTTTCTCGAATTTGTATTAATGATGCATCATTCTCTTTGGAGCTTTTCGTTTGTTCCTTTTTCTTCAAATTTATGTATTTTGGAAGGCCTCTCCTGGGCGGTGATCACGTTCGTTTCATAATAATGTTGAAAATTGTAGGTTTGTTTCTTTTAGCGCCTGATGCTTTAGGGTCCCTTTTAAGGGGTCCCTTTTATCGCATGGACGGGGATCTCTTTTCCGGCTCGCGACGTCTTAGAGCCCTCTTTGGGGGTTAAGGAGTTAGGCGCGATCTTATTTTCGGCTCCCGACATCTTAGAGCCCTCTTTGGGGTTAAGGAATTAGGCGGCGATCTTATTTTCGGCTCGCGACGTCTTAGAGCCCTCTTTGGGGTTAAGGAATTAGGCGGCGATCTTATTTTCGGCTCGCGACGTCTTAGAGCCCTCTTTGGGGTTAAGGAATTAGGCGGCGATCTTATTTTCGGCTCGCGACGTCTTAGAGCCCTCTTTGGGGTTAAGGAATTAGGCGGCGATCTTATTTTCGGCTCGCGATGTCTTAGAGCCCTCTTTGGGGTTAAGGAATTAGGCGGCGATATCATTTTCGGCTCACGACGTCTTAGAGCCCTTTTTTAGGGTTAAGGAATTAGGTGGCGATTACTTTTTAAGCTCACGACGTCTTAGAGCCCTGTGTTAGGGTTAAGGAATTAGGTGGCAACCCCTTTGGGGTTAACGGATCGTTTGGCGAGCTCATTTGGGTTTCGTCGTTGGTGATCTGCTACAGGCAACGAAAGTAAGACAAACAAGCAACATATATATATGATAACAATAAAAAAGCGGGGCCTCATTAAAAACCCCCATTGCTGCGGGGGAAAAGAGTGCCCCTTACTCCTTCACTACAAAGCTGTACAAAGACGCCGCAATATATAAGATAAAGACAGTAAAAAATAAAGTCGCTTTGTTTTCCCTCTAGCTCGCCTTTGAGTTGTTGTGGCGAGTTTCTTCATGCTTTGTGCTCAGCTTTTTAATCAAACCACATTTGGCTAGTTCTGCATGGAGTATCAACAAAGGAGTACTTGTTTCCTTAACCTTCTTGATCTCATCGGGGTCTGCGACCTCTTCTACAACATTGACATTGGCTGGCTTTGAATGGAGTATCAACAAAGGAGTACTTATTTCCTCAACCTTCTTGATCTCGTCGAATTCCGCATCTTCTTTCACAGCATTGACACTTGGGTTGGCTGGCTTTGAATGGAGTATCAACAAAGGAGTACTTATTTCCTCAACCTTCTTGATCTCGCCAAATTCCGCATCTTCTTCCACAACATTGACACTTGGGTTGGCTGGCTTTGGATGGAGTATCAACAAAGGAGTACTTATTTCCTTAATCTTCTTGATTTCCTCAATATGAAACTCTTCTTCTAGGTTTGCGACAATGAAGTTCACTCGATGTGCTTTCATGTTGCTGTTTCCTTTCTTCTCTTTTTGTAGCTTCAAACTGTTGTGGTAGCATTCTCGGGCCACTTTCTGGTCTGCTCTGATAGCGCCAACCCGTCCATCATCCAGCGGATATTTCATAATGAGGAATTTGGTGGAAAGATAGGCGTCAAGGACATTGAAGGCTGGGCTGCCTATGATGATGTTGTAAGAACAGGGCGAGTTGACTACCAAATACCTAATCCTGATGGTTTAGGCGTTGTTACCTGTACCGAATGTTGTCTTCAATGTGATGTATCCCCGGACGTGCACCTGCTCCCCTGTGAAGCCGGCCAGTATTCCTTTGAAGGGCTGCAACTGGTCCTCGTCAACTCCCATCTTCTCAAAAGCAGAGTAATAAAGGATGTCTGCAGAGCTGCCGGGATCAATCAACACCCTCTTGACATCCCAATTGAAGATTTGCACAGTGATGACCATGGGATCGTCATCGTGGGGGATCACTCCTCTGCGGTCTTCACTTGAGAAAGTGATATCCGTTTGGCGTTCTGACTCCTTCTTGGCGTGGTCATCAAGCAACATCACTTGCCTCACATATTTCTTCCGAGAGGTGCTGGACTCCCCTCCTCCTGCGAAGCCGCTGGATATGGTGTTCAAGGTGTGGCGTTCACCTTGCTTCGCCACATCTTTCTCCCTTTGGGGGTCTTCGGGGGGACGCCTGTCTCCCTCTCTACCTTCCTTCACATATCCTCTTAATCTGACGTTCTGAATCAACTTCTCAATCTCTCTTTTGAGGTGGATGCAATCATCTGTGGTATGTCCTTTGATGTGGTGATACTTACACCAGGCCTCCTTGTCGTTCCCCATGATGTTTCCTCTCGGTGGCTGAGGTTCAGGAATGATTCTAGAATGGTAAACATCCCTCCAGATTTGTTCACGGCGGGTATTGAGGGCCGTGAAGGATTCTGGGAGGGGTGCGCGCCTATCCTGGACGTGGCGCTTGTATGGCGCTCTGTCTCTGTTTCTGGGTGGGTAATAACTGCGCCTATCCTGAAATTTTTCTTTTCTAAAACTTTTTGTTGATGACAAAAGGGGGAGAGATGTAAAACAAGTATTAAAGCTCATGAGCTCAAAACATAAGTTAAAATATGTCAGTAATTAACTTATGAAAGGGGAGTAAAAGGTATTAATGTCTGAGGCTCTGAACATAAGTTAAGTTCTGAATGAAATTAACTTATGAGAACTGATTTTAACTCTTAGCCTCTGAATTAAATTTTGTGAGATATACATAACTCTTAGTGAGTTAAAATGAATTTAAAATAACTTGGATAAGACTCAGGGAACTTACAAAACTCATCCTGTGGATTATCAGACTAAGGGGGAGAGCTTACAAACCTCAGAACCTGAAGTCAGCAAGTTATTTATAATTCTGAGTGTTAATTTCACTTGATTGTTTTAAGTTGAGTTTAATTAACTTGGATAAGAACCAAGGGGAGCTTACAAACCTCACCTTGTGGACTGTCAGACCTAGGGGGAGCTTGCAAACCTTTCCTAAAGTCAGCTTGTTAATTAAACTTAATAACAATTTTGAAATTGTCACATTTGGATTTAAACTGAACTTAATTAACATGGATCAGACTCAGGGGGAGCTTACAAACCTCACACCCTGCAGTTAACTTGTTAATTAAGTTAACAACAATTTTCTGATTAATACTTATGTTTGTCATCTTCAAAAAGGGGGAGATTGTTGGAACAAAATGTGTGAAACAACTCTCTTCTGAATAAAAGGGGAGATTGTTGGAACAATTTGTATGAACATCTCTCTTTAAGGTTTTGATGATAACAAAGTATTAAAAAGAAAATTGGTTATTGCTAATGCTTTGTTCAAGTTGTGCAGAACCACATATTTAATGTTGATTAATTGATATTGGTTATGGAAGAACAAGCTTAGAGCAAGAAGGAAAGCTTAGAAGCCAAGTTACAAGTTTGAGGGAAAACTGGGTCTGAAGCCTAAGTCTGAAGGGTGCTTCTGAGAGGTGTGTCTGAAGGGTGAGTCTGAAGCTTGCGTCTGAAGGCAGCTTCTAAAGGCTGAGTCTGAGGGTCAACAAAAGTCAACGTCTGAAGGGAGCGTCTGATGAACAGTGCTTCAGAAGGTCAACAAAAGTCAACGTCTGAAAAAGTGCGTCTGATGAACAGTGCTTCTGAAGAGAGCTCCTGAAGTACTATTCACGCAGAAGCTTCTGAAGTCTGACCTGGAAAGTTTCCTTCAGCATTTAATGCCTGCAGTGTCAGAACGTCCCCAATGGAACAGTTGTCTCTCTGACTCAAACATTCCCCAGCTTTTAAGGAAAGCAAATTCAAAAATGGCTGCTGAGTTCTGTTTTCTGCAAAAGTTCAGCACACAAATTCAGCTATCCTAGCTCACTACTTGCAACGGCTCTTTGGTTAATTTCTGCAAATCTTCAACAGCTCTAATTCCCTCTATAAAAGGAAGAAGAATTGAAGAAGAAATTAGCTAAGACTCTTGGAACAAAAACTGTCTGAAACTTGCTCTGTTTTGCTGCAGAAATCGTAGTTCACCAAACACTTAGAAATTCTTTCAATCTTTTGTATCTTAGAATTTCTTAAGGTTAAGAGTCTTACCCTGAGTTGTATTAAGTGAACACCTCTGATATTTTATCAAGTGTTCAATCCAAACTTACTTTCTTTTTAATTCAGTTTGGTTTAAGTCTCAGTCTGAATACTGAGCATTTGTAATCTCATTCCTTTGTGGTCTGAGCTGTTAGAGTCTCATTCCTTTGTGGTCTGAGCAGGGAGTCTTATTCCTTTGTGGTCTAAGCAAGGTTGGTTCATTCCTTTGTGGTCTGAACATTAGAAGTCTCTTCCTTTGTGGTTGAGCAACTGGAAATCTCATTCCTTTGTGGTCTGAGTAATTGTAATCAGGCTGATTATAGTTGAAATCTCTTGTTAGTAACAAGGGGACTGGACTACTTCCAACTTCTGGAAGGAACCAGTATAAAAACATTGTGTGTCCTCTCTTTCCTTCTCTCTTTGTTTTTAATCCGCTGCATATACTCTTTGAAAAAGGTTCAGAACCAGTTTCTGAACTTGTCTTAAGTTTTGAGAAGAAAAGAACCAAGTTTTTGAGTCCACACAATTCAACCCCCCCCTTCTTGTGTGTTTTTCTCACCTTCAAACGTCTGAAGGCTGAGTCTGAAGGTCAACAAAAGTCAACGTCTGAAGAAGTGCGTCTGATGAACAGTGCTTCTAAAGGGTGCGTCTGAAGACCTGCTTCTGAAGAGAGCTTCTGATGAACAGTGTCTGAAGAAGCTTCTGAAGTCTGACTCTGAATGAAAAGCAACTATCACTGTCTGCATTTAATGCATGCACTATCAGAACAACTCAATGGAACAGTTGTCTCCTTGGCCAAAATATTCTCCAGCTTTTAAGGAAAACAAATTCAAAAATTGCGTGTTCTGTTTTCTACAGTTTAGCACACAATTTCAGCTGGACCTAGCTTCCAATTTGCAACGGCTCTTTGCTGGATTTATGGGCAATTCTCAACATCTCTTTTATCCTCTATAAAAGGGTGAAGATTTGAAGAAGAAAATTGCTAAGACTCAAGAAACAAAAGACTGAAATTCTGCTCTGTTTTACGAACACAAATCTGTCAAAACTGAAAGTCAGTTAAAACTCTTAGAAATTCTTACAAACTTCTCATCTTAGAATTTCTTAAGTTTAGAGTCTTAAACCTGAGTTGTATTTTGTGAACACGTCTGATATTTTATCAAGTGTTCAACTAAAACTTACTTTCTTTGTAAATCAGTTTAATTCAAGTCTCAGCCTGCGTGCTGAGCAACCAGAAGTCTCTTTACTTTGTGTATTGAGCAACTAGAAGTCTCTTAGCTTTGTGCTTTGAGCAGAGAAGTCTCTTAACTTTGTGTTTTGAGCATAGAAGTCTCTTAACTTTGTGTTTTGAGCATAGAATTCTCTTGCTAAGTGCCTGAGCATTGGAAGTCTCTTAGCTTTGTACTTTGAGCAATTGTAATCAGTTGATTATAGTTCAAATCTCCTGTAAATTATAGGGGACTAGACTACTTCCGGTTTGTGGAAGGAACTAGTATAAAAACCATTGTGTCTCTCTTTCCCTTTCTCTCATTTACTTTACCCGCTGCTATAACACTCTGAAAAAGGTTCAGAATCTGATTCTGAACTTATCATAAGTTCTCAGAAAGAAAAAGAAACTACCCACACAATTCAACCCCCCCTTCTTGTGTGTTTTTCTCACCTTCAGTATTCGTCACTACTCCTCCCGAACCTAAACAGGCTGAAGTTGAGGTTGGACATAATGCGAGTTCGCCGAAAGGGGAACTTCTTGCTTCTACTTCAGGTACCCAAACTACTCCTCCTACCGGTGGAGAAACCACCTGTAATACCCATATTAAGATTGCCTAGGATCTTATACGAGTATTAAAATTTCGTACTGGATACATTAATTTACAATACAAAAGTTCATACGAAATATTACATCACATTGTAATATTACAAACCCAAAGTTTATACAAATCCTTTTTGATACAAGTACATCAAAATACAACCATATAATACAGTCCAACTATAAAACATAACATATAACATCAGCACGATCAGTCCAAAGCTTTTTCCTTACCCTTGTTGCGTGCTGTCTGAGATCCTGCCTGTGAACCTGCACCAGAAGGAATGGGATGAGACATAATGTCTCAGTGAGCTCTACCCAACCTACTGTTGGCAACCACAGGGAACCTAGGGTCGCCATGCCTACCTTGGCAATTTGGGGAAAATCTAGAATCGCCAAGTCTTATAAACCTGCCTATAACTTTATCTATAATCTATCTTTAACTGTAAAACTTCCTGTAACTATAACTTTTACTATAACTGTATAACATAAAGCATATAAAGTGTTTTATGTTAGCTGTTAGCGTTGAACAAACAATTAATCTGAGTTCATTTTACGGAGTGCGGCCCGGGTGGAGTAACCCCGAGGACAGCTCCCTATGAACCGGTGAAATTCCTATCATATCAGGCTAACACCAGACTCCCTATGAAATTGCATGTAGACAACCCTCTCGGAGAAGTCCCATCCGGCGAATCCCGGAGTCTGCTGAACATGCCTTTGACTTTGAATTATTATTATTCTTTGACTTTGATAAAGGAGTGTATATATAAATATACATATCTATTACTTTGATCATATAAGCAATTCATGTAACTCTTAACCTATAACACATGGTATTTGGCTTATCGTTCTCATAAGCCACCTGTAATTGTTGGAGAACCAACACTATAAACTTAAGTGAAACGATGATTGATAAACCATTCCTATTACTTTGTATCCTAATGTGGATACAACTATAAACTTGATTCTCATTCTATAACTCTTGTTTTCCTATCAAGTAATTCGGCATATCGTCGTCATATGCCGCTATAAGAATTTACCTATTCGATAAACCTCATTTCCTACATTTCCAAGCCTTGCATAATTCTTGCTTCTTTACTTTTATAACCATTGGAAGCATTTAGAATGAGTTAAAATGGTGGCTATAGTTTCTAAAATGTATCATAAGAGATTAGTTGCAAAAAGCCATGCCCGCGCGCACCAGGACCCCCAGAACAGCTCAACTAGGTTGTGTTGTCCTGGCTTGGTCGCTACAAGCGCCACTGGTCGCTACAAGCGCCTGTGTGGTCGCTACAAGCGACAGCCCGTCGCTACAGCGACCATGACAGCACAGTCATGTGTAAAAATGCGATTTTCCACCATTTTTGCCCATTCAAGGATACCCAAGCTTCCTAAACATGTTAAAAACGATTTTCTTTGATAAAACAACAATTAAAAACATATACAAGCAAGGATTTAGCAAGCAAGGAATTTAGGGTTAAACTCTAAAACTTTCCATAACTTGCATATCTTGCAAAACTCATATAATTCACTCTAAATGGGTTCTAAAACCCAAGATGAGCTCACCTATTACTGGTATTAAGCTGGCCAAGCTCCAACTCTAAGCCTTCACTTGTGAAATCCTCTTTTTCCTTGGTTTTTGCCTAGCTTTTTCTTGTTCCAAGTTTCCCAAGACTTTGATTGCTTGAATCCCAAAGATTTAAGGAATAAATTGATCGATTAAGAGAGAAGATTGATGTGGGCGATTTTCTAGAGGGAGAGGGAAGGATTTTCAGATTTTGGAGAGAAGAAAATAAGTGATAAATATGAAATTCTTCATATTTATCCTATTTTGAATCTTTCTCCTTATTTACAACTTTGCCACTCCAATACGTTTAATTCTTGTAATACTGTTAAATGCCTCGCTTAAGTGGGTTATTACACTCTACCCCCCTTAAAGAAATTTCGTCCTCGAAATTTAGAAATTACTTGTAAAAAGATGTGGATAACTCTCCTGCATCTCTGATTCCAATTCCCATGTAGCTTCACCGTAGGGAGAACCTTTCCATATAACTTTAACAATTGGAATCTCTTTGTTCCTTAATACCTTGACATCACGTTCAATAATCCGTTCCGGTTCGGGCCGAAAAGTCAAATCCGATCTCAAGTCGATGGTTTCCAATTCTACTGGTTGGTGAGGATCAGGAATGAACTTCCTTAACTATGAAACATGGAAAACATCATGTAATCCTGACATCGTCGGTGGCAGAGCCAATTGGTAAGCTGCTGGTCCGACACGTTTAAGTATCTGAAATGGCCCAATAAATCTTGGACTCAATTTCTTTGTCCTGTAAACACCTCGTAATCCCAGTTTAGGGGTGACTTTCAAGAAAACATGATCTCCCACTTCGAACTCTAGAGGTCTTCGCCTCTTGTCTGCATAACTCTTCTGTCGACTCTGAGCAGTTCTGATCTTGTCCTGAATGGATTTAATCTTTAAAGTGGTCTCTTGAATAATCTCAGGTCCCAGAATACTTTTATCTCCAACCTCTGACCAACAAAGCGGTGTCCTACACCTTCTGCCATACAATGCCTCATAGGGTGCCATTCCAATACTAGAATGGTAACTGTTATTATACGAAAATTCAATCAAAGGCAGATGATTATTCC
The DNA here is from genome assembly GCA_018208015.1 of Medicago ruthenica. NCBI lineage: Eukaryota > Viridiplantae > Streptophyta > Magnoliopsida > Fabales > Fabaceae > Medicago > Medicago ruthenica. The sequence continues at coordinate 54,370,552 of CM031372.1, read as the reverse complement.
AACTTCCTCCATCCTCTAAAATGCATGCACGTAGCATATCCTCTAACGTCTGAATGGTTCTCTCAGATTGCCCATCTGTTTGAGGATGATGGGACGTACTCAACTTTAACCTCGTTCCCAAAGCCTTTTGAAAAGCTTTCCAAAAATAAGAAGTAAAGATAGGATCTCTATCTGACACAATGCTGGTTGGAACACCATGTAGTTTCACAATCTCCACTATGAACAATTCTGCATACTGAGCAGCCCTGTACGTAGTCCTAACCGGTAAAAAGTGAGCGGACTTAGTTAACCGGTCGACAACTACCCAAATTGAATCATGTCCCCGTTGAGTCCGAGGTAACCCTGTTACAAAATCCATAGAGATCTCTTCCCATTTCCACTGAGGGATTTCCAATGGTACAAGCATCCCTGCAGGTCTCTGATGTTCAATCTTCACTTGTTGACACACAATACAACACGATGCGAATTCCGCAATATCGGTCTTCATCCCCGGCCACCAATAATCTTTCTTTAAATCTTGATACATTTTAGTGGTACTTGGGTGAATACTGAAACTACTCTTGTGTGCCTCTTCCAAAATCAACCTTTTTAAATTAGCATCATTAGGAACACAAACTCTACCTTCAAATAGCAGAGTACCATCCGATGCCCTTGAAAACTCTGAATGCCCAATCCTCCTCTGAAGATCCATATCCGATTCTTGAGCTTGTGTGATTCTGGACCGCAAATCACATGTAACATCTAATCTTTGCAACCAAGTGCCATTACCCATCTCTGTGACGCTGAGGTTAAGATCCCTAAATTTCTCATACAAAACACAAGTGTGCATCAGCACTTCTGCTCTCATCAAAGACTTCCTTCTTAAGGCGTCAGCAGCAACGTTCTCCTTTCCCGGGTGATACTTTAACTCAAAATCAAAATCCTTTAAATATTCCATCCATCTTCTCTGTCTCATGTTCAGTTCCCGTTGATCGAACAAATACTTTAAACTTTTGTGGTCACTGAACAAGTCAAATTGTGCTCCATATAAATGGTGCCTCCATACCTTCAAACCAAAAACTATCGCTGCCAACTCGAGGTCGTGAGTGGGATAATTTTCTTCATGAGTTTTAAGCTGCCGTGAAGCATAAGCTATTTCATTACCTTCTTGCATGAGCACGCTGCCTAGTCCTTTAGAGGACGCATCACAATATACGACATATTTCTTTTCGGGATCCGGTATTGCTAGCACTGGAGCCATGGATAATTTCTTCCTCAAAGTCCGGAAACTTTTCTCACAATCTTCGTCCCAGACGAAAGGCACATCTTTCCTCGTGAGGCGTGTCAAAGGCAAAGCAATCTGTGAAAATCTCATAATAAATCTTCGGTAATAACCTGCTAAACCCAAGAAACTTCGAACTTCTGTTACATTCACTGGTCTGGCCCAATTAAGGACAGCTTCGACTTTCGACGAGTCAACTGACACTCCTCCTTTAGAAATAACATGCCCCAAAAACTGGATTTCCGATAACCAAAATTCACATTTACTGAATTTTGCATATAATTGATTTTCTCTGAGAATGTCCAAAACAATCCTCAGATGCTGAGCATGTTCCTGTGAGTCCTTTGAATAGATCAAGATATCATCAATGAAAATTACCACAAACTGATCCAGGTAGGGCTGGAAAATTCTATTCATGTAGTCCATAAACACGGCTGGAGCATTAGTCACTCCAAAAGGCATAACCAGAAATTCATAATGTCCGTAACGCGTTCTGAACGCCGTCTTGGACACATCTGACGATTTGATACGAATCTGGTGGTATCCTGATCTGAGATCAATCTTTGAAAACACTGCGGCTCCTTTGAGTTGATCCAAAAGATCATCGATCCTTGGTAACGGATACTTGTTCTTAATTGTTACTTTATTCAGCCGACGGTAGTCGATGCACAATCTCATACTACCATCCTTCTTCTTAACCAACAACACTGGTGCACCCCAAGGTGACACACTGGGCCTGATGAAATGTTTCTGAATTAAGTCTTCTAACTGAGACTTCAATTCCTTTAACTCTGACGGTGACATTCTATAAGGCGCCACTGATACTGGCTCCGATCCTGGGATGAGATCAATAGAAAACTCGACTTCCCGTTCTGGGGGTAAATTGCTTATTTCAGAAGGAAAGACATCCAGATAATCACTAACAACAGGGATGTCACTGGGACTCAGTTCTGACTCTGAAGTCACAGTAACCATTACATAAAAACCCCTATCCTGTGCACACATTAGCTGGGTAAGCTGATGAGTGCGGTTAATTAATTCCGATAACGCCACACCTTCAGTTGTATCTTCTGTAGGCATAAAAATACACTTTTCCGCACATCCAATGTAAACATGATTAGCAGAAAGCCAATCCATCCCTAGGATCACATCAAGTTGTATCATGGGAAGACACACCAAGTCTATGTAGTATGTCTTGCTAGATACAGTGATCGGGCAATTCTCACATATAAAACTAGCCATAACTCCACCTTCTGTAGCGGTGGATACCGTCATAGGAGGTATCAACGGTGACATAGACAACTGTAATGCTTCTACACACTTGTAAGAAATAAATGAACATGTTACACCACAATCAAAAAGTACTTTAACTGGATTCTGGCCTAAATAACACATACCAGCAATCAAGTCTTCATTTGCCAAAGCCTTCTGGCCATCAAGGGAATACACCCTGCCTTTACTTGTTGTAGTCCCTTCAGCTCCACTCTTATTCTTTCTTTCTGGACAATTAGCAAAAACGTGCCCCGACTGCCTACACCAGAAACACACACCCGTACGTCTCATGCATTCACCGCGATGTAATTTCCCACTGTATTTACAAGTGTCATTCGCCTGTGGTGAAAATGACTGTTTACCCCTCTTAGGAGAGCCCTTAGGCTTATTCTCATGGTACCTATCTTGAAACTTGCCCTTTCTCTTTTCATATGCTGCAGCTTTCTCCTTAGCGGTCTTGGCAAAACCCGCCTCAGCAACCAAACTATCGTGAACCATTTCATCATAGCTAGTATTCCTTTGAAGGCTCACTGCCGTATCAATTTCACCTCTCAATCCCCGCCTATACTGATTCATCTTCCAGTTTTCATTACCGGCATACTCGTTGTGAGAAGAGTAATATGACAACTCTTCGAACTTCTTTGTAAACTCGGTGACTAACATGCCACCTTGCTTCAACTCAAGGAACTCCTGTTCTTTCTTTACTTTATAGGACATCGGGATATACTTCTCCAGCATTGCTTCCTTGAAGTTATTCCAGTTAATCTCAATGTCATTTGCCATCATTCGGCGTTGAGCAGATTCCCACCAATCTTCTGCTGCGCCTCTAAACTGGTTAGTAGCCAACAATACTTTACTTTCTTCTGGGCAGTCCACCATCCGGAACACTTTCTCAATCTGCTTTAGCCATCTCTTGGCCTCTGGAGGTTCACCTTCCCCATTAAACTCAAGAGGGTGGTTTCTGTTAAATTCCCGGAAGGACGAATTTGCCACTACTGGTGGTGGTGTCTGCTGCTGAGCACCTTGTCCATGGTGCATCATCTCCATCCATTCATGCTGAGTTTGAGCCTGCTGTTGGGCTTGTTGCTGCATCATAAGCATCATCTGCTGATGCTGCAATGCAGCCTGAGCTTGCTGCTCTTGATATTGTTGCTGCAACGCCTGCTGCTGTTGCATCATTTGAGCCCAAAACTGCATATTAGGGTCTCCTCCGGCTTCCTCAACATTTGCCTGATTTGATCTAGGCTTGCCAGGACCTCTTCTCCTCCCGGACATCTTATCCTAACTGTCATACACAAGTCAAAGTGATCAGTTTTAACTAGATATAACATTTAGAATAATGTCCCGGATCCAAGAGATCCACAAACTTGAGTTGTATTTTAATGACCCAAGGCACAGTCTGAATCGACCTGCTCTGATACCAAATTGTAATACCCATATTAAGATTGCCTAGGATCTTATACGAGTATTAAAATTTCGTACTGGATACATTAATTTACAATACAAAAGTTCATACGAAATATTACATCACATTGTAATATTACAAACCCAAAGTTTATACAAATCCTTTTTGATACAAGTACATCAAAATACAACCATATAATACAGTCCAACTATAAAACATAACATATAACATCAGCACGATCAGTCCAAAGCTTTTTCCTTACCCTTGTTGCGTGCTGTCTGAGATCCTGCCTGTGAACCTGCACCAGAAGGAATGGGATGAGACATAATGTCTCAGTGAGCTCTACCCAACCTACTGTTGGCAACCACAGGGAACCTAGGGTCGCCATGCCTACCTTGGCAATTAGGGGAAAATCTAGAATCGCCAAGTCTTATAAACCTGCCTATAACTTTATCTATAATTTATCTTTAACTGTAAAACTTCCTGTAACTATAACTTTTACTATAACTGTATAACATAAAGCATATAAAGTGTTTTATGTTAGCTGTTAGCGTTGAACAAACAATTAATCTGAGTTCATTTTACGGAGTGCGGCCCGGGTGGAGTACCCCCGAGGACAGCTCCCTATGAACCGGTGAAATTCCTATCATATCAGGCTAACACCGGACTCCCTATGAAATTGCATGTGGACAACCCTCTCGGAGAAGTCCCATCCGGCGAATCCCGGAGTCTGCTGAACATGCCTTTGACTTTGAATTATTATTATTCTTTGACTTTGATAAAGGAGTGTATATATAAATATACATATCTATTACTTTGATCATATAAGCAATTCATGTAACTCTTAACCTATAACACATGGTATTTGGCTTATCGTTCTCATAAGCCACCTGTAATTGTTGGAGAACCAACACTATAAACTGAAGTGAAATGATGATTGATAAACCATTCCTATTACTTTGTATCCTAATGTGGATACAACTATAAACTTGATTCTCATTCTATAACTCTTGTTTTCCTATCAAGTAATTCGGCATATCGTCGTCATATGCCGCTATAAGAATTTACCTATTCGATAAACCTCATTTCCTACATTTCCAAGCCTTGCATAATTCTTGCTTCTTTACTTTTATAACCATTGGAAGCATTTAGAATGAGTTAAAATGGTGGCTATAGTTTCTAAAATGTATCATAAGAGATTAGTTGCAAAAAGCCATGCCCGCGCGCACCAGGACCCCCAGAACAGCTCAACTAGGTTGTGCTGTCCTGGCTTGGTCGCTACAAGCGCCAGTGTGGTCGCTACAAGAGCGGGTAGGAAGGGAAAAAATCCTGCTTGGTCGCTACAAGCGACAGCCCGTCGCTACAGCGACCATGACAGCACAGTCATGTGTAAAAATGCGATTTTCCACCATTTTTGCCCATTCAAGGATACCCAAGCTTCCTAAACATGTTAAAAACGATTTTCTTTCATAAAACAACAATTAAAAACATATACAAGCAAGGATTTAGCAAGCAAGGAATTTAGGGTTAAACTCTAAAACTTTCTATAACTTGCATAGCTTGCAAAACTCATATAATTCACTCTAAATGGGTTCTAAAACCCAAGATGAGCTCACCTATTACTGGTATTAAGCTGGCCAAGCTCCAACTCTAAGCGTTCACTTGTGAAATCCTCTTTTTCCTTGGTTTTTGCCTAGCTTTTTCTTGTTCCAAGTTTCCCAAGACTTTGATTGCTTGAATCCCAAAGATTTAAGGAAGAAATTGATGGATTAAGAGAGAAGATTGATGTGGGCGATTTTCTAGAGGGAGAGGGAAGGATTTTCAGATTTTGGAGAGAAGAAAATAAGTGATAAATATGAAATTCTTCATATTTATCCTATTTTGAATCTTTCTCCTTATTTACAACTTTGCCACTCCAATACGTTTAATTCCTGTAATACTGTTAAATGCCTCGCTTAAGTGGGTTATTACACCACCCTCACTGAGCCACTCCAGAATCCAAACCCTGTCGAGACAGCTGAAATAGATGAGGATGACACTCCTGGTGACAATGTGAGTAGTGATGACCTTGTGGATGACGAGGCCGAAGGCAGAGGGGATAGCCCGCGAAGTCCCGAGAGCATGGATGAGTCTCAACCAAAGAAAATGCATGCCTCCAATACCACTCCAAGCCTAGATGAAATAGCAAGTTTTGAGGAAAGTGATCCCCTTGAAGCTTTTAAACTCCTACTAAGTTTCAGGTAAGCAAGAGTTTCGTGCTGAAGTTTATCACGGAGACGTGGAGTGGAGTGCAATGGCTCGTCATGTACCAGCTCAGGAGTTTATCAGTATTTTGTATATGTATATTTAGTGGTACTAGATTAGTGGTAAAAACGAGCAAATTGTATTCATTCAGTAGTATCTTATTAGTATTGTAAAATTTAATGTATCCAGTATCAAGTTTTAATACACATGCTAAATATTCTAGATAAATTTAGTATGGGTGTTACACCATGCTTGAAACAAGCATTGTCCTCAATGATTCAATATTTAAACAAAATAAAGAGGTAGGAAAGCTCACATGATTACTCTTTGTTTGAATCTTGAATTTATCCTTCATGCAGCTTTCTTTTTGTTAATCTGCAAAATACAAAAAACAAAGATAATGAATCGTGGGTTGCCTCTCACACAGCGCTCTTTTAACGTCACAAGCTTGACGAATAAAAGTAACAATTCCCTTAAACGACACTGCTGAGAGTTAGAATGGTTTCATGTTCTATACTCTCATTTGCATTATAGATTTTCAGCCTTTGACCGTTCACTTTGAATGTCCCGGTCTTTTTGAACCAAATTTCAATCATCCCAAAAGGATAAACCTTGCGGATTTGAAACCGTCCAGACCATCTTGATTTTAATTTTCCCAGAAAAAGTTTCCTAGAATTAAACAGTAGCACCATATTTCCACTCTTGAAATCCCTTCGGAGGATATGCTTATCATGCCAATTTTTAGTTCTTTCTTTGTAAATTATGGAATTCTCATAAGCGTCCATCCTAAGTTCTTCTAATTCACTCAATTGAAACTTCCTCTTCTCATCGGCCGATTTAATATCCAAGTTGAGACTTTTGATTGCCCAATAAGATTTATGATCGAGTTCTACTGGAAGATGACAAGACTTTCCATAAATTTGTTTAAAAGGAGTTGTCGCGATGATTTTTGGACATCAAACTATTAATTAGCGTTGACTCACAATTTTAAGTTCACCACCGATCTTTTATTTTTTCGAGGAAAAGGGAGAAAGTTCGAAAAAAACCCTATTTTTTGAGAGATCAAGGTCCGGGGGTTGGTTACGCAAAGGGAAGGTATTAGCACCCTAAACGTCTATAGTACTCTATAGGAACCTCTTGTTTATCTTTATCTTTATGCTAAATTGATTATTTGTTTGTAAATACATGCCTAACTGTAAAAAAAAAAAATTAAAGGGATGAGTTTAAAAAAAAGAAAGAAAATGTTTTTGTTATTTTGTTGAATTGGAAAGACAAAGTCTTTTGCCTACGTACCCGAGCGGGATCAAAATCACGTAGTTCGGGGTAAAAAGCCGAGTGATTTGTTTTTATTGATTTTAAAGTTTGAAAATATTTTGAGAAAGATAAGAGGCCGGAGAGGCATAGAAGAAATAAAATGTGGGTTTGATTGATTTTAAATTGAAGCAAAAAAGTTTAAGTAATTAAAGATAGATTAAAATTTGATTAAGGAAGAAAAGATGCTTGGTTTGAAATCCAAGGTTGATTTTTTGAATTTTTGATTATATGAAATGTTTTTTGATTTTGACTATTTGACTTTTTTATGAAAATTTTGATTAATTCCTAAGGTCCAGAGACTAAAGTATGCTGAGATAATCTAAAGCGCAACGGATCCCTCAAAATGACGTTGGATCAAGTGAGGGTCCTTTTTCTCGGATACGGTCATTATTATGTTTTTATCGTCCTCGACATAAAGCGGAATAAATAAATGTGGTGTCGGTTCGATATTCTCATTTATATTTACATTTTCCTAAATACATTATATAAAAATAAAAATAAAATGACAAAATAATAAATAAAAATAAAATTGCAAATGCCTTAAAGTAAATATGCTAAAAATAAATAAAGAAAGAAATAAAAATGCATGAAATGCAAGACAAAAAATAAATATGTTGCATGAAATAAATAAAGAAAATAAAAATGCATGACATGCAAGACCAAAAATAAATATGTTGCATAAAAATAAATAAAGAAAATAAAATGCATGAGGTGCTGGAAAATTAAATAAAAGTGCAAGAAAATAAATAATGAAAAATAAGCTAAGCTAAAAAGGAAGGAAAAAATGCATAAAAAATAAACCAATGCTAAATAAAAATGGCAAAAAATAAATAAATAAGGAAAATAAAATAAAATGGCAGAAAGCAATAAATGCAAAAAAACTAAAGATGTAAAGAAAAAATAAATAAAAAAAAGTGCAAGAAATAAAGGAAAACAAAGAAAATTAAAATAGAAGAAATGGAGGGTGCAGGAAGCAGAAAGGGGGGTGCAATTAGCAAGCAGAAAGAAGAAGGAAGAGAGGCAGAAGTTGGGCCGCGGGTTCAGTCCAACTGGGGACTTATGAAATCAAAATTCTGGTTTTTTTTTTTTTTTATCCCATTTCTCCCTTTCTCCTCTCTCTTCACTTCCTCTCTCTCTAAAAAATTTCTCTGACCTCTCTCTAAAGTTCCTCGGCTGGAAGAAATTTTCCAGCGCGGTGGTTGGCCAGCCCAGTTGGTGGCGTCACAGCGCCGGATAAGAAAACTTCTCCTTTTTAAAAATAATTTCACTTTTTAAACTTCCTTTTTTGTAATCTACTTGAATCTGTCGTCGGTTTTTTAAAATCTTTTCAGAAAAAGTCTAGATCTGAGTTTGAAAACCAAAGAAGTGAGAACTACCTTGGTCTTTTCGTTCGGCTTGTTTGTGATCGTTGATTTGAGTTCGGTTTTGAGGTTGATTTTGGGTTTGGCCTTGCTCTTATGAACTTTGTTTGGCTTCAGTTTGTGATTTGTGATTCAGTGGTCTTGGTTTTAGAATTTGATTTTGTGGTTTCTGCTTATAGTTTGTGATTCGGTTTATGTGGTTATGACAATTTCATTTTGTGATTTGGGTTGTGATTCTGACTCTGTGATGTTTGATTTCGAAAAAGAGAAAGGGAAAAAAAATTAGGGTTATGTTGGTGGTTTGTGGTGACTCTATGGTGGTTGGTGGTGGTTCTGTGGTGACTGATTATTCTCTGACTCTATTACTGACTGATCATTGATACCCGTAAATAGTACAACAAATGTACTATTTATAGGCCCAAAATAGGGTTAGGATGAAAAGGACAAAAATACCCCTTGGGGTCTGGACTGAAAATTGGACTAAAATGACTAAAAATAAAAATAAAAAAAATAACACAAAAAAAGAAAATATAAAATGAAAATAAATTAGAATGAAAAAGAAAAACTAAAAATAAAAATTTTAAAAATAAAATAAAAATAAAATAAAATAAAATAAAAATAAAACGGTCGCCTTCGGAACAAAAATGAGGTATTTTAAAATACCTCTCTGCCGAAATTTCGTTTGAAACAACGAGAATTTCTAGCTTAAAAAGACGAGAGAAACAAATGGAAAGTGGGTCAAAAATGGGGTATGACAGATGCCCCTATTTAAGTTTCTTCGTTACGGAGATTTAAAAATGAAATTTTAATTCGACGGGTCGAAGAGACTTAAATACAGAGTACACCATTTTTGACCAATTTTGACTGTAAAATGCTATGGATGTAATGTCATGTATGCAATGTTATGAATGCTCGCGATGCAAGTATGAATGCAAGACGGCGAAGATGACTCGACTGGGGATATCAAAACAAAAGGATACCCGCGTCTGTTAAAGAACGGGGTCCGACTCCACTGGGGATAACATGGTTTCACTGGGGATAAATGTCAGCTGTTCGGGTTATTACCGAACTAGCCACAAGAAACAAAGATAAATGTCAGCTGTTCAGGTTACTGCCAAACTAGCCACAAGAAACAAAGATAAATGTCAGCTGTTCGGGTTACTGCCGAACTAGCCACAAGAAACAAAGATAAATGTCAGCTGTTCGGGTTACTGCCAAACTAGCCACAAGAAACAAAGATAAATGTCAGCTGTTCGGGTTACTGCCGAACTAGCCTCAAGAAACAAAGATAAATGTCAACTGTTCGGGTTACTGCCGAACTAGCCACAAGAAGCAAAGATAAATGTCAGCTGTTCGGGTTCCTGCCGAACTAGCCACAAGAAACAAAGATAAATGTCAGCTGTTCGGGTTACTACCGAACTAGCCAGAAGAAACGAAGATAAATGTCAGCTGTTCGGGTTACTACCGAACTAGTCACAAGAAACGAAGATAAATGTCAGCTGTTCGGGTTACTGCCGAACTAGCCACAAGAAACGAAGATAAATGTCAGATGTTCGGGTTACTGCCGAACTAGCCACAAGAAACAAAGATAAATGTCAGCTGTTCTGGTTACTGCCGAACTAGCTACAAGAAACAAAGATAAATGTCAGCTGTTCGGGTTACTGCTGAACTAGCCAGTAGAAACAAAGATAAATGTCAGTTGTTCGGGTTATTGCTGAACTAGCCCCAAGAAACAAAGATAAATCTTAGTTGTTCGGGTTATTGCCGAACTAGCCCCAAGAAACAAAGATAAATGTCAGCTGTTCGGGTTACTGCCGAACTAGCCACAAAAAACAAAAATAAATGTCCGTTGTTCGGGTTATTGCCGAACTAGCCACAAGAAACAAAGATAAATGATGCACAAGCTGTTCATTAATGAACTGCCACTTGGCGAAAAGAGGGTGACATCTCTGGACAAGACACACTGGGAATGACACCTGGGGAAAAAGATGGTTCCAAATTGTTCATGATTGATTGATGTGAAAAGATAATTAAAGCAAGACTCAGGGTGGTTAATGTAGCCATGTATGAATGATGTTGTCCTTATTGTATATGCATGAATGTGCATATGCATGAATGTATGAATGCATGAATGACGATACAACTTGTTTGACTATATGAAGGATTGACTTGTATGATGGTACATTTGATGAATTTGACAAGAAAAGATTAGACAGGTGAGATGGAAAGTGACCGACGTCGCATTACAAACACTCGGTAATCTTCATTGGGGATGATTCCATTGGGGACATATCAAAACATTGACGGGGTAAAGCCCGACATATGCAAGAACTGATGGGGAGTAAACACTTCCTGGAGAGAGCGTGCTAATCCAAAAACCTTGGCAGAAGGACTAGTGCTTCTGTGGTCATGCTTATTTTGTTTTGTCTTTTTTGAATCCCTAACTTTTGCCTGGACTGCCCTTTCGAGTTTTCAGTCCACCGGGAATATATTCTTTTGTATGCCCCTAATTTTTGCCTGGACCGCCCTTTCGGGTTTTCGATCCACCGGGACGCTCATTTTTGCCTAAGCCGCCCTTTCGGGTTTTCGACTTACCGAGCTCTTTTCTTTTTCTTTTTTTTTTCTCTTTTTTTTATATATTTTTTGTTTTAAGCAATTGACCAAGTTCAAAACTGCAGAGTTTATCCGTTCTCAGGATAACTGTTGACGCACCCTTCACTTATTCATGAGTTCGGAGAAAATGTGTTTGTTGTTTGTGCTTTCCACAAGAGATGAAAAATATTTATGATTTTGAAAAAATATTTTGTTTCAAGTACTACCATCAAAAATAGAAGAAGTTTTTATAAACTGAATAAATGGGAATTCCAAATGAAAGGCAACAGGCTCAAATTTATTTAAAAGAGTGGTGACCCGCCAATGGCATGGCTCCACGGATCTTACAAAGTTTGGAAAATGGAAAATATAAGGGGATGGTACATTAAACACAATAACCGCTATTCTCCCTAACAACTTTGAATTCCACTGTTTGGATGATTCTGATTCAGAGTCTATTTTACAGCTAAGGTGCCCCAAGTGAGTAAAGGCCAACCCAATGCAGTTACTTTGTCTTTTGATCCTTAATTTTTGCACAGATCGCCCTTTCGGGTTTTCGACCTATCAGGATGATTATTTTTCTGTTTTATGTCTCTAATGTTTGCCTGGACCGCCCTTTCAGGTTTTCGATCCACTGAGACGCTCATTTTTGCCTAAGCCGCCCTTTCGGGTTTTCGACTTACCGAGCTGTTCTTTTATTTTTTAGACAAAGTATTTCCTGACTGCATCGGCATTCACAGGACGGGAAAGCTCGTCACCATCCATAGTCGTAAGAGTCAATGCACCACCGGAGAAAGCTCTCTTGACGACATATGGACCTTCATAGTTAGGCGTCTACTTGCGCCTGGAATCGGGTTGGAAAGATAAAACCTTCCTGAGCACAAGATCTCCTTCTTGAAACAAACGGGGACGAACCTTCTTGTCAAAAGCCACTTCATCCTCTTTTGATATAGTTGTCCACAACATAAGGCATTCATATGCTTCTCTTCAATCAAATTCAACTGATCGTATCTGTTTTGGCACCATTCAGCCTCTGACAACTTGGCTTCCATTAGAACTCTCATTGATGGAATCTCAACCTCCACAGGGAGTACTGCTTCCATGTCATATACCAAAGAAAAGGGGGTTGCCCCTGTTGAGGTACGCACTGAAGTACGATATCCATGTAAAGCATATGGTAACATCTCATGCCAGTCCTTGTAGGTGACCACCATCTTCTGCACTATCTTCTTGATGTTCTTGTTTGCAGCTTCAATTGCGCCATTCATCAGAGGTCTGTAAGGAGAAGAATTATGATGCTCAATCTTGAACTCTTCGCACAACTCTTTCATCATCTTGTTATTCAAGTTGGTTCCATTGTCCGTAATGATTCTATTGGGCACACCGTAACGGCAGATTATCTGATTCTTTATAAAACGGACCACCAATTTCTTGGTCACATTTGCATAGGATGCTGCTTCAACCCACTTGGTGAAGTAATCAATAGCCACTAGAATGAAGTGATGCCCATTTGAAGCCTTCGGTTCGATTCTACCAATCATGTCAATGCCCCACATAGAGAAAGGCCACAGAGAAGAAAGAACATTAAGCGTAGTTGGCGGTACATGAATTCTGTCAGCATAAATCTGACATTTGTGACATTTCCTGGCATGCTTGTAACAATATGTCTCCATTGTCATCCAATAATAACTTGCTCTCAACAACTTCTTAGCCATTGCATGTCCGTTGGAGTGAGTTCCGAAGGAGCCTTCATGTATCTCGTGCATCAATAGCTCTGCTTCCTGTTTGTCTACACATCTGAGTAATACCATGTCGAAGTTTCTTTTGTACAAAACATCACCATTCAGAAAGAAATTACCTAACAATCTTCTTAAAGTTTTCTTGTCTTTGTTGGATGCTCCGGGTGGATACTCTTGACTCAGGAGGAAACACTTGATATCATTAAACCATGGCTTATCGTCCACACCTTCTTCGACTGCAAACACATGAGCAGGCATCTCGAGACGTTGAATTTTGATCATTGGCATGTCATTCAGATGGCTCACTTCATACATGGAAGAAAAAGTTGCTAAAGCATCTGCCATTTGGTTCTCATCACAAGGGATGTGGTGAAGCTCCACTTTGTTGAAGAAGGTCAACAAACGCCTTGCATAGTCTTTGTAAGGAATCAAGCCGGGATGGCGAGTTTCCCATTCTCCTTTGATTTGATTGGTTACAAGTGCTGAATCCCCATATATGTCGAGGTTTTTAATTCTCAAGTCAATGGCTTCTTCAATACCCAGGATACACGCTTCATACTCTGCCATATTGTTTGTGCAATCGAACTGCAGCCTTGCAGAGAAAGGGAGATGATTGTGAAGGTGAGAAAAACACACAAGAAGGGGGGGGGGTTGAATTGTGTGGGCCTTTTTTTCTTTCTCAAAAACTTATGTTAAGTTCAGATTCTGATATGGATCAGTTCTGAACCTACTTTCAGAGTTTGTTTTGCAGCGGGTAAGAGTAAATGAGAGAGGGAAATAAAGACACAATGGTTTATCCTGGTTCCTTTCACAACCCGGAAGTAGTCCAGTCCCCTTGTTACTAACAAGAGATTTTTCACTATAATCAAACGATTACAATAGCTCAAGCACAAAGCAAGAGACTTCCAATTGCTCAAAGCACACATCTAAGAGACTTCTAATTGCTCCAACACCTAGTAAGAGACTTCCTTGCTCAAAGCACACAGCTAAGAGACTTCCTTGCTCAAAGCACACAGCTAAGAGACTTCTAGTTGCTCAAACACTTAGTAAGATACTTCTGGTTGCTGAAGCACGCAGGCTAGAGACTTTGGTTCAAATAGATTTTACAACAGAAAACAGTTTGAGTTGAACACTTGATATACTATCAGTGGTGTTCACAAAATACAATTTAGATGAGACTCTATACATAAGGAATTCTAAGATAAAAAGGTTTGTAAGAATTCCTAAGTTATTTGATGACTGTTAGTGAAAAACAGAGTATGACAGTTGCTGGTTTTTCAATCTTGTGAGCCTTAGCCTTCTTTTTCAAATCTTCAATCCTTTATAGAGAATTAAAGAGCTGTTGTAGAAGAGCCATGTCATCAAAAGAGCCATTGTAATTGAAGCTTCAGCCAGCAAAAAATCCTTCTGTTCTGACAGTGTGTGCGCACAGAAAACAGAGCAACATATTTTGAATGTTTCCTTAAAACCTGGCTGCGTGTTTCTTCCAAGGAGGCAACCATTGCAAAGAGCTGTTCTAACACAACAGTACTTCACTGATCATAGTTGCAATTGTTGACTGCTGCATTCAGACTTCAGAAGCTTCCTTCAGACACAGTACTTCAGAAGCTGGCATCAGACAATGTTCATCAGAAGCACTTCTTTAGACGCAGGTCTTCAGACGCACCCTTCAGACACACTGTTCAGACGCTGACTTTCGATGACCTTCAGAGGCACTGTTCAGACGCTGACTTTCGTTGACCTTTAGACGCTGGTCTTCAGACGCACCCTTCAGAAGCTGGTCTTCAGACGCACATTAGAAGCTGGTCTTGGATCAGAAGCTGGTCTTCGAAACTGTCTTCAGAAGCTGATCAAAAGCAGCAGTTCAGAAGCTGTTTGCAACATAAGCTTCAATAAATTCCTTCTTGCTCTTAGTTTGTTCTTCCATAACCAATGTTACATACCAAACTTTAAGTACATGGTTCTACACACTTAGAATCAAGCATTAGCAATTCCAATTTTCTTTTTAACACTTTGTTATCATCAAAACACAAAAGAGAGTTGTTCATACATTTTGTTCCAACAATCTCCCCCTTTTTGATGATGACAAACACAAGTATTAATAGAAAATTATTGTTAATTTAATTAACAAGTTGACTACAGGGTATGAGGTTTGCAAGCTCCCCCTGAGTCTGATCCAAGTTAATTAAATTCAGTTTAAATAAAAAAGGTGACTATTTCAGAATTGTTTGTTAACTTTAATTAACAAGTTGACTTCAGGATGAGGTTTGCAAGCTCCCCCTAAGTCTGATAATCCACAAGGTGAGGTTTACAAGCTCCCCTTGATTCTTATCCATGTTAATTAAATTCAACTTAAAACAATAAGGTGAAATTATCACTCAGAATTATAAATAACAAGCTGACTTCAGGGTGTGAGGTTTGTAAGCTCCCCCTAAGTCTGATAATCCACAAGATGAAGTTTGTAAGCTCCCTGAGTCTTATCCAAGTTATTTAAATTCATTTCAACTCAATAAAGAGTAATTTATCTCACAAAAATTAAATCAGAGGCTAAGAGTTAAGAACATGTTCTCTTAAGTTAATTAATCAAATGAAATTAACTTAAATCTGACTGGCTCAGAGCCTGAAATACTTGTAATCTTTCTCCCCCTTTTGTCATCAACAAAAAATTCAAGAATTTAAAAACAGAGAGAGAATTCAGATGTGAGATAATCATGCAATCATATAGGCAATCAAGCAGCAAAGATAAACCTCAGAGCAAACTTGATCATACATGAAGTATATGACATTGCATTGAAAAACAGAGACTGATGTTCAGAACAGATTGTTCAGTACTACTGAATTGTTTCTGACCAAAAATGTTCAGAGCATAATTGTTCAGAGCATTTTGTTCAGTACCACTGAACTCTTTCAGAAAACTGAAAACAGAGCCTGATGTTCAGAAGCATATTGTTCAGTACCACTGAACTGTTTCTGACATAATTTGTTCAATACTACTGAACTTGCCATTTTTGAAAGTGTGAATGTATTTTTGTTTAAAAACTTTTCAGAACTGAAAACAGAAAAACACTACTGCACATTGATGACTTTGGGAGGGACAAAGTACAGCTTTCAAAACATAATACATCACAGCCCAGCTGTTATTACTTATCAGATTCTGACCAAGTGTTGAACAACTATTCAGATTCACTTTCATTAGTGGGTCATGTGAAAAATGTCCACTTATAATAAGTTTTATCAGAAGTCATAAAAATTCATATTCTGAAACTCAGACTCTGATGTTTTCAGAAGCTGAACGATCTTCAGACTCTCAAAGTGAGTGTCTGTTAAGTCTTAGCTTCTGATGAACTTCAGCTTCTCAGTTTCTATTCAGAGTCAAGCAAATTTTTCCAAGAGATGAAATGCATTGTTCAGATTCTTTTTAATAAATTTAAGTCTATCTTCTGAACAAAATCTCTTAATAAAATGAAGTTTAAGTTAAAAAATGCTTGGCTCTTGAATGTAGAATTGGAATTTTTAGACATACTGATTACAACAATATTATCACAAAGAAGGTTATGTTGTTTTCATGAATCTGATAGTTTTCCAACTGATGTAGAATCTATAAAGAATAACTGAGAACAAAACATACCTCTGTTAGAGCTTCTGATCTACCTCTCCTTGTTCATTCAGTTTGTTTCTGAACTCCCATTTTTGTTCCAACAATGTTCTATGATTGGCTTCAGGAGAAGTGCCAGATTCTGAGAGGCTTTTCAGCTTTTGGACTATCTTCAGACTCAGAAATCAAGTTCTGAAGTGTCCTCTAAGAGCTGAATCTCAGTACCAGTGATCTAGTCTTTGTGGTTTCCTCCAAATCCCACGGTTCCTCCCTCTTTCATGGTTAGGGTTTGGAACATAGATTTGTCTTCTGTCATGCAATGCCTAGCAGCCACTGTCCAGGCATCAGGACTTCACCTTTTCTTCGGCATTTACTCATATCTACAACATAAATGATTTCTGACCTAGGTACCCATATGGGTCCTCTTGGGTTAGTTATGAAAGGTTTAGTCTTTTGCACCTTATGTCTGTAGTTATAGAACTCAGACTTGTTCAGATACCTTAGATATGAATCCTTTAATCTTGAATAAGTTTTAGTTTTAGAAATTGAGTTCTTCAGAACCTGAGTTTTCAATGGTCTTGACTCAGATTTCTTCAGAACTTGAGACTTGAAGGTCTTTGGTTCTGAGTTGTTTAGAGTCTGAACCATTGAACACTTTGGTTCTGATTTCTTAAGAACTTTGGACTTAAGAGTCTTTGATTCTGATTTGTTCAGAATCTTAGATTCAGAAATCATAGGTTTTGTTCTGTTAAGAACTCCAGTTTTGCTAGCTCCTGACACAAGGCAGACTTTCTGACCTTTCTTAATACAATCAGAGTCAATTGACAGATTGGCTTTCTTTTGTATTCTGTGTCTGACATTCTGAGATTTATAAGGTTTTGTATAAACTGGTTTAGTATTCCTTGAAGGATTTTCAAACACAGTCTTTTGAAAGTTTCAGTCTGAATTTTTCAGAGTTTGAGACTTGCTTGTATTAGGTTCTGAACTCTTCAGACTTTGAACCTTTTCAGACTTAAAGTCTATTTTCCTCATAGTCTTAGACTTAGAACCTTTTGGTTTAGACTTTGGCAAAGTTTTAAATTCTGCCTTCATCTTTCCCTTAGGTTCAGAAGTTTTAGATTCTGAGCAGTTTAGAACTTCAGACTTAGCAGTCTTAGTTTCTGTTAAATTCTGTTTCTCAAAATTGTCAGATGCAGGTACAAAACATACCTTAGTGCCTTTTATACTATCTTCAGAACAGGATGGAAGGTTTGTTTCATTTGAAAAATTAAATGAATCATTTTTGAAACCAATTCCTTCTCCTTTGTTTCTGTTGATATTATAAATCATAGAAGCAACTTTGCTTCTGTTGATTCCAGTTAAGATAAAATCCTGAAGAGCAATTTCATGTTCACTAGGAACTTCATCAGGTTTCTTATGAACCATTTCTCTGAGCTCTTTAACTTCTTCATCAATATCATTGATATGATTCTGAAGTGGAAGATTCTCATCAGCCAGCAAGTTATTTTTCTTTTTCAAAGATTTAAATTGATTTAACTTGCTTCTGAGGTGGTTCATAAATTCCTTAACTGTATCAATAAGTTCAGAACGAGTGAGTTCAGAATATACCTCATCTTCAGAGTCTGAACCTGATTCTTCATCAGAAGATACATTTGCAACCAAATCCAAATTGGCTTCTTCCTCATTTTCCTTGTCAGATTCTGATCCAGATTCCTCATCGGATGATACTGTTGCTATCAAACCCAGGTTAGCTTCTTCTTCATCTTCATCTTCATTTTCAGAAACTGATTCTTGGTCAAGATTATTCCAAGTAGCCATAAAACTCTTCTTGAATATGTCTTTGAGGTTGCTTGATTTTGAGTTGTTCTTTCTGGATTTGTAGCAACCTTTCTGTTCTTCCTTCTTGGAACTAGATCCTTTGAAGTTGCTGCTTCTGTTAGAAGATTTATTTTGTCTCTTCATCAAGTACTGAATTCTTTTAGAAATCATTTCCAGCTCATCAGCTTCTGAATCTTCTTCAGAATTTCCCTCAGGAGATTCTTCATCAGATTCTGAAGCTTTTAGAGCTTTTAATGGCTTTCCTTTAGATTTCAGTGGTATAGACTCAAACTGTCTAACAAATTCATCTTCATTGAGTCCTAGTTCATGCACCTTGAGAGAGCTTATAAGATATTCAATACTTAGAGTATTTAAATCTTTAGCTTCCTCAATAGCAGTCACCTTAGGTCTCCATTTAAATGGCAGACTTCTGAGGATCTTGTTCACATGATCAGCAGTAGTATAGCTTTTCTTCAGAATCTGAAGTCCAGAAACTAGAGTCTGAAATCTTGAGAACATCTTCTCAATATTTTCATCCTCCTGCATTCTGAACAGCTCATACTGCTGAACCAGAAGGTTTGCCTTTGCTTCTCTAACCTTCTTGTTCCCTTCATAGTTAGAGCAGAGAGAGGTGAAGATGGCTTTTCCTGTTGATTTATCACTCAACTTAAGATACTCATTGTGGGGTAAAGAGTCCACAATGATTCCTCTTACATTGTGATGCTTTCTGTAGATCTTTCTCTCAGCATCAGACAAACCTCTTCTGTTAATAGCCACTCCCTCTTCATCAACTAGAATAGATATTCCATCTTCTATGATATCCCATAAGGAGTCATCAATTCCAATAATGTGGCTGTACATTTTGCTTTTCCACCAGGAGAATTTCTCAGCATCACCAGTAAACATAGGAGGTTTATTGTGTGAGTGAGATTGCTTGTTAACTGTACCAAAGCCTGCCACCACCACCACTTCTGGATGTGGATTCACCAGAAGCCATGTTTTTCTCAGGATCAATACTGACTCACTGTAAAGTGATTGAATATCAGAACCAGGCTCTGATACCAACTAAAGGTGAGAAAAACACACAAGAAGGGGGGGCGGGGGGGGGGGGGGGGGTTGAATTGTGTGTGCCTTTTTTTCTTTCTCAAAAACTTATGTTAATTTCAGATTCTGATATGGTTCAGTTCTAAACCTACTTTTAGAGTTTGTTTTGCAGCAGGTAAGAGTAAATTGAGAGAAGGAAAGAAAGACACAATGGTTTATCATGGTTCCTTCCACAACCCGGAAGTAGTCCAGTCCCTTGTTACTAACAAGAGATTTTTCACTATAATCAAACGATTACAATTGCTCAAGCACAAAGCAAGAGACTTCCAGTTGCTCAAAGCATACAACTAAGAGACTTCTACTTGCTCAAACACCTAGTAAGAGACTTCCCTGCTCAAAGCACTTAGCTAAGAGACTTCCTTGCTCAAAGCACACAAGCTAGGAGACTTCTAGTTGCTCAAACACTTTGTAAGAGACTTCTGGTTGCTCAAGCACGCAGGCTAGAGACTTTGGTTCAAACAGATTTTACAACAGAAAATAGTTTGAGTTGAACACTTGATATACTATCAGTGGTGTTCACAAAATACAATTCAGATGAGACTCTATACTTAAGGAATTCTAAGAGCCTTAGCCTTCTTCTTCAAATCTTCAATCCTTTATAGAGAATTAAAGAGCTGTTGTAGAAGAGCCATGTCATCAAAAGAGCCGTTGTAATTGAAGCTTCAGCCAGCAAAAAATCCTTATGTTCTGACAGTGTGTGCGCACAGAAAACAAAGCAACATATTTTGAATGTTTCCTTGAAACCTGGCTGCGTGTTTCTTCCAAGGAGGCAACCATTGCAAAGAGCTGTTCTGACACAACAGTACTTCACTGATCACAGTTGCAATTGTTGACTGCTGCATTCAGACTTCAGAAGCTTCCTTCAGACACAGTACTTCAAAAGCTGGCATCAGACACTGTTCATCAGAAGCACTTCTTCAAACGCAGGTCTTCAGACGCACCCTTCAGACGCACTGTTTAGACGCTGACTTTCGATGACCTTCAGACGCACTGTTCAGACGCTGACTTTTGTTGACCTTCAGACGCTGGTCTTCAGACACATTGTTCATCAGACGCACCCTTTAGAAGCTATTCTTCAGACGCACATCAGAAGCTGGTCTTGGATCAGAAGCTGTTCTTCGAAACTGTCTTCAGAAGCTGATCAGAAGCAGCACTTCAGAAGCTGTTTGCAATATAAGCTTCAATAAATTCCTTCTTGCTCTTAGCTTGTTCTTCCATAACCAATGTTAGATACCAAACTTTAAGTACATGGTTCTGCACACTTAGAATCAAGCATTAGCAATTCCAATTTTCTTTTTAACACTTTGTTATCATCAAAACCCAAAAGAGAGTTGTTCATACATTTTGTTCCAACAGGTTACCTTCAGGAGTGACAATGACTTCCACAATTCCATTGCCATAGACATTCATGGCTCCGTCAAATATCAAACCCAATCTAGACCTTCTTCGGGCAATGGTTCATCACAACCCTTCATCTTTAAATACATGATCTCTTCATCAGGAAAGTTAAACTTGATAGATTGGTAATCTTTGATTGGTTGATGAGCCAAATGATTGGCGAGAATACTACCTTTTATTGCCTTTTGAGTGCGGTATTCAATATCATACTCGGACAACAACATCTGCCGACGAGCAATTCTTCCTGTTAAAGCGGGTTTCTCAAAGATATATTTGATTGGGTCCATTTTGGATATCAACCAAGTGGTGTGTTAATCATGTAATGACGAAGACGCTTAGCAGCCCAGGCTAGTGCGCAACAAGTCTTCTCAAGTAGGGAGTACCGGGACTCACAATCTGTAAACTTCTAGCTCAAGTAGTAAATAGCGTGCTCTTTCCTTCCGGTCTCATCCTGCTATCCGAGCACACAACCCATAGAGTCATCTAACACAGTCAAGTACATAATCAGAGGTCTTCCTTCAACTGGAGGGATAAGAATTGGAAGTTCTAGCAGATAATCCTTGATACTGTTAAAGGCCTTTTGACAGTCTTTTGTCCAAACAACACCTTGATCCTTTCGAAGCAGCTTGAATATGGGTCCGCACGTGGCTGTCATGTGTGAGATGAAACGGGAGATGTAATTCAAGCGTCCAAGAAATCCTCTCACTTGTTTCTTTGTTTGTGGGGCAGGCATTTCTCAGATGGCTCTGACTTTCTCGGGATCTACCTCGATACCCTTCTGACTAACGACGAACCCCAAGAGTTTTCCAGATCTAACGCCAAAAGTACAGTTGTTGGGATTCAAACGAAGTTGATATTTTCTCAGCCGTTGAAACATCTTCAGCAAATACTCAACATGTTCTTCTTCAGTGCCCGATTTGACAATCATATTATCTACATACACTTCTATCTCCTTGTACATCATGTCATGAAAGGGAGTGGTCATGCCTCTTTGGTAAGTGGCACCTGCATTTATCAACCCGAAAGGCATTACCCTGTAGCAAAAAGTGCCCCAAGGCGTGATGAAGGATGTCTTTTCTGTGTCTTCAACTGCCATCTTGATCTAATTGTATCTAAAGAAGTCGTCCATGAAGGAGAAAACTTTGGACTTAGCAGTATTGTCAACCGATACATCAATGTGAGGTAAAGGGAAATCATCCTTCGGACTAGCCTTGTTCAAATCCCGGTAATCAACACACATCCTGACCTTGCCATCTTTCTTTGGAACAGGCACTATATTGGCCAACCATTGAGGGTACTCCGATGTGACAAGAAAACCTGCGTCAATTTGCTTCTGTACTTCCTCCTTGATCTTGAGAGCCATGTCGAGGCGAGTTCTTCTTAGTTTCTGCTTGACTGGTGGGCATTCAGGATTCAAAGGCAAACGGTGCTCCACAATACGGGGATCTAAACCGGGCATATCCTGGTATAACCATGCGCACACATCGGCATATTCCTTGAGTAGTTTGATCACCCTCTGTTTGATAGTCGCTTCAAGCAATGCCCCGATCTTGATTTCCTTCTTATCTTCCTCAGTCCCTAAGTTGATCACCTCCACTATTTCTTCATGAGGCTGAATGGTTTTCTTCTCGTATTCTAGCAACCGAGCAATTTCATCTGGAATTTCCTCGTCCTACTCCTCTTCGGCTTCGTAGACAGGAAACTCAAAGTTGGGAGAGAGCGTAGGGTTATTGTGTTCAAGGGGCTCATTGATGTTTAGTCTGCATATGATTGATAATTGATTTTAGAAAATGAGTGAAAAATGCCTGACTTTTTGAAATTGGTGGAAAATAAAAAATAAAATATTTTTGGGTTTTTTGTGTTACCATTTACCAGAAAAGAACAATAAATATAAATATTGGGATAAACCACATTTTCCATTAATAATGATAGTGCTTGAAACAAAATAGCCCTACATGATTGCACTTTCGCCCTGGGCAAGACGAAAGGATTTTTTTTTTTTTGAAAAAACAGAAAAACAAAGAAACATATTACTTTGACACGTGAATAGCAGAAGGAATGTCAACCGTGTCCCAATTGCGAACAAGCCCTCCAAGTGTAACAAAAGTAGGTAACATCTCTTCGGAATCATCCTCTAAGACAGCATTGGCTTCAGGCGGGGCGATGATGAACCCAGCGCTATAAAAGGTACCATTGATGGAGTTCAAACCGACACTGCTCTTAGAAGGACCTGCAGAGGAAGCAAAACCCAGTCCTTCACGATTCTTATTTTCTGGCAACTGCACTAACTTTCCCCATCCTGCAGTCGTTCCTTCTTGCACCACCTTCTGTGCATCCTTCAAGTAAGTGATGAACGCTCCACTCTTCTTTGGCTCCTTGCCTTCTATAGTTAACCCCTAGAAAGGTGTCCCCTCTGTATCATCAGCGCCAATGAAAGAAAAAGCCGACAAGTGACTTACCAACTGGACTTCTTCTCCACCCACAGTGATTAACTTTCCGTTCTTGACGAACTTCAGCTTCTGATGTAGTGTTGATGTTACAGCCCCTGCCTCATGGATCCATGGCCTTCCTAAAAGGCAACTGTATGCCGCCCGATTATCCATCACCTGGAATGTAATCTGAAAAATAGAAGGTCCAATTGTAATAGGCAGATCCACTTCCCCAATGACAGAGTTCCTAGAGCCATCAAAAGCTTTAACAACCACCCCGCTTCTTCTCATGGGGGGCCCATGGTAGGAGAGCTGGTCGAGAGTTGTCTTGGCCATTACATTCAAAGAAGAACCAGTGTCCACAAGTACATTAGACAAAGCATCGGACTTGCAATTCACTGATATATGTAATGCCATATTATGATTTCTTCCCTCCTCCGGGAGTTCTTCATCACTAAAACTCAGATTGTTGCAAGCGGTGATATTTCCTACTATCACGTACAACTGATTAACCGTTACATCTTTCTCCACAAATGCTTGACCCAACACCTTCATTAAAGCCTCACGATGCGCTTCAGAATTCAACAACAACGACATAATAGATATCCTGGAGGGGGTTTGTAGCAACTGGTCAACCACTTTGAACTCGCTCTTCTTGATCAATTTCAATACTTCATCATGATCAGAGTTCCCGTTGGCCCCACTAGATTGGCCCACCTCCTTGTTTGCACTAGGAACATTCATTGGCACTTGTTCAATTACTGGATCACTTACTTTCTTCGGAAACACTGTTGGGATGACACGCCGGTTCCTCAGTATCCTGCTATCACTGGCAATATTGTCTACAAAAATTAGAGAGGGTAAAGGTACCTCTTGTCCATTTTCCAACATCGTGGCATTGTATTTGTACGGGACCGCTTTCTGAGAAGTATACAGTATAGGTCCCGGTAAACAGATCACCAGAGGAGTAATGGCTGGCTTCTCGCTGTTATAGGCTATCTCCACCCGTTTGAATTCAGGAGTGATGACACACACCTCCTTATCCTTCTTTGTGATGACCAACTCCCTTCTATCTACTAGTCCTTGTATATTATCTTGCACTTTTGGACATCCTCTTGGATCTACAAGACACACTTCGCATGCTGCATGGTTGTGATAAAACAAATCCACCTCACACATCTTAATATGTATCGGAACTAGAGGGGTCCGAACATGTTGGACATTAAGAATGACGCCATCTTCACAACAGTCTTGTATCATATTAACAGATGGTCCATGGTTCGGCAGAGGGTTTGCCTGAACATTTGGATTCTGGTCTTTGAAAGACAATATGTTGGCTCGGACCAACTTCTGCACCTCATTCTTCAAAGGATAGCAGCTCTCAGTACCATGGCCTGGGGCCCCTTGGTGAAAAGCACAGGTAAGCTCGGGTCGGAACCAGACTGGTGGTGTTGCTGGCACAAGAGGAGGAGGTTTTGTCTTTATTAGGTCTTTAGCAAGCAAAGCTGGTAGTAATTCTGCATATTTCATGGGAATGGGGTCTAAGGTTGTTCTTTGGCGGTATTGTCGGTTGTATGGTTGTAGAGGAATTTGTGGACGGTTTTGTTGTTGTGGATGGTATTGTTGGGGAGCTTATTGGTAGGGGTGTTGTTGGTATGGGTATTGTGGTCTTTGTTGTTGAAAGTGTGGTTGATATCCTGGGTTTGGCACGGCTGATGCGACATTCGCAACTTGTCGGTATGGTGTGTAACCTTGTTGGGGCCTGCCATGAGATACCATTCCTAGTTCTTGCTCCTTCTTCTTCACAAAATGGTTCCTGAACTTCCTAGTACCACTAGCAGCGGGGATACTCTCCATGGTCAATCGTCCTTCTCGGACACCTTCCTCCAAATGTACTCCCATGTTAACCATCTCAGCAAAGTATGTCGGCGCACTCGCGACCATTTTCTCATAGTAGAATTGACCAAGGGTCTTCAAGAAGATTTTTGGTCATCTCTTTCTCTTCTAAAGACGGGACAATTTGAGCAGCCACTTCCCTCCAGCGTTGGGCATACTCTTTGAATGTTTCTTTGTCTTTCTGAGTCATAGCACGAATCTGGTCCCGATCCGGGGCCATGTCCAGGTTATACTTGTATTGGCAGATAAAATCCTCGCCAAGATCGTTGAAAGTGCGGATGCTAGCACTGTCAAGGTTCATGTACCATTTCAAGGCAGCACCAGTCAGACTGTCCTGAAAGAAGTGGATAGGAAGCTTGTGGTTGTCAGTGTACATAGACATCTTTCTCGCATACATCACTAGATCGCTGCGTGGACACGTATTCCCCTTGTACTTCTCAAAGTCTGGGACCTTGAATTTGTGTGGTATTGTGACATTAGGAACCAAGCAGAGTTCGCGAACGTCCTTTCCAAACAAGTCTCTTCCCCGGAGAGCTTCAACTTCCCGTTGCATCCTGTCAAATCTTTCTTGGAGCTCATCCATTCTATCGAAAGCCCCGACACTTTTAGCATGAAAGATGGGATCCACCTCTTGTTGGATGGTGTGGATAAGAGGTACTGAGTAGGTCATCGCAGCTTGAGGGAAAGACATGTCGGGTTAAGAAACCGGTGTTGATTGTTGAGCAAATGGAGGTGGAATTTCGGACACTGCAGGTTGGAAACTTCCACTAACTGGGGGTGGCATTCCCCATGAGCAACCTGGAGGCATAAACAAAGGTTGAGAAGGCGTCGTGGATAGTGGAGTAGTGCTTGTTGGAACAAAATGTGAACAACTCTCTTTTGAATAGAGGGAGATTGTTGGAACAATATGTATGAACAACTCTCTTTAAGGTTTTGATGATAACAAAGTGTTAAAAAGAAAATTGGTATTGCTAATGCTTTGTTCTAAGTTGTGCAGAACCATGTTCTTAATGATGGTTAATCAATATTGGTTATGGAAGAACAAGCTAAGAGCAAGAAGGAAAGCTTAGAAGCTATGTTGCAAAGTTGAAGGAAAACTGAGTCTGAATACTGAGTCTGAAGGGTGCTTCTGAAGGCAGAGTCTGAAGCCTGCGTCTGAAGGCATGCGTCTGAAGGCTGAGTCTGAGGGTCAACGAAAGTTAACGTCTGAAGGCCGAGTCTGAGGGTCAACGAAAGTCAACGTCTGAAGAGAGCGTCTGATGAACAGTGCGTCTGATGCACAGTGCTTCTGAAGTCCTGCTTCTGAAGAGAGATTCTGAAGTATTGTTCCTGAAGAAGCTTCTGAAGTCTGACATGGAAGGAAAAGCAACTATTACTGTGCGCATTTAATGCCTGCAATGTCAGAACAACTCCAATGGAACAGTTGTCTCCCTGACCTGAACATTCCCCAGCTTTTAAGGAAAGCAAATTCAAAAATGGCTGCTGCTCTGTTTTCTGCTGAGTTTAGCTCACAATTTCAGCCTGGCCTAGTTCTATATTTGCAACGGCTCTTTGCTTAAATCCTGGTAATCTTCAACATCTATTTTCTGCACTATAAAAGGAAGAAGCTTTGAAGAAGATTTGCCAAGACTCTGTACAGAAACACAAGCTGCAAAACCTGAACTGCAATACTCTGTTTTCGTTTTCTGTCACAAATTAACTTAAGAATTCTTACAATTGTTTATCTTAGAATTTATTAAGTATTAGAGTCTTAACTGAGTTGTATTAAGTAAACACCTCTGATATTTGATCAAGTGTTTAACCCAAACTTACTTTCTTTGTAATTCAGTTTGGTTCAAGTCTCAGTCTGCGTACTGAGCATCTGAAGTCTCATTACTTAGTGTTCTGAGCAATTAGAAGTCTCATTACTTTGTGTTCTGAGCAAGGAAGTCTAATTACTATGTGTTCTGAGCAAGGAAGTCTCATTACTTAGTGTTTTGAGCATTGGAAGTCTCTTGACTTAGTGTCTTGAGCAGGGAAGTCTCATTACTGTGTGTTCTGAGCATTAGAAGTCTCTTACTAGGTGTTTGAGCATTGAAGTCTCATTACTTTGTGTTCTGAGCAATTGTAATCAGTTTGATTATAGTTCAAATCTCTTGTTAGTAACAAAGGGACTAGACTACTTCCAACTTGTGGAAGGAACTAGTATAAAAATCATTGTGTCCTTCTTCCCTTCTCTCTTTTAAGCTTTAATCCGCTACATTAACAAACTCTGAAAAAGGTTCAGAACTGATCAACATCAGATTCTGAACTTAACTTAAGCTTTTGAGAAAGAAATTCTAAAAACTGTTCACACACAATTCAACCCCCCCTTCTTGTGTGTTTTTCTCACCTTCAGTTGGTATCAAAGCTCCGGTTCTGATATTCAATCACTTAACAGTGAGTCAGTATTGATCCTGAGAAAAACATGGCATCTGGAAATTATGGTGAATCTACATCCAGAAGTGGTGGTGGTGGCTATGGTACTGAAAACAAAGAAATCTCACTCACACAATAAACCCCCTATGTTTAGTGGTGATACTGAGAAATTCTCTTGGTGGAAAAGCAAAATGTACAGCCACATTATTGGAATTGATGATTCATTATGGGATATAATTGAAGATGGAATCTCTATTCCAGTTGATGAAGAAGGAGTGGATGTCAACAGAAGAGGGCTGACTAATGCTGAGAGGAAAATCTACAGGAAGCATCACAATGTTAGGGGAATCATTGTGGACTGTTTACCCCACAATGAGTATCTCAAGCTGAGTGACAAATCAACAGCAAAAGCCATCTTTACCTCTCTATGCTCCAACTATGAAGGAAATAAGAAGGTTAGAGAAGCAAAGGCCAGCATTCTGGTTCAGCAGTATGAAATGTTCAGAATGCAGGAGGATGAAAACATTGAGGCTATGTTCTCAAGGTTTCAAACTCTAGTTTCTGGACTTCAGATTCTGAAGAAAAGTTACACTACTGCTGATCATGTGAACAAGATCCTCAGAAGCCTGCCATCTCAATGGAGACCTAAGGTGACTGCTATTGAGGAAGCTAAAGATCTAAATACTTTAAGTATTGAAGATCTTATAAGCTCTCTCAAGGTGCATGAACTAGGACTCAATAAAGAAGAACTTGTTAGAATGTCTGAGTCTGTAGCACTTAAATCCAAAGGGAAGCTTTCAATAGCTCTAAAAGCTTCAAAATCTGATGAAGAATTTTCTGAGAAAAGTTCTGAAGAGGATTCAGAAGCTGAGGAGCTAGAAGTGCTTTCCAAAAGAATTAAGTTCTCGCGGCAAAGACAAAAGAAATCTTCTAACAAGAGCAACAACTTCAAGGGATCTAGTTCCAAGAAGGATGAACAAAAGGACTGCTCAAATTGCAAGAGAACTGGTCATCTCAAATCTGAATGTCCTGAGTTTCAGAAGTACAAATCCAGAAAGAACAGTTCAAGATCAGGCAAAGACAGATTCAGAAAAAGTCTTATGGCTACTTGGATTAATCTTGACCAAGAATCAGATTCTGAAGATGAAAATGAAGATGAAGAAGCTAACCTGGGTTTGGTAGCATTAATATCATCTGATGAGGAATCTGGATCAGAATCCGACAAGGAAAATGAAGCAGAATCCAATTTGAATTTGGTTGCAAATGTATCTTCTGATACAGAACCTGATTCAGACTCAGATGCTGAAAATGAGGTATTTTCTGAACTCACTAGATCTGATCTTATTGATACAGTTAAGGAACTTATGAACAACCTCAGAAGCAAGTTAAATCAATTTAAATCCTTGAAAAAGAAAAATAACTTGCTGGCTGATGAGAATCTTAAACTTCAGAATCATATCAATGAGATTGATGAAGAGGTTAAGGAACTCAGAGGGATAGTTCATAAGAAGCCTGATAAAATTCCAAATGATCATGAAATTGCACTTCAGAATTTTATCATAACTGGAATCAACAGAAGCAAGATTGCTTCTATGATTTATAATATCAGCAGAAACAAAGGAGAAGGAATTGGTGTCAAAAATGATTCATTTAATTTTTCAAATGAAACAAACCTTCTATCTTGTTCTGATGATAGTATAAAAGGCACTAAGGTATTGTTTGTACCTGCATCTCGTAACTCTGAGAAGCAGAATTTAGCAGAAACTGAGAATGCTAAATCTGAAGTTCTGAACTGCTCAGAATCTGAAGCTTCTGACCCTAAGGGAAAGATGAAGGCTGAAGTTAAAACTTTACCAAAATCTAAACCTAAAGGTCCTAAGTCTAAGACCTTGAGAAAATCAGATTCTAAACCTGAAAAGGTTCAAAGTCTGAAGAGTTCAGAACCTGAGACAAGCAAGTCTAAGAATTTGGGAAATTCAGATTCAAACTTTCAAAAGGTTATGTTTAACAAACCAGTTTATTCAAAACCTTTTCAAAACCAGAATGTCAGGCAAAGCAAACAAAAGAAAGCAAATCTGTCATGCAATTCTGATTATATTAAGAAAGGTCAGAAAGTCTGCCTTGTGTCTGAAGCAAACAAAACTGCAGTTCTTAACAACTCAGAACCTTTTACTTCTGAATCCAAGCTTCTGAACAAATCAGAATCAAAGACTCTTAAGTCTAAAGTTCTGAAATCAGAACTCAAGTGTTCAATGGTTCAAACTCTGAACAACTCAGAACCAAAGACCTTCAAGTCTCAGGTTCTGACGAAATCTGAGTCAAGACCATTGAAAACTCAGGTTCTGAAGAACTCAGTTTACAAAACCAAGACTTATTCAAGATTAAAGGATTCACATCCAAAGTATCTGAACAAGTCTGAGTTCTATAGTTCAAGACATAAGTTGCAAAAGGCTAAACCTTTCAGGACTAACCCTAGAGGACCCAAGTCAGAAATCATTTCTGTTTCAGATATGATCAAATGTCAAAGAAAAGGTAAAGTCCTGATGCCTGGACAATGGCTGCTGGCATTGCATGGAAGGAAACAAGTCTATGTTCCAAACCATGATCATGAAAGAGGGAGGAACTGTGGGATATGGAGGAAACCACAAAGACTTGATAACTAATACTGAGTGAAATTTCTGGCTTAGCAACTGGTAAGGAGGTTAAACTGGTTCTGATTAAAACTGGTTCTGAACCTAACAGGTTCTGAACTTGATACTTAGCACAATTTATATCACAGTTATGCAGCAGAATTAAAAAGTGCAGAAATAAAAGAACACAAGGTTTGTTAACCCAATTCGGAGTAAACACCTCCTACTATGGGGGATACCAATCCAGGAAGGAAATCCACTATTGGAATTAATCCTTAAGACTCAGACACTGACTCCCAGTTCCTATCCCAAGCAATCAATCTCCACCTAGTCAGACTTCTACCCACGCATGAGTATTAGAATCCACTAACTTCCTATTCAAGCAATAGCCTAGTTACTTGAACAACTTGAACTAACCCCAGTTCTTAAACAAAACTACCCAGTTTTTGAAGAACACTCTTCAAAACAAAAACTTCATTCTTGCTTTAAAGCTTTTGAATGAATTACAACTCAAAACAACCACTAAACCAACTCTAACAGAGTGGTGCACAAACAACCCTAAGGTTTTAAACACACTAAGACTCAATTCTCTGATTTTTTCTCTCTAAATCATGTCTCTTGAATAGCAACAAAGCTCTCCTTATATAGTCTTTAGCAAGCAACATTAATCTGAATTAAATCTTCTCAAATAGATATGTTTCTGAATTATGCAAGGCTTAAAAAGGAAACATATAAATCTTCAATGTATCTGCAAAAGATTCCTTCAGGAAATACAATCTTCATAAAATATGAGCCAATCTTCTGAATTAGATTTGTTTATGAATTATGAATGATCCAATAAGGAAACAAATAAACCAGCATTGAATCTTTTAAAGATTGCTTCAGAAAAATACGAACTTGCATAAAAACGTGCCAAATCTTTAATAAATCTTCTTCAAATCAACCAGCATTATAGAAGCAATATGTGAGGATAAATCCTTGATAAATCTCGCCAAGATTCATGCAGAAATAACTTGCAAAAATGCAGCATCTGAAGAAGTCAACAAAAGTCAACTCTGCTACAGTGCGTCTGATGCTTCAGACTCAGGATTTCAGCTTCTGAAGAAACTTTCAGCTTCTGAAGGAATTTTCAGCTTCTGAATGACTTCAAAAGGAAAAACTTGCAACTGAAGAATTGTTCTAAACATGGAAATGCTACTATTCAACACATTGGATTTGCCAAAACATGCAGCCAACACCAAAATACTCAACAATCTCCCCCTTTGGCAAATATTTGGCTAAAACCAATGTTCACACATCACAAGCTCTTCAATCTCCCATAAGACTATCTCAGCAATGAAGAACTCCACAAAAACAATCAAACCAAACATAGCTAAGAGTTTGTAGCAGCGGATACAGCTATGTTACACACCAGCTTCAGCTTCTGAACACCCTGAAGCACACATAACAGCTTCTGAATAACTGAACTATACTTCAGCACATCTCTGACCAACACAAGAACACTCCCCCAGAAGCTTCACGAATGTGCAAACACATGTACAACCACTCCAACAACTAAATTCTCCTCCTGCAACTCATTAAAACATAAAAAACTCCCCCTCACTTCTAAACTATGTAAAAACATGATAAACATGATATAATGACCTTGAACTCCCCCTGAGGTACACATTCTCCTTTAACACATGTGCACTGCATTGGTTCTGAATTCTGAACAACATACTCAAAACTGCACAAACTACAAACTGACAGCTCACACTCTACACAGCTCATGTCTGATCTTAAACATAGGTTTTTCTCCCCCTTTTTAGCCACAAAATTATGACAAACCACAAGTTTAACATAGGGTTTAAAAACTGCACATACATCATCTGAATCAGTCCCAGCATTAACTTCAGACCCAGGATCAGACACACATTCAGCATTAGCAAAACTGGCAGGTACTCTATCTTCCTCACATCCAGTTTGCAATAATTGCTATAAATCCTTATGCTGACTAACATTTGAAGAACCACAACCAAAACCATTCCTCCCAGCAATTTGTTTCTCAAAATCAGCCACTCTTTTCTGATCACAAGTCCTAGCAACTTCAGACTTACAAGAAAATAGTACCTTCTAAGCAGGAACATGAACTTTGCTCCAGACTTTGGATGGTCCAGCACCGTAATTCTTTTGTGCTATAGGAATTGGCTTGCTGTCATCAGCAACAGCCTTTCCCTTTCCTTTGTTCAGATTCTGAGCAATACCTTCACTCTTAGGTCTCCAAACTTTCTTGATTTTGCTCTTGTTCACAGCTGGTTCAACTTTTTTGTGTTGCAAATGTTTGGGATAACCATGCAATTTGTAACAAAAAGGTTTAATGTGACCCTTTTTACCACAATGATGACAGACCCAAGGTTGATTCCTTTTTTTGTTTCTGTTAAACTTCTGGGAATGCATCTGAGCATGCTTCTGAGGCAGCATCTGAACTTGCTTTTGAGGTATCATTTGAGCAGGCTTCTGACCTTGCATCTGTGCTTGTTTCTGAGGTCTCCTCTTTGATGTTCCAACCATAGAATCATGAGTTTGAGTAGTAGGAACAAACCGACTAACAGGATTTTTCTCCTTGAGCTTCAGACTTTGATCAACATAACCTAACCCAGTTTTTCCTTGCTTCTGGACATCCAGAATTTCCTCCAACTTATCAGTAGCAGAGTTCATCATCCTAACTTGCTTCTTCATCTGATCAAGTTGGGAATTCAGTTGGCTCACTTCATCCTTTAAATCAGAGTTCTGTACCAAAAGTTCACCTTTCTCAGCCTCCAGTTGACAAATGGTCTTCTTCTGATCCACTACTTGCTTGCAAACTTCTAAACTTCTGATGTATAGATTCTTGTAATTTTCAGCCAGTTCATCATATGAGAGTTTTGCAACTTTGGCTTCAGATACTTGTGAACTTTCAGACTCTGAGTCAGACACAGAAAATGTCTCAGACTCTGAAAATGCATCAGACTGTGAACTAGCTCCTGAGTTCTGTTTTAACCTTACCATCAGGCCTATATTAACCTTAGCAGATTCACTCTCAGCATCTTCTTCAGAATCATCATCAAACCATGAGGCAGCTAGGCTCTTCTTCTGCTTCTTAAGAAAAGTAGGACATTCTGTCTTGATATGTCCAAAGCCCTCACACTCAAAGCACTGAACACCTTGTGATTGTTTACTATTTTCTTCAATCTTGGCCCTTTTTAAATCATTATGAGGCTTGCTATTGTAAAACCTGATGTTTTGACCCTTGGATTTTGACTTTCTATCAACAAGCTTCAGAATCTTATCAAACTGTTTCCCCAGCACCCCAAGTGCTTCTGATAAATCATTATCATCCTTATCTGGTTCTTGTTGATCATCAGCTTTAGAGTTTACAGCAAGAGCTATTCCTTTCCCTTTCTTCTCAGGCTGTTTGCAAAAAGCACTTTCAAAATTCAAAAGGGATCCAATCAGCTCCTCAACCTTCATAGTGGTAATATCATGGGCTTCTTCTATTGCTGTAACCTTCATATCAAACCTTCTGGGCAGGGACCTGAGGATTTGTCTGACTAATTTCTCATCTGTCATCTTTTCCCCAAGAGAATCAAAGGAATTGGCCATGTCCAGCACATTCATGTAGAAATCCTGAATAGATTCATCTTCCATCATCTTCAGGTTCTCAAACTTTGTTGTGAGAAGTTGAAGTCTGGATAGCTTAACCTTAGGGGTTCCTTCATGAGTGGTTTTCAGAATTTCCCAAGCATCTTTTGCCACAGTACACTGCTTGATGAGTCTGAACATGTTCTGATCCACACCATTGAAAATTGCATTCAGGGCCTTTGAGTTCCCATGAGACAGGTCATCCTCAGCTTTGGTCCATTCTTCTTCAGGTTTCAAAACTGCAGTTTTATTTCCATCTTTGTCTATAACCACAGGATGATCCCAGCCTTTGATCACAGCCTTCCAAGTTCTGCTGTCAATGGATTTTAGGAATGCACACATCCTTGATTTCCAGTACTCATAATTGGTGCCATCAAGTAGGGGTGGTATGTTGACAGGGCCTCCTTCTCTCTCCATAAAGCCAGACATAAATACCTCTGGATCTAACCCAAATTATAGGCAGGGTGCCTGCTCTGATGCCAATTGAAATTTCTGGCTTAGCAACTGGTAAGGAGGTTGAACTGGTTCTGATTAAAACTGGTTCTGAACCTAACAGGTTCTGAACTTGAAACTTAGCACAATTTCAATCACACTTATGCAGCAGAATTAAAAAGTGCAGAAATAAAAGAACACAAGGTTTGTTAACCCAGTTCGGAGTAAACACCTCCTACTCTGGGGGATACCAATCCAGGAAGGAAATCCACTATTAGAATTAATCCTTAAGACTCAGACACTGACTCTCAGTTCCTATCCCAAGCAATCAATCTCCACCTAGTCAGACTTCTACCCACGCATGAGTATTAGAATCCACTAATTCCTATTCAAGCAACAGCCCAGTTACTTGAACAACTTGAACTAACCCCAGTTCTTAAACAAAACTACCCAGTTTTTGAAGAACACTCTTCAAAACAAAAACTTCATTCTTGCTTAAAAGCTTTTGAATGAATTACAACTCAAAACAACCACTAAACCAACTCTAACAGAGTGGTGCACAAACAACCCTAAGGTTTTAAACACACTAAGACTCAATTCTCTGATTTTTTCTCTCTAAATCATGTCTCTTGAATAGCAACAAAGCTCTCCTTATATAGTGTTTAGCAAGCAACATTAATCTGAATTAAATCTTCTCAAATAGATATGTTTCTGAATTATGCAAGGCTTAAAAAGGAAACATATAAATCTTCAATGTATCTGCAAAAGATTCCTTCAGGAAATACGATCTTCATAAAATATGAGCCAATCTTCTGAATTAGATTTGTTTATGAATTATGAATGATCCAATAAGGAAACAAATAAACCAGCATTGAATCTTTTAAAGATTGCTTCAGAAAAATACGAACTTGCATAAAAACGTGCCAAATCTTTAATAAATCTTGTTCAAATCAACCAGCATTATAGAAGCAATATGCGAGGATAAATCCTTGATAAATCTCGCCAAGATTCATGCAGAAATAACTTGCAAAAATGCAGCTTCTGAAGAAGTCAACAAAAGTCAACTCTGCTACAGTGCGTCTGATGCTTCAGACTCAGGATTTCAGCTTCTGAAGAAACTTTTAGCTTCTGAAGGAATTTTCAGCTTCTGAATGACTTCAAAAGGAAAAACTTGCAACTGAAGAATTGTTCTAAACATGGAAATGCTACTATTCAACACATTGGATTTGCCAAAACATGCAGCCAACACCAAAATACTCAACATTGAGATTCAGCTCTCAGAGGACACTTCAGAACCTGAGTTTGAAGAATGTCCAAATAGCTGAAAAGAGCTCTGCAGAATCTGACACATCTCCTAAAGCAAATCAAAGAACATTGTTGAACAAAAATTGGTGTTCAGCAACAACTAATTGAATAAGGAGAGGTAAATCAGAAGCTCTACTGAGGTATGTTTTTGTTTTCAGTTATTCTTAATAGATTCTACATGAGTTGGGAAACCATCAGATTCATGTAATCAGCATAATCTTCTTTGTGAAAACATTGCTGTAATCTGTATGTCTAAAAATTCCAATTCTGCATTGAAGAACCAAGCATTTTTGAACTTCAACTTCATTTTATTAAGAGATTTTGTTCAGAAAATAGATTTAAAATTATTAAAAAGAATCTGAACAATGCATTTCATCTCTTTGAAAAATATGCTTGAATCTGAATAGAAACTGAGATTCTGAGTTCATCAGAAGCTAAGACTTAACAGAAACTCACTCTGAGAAGTCTGCAGAAAGTTCAGCTTCTGAAGACATTAGACTCTGAGTTTCAGAACCTGGGTTTTCTATCTTCTGAATCTGATAGTTATCTATTTTTTGGTCAGAATCTGATAAGTATAACCCTAGGCAATGATGGTTTAATGCTTTAAAAGTTATAATTTGTCCCTTCCAAAGTCATCAATATAAAAATGTTATTTTCTGTTTTCAAGTTCTGAAATGTTTAAACACAGACACATTTTTTTTTCAAATGCTTAAATTTGTATCAGACATGTTCAGTCTTTCAGAACTTATTTAAAAATTGGTATCAGTTTTGTCTGAAAGAATTCAACAGCACTGAACCAAATGCTATATCTTGGTATCAGCAGCAATACCTTTTCAGGTTCTGAAAAGAGTTCAGTTGTGCTAAATCCTTCAGTAGGTATATGATCTGAACAATTTTGTCTAAAATAGTTCAGTGATACTAAATAAGATATACTGAACAACTGTGTCTGAACAAAGAATGCTCTGATCAGAATGCAATGAACTATCTTTTTATGCTTCTGAACAACATTCTATTTTTCAAATGCAATGTTATATACTCATGTATGATCAAGTCTGCTCTGATGTTCATCTTTGCTGCTTGATTACCTATATGATTGCATGATTATCTCACATGTTTTCAAACTCTCTTAAAAGGGGGAGAAATTTTTCTGAAATTTTTCTTTTCTAAAACTTTCTTTTTGTTGATGACAAAAGGGGGAGAAATGTAAAACAAGTATTAAAGCTCCTGAGCTCAAAACATAAGTTAAATTCTGTCAGTAATTAACTTATGAAAAGGGAGTAAAAGGTATTAAGGCCTGAGCTCAAAACATAAGTTAAGTTCTGATTGAATTTAACTTATGAGAACTGTTTTTAATCTCTATCCTCTGAATTGAATTTCTGTGAGATACATTACTCTTAGTGAGTTAAAATGAATTTAAAATAACAAGGATAAGACTTAGGGAGCTTACAAAACTCATCCTGTGGATTATCAGACTTAGGGGGAGAGCTTACAAACCTCAGAACCTGAAGTCAGCTTGTTATTTATAATTCTTTGTGTTAATTTCACTTTATTGTTTTAAGTTGAGTTTAATTAACTTGGATAAGAATCAAGGGGGGCTTACAAACCTCACCTTGTGGATTGTCAGACCTAGGGGGAGCTTGCAAACCTCTCCCGAAGTCAGCTTGTTAATTAAACTTAACAACAAGTCTGAAATTTTCATCTGTTTTGATCTTAACTGAATTTAATTAACCTGGATCAGACTTAGGGGGAGCTTACAAACCTCATACCCTGCAGTCAACTTGTTAATTAAATTAACAACAATTTTCTGATTAATAGTTATGTTTGTCATCATCAAAAAGGGGGAGATTGTTGGCACAAAATGTGAACAACTATCTTTTGAATAGAGGGAGATTGTTGGAACAATATGTATGAACAACTCTCTTTAAGGTTTTGATGATAACAAAGTATTAAAAAGAAAATTGGTATTGCTAATGCTTTGTTCTAAGTTGTGCAGAACCATGTTCTTAATGATGGTTAATCAATATTGGTTATGGAAGAACAAGCTAAGAGCAAGAACGAAAGCTTAGAAGCTATGTTGCAAAGTTGAAGGAAAATTGAGTCTGAAGGGTGCTTCTGAAGGCAGAGTCTGAAGCCTGCGTCTGAAGGCAACGTCTGAAGGCTGAGTCTGAGGGTCAACGAAAGTCAACGTCTGAAGGCTGAGTCTGAGGGTCAACGAAAGTCAACGTCTGAAGAGAGCGTCTGATGAATAGTGCGTCTGATGAACAGTGTGTCTGATGCACAATGCTTCTGAACTCCTACTTCTGAAGAGAGCTTCTGAAGTACTGTTCCTGAAGAAGCTTCTGAAGTCTGACATGGAAGGAAAAGCAACTGTTACTGTGCGCAATTAATGCCTGCAATGTCAGAACAACTCCAATGGAACAGTTGTCTCCCTGACCTGAACATTTCCCAGCTTTTAAGGAAAGCAAAATCAAAAATGGTTGCTGCTCTGTTTTCTGCTGAGTTTAGCTCACAATTTCAGCCTGGCCTAGTTCTATATTTGCAACGGCTCTTTGATTAAATCCTGGTAATCTTCAACAGCTATTTTCTGCTCTATAAAAGGAAGAAGCTTTGAAGAAGATTTGCCAAGACTCTGTACAGAAACACAAGCTACAAAACCTGAACTACAATACTCTGTTTTCGTTTTCTGTCACAAATTAACTTATTAATTCTTACAATTGTTTATCTTAGAATTTCTTAAGTATTAGAGTCTTAACTGAGTTGTATTAAGTGAACACCTCTGATATTTGATCAAGTGTTCAACCCAAACTTACTTTCTTTGTAATTCAGTTTGGTTCAAGTCTCAGTCTGCGTACTGAGCATCTGAAGTCTCATTACTTAGTGTTTTGAGCAATTCGAAGTCTCATTACTTTGTGTTTTGAGCAAGGAAGTCTCATTACTTTGTGTTCTGAGCAAGGAAGTCTCTTACTTAGTGTTCTGAGCATTGGAAGTCTCTTGACTTAGTGTCTTGAGCAGGGAAGTCTCATTACTGTGTGTTCTGAGCATTAGAAGTCTCTTACTATGTGTTTGAGCATTGAAGTCTCATTACTTTGTGTTCTGAGCAATTGTAATCAGTTTGATTATAGTTCAAATCTCTTGTTAGTAACAAGGGGACTAGACTACTTCCAACTTGTGGAAGGAACTAGTATAAAAATCATTGTGTTTTTCTTCCCTTCTCTCTTTTAAACTTTAATCTACTGCATTAACAAACTCTGAAAAAGGTTCATAACTGATCAACATCAGATTCTGAACTTAACTTAAGCTTTTGAGAAAGAAATTCTAAAAACTGTCCACACACAATTCAACCCCCCCTTCTTGTGTGTTTTTCTCACCTTCAGTGCTTATGTATGGTTGTTCCACAACGGCAGCGGCAGATTGAGAACCCTGAGCCGACAATAGTGTACTCATCATAGCTGTTAATCTATCCATCCCCTCTCGCAAACTAGCAACCTCCTCTCGAAGATTCTGATTTTCCTGCTCGACAAGATTCATCCTTTTCTTCTGATTAGCTCGAGTGTTGTAAACACGGGTAGGCTTGCGAAGAGTTCGTCGGGCCACTCTGGTAGGCGGGTAAACTTTTTGTAGAAAAACAAAACGTGAGACTCGTTTTCTGAGACCATGAATGCAACATGATGCGTGATTATGCTTATGCAAAAAAGAACAATTTGTTATCGAAGGACTTGTCGAAGTAATTGTAAACATCATAATTTGAACATTTCACTTAAGCATTGAAACATTACAAAATAGTTTTTTTTTGACAAGTTAAAAGATTTTGGAAGCTAAAATCTAAACATTGTTGGAACAAAATGTATGAACAACTCTCTTTTGGGTTTTGATGAAAACAAAGTGTTAAAAAGAAAATTGGAATTGCTAATGCTTGATTCTAAGTGTGCAGAACCATGTTCTTAATGTTTGGTTTTTAACATTGGTTTTGGAAGAATAAGCTAAGAGCAAGAAGGAAAGCATAGAAGCCAGTGTTGCAAGTTTGAAGCAAATCTGTGTCTGAAGGCAGCTTCTGAAGACTGAGTCTGAAGGTGCGTCTGAAAGCAGCTTCTGAAGACTGCGTCTGAAGACTGAGTCTGAAGGTCTATGAAAGTCAACGTCTGAAGACTGAGTCTGAAGGTCAACAAAAGTCAACGTCTGAAGAAGTGCGTCTGATGAACAGTGCGTCTGAAGGGAGCGTCTGATGAACAGTGCTTCTGAAAGGTGCGTCTGAAGAGAGCTTCTGATGAACAGTTCCTGAAGAAGCTTCTGAAGTCTGACTCTCAAGGAAAAGCAACTGTCACTGTCAGCATTAAATGCCTGCAATGTCAGAACAGCTCAATGGAACAGTTGCCTCCCTCAAAGAAACATTCTCCAGCTTTTAAGGAAAACTATTCAAACTTTGTGTGCTCTGTTTTCTGCTCGTTACGCACAGAATTTCAGCTGGACATAGCCTCTACTTTGCAACGGCTCTTTGCTGGATTTCTGTCAAATCTCAACAACTCTTTAACCCTCTATAAAAGAGTGAAAATTTGAAGAATAAACACAACACTTTGTACAGAAATACAAGACTGCAAAAACCAGAAAGTGCATACTCTGTTTTACGTGTCTGTCATCAAACAACTTAGGAATTCTTACAAACTTGTTTATCTTAGAATTCCTTAAGTGTAGAGTCTCATCTGAATTGTATTTTGTGAACACCACTGATAGTATATCAAGTGTTCAACTCAAACTGTTTTTCTGTTGTAAAATCTGTTTGAACCCAAAGTCTCTAGCCTGCGTGCTGAGCAACCAGAAGTCTCTTTACTTTGTGTATTGAGCAATTAGAAGTCTCTTAGCTGTGTGCTTTGAGCAGGGAAGTCTCTTACTAAGTGTTTGAGCATAGAAGTCTCTTAACTTTGTGTTTTGAGCATAGAAGTCTCTTAACTTTGTGTTTTGAGCATAAAAGTCTCTTGCTAGGTGCTTGAGCATTAGAAGTCTCTTAATTTTGTGTTTTGAGCAATTTTAATCAGTTGATTATAGTTCAAATCCCTTGTAAGTGACAGGGGGACTAGACTACTTCCGGTTTGTGGAAGGAACTAGTATAAAAACTCTTGTGTCTTTCTTTCCCTTTCTCATTTACTTTATATCCGCTGCATAAACAACTCTGAAAATAGTTCAGAACTGATCATTATCAGAATCTGAACCTAACCAAAGTGTTGTACCCTAATTTTGTCCCAAGCCTTTTTCAAAACAAATTTCAAAAACCAAAAACAAAAAAAAGAGAAAAGTCAAAGTCAACAAAAACTCAACAAAAAAGTCAACATTTCTGAAATGAGGACTTCGCAGATTAAAGTCCCCTTTGCTCTGCGAAGTCTGCGAATTTTTTGCAGATTTTTTAATCTCTTTGATTTATTTCATTTTTGTAATTATTATTATTACATATCATTTTTAATATTGTTTTTATCATCATTCATGGCTAATTGAGCTCAGCAAAGCAAGAATTGGAGCATTTGCCATTAAAGCCAAGGAAAGAAGCTTTTTCTTCCAACCTAGCATGTGCCAAGCAAGTTGGCTTGCCCTTGGGCAGGTCTTGTCCCTCCCAGTGGACCTGCTACTGACCCTAAGGTTGCCAGCCACCAGCTTGTTGATTTTCTTCCTGCTTTCTCCCCCAAAACCAGTCAAACCCAGCTGGTTTTCAGTTGCCCAAAGCCATGAGTGTTGCCCTGTTTTTCAGCAGCTTTTCTTCCTCCTCACACCAGCCCACATGTTGCCTTTTGTTTCCCCCAACCTCTGCACATCACAGTGCACGTTTTTATTGCTTAACCCTCAAGATTGCAAGGACCAATCCCAAGGGACAACCAATTGCAAACCAGCCCTGTTTTCATCATCATTTCTATCCAAAATCCATTGAATTAATGGCTGTATTTGGCTTAGTCTTGACCATTGCAGCAAGGCAAGGTCACCTCTTCACTTTTGCATTAAATGCAAAGTGATTTAGCCTGATCCTAGCCCACAAATCAGCTGGATTTTGGGGATTTATCATGATGACAATTGATTTGGTTTTGGCCTATAAATAGGAAGCAATGCATAAGGTTTCAAAGAGAGCAGCACTTACTAACAACACTTACAAACAACCA
Source organism: Medicago ruthenica (assembly GCA_018208015.1). Classification (NCBI taxonomy): domain Eukaryota; kingdom Viridiplantae; phylum Streptophyta; class Magnoliopsida; order Fabales; family Fabaceae; genus Medicago; species Medicago ruthenica. The sequence continues at coordinate 54,328,563 of CM031372.1, read as the reverse complement.
GAGAAAAAACCAGCATTTGAACACTAGAAACAGCACTAAACACATAGCAAAAACCAGTTCAATCACAAAGCATTACACAAGTTCATTGCTCTTGTTCAACAACATTCAAACCTTGCAAGCAAAAACTTCAAACATTCAAGGTTCCTTTCACTTCCTTGCAGCAAAAGCTTTGCTAGGAGTTCTGTAAGTGTTCTGAAATCTTTATCTTTCATTTAGAGTTGTGCTTGTATCTTTAATTTTGTTCAAATCCTTTTTTCTCTAAAAAACCCCTTTTGAATTTCAAAAGAAATCCCAAGGTTTGCAAAACATTTAAACTGGTTTGTCCAGCTCTTTTTATTGCCAAATCTCAAAGCTTTTTAATCCCCTAAAGGTTCTGGGATTGTTCAGAAGTTGCTTCTGAACAGTAGTTCAGAAGCAGCTTCTGAACTCAAAATTTCGCATTGTTCGCAGTGCGAAGCTCTGGTCGCAGTGCGACCATGACAGAACTCAGAATCTGAGTTTAGGCTCCCAAACAGCCAATTTTTGAGGTTCTAGCCCAAGAACTCAGAACCTAAGAGGATTGAAATTCATTTTATCCAAACCTTATCAAGGATTTTGCATAATATTGAAGGATTCACAAGTTCGAGCAACACTTTTTGGATAACTTGCAAAACAAGTTACGCTCACAAACTTTCAAAACAAACTTGAGCGATAAGCTAAGTTCATGGTTTTCAAAACCAAACTTGAACAAAAACCTTGTTCATGATTTTCAAATCAAACGTGAATTTAAGCCGAACTTGTTCGCTTTTCAAAACCGTTTTTAAACTTGAGCCGAACTTGTGCGTTTTTTCACAAATTTGTTAAAACCTTTTCATTTTGGGTTCCAAACCAAGTGTTTTGACAAACTTTGGGATTTCTAAAAATTCAAACAAAAACTTGAATGAAAAAGGGATGGTTTGACGTATGTCTCTCCATTGCCCCAATTGAACGAATGCGTGACGTATGTCTCGTCGTTCGGACAATCGTCATTCCATTTTTAACGTATCCGACCACACCAAACCAATTCTTGGCCCTTTGTGGTCAATTTGAACCTTTTGGTCCCCCGTGGCCATTTGATTCAATTCCTCGACTCGTTTGAGTCCCTTTGGTCAATGATCAACTCGGTTGAGTCCATTGTACCCGTTCTTGATCCCGTTGGATCAATCGAACCTTTCCTCGACTCGTTTGAGTCATTTTGGTCAATGATCGACTCAGTTGAGTCCATTGTACCCTTTAAACAAAAACTTTGGTGGCGACTTCACAACAGCCTTCCGAGCGTTCGTACATGTCTCGGAAGATTGCACGTTTTTTAACGAGAGCGCACAGCTGGCGACTTCACTGGGGACTCTTTTCCCACTAGCGAGTCAAGCCTATCCTATTTAGCTTTTAAGCTAAATGTTTTTATATTTTTGTGTGCATACTTTTATTTCATTGTTTATATCTTTCTCTTGCTTTATGTTTATAACTGCTTTTTATTGCTTTATATTCATATATATCAAATGCGGGGATGTTACTTGAGCGATTTACTCCACATTGTTCGGGTTAATGCCGGACGTGTGAGGCTCTCTACCCGAGCTTGAGAAAAAATTAAGTTAGGAAGGGGTTGTGAGCGGAAGCCCGCGTTGACGTATGTCCGTGAGGTAGGATGCCAAATCCCGCCTAGAGGAGATTTTCACTTGGAATGTATTGAAGTCATGCGAAGTTCGCAATCGACGACCTTACTTCCATGTGAGATCCGTGAATCTAGGGACCTTTTTAGAAAATCTCATTTCTAGAGCCTACACGTGAGGATGGGGGGAAGTTCCGAACCTTCATATACCATACCTTTGCATCCATTTGCATTCATGAAAATAATTTTCGCATATCATTTTGCTTTATAGGAATTTTAAAAAAAGAACAACCAAATATTAGCGAAGAGAAATATGGATTCCGGGAATAGGAATACGCTCGCTTTCAAGATCAAGGCTCCTAAAGTGGAAAGTTTGTTAACTTTGAGTAAAAATCTCTCTTCGGTCGACAAGAGTATTTTCGAAGCAAGTTATGGGCTAATACATGATCTCCTACCCGTGAAGATAGATTCAACGACTTTAACCATTTTGGCTGAATTCTTTGACCCACCGCTACGGTGCTTTACCTTTCAAGACTTCCAATTAGCTCAAACCTTGGAAGAATTTGAGAAGATTTTGGGTTGTAGCATGAAAGACCATGAGCTTTATCTCGGTTCGGGAAAAGACCCTACATTAGAGGCCATCGCCGAATCCTTATACCTTAATGTCCAAGAAGTAGCATCTAACTTGGAATTTAGAGGAAACATTAAGGGGTTCACAAGAAAGTTCTTGGAGACCAAAGCTCGGGATTTGTTAGCTAGCAAAGAGGGAAAAGCATTCAACACCATCCTAGCCCTCTTAGTCTACGGGATCGTTTTATTCCCCAACATGGACGATTTCATAGACTTTCCGGCTTTAGAGGTGTTCATGACTAAAAATCTGGTTCCCACTCTTTTGGCGGATTTTTATCATTCCCTCTATTCTAGGCATGAACAAGGGAGGGGACGCACAATTTCTTGTTGTACTCCTTTGGTGCAAGCTTGGTTGATGTCCCACATGCCAAGAAGCCGAGACTTTGTGGAAAACCGGGCCAAACTCAAGTGGTCGCAACGGATGACAACTCTCGCCGAGAAAGATATCCATTGGTTTTCTCCAAATTTAGAGGATCCGGAAATCATCCTCAGTTGCGGGGATTTCCCTAATGTACCCCTCATTGGTACTAAGGGATGCATCAACTACAATCTGGTCCTCTCTCTCCGACAACTAGGTTATTCAATGGAAGACAAACCCAACGACATTTTGTTGGAAGCTTTCTACTTAAGGGAAGGAGACCAAGACCCGGCATTGCTAGAAAGAATCCGAGGAGCCTGGAATCAAGTGCGCAAAGGGAAGGTTGGCAAGAGGAATTGCGTGGCCAAACCTCTTTATACTCAATGGGTGAAGGAGAGGGTTAAAACAATCAAGCTACCCTTTACGGTCATATGCCCTCCAAAACCTCCTACACCTAAGCCAAGCACAACCATTCCAAACAAAGAAGTGGAGGAACTCAAAGCTAAAATTCGAGAACTCCAAAGCAAAAATTGAGAGTTAGAATTGAAGCACCTCCAAGCTTTAGGAGAAATCACTAGGACGAAGAGAGATCAGGATGAAGTGACAAATTCTCTCCTAGTGTGCCAAAAGCGGCTAAAAATCTCCGAAGGGAAGAGAGATTGGATAGGAGGCGGCTTGGTTAGTGCGGATGCCAACCTTGTGGCCAAAGACGAAGAGTTGGAAAGAGTCTTGCATTCCAACCAAGAGCTCAAAAAGTTCGGCGAGCTAGCGATCGAAGTTCAACGAAAATGGAGATTGAAATTTCAAGAGAAAAATCAACAACTCCAAGAAGTCGTCAAGGACTATAAAGAGCAGCTGCAAGCCGAGCGCGTCCAACGGCAAAGATATGAGAGCCTTTCCCGTCAAGAGAAGCTAAAATGCAATCATCTTCAAACGGACATCAAGAAATTCGAAGAATACTTCGACAAGATTGCAAGAGCACACGGGGACCATATTGCACAACTACATGATGAAATTAGAAGTGCAAATGTCAAGCTAGATCAACGCAAGGAAGTGATTGAGTTTGTATGGCAAGACGCCACCCGATTAAGTGAGGACTTCACTAAATTGGTTGCATTCTCGAACTTGGTCATCACCCAACTTCCAAAGAAACTAGCAAAGGCCGAGATGGTCATGCCTTACTTTGTCATCCCTACGGAGATCCAGAAGTTTATGAAGTTCTGCAAGGACACCGTAGATTTCTATAGGGAAGAAATGGACAAAGCCGAAAAGCGAGCGGCTATTTGATTTGTATTAACATTAGTTACACTTTGTAAACAAATGTTATCTAATCAAATAATATTTTGAAGCAATATCAATTTCCCGGCCTTTAATATCTCTAATTGCTAATATTAATTGTGCGCCTTTAAACTTCCTCGTAAAGCAAAATAAAAAAAAAACGCATGTTTTTGCATACTCATCGCATACATACATTCATGCATCTTCATACATTTTAAAAAAAAAAAACACTCATTCATTTCCCTAAAAAACAGTTCAAAGCAATCATAGCCAGAAAACCCAAAAAGCCCTCGGTCCAAGAGCCAGATCTCCAACACTTGTACGGAACACGAGCCAACAAGCAAAGGATCATGGATAATTTGGAACAAACTCAAGCGGCTTTGAGAGAGGAGGTTGATGAGATGAAGGGGAAGATGGATCAAATGTTCAAAGCAATCATTAATGCCGGGGCACATAACAAAGAGCAATGGTAACTCTTTTCCATGACATGATCCATAAGGAAATAGAGGTTTACGTCGATGACATGATTGCCAAATCCCAAACGGAGGAGGATCATCTAGTCCATCTACAAAAGCTTTTCGAACGCCTGAGAAAGTTCAAGTTGCGCTTAAATCCTAACAAGTGCACATTTGGTGTTAGATCCGGAAAGTTATTGGGTTTCATCGTCAGCCAAAGGGGTATTGAAGTGGATCCTGACAAGGTAAAGGCCATCCAAGATATGCCAGCGCCAAATACCGAGAAGGAGGTCCGGGGTTTTTTAGGAAGATTGAACTACATCGCTAGGTTCATCTCACACATGACAGCTACCTGCGAACCAATCTTCAAACTGCTAAGGAAAAACCAAGCCGTTCATTGGAACGAAGACTGCCAAGAGGCGTTTGACAAGATCAAACAATACCTGCAAGAACCACCAATTTTAATACCTCCGGTTCCGGGTAAACCCCTCATCTTATACCTAACCATGCTTGAAGGATCAATGGGTTGTGTGTTAGGACAACAAGATGAAACGGGAAGAAAAGAGCACGCAATCTACTACCTAAGCAAGAAGTTAACCGACTGTGAATCAAGGTATACTTCGCTTGAAAAGACTTGCTGCACTTTAGCATGGGCTTCTCGACGTTTAAGGCAATACATGTTGACCCATACAACTTGGTTGATATCAAAGATGGATCCCATCAAATACATCTTTGAAAAGCCTGCCCTCACAGGAAAGATAGCCCGTTGGCAAATGCTGTTGTCTGAGTACGACATCCAATATGTCACTCAAAAGGCTATCAAAGGGAGTGTTTTATCCAAGCACCTTGCTCACCAACCATTAGAGTATTACCAACCCATACAATTCGACTTCCCTGATGAAGACGTTGTAGCTTTGAATGACGAAAAGGTCACAAGTGATGATGAAGGGCCAGAACCGAAAGCTCAATGGAAGCTCGCTTTCGACGGCGCCTCAAATGCCATGGGGCATGGGATCGGGGCAGTTTTAATCTCCCCAAGAAATGGATACCAACCCTTCACAGCGAGGTTATGCTTTGACTGCACCAATAACATGGCAGAATATGAAGCATGTATCCTAGGCCTCGAAGCAGCCATTGATCTAAGGATCAAAACCCTTGAAGTATACGGTGACTCAGCTTTAGTCATCTATCAAGTCAAAGGAGAATGGGAAACAAAACATCCCAATTTGATTCCCTACCGAGCCCGGGTTATAGAGTTGATTGAGCATTTTGATGAGATCACCTTCCATCATATACCTCGAGAAGAAAATCAGGTGGCAGATGCCTTGGCTACATTATCATCAATGTACCAAGTAAATTTCCACAACGAGGCACCAATCATAAAGATGGATCGTAGGGACAAACTGGTTGTATGTGCAGCAGTCGAAGAAGGACTTGACAACAAACCCTCGTTCTACGACATCAAGCGATACCTCGAAGAACAAGAGTATCCAGAAAATGTCTCACAAACCGACAAGAGAACCCTCAGGAGATTGGCATCCCAGTTCTTCCTCAGCGGTAACACCCTCTACAAAAGAAACTATGACATGGTCTTGCTCAGATGTGTGGACAAACATGAAGCGGACATGCTCATCAAAGAAATCCACGAGGTATCTTTTGGAACCCATGCCAATGGGCATGCAATGGCAAAGAAAATACTAAGGGTGGGCTATTACTGGCTAACCATGGAAGCTGACTATTTCTGCTATGCCAAGACTTGTCACAAGTGCCAAATTTACGCCGACAAGGTGCATGTACCACCAACTCCCCTGAACGTCATGACCTCACCTTGGCCATTCTCTATGTGGGGCATAGACATACTTGGAATGATCGAGCCCAAAGCATCAAATGGACATCGCTTCATCCTCGTTGCTATCGACTATTTCACCAAGTGGGTCGAAGCAGCTTCGTATGCAAACGTAACCAAACAATTGGTAGCCCGATTCATCAAAAAGGAAATCATTTGCCGTTACGGCACTCCTCATAGAATCATCACCGATAATGGGGCAAACCTGAACAATAAGACAATGAAGGAGTTGTGCAAAGACTTCAAGATCGAGCACCATAATTCCTCACCTTACCGGCCAAAGATGAACGGTGCGGTAGAAGCAGCCAATAAGAACATCAAGAAAATCATCCAGAAGATGGTGAAAACATATAAGGATTGGCACGAGATGCTTCCCTTTGCGCTACATGGCTACAGAACAGCCATTCGCACTTCAACCGGGGCAACCCCTTTCTCCTTAGTATACGGTATGGAAGCCGTACTTCCCATTGAGGTTGAAATCCCTTCGTTAAGGGTCCTGATGGAAACCAAGCTAGAAGAAGCAGAATGGGTCTAAACAAGGTTCGACCAACTGAACTCTACCAAAGGAGACTCAAGAGGGCATTCGACAAAAAGGTCCGTCCCCGAGAATTCAAAGAAGGAGACCTAGTGCTCAAGAAGATATTACCTATCCATAAGGATCCCCGAGGGAAGTGGACTCCCATCTATGATGGACCGTACGTGGTAAAGAAAGCCTTCTCTGGCGGAGCTTTGATCATCACCACTATGGACGGAGAGAAATTCCCACTTTCAATAAACTCCGACGCAGTCAAGAGGTACTATGCCTAAAAGAAAAGAAAAAAGAAAAGCTCGCTAAATCGAAAACCTGAAAGGGAGGTTTAGGCAATAGAGAGCGTCCTGGTAGATCGAAAACCTGAAAAGGCGGTCTAGGCAAAAATTAGGGACATCAAAAAAGGAAATACACCCCGGTGGACTGAAAACTCGAGAGAGCGGTCTAGGCAAAAGTTAGGGGTTAACAAAAGAAGAAAGGCAAAGGAATGCAGCATTCAAAATCCGGACAAGATTCAAGGGGAGAGGAATCGGTCTCGTCATCACCTTTCAAAGAATTTCGAAGTCATAAGGAAAATAGCATGTGTTGTACCCAAAACAACCCTCAAACAACTTTCTTTTTGTTTTTGCTTTTTCTTGTCTTTCTCTACCTTTTCTCCAGAGGAGTAATCACTTCTCACTTCATGTATTGTTACCCATTCAAGAAATCAAATCTGCATTGAATAAATTTCTTTTTTACCTTTTTATTATTTTGTGTTCTCATTAGCGCATAAAATTTTGTTTTTACTCATGATAAAAATGCATTGAAACATGGAAAATAATAACAAAAAACTTGCAAAAACAAATGCGTTTTATTTGAATTTTCGTAAATGTCGAAAGAATTGCGGTGATCCCCAATGATGCATCAAAAGACCCCAAGCCTGAAACAATTTAGTCAGTCATTTTAAGACTCATGCTCTTCGGCAAAGGCAAGTGCGTAGCTCACGGCACGTGAAGCGCAAAGATCCCAAGGGTTGGAGGAACAGAATTCCCCAGTCAACACCCCAAACATCTCTTCCATCCACCAAGGTTGGATATCGATCATGCTTCCAAAATAATCCTTATATCCCCAGTAAAAATCATCATTGGCAATCACAAACACAAATCCCCAGTAAAAGCCCAACCATGCTTGGAATCTACTCACGTCCAAATACAAATTCCACCCAAAGCCCGACTTTGCTCGGCATCCAATCATAACACCTAGCATACACCATGACGTTTGTTATCCCACATATCATTCATAATACATGCATCATATCATATCATTCATTCATGCATATCAAAATCATTCATATACATGCATCTCATATTCATGTCATGCATTCTCAACCAATATTCTCCAGTGAGTATCACATATTCACCAACATCCATCAATCATCTCTAGTGTTCCCCAGTGGACCCATTCCAGAGCTTCCCTAGTAAGTTCTTCTAGAATAACCCCAACGGTTTTCTTCCCAATTTATCACATCCCCAAAAAGACCTGCTCACGGCCATTAGGTGTCCCAGCTGAATTTTCCCAAACAAAATTTAGATTGAGTCTACCTCATATCATACCATATTGCATAGCATATTGCATAAAACAACAAGAAGCATATCATGCATCATACAATCATGTTTCCCTTTTCAACAATCTAAGTACTAGCCACGACTAGAGACGATTACATTATCCCCGCAGCGGTATGTTCTCATTCCCCAGATAAGTCTAAGCACCTATTCAGGCGACGACTTGTCAAAACCAAGTTGGCTTGTCCTTGGGCAGCTCTTGTCCCTCCCAGTGGACCTGCTACTGAACCTAAGGCGACGACTTTGTCAGATCAGATCACCTAATCAGGTGACGATCATGTCAGATCAGATCACCTGTTTAGGTGGCGATCATTTTACCTCCCAGATCAGATCACCTGTTTAGGTAGCGATCATTTTACCTTCCAGATCAGATCACCTGTTTAGGTGGCGATCATTTTACCTTCCAGATCAGATCACCTGTTTAGGTGGCGATCATTTTACCTTCCAGATCAGATCACCTGTTTAAGTGGCGATCATTTTACCCCCAGATCAGATCACCTGTTTAGGTGGCGATCATTTTTACTCCCAGATCAGATCACCTGTTTAGGTGGCGATCATTTTACCCCCTGATCAGATCACCTGTTTCGGTGGCGATCATTTTACTTCCAGATCAGATCACTTGTTTAGGTGGCTGTCATACCCCATTTTTTGACTTATATTTTTTATGTGTTTTATTTGTTATTACTTCATTATTTATTTTTTACCTTTTATTATTTTATTATTGCTATAATATTTTATTTGCATTTTATCATTTTCATTATTAAGCATTACTATTATCATCATCATTATCCTTAATATTATCAATATTGTCATTTTATTTTTCTTTAATAATATCATTATTATTATCTTTACTACTATTAAGGCTTTTATTTTTAATTAATATATTATTAAGTTATTATCATTTTTTTATTATTATTATTATTATCTTTTATCATCATTTTCATTATTATTGTTATTTGCCATTTTATTTATTTTCATCATCATTTACATTTATGCATTTCCACTATTATTATTATTATTTATTATTATTTCCCCATTTTTTACCTTTTTATATTTAAATATAAAAAATAAAAAAAAGTGGAGTTCGCAGTGCGAAATCACCTTCGCACTGCGACCTCTGCGAAATTTTATGCAGAATTTTATACATTGGTTTATCTTTTTTGTTTTCAACTACAATTGTTATTAGTAGCATTATTACTTTTATTCTTGCTATTTTGTGACTGATTTGGTGCAGCAAGGCAAGATTTAATGTGTGACATTAAAGGTAAAAGGAAAGAAGGATTTTCTTCCAACCTCTCATGTGATCAAACAAATTGGCTATCCTTGGTCAGCTTTTGTCCCCCCAAATTGACCCCTCACCCAACCTAAACTTGCCAGCCAGCTGCTTGATCCCTTTCCTTCCCTTTTTCCCTGCCAAAACCAGTCAATCACAAGTGGTTTTTGTTGCAAAAAAGCTGTTTGGTGTGCCCTGTTTTGAGCTGGATTTCTCCTCCCACACATAAGCCCACATACTAATTTTGATTCCCCCAATCTCCCTGTACATGGCAGTACACGTTTTGATTGTTTGACCTTCCAAGATTGCAAGGATTGATCCCAAGAATCATCCCTTTTGCAGCTGCCCTGTTTTACAGTTTTTACCATCATTACCTTCTAGAATCAATGGTATTTGTGGCTGAGATCAGTCAAGACCTTGCCCCTTGGCACAAGGCAAAGCAAATTCTATCCATTAGCATTAAATGCAAAGGGTTCTAGCCTGAATTTAGCCCAAATCAGCTAGTGTTTTAGGATTTTGTTCATCATTGTTCATCATTACAAAGATTTGCATTTATGCCTATAAAAGGAATGGCAAGGCACAAGGATCACACACATTGAAAACCAGTTAAAAACAGACCAATTCAGAGAGCCAACACACACGAAATCCACACAAAAATCCCTTGCATTGCAACACAAAATCAGTCCATCACAAACACTTAGAACTTTGTTCATAACCTTTCACAAAGCAAGCAAGCCGCTTCCAGTCTTGTTCAAGCATTGCTAGGAGTTCTGTAAGTCTCCTATAATATTTCTTTTCTATTGTATTTGCTGTTTACATATCTTGCTTTGTCCAATTTTGCTTTGTGAACCAAAACCTCTTTTGAACCTCAAAAAGGACCTCAAAGGGGCCAAGCTTTAAAACTGTGATTTTCCACCCTTTTTTCTTCCTTTTTGTCAAGCTTTTTAACCTCCTTTAGGTTCTGAATCTTGCTTAGAAGCAGTTTCTGAACTTCTGTTCAGAAACAGCTTCTGAGTTGAAAAATTCGCATACTTCGCAGAGCAAAGTATTGCTCGCACTGCGAACACACCAGAACCTGACTTCGCAGAGCCAAGTTCTGGTTGCTCTGCGAAGTATGTGAAATTCAGAACATGAATCAGGCATTCAAATGTCAAATTTTTGGGATTCTAGCCCTTGATTCAGAACCTAAAGAGGGTTAAAACCAATTTGGTCCAAACCCAATTCATAATCATGCACAACTTTGAAGATTTCACAAGTTCGTGCGACAAATTTTGAATAACTTGTGAAACAAGTTATGTTCTTTATTATTTTCAAAAACCAAGTTTGAGCAACAAGCTAAGTTCGTCTATTTCAAAACAAACTTGAACAACCATGTTGTTCATGATTTTCAATCCAAACGCGAACTTAAGCCAAGCTTGCTCATTCTTTTAAAACCAAGCTCGAATTGAGCCGAACTTGTGAACTTTCTAATTTTATGCATGTTTTATGATTGTGTTTGTCATTCAAACTTGAACCAAACTCGTTCTTAAGTTTCAATAACTTAAGCAACAAGTAACGTTCATGATTTTTAATAAAGATCGAACAACAAATTTGTTCGTGTTTTCTTTTCTTTTACAACTTTCCTTTTAAAGCTTTGGTTCCCTTTGAGGTTTCTCCGAGTGACAAAACCAAACTTGAATGAAACGGGAATGGCTTGACGTATGTCTCCCCAAACCTCGATTGCACGAATGCGTGACGTATGTCTCGTCGCTCGGGCAATCGTCATTCTACCCTTGACGCGTCTAACACGCTCAACCTTCCCTTGGCCCCCTTGTGGCCATTTTTACCCTTTTCTTGGCCCTCGTGGTCAATCCGAACCTTTCGCGCCTTGCGCGTTTATTTTTTAACCTTTTTACGCCTTGCGCGAATTTTTCGCCTCAGTGCGTTTGTCTTTTGTTTATTTCTTTTAAAAACATTCACGCCTTGCGCGAGCTTATCGCCTAGCGTCCATCTTTCACCACTTTAAAACTTTGTACGTCTTCGTACGTTTTTAAAACCTTTGTTCAAGTCCGAGTGGAGAACTTTTTCATCAAAATCATTTACTTTTATGCATTGTCGTCAGTGGCCAGCTCGGCAACAACCCGAGCAGCTGACTTTTACTTTCTTGTCGTCAATGGCCAGTTCGGCAGCAACCCGAATAGTTGACATTTATTTTCATTACTTTTTCTTTTTTTCAAACTTTTTCGCTCGGACGCGATCAAACTTTTTTCAACTAAAACGAACCAACATACAAACGTTTTTCTACCAAAGAACTATGTACGCTTTGAATTCTCCGACTACCGGGAGATACGTAGGAGCAAGATCGACATCTTGTCAAGCCCATTAATAAAAAACCTTTTTTTCCCTTTCGTTTGTTTTTATCTCTTTCTTCATCTCGCATTATGTTTTTTATATTTCCTTTTATACATGTATAAACACGTAAGTAAAACATCGAAGCATTTTTAAGCCTAAGCCGACTAAGAGGTTCCCGTTGAGTACAACGGATGTGAGGGGTGCTAATACCTTCCCCTCGCATAATCGACTTTCGAACCTAAAATCTTTTCTCAAGGTATTTTAGAACTTTTTTCCTTTTTTCCCCGAAAAATTAAAAGTTCAGTCGTAATTTAGAATTAGTGATTCAAAGCTTCCCCAATAGCTTGACATCCGGATTTCGACGCGACAGTGGCGATCATTTTACCCCCAGATCAGATCACCTGTTTAGGTGTCGATCATTTTACCCCAGATTAGATCACCTGATTAGGTGGCGATCATTTTACCTTCTAGATCAGATCACCTGTTTAGGTGGCGATCATTTTACCTTCCAGATCAGATCACCTGTTTAGGTGGCGATCATTTTACCTTCCAGATCAGATCACCTGTTTAGGTGGCGATCATTTTACCTTCCAGATCAGATCACCTGTTTAGGTGGCGATCATTTTACCCCCAGATCAGATCACCTGTTTAGGTGGCGATCATTTTTACTCCCAGATCAGATCACCTGTTTAGGTGGCGATCATTTTACCCCCTGATCAGATCACCTGTTTAGGTGGCGATCATTTTACTTCCAGATCAGATCACTTGTTTAGGTGGCGATCATTTTACCCCCAGATCAGATCACCTGTTTAGGTGTCGATCATTTTACCCCAGATCAGATCACCTGATTAGGTGGCGATCATTTTACCTTCCAGATCAGATCACCTGTTTAGGTGGCGATCAATTTACCTACAAGATCAGATCACCTGTTTAGGTGGCAATCATTTTACCTTCCAGATCAGATCACCTGTTTAGGTGGCGATCATTTTACCTTCCAGATCAGATCACCTGTTTAGGTGGCGATCATTTTACCCCCAGATCAGATCACCTGTTTAGGTGGCGATCATTTTTACTCCCAGATCAGATCACCTGTTGAGGTGGCGATCATTTTACCCCCTGATCAGATCACCTGTTTCGGTGGCGATCATTTTACTTCCAGATCAGATCACTTGTTTAGGTGGCGATCATTTTACCACCAGATCAGATCACCTGTTTAGGTGGCGATCATTTTACCCCCAGATCAGATCACCTGTTTAGGTGGCGATCATTTTTACTCCCAGATCAGATCACCTGTTTAGGTGGCGATCATTTTACCCCCAGATCAGATCACCTGTTTAGGTGGCGATCATTTTACTTCCAGATCAGATCACTTGTTTAGGTGGCGATCATTTTACCCCCATATCAGATCACCTGTTTAGGTGGCGATCATTTTACCCCCAGATCAGATCACCTGATTAGGTGGCGATCATTTTACCTTCCAGATCAGATCACCTGTTTAGGTGGCGATCATTTTACCTTCCAGATCAGATCACCTGTTTAGGTGGCGATCATTTTACCTTCCAGATCAGATCACCTGTTTAGGTGGCGATCATTTTACCTTCCAGATCAGATCACCTATTTAGGTGGCGATCATTTTACCTTCCAAATCCGATCACCTGATTAGGTGTCGATCTTTTACCTTAGTTTATGTATAAGTAGCCAAACCAGGTGACCCTGCATTTACTTTTTTCATTAACTACAATCTTTTCGTACCGCGAAGGACAAAATTCAGGTCCTTCTTTTACTTAATTGCTCTTCGCAAAGAGTTTACGAGATGCCCATGGCACTCGCATTCTCTATGCAAAGACACAATTAAGTAGGGGCAGTTGTTGTACGCTAATTTTGTCCCAAGCCTTTTTCAAAACAAATTTCAAAAACCAAAAACAAAAAAAAAAAAGAGAAAAGTCAAAGTCAACAAAAAAGTCAACAAAAAAGTCAACATTTCTGAATTGAGGACTTCGCAGAGCAAAGTCCCCATCGCTCTGCGAAGTCTGCGAATTTTTTGCAGATTTTTTAATCTCTTTGATTTATTTCATTTTTGTAATTATTATTATTACATATCATTTTTATTATTGTTTTTATCATCATTCATGGCTAATTGAGCTCAGCAAAGCAAGAATTGGAGCATTTGCCATTAAAGCCAAGGAAAGAAGCTTTTTCTTCCAACCTAGCATGTGCCAAGCAAGTTGGCTTGCCCTTGGGCAGCTCTTGTCCCTCCCAGTGGACCTGCTACTGACCCTAAGGTTTCCAGCCACCAGCTTGTTGATTTTCTTCCTGCTTTCACCCCCAAAACCAGTCAAACCCAGCTGGTTTTCACTTGCCCAAAGCCATGAGTGCTGCCCTGATTTTCAGCAGCATTTCTTCCTCCTCACACCAGCCCACATGTTGCCTTTTGTTTCCCCCAACCTCTGCACATCACAGTGCACGTTTTTATTGCTTAACCCTCAAGATTGCAAGGACCAATCCCAAGGGACAACCAATTGCAAACCTGCCCTATTTTCATCATCATTTCTATCCAAAATCCATTGAATTAATGGCTGGATTTGGCTAAGTCTTGACCATTGCAGCAAGACAAGGTCACCTCTTCACTTTTGCATTAAATGCAAAGTGATTTAGCCTGATCCTAGCCCACAAATCAGCTGGATTTTGGGGATTTATCATGATGACAATTGATTTGGTTTTGGCCTATAAATAGGAAGCAATGCATAAGGTTTCAAAGAGAGCAGCACTTACTAACAACACTTACAAACAACCAGAGAAAAAACCAGCATTTGAACACAAGAAACAACACTAAACACATAGCAAAAACCAGTTCAATCACAAAGCATTACACAAGTTCATTGCTCTTGTTCAACAACATTCAAACCTTGCAAGCAAAAACTTCAAACATTCAAGGTTCCTTTCACTTCCTTGCAGCAAAAGCTTTGCTAGGAGTTCTGTAAGTGTTTTGAAATCTTTATCTTTCATTTAGAGTTGTGCTTGCATCTTTAATTTTGTTCAAATCCTTTTTGCTCTAAAAAACCCCTTTTGAATTTCAAAAGAAATCCCAAGGTTTACAAAACGTTTAAACTGGTTTGTCCAGCTCTTTTTATTGCCAAATGTCAAAGCTTTTTAATCCCCTAAAGGTTATGGGATTGTTCAGAAGTTGCTTCTGAACAGCAGTTCAGAAGCAGCTTCTGAACTCAAAATTTCGCATTGTTCGCAGTGCGAAGCTCTGGTCGTAGTGCGACCATGACAGAACTCAGAATCTGAGTTTAGGCTCCCAAACAACCAATTTTTGAGGTTCTAGCCCAAGAACTCAGAACCTAAGAGGATTGAAATTCATTTTATCCAAACCTTATCAAGGATTTTGCATAATATTGAAGGATTCACAAGTTCGAGCAACACTTTTTGGATAACTTGCAAAACAAGTTACGCTCACAAACTTTCAAAACAAACTTGAGCGATAAGCTAAGTTCATGGTTTTCAAAACCAAACTTGAACAAAAACCTTGTTCATGATTTTCAAATCAAACGTGAATTTAAGCCGAACTTGTTCGCTTTTCAAAACCGTTTTTAAACTTGAGCCGAACTTGTGCGTTTTTTCACAAATTTGTTAAAACCTTTTCATTTTGGGTTCCAAACCAAGTGTTTTGACAAACTTTGGGATTTCTAAAAATTCAAACAAAAACTTGAATGAAAAAGGGATGGTTTGACGTATGTCTCTCCATTTCCCCGATCAAACGAATGCGTGACGTATGTCTCGTCGTTCGGACAATCGTTATTCCATTTTTAACGTATCCGACACACCAAACCAATTCTTGGCCCTTTGTGGTCAATTTGAACCTTTTGGTCCCCCGTGGCCATTTGCTTCAATTCTTCGACTCGTTTGAGTCCCTTTGGTCAATGATCGACTCGGTTGAGTCCATTGTACCCGTTCTTGATCCCGGTGGATCAATCGAACCTTTCCTCGACTCGTTTGAGTCATTTTGGTCAATGATCGACTCAGTTGAGTCCATTGTACCTTTTCTTGATCCAATTTCTCGACTCGTTTGAGTCACTTTGGTCAATGTTCGACTCGTTCGAGTCCATTGTACCATTTCTTGATCCCGTCGGATCAATCGAACCCTTTTTCCCCAACGGACATGTTTTTATCAATTCTAGCGCGATTCTAAACAAACGCTTAAGCCTCCCATACGCGAGCACACAAGCTATACGCTTAAGCCTCCCATGCGCGAGCATACAAGCTACGTTTGATCGTAAGAATTCGGTCAAAACATCGTTCATTAAAAACAACCAACATATACGTTTTTCTACCAAAGAACTACGTACGCTTTGAATTCTCCGTCTACCGGGAGATACGTAGGAGCAAGATTGTCATCTTGTCAAGCACAATAATAAAAAACAAACTTTTTCCCCTTTCATCATTTTCTTTTTCCCTTTTTTTATAGACAAGCATGCACGCAAAACATTTAAAAACATTTCTAGCTTTAGCTAAATAGGAGGTTCCCGTTGAGTACAATGGACGTGAGGGGTGCTAATACCTTCCCCTTGCGTAATCGACTCCCGAACCCGACAATGGTTGCGATGACCAATCCTTTCCTCATCGTCAAGGGTTTTATTATCGTTTCCCTTCAAATAAAAAACTTAAGGGTTTATCAACGTTCCCTTTAAACAAAAACTTTGGTGGCGACTTCACAACAGCCTTCCGAGCGTTCGTACACGTCTTGGAAGATTGTGTGTTTTTTAACGAGAGCCCACACAAAGTTTTTGAGAAAGAAAAGAATTTACCCACACAATTCAACCCCCCCTTCTTGTGTGTTTTTAAACTGAGAATCTGAAGTCTAACTGAAGCTAAGACTTAACAGACACTCACTTTGAGAGTCTGAAGAAAGCTCAGCTTCTGAAAACATCAGAATCTGAATTTTTAAACTTCTAATAAAACTCATCATAAGTGGACATTTTACACATGGCCCACAAATGAGAGTGAATCTGAACTGATGTTTAAAACTTTTGGTCTGAATCTGATAAGTAATAACAGCTGGGCAATGATGAATTAAGCTTTGAAAGTTACACTTTGTCCCTCCTAAAGTCATCAATGTGCAAATGTGTTTTTCTGATTTCAGTTCTGAAATGTTTTAATAAAAACACAGACACACTTTCATTTTTCATCATAAATGCTCAAATTGGTATCAGACATGTTCAGTTTTTCAGACCGTTTTTCAAAAATTCTGATCAGTTTTGTCTGAAAGAGATCAGCAGCACTGAACTACATGCTCTTTTTTTCAGTTTTCTGAAAGAGTTCAGTAGTACTAAACAAAAATGATTTGTTTTCAGTTTCCTAAAACCAGTTAAGTGGTATTGAACAATACTGGACAAATTGTATTGAACAAAAATGCTCTGAACATTTTTATCTCACATGTTTTCAAACTCTCTTAAAATTCTGAAAATTTTCTATTTGTTGATGACAAAAGGGGGAGTAAAAGTTAACAAGTATTAAGGCTCTGAGCTCAGAACATAAGTTAATTTCTGATTAAAATTAACTTATGAGAACAGTTTATTATCTCTTAGCCTATGAATTAATTTTTGTTGGAACAAAATGTGTTAAACAACTCTCTTCTGAATTAAAGGGGGAGATTTTTGAAACATTATGTGTAAACATATCTCTCTTTATGGTTTTGATGATAACAAAAGTATTAAATAGAAAATTGGTTATTTGCTAATGCTTTGTTCAAGTGATTTCAGAACCACGTGTTTAATGATTAGTAATTGATAATGGTTATGGAAGAACAAGCCTAGAGCAAAAAAGGAAAGCTTAGAAGCAATGTTGCAAAGAGTGGAAGAAAATTGGGTCTGAAGAATGCTTCTGAAGGAGTGTCTAAAGACTGCTTCTGAAGGCAGCTTCTGATGGAAGGTGAGTCTGAAGAAGTCAACAAAAGTCAACGTCTGAAGACCAGCTTCTGAAGTCTGCTTCTGAAGAGAGCTTATGATGTACTGTTCACGCAGAAGCTTCTGAAGGCTGATGTGGCAAGTAAAGCAACTGTTACTGTGCGCATTTAATGCCTGCATATGTCAGAGCAACCCAATGGAACAGTTGTCTCCCTGACTCAAACATTCCCCAGCTTTTAAGGATTGGAAATTCAAAAATGGCTGCTGCTCTGTTTTCTGCAAAAAGTTCAGCACACATTTTCAGTCTATCCTAGCTCACATTGCAACGGCTCTTTCCTCAAAACAAGCAAATCTTCAACAGCTCTAATTTCCTCTATAAAAGGAAGAAGATTTGAAGAAGATTTTTGCTAAGACTCTTGAAACTGAACAACTGAACTTGTGCTCTGTTTTGTTGTCAAAAAATACGCAAGTTATCAAACACTTAGAAATTCTTTCAATTCTTTGTACCCTAGAATTTCTTAAGGTTTAGAGTCTTACCCTGAGTTGTATTAAGTGAACACCTCTGATATTTTATTAAGTGTTCAATCCAAACTTGTTTTCATTGTAATCCTGTTTGGTCATTAAGTCTCAGTCTGAATACTGAGCATTGGTAAACTCATTCCTTAATGGTCTGAGCTGTGTTAGTCACATTCCTGGGTGGTCTGTGCAGGGAGTCTTATTCATTTGTGGTCTAAGCAAGGTTGGTTCATTCCTTAGTGGTCTGAACACTAGAAGTCTTATTCCTTTGTGGTCTAAGCAACTGGAAGTCTCTTCCTTGGTGGTTGAGCAATTGTAATCATCTGATTATAGTGGAAATCTCTTGTTGGAAAACAAGGGGACTGGACTACTTCCTACATTGGGAAGGAACCAGTATAAATCTCTGTGTGTCTCTCTTCCCTTCTCTCTTCCCTTCTCTATTTACTTGTTTTGAGTCACACAATTCAACCCCCCCTTCTTGTGTGTGTTTTTCTCACCTTCAGTTGGTATCAGAGCTCCGGTTCTGATATTAACACTTAATAGTGTGTCAGTAGGATCCTGAGAAAAACATGTCATCTGATAATGAAGATTCACCTCCTCCTCCTCCTCCTGTTGGTAGACATACTTCTGTACAATATGATTATGGCACTGATGAAAGAAAATCTAGGTCACACAATAAACCTCCAATGTTTACTGGTGATCCTGAGAAATTCTCATGGTGGAAAAGTAAAATGTACAGCCATATCATTGGTATTGATGATTCTCTATGGGACATCATAGAAGATGTAATCACAATTCCAGTTGATGAAGAAGGTGTTGCTGTCAACAGAAGAGCTTTGAGTGATGCAGAAAGAAAGATATATAGAAAGCATCACAATGTGAGAGGAATCATTGTGGATTCCCTACCTCACTCTGAGTATCAGAAGCTGAGTGACAAGTCAACAGCCAAAGCTATATTCACATCCCTCTGCTCTAACTATGAAGGTAACAAAAAGGTTAGAGAAGCTAAGGCAAACATTCTTGTTCAGCAATATGAATTGTTCAGAATGAAAGAGGATGAAAATATTGAGACAATGTTCTCAAGATTTCAGACTCTGGTTTCTGGACTTCAGATTCTGAAGAAGAGTTATACCACAGCTGATCATGTGAACAAACTCTTAAGAAGTATGCCATCCAAATGGAGACCCAAAGTGACTGCTATTGAGGAAGCTAAGGATCTGAATACTTTAAGTATTGAGGATCTTATAAGCTCCCTCAAGGTGCATGAACTGGGACTCAATGAGGATGAGTCTGTTAGAGAACCAAAATCAATAGCTCTGAAATCTAAAAGAAAGCCTGCTAAAGCTTTGAAAGCTATTGAATCTGATGAAGATTCAGATGCTGATGAGCTTGCAATGCTTTCTAAAAGAATTCAGTATCTAATGAATAGAAAGAAAAAATTCTCTAACAGAAGCAGTAACTTTAGAGGATCTGGTTCAAAGAGGGGAAACCAGAAAGAATGCTACAACTGCAAGAAACCTGGCCACTTCATTGCTGAATGTCCTGATCTTCAGAAGGATAAATCAAAGGAAAAAGCAAAGAAGTCCAGCTCAAGGTCTAGTAGTTTCAGAAACAAGCTTAAAAAGAGTCTCATGGCAACATGGGATGATCTGGACAATGAGTCTGAATCTGATGAAGAGGAAGCAAACCTAGCTTTGATGGCAACTGCATTTTCTGATGCAGAATCCTGTTCAGATTCAGATGAAGAAGATGAGGTATATTCTGAACTCACTAGATCTGAATTAATTGAAACAGTTAATGATCTTATGAGTCATCTAAAAATCAAGTTAGGAGAAATTAAATCTTTGAAAAATAAAACTAACTTGCTGTCTGAGGAAAATCTTAAACTTCAGAATCAAATATTTGAATATGATGAAGAAGTTGAAGAACTCAGAAAAGAGGCTCATAAGAAATCTGAAGAGATTCCTAATGAACATGAAATAGCTCTTCAGGATTTCATTTTAACTGTAATCAATAGAACTAAAATTGCCTCTATACTTTATAATATGGTCAGAAACAAAGGTGAAGGCATTGGCTATGATTCATTCAAACCTTCAAATGAATCAAACTCACCTTCCCGTTCTGGAAATATTTTAAAAGGCAATGATATATGCTTTATGCCTGCTTCTGATAACTCTGAGAAATTGAAAAGGTCAGAATCTGAGACTGAGTCTAAAGTTCTGAACAACTCAGACTCTGAAGCTTCTGAACCTAAGGAATAAGATGAAGGCATATGTTAAAACCTTGCCTAAATCTAAGCCAAAAGGTCCTAAGCCTAAGAGTAAGATAAAATCAGACTCTAAACCTGAAAATGTTCAGAGTTTGAAGAGTTCAGAACCTGGAACTAGTAAGTCTCAGAATCTGAATAATTCAAATTCAAATTTTTCAAAGACTGAGTTTACTAAATCTTCAAAATCTATTAAACCAGTCAAAACTAAACATTTTCAATCTCAGAATGTTAAGCAAAGCAAGCAAAAGCAAACCAATCAGTTTTCTGCTCCTAAATGTTTTAAGAAAGGCAAAACTGAAGCTTGCCTTGTGCCTGAAGCTAACAAGGTTAGAATTTTGAGGAAATCAGAACCAAAGCACTCAAAGGGTCAGACTTTAAACAACTCAGAACCAAAGACCTTCAAGTCTCAGATTCTGAAGAAATCTGAGTCCAAACCTCTGAGAACTCAGGTTCTGAAGAACTCAGGTTCTGAAACTCAGACTTATTCCAGATATAAGGATTCATATCCTAAGTATCAGAACAAGTCTGAATATCATTACTTCAGACACAAGATGAAAAAGCCAAAACCTTTCAGGACTAACCCCAAAGGACCCATGAAAATCTGGGTACCTAAGTCTGAGATCATTTCAATTGCAGATATGCTTGTCATCCAAAGAAAAGGAAATGTCCTGGTACCTGGATAGTGGATTCTCGCTTCATATGACAGGGGACAAGTCTATGTTCCAAACCCTGACTCTGAAAGAGGGAGGAACTGTGGGGTTTGGAGGAAGTCAGAAAGGAAAGATCATTGGTACTGGTAAGATAGGTAATTCTTCCCTGTACATTGATGATGTTTGGCTGGTAGATGGACTTAGACATAATTTACTTAGCATAAGTCAATTATGTGATAGTAATTATGAAGTCTTGTTTAATAAGAACACTTGCACTGTAATCCACTATGAAAATAAGTCTGTAGTGTTCAAAGGTAGTAGGAAAAACAATGTTTATAAAATAAATTTTCCTGAATTGGTTCAGCAGAAGGTTGTTTGCCTTCTGTTTGTGAGTTATGAGAAATGGGTTTGGCACAAAAGGCTGGGACATGCTAACTGGAGACTCATCTCTAAGCTTAGCAAGTTACAGCTGGTCAGAGGCCTACCTCAGATTGATTATCACTCAGATGCACTGTGCAGTGCATGCCAAATTGGAAAGTTTTCAAAAACTTCTTTTAAATCTAAGAACATTGTTTCCACCTCAAAACCTTTAGAACTCCTTCACATTGATTTGTTTGGTCCTGTTGGAACAGCTTCAATCAATGGGAAGAAGTATGGACTTGTAATTGTTGATGATTACAGTAGGTGGACTTGGGTTAAATTCCTTAGAACCAAAAATGAAACATACGATGTGTTTTTCAAATTCTGCAAACAAGTACAAATTGAAACTGATTTGAAAATTTTAAAAATCAGAAGTGATCATGGTGGGGAATTTGAAAATGAACCTTTTGAAATTTTTTGTGAAGATCATGTAATTCTCCATGAGTTCTCATCTCCTAGAACTCCACAACAAAATGGAGTTGTAGAGAGAAAGAACAGGTCTTTACAAGAAATGGCCAGAACCATGATCCATGAATCCAAAATTGCTAAGTACTTTTGGGCAGAAGCTGTAAACACAAGCATGTTATATTCAGAACAGGATCTATATCAGACCCATTCTGAATAAAACAGCATATGAACTGTTTAAAGGAAGAAAACCAAGTATTTCTTATTTTCATCAGTTTGGTTGTACATGCTACATACTAAACAATAAAATCTACCTAAAGAAATTTGATGCCAAGGCTCAAAAGGATACCTTTTTAGGATACTCAGAGAGATCTAAGGCGTACAGGGTGTATAATTTTGAAACACATGTTGTTGAAGAAGCTATACATATTAGGTTTGATGATAAGAAGCCTGGTAATGAAATACCAGAGCAGGTTGAGAGTTTTGCAGATGTCAGAATCTCAGAAGAACCTTCAGAAGCTGAACCCAGTTCAGAGTCTGAAGAAGGTTCAGAAGCTGAAAGCAATGAAGAATCTGAGAAACTCTCTGATAAAGACACTACTCCTGAAGCAAATCAAGACCAGCATGGTTCTGAAACAAATCTCTGATGGTTCTTTAGAAGCTAATCCACCCAGAACCTCATTCAAATACAAGTCTTCACATCATGAGGAGTTGATCATTGGAAACAAGAACAGTCCAAGGAAGACAAGATCAACATTCAGTCAGAATGAGTCAATGTTTGGCCTGCTATCCATGATTAAGCCCACAACTGCTGATGAAGCACTTGCTGATGATGGCTGGATTGTAGCAATGCAGGAAGAACTGAACCAGTTTCAAAGAAATGATGTCTGGGATCTAGTTGCAAGACCTGATCATAAGAACATCATTGGAACAAAATGGGTGTTCAGGAACAAGCTCAATGAACAAGGAGAAGTGATCAGAAACAAGGCTAGATTAGTAGCTCAAGGGTACAACCAGCAAGAAGGAATTGATTACACAGAGACTTTTGCTCCAGTTGCAAGACTGGAAGCAATCAGGTTACTTCTTTCTTATGCTGTTAATCATGATATCATCTTATATCAAATGGATGTTAAGAGTGCTTTCTTAAATGGTGTAATTTATGAAGAAGTGTATGTTAAACAACCTCCTGGTTTTGAAGATGTTAAAAATCCAGATTATGTTTTTAAACTTAAGAAGTCTTTGTATGGTCTGAAACAAGCTCCTAGAGCTTGGTATGAAAGGCTAAGCAACTTCTTGATTAAAAATGATTTTGTAAGAGGTCAAGTTGATAATACACTCTTTAGAAAAACTGTTAAGAAAGAAATCTTAATTGTACAAATATATGTTGATGATATCATATTTGGTTCTACTAATGCCTCCCTTTGCAAAGAGTTTTCAAAGTTAATGCAGGATGAATTTGAAATGAGCATGATGGGTGAGCTGAAATTCTTTTTGGGAATTCAAATCAACCAATGCAAAGATGGTGTTTATGTTCATCAGTCAAAATACACCAAGGAGCTTCTGAAGAAGTTCCAGCTGGATGATTGCAAGCTGATGACAACACCAATGCTTCCTACCTGCACCTTAAGCAAAGAGGACAATGGCTCAAAAGTAGACCAGAAGCTGTACAGAGGTATGATAGGTTCTCTTTTATACTTAACTGCTTCTAGGCCAGATATTTTGTTTAGTGTATGTCTGTGTGCTAGATTCCAGTCAGATCCTAGAGAATCACATATGACTGCTGTCAAGAGAATCTTTAGGTATCTGAAAGGAACAACTAATTTGGGACTTCTGTATAAGAAATCTCTAAATTATAAGCTAGTTGGATTCTGTGATGCTGACTATGCTGGGGACAGGATTGAAAGAAAGTCCACCAGTGGAAACTGTCAGTTTCTTGGTGAGAATGTGATATCCTGGCCGAGTAAGAGACAAGCAACCATTGCTTTGTCAACAGCAGAAGCAGAATACATCTCAGCTGCAAGTTGTAGCACACAACTGCTCTGGATGAAACATCAATTAGAGGATTATCAGATTCATGCAGATAGCATTCCAATTTATTGTGATAACACTGCTGCAATTTGTCTGTCAAAAAATCCAATTCTACATTCTAGAGCCAAGCACATAGAAATAAAACATCATTTTATCAGAGATTATGTTCAGAAGGGTGTTTTAGATATTCAGTTCATTGATACTGATCATCAATGGGCTGACATATTCACAAAACCCCTAACAGAAGAAAGATTCAATTTTATTAAAAAGAATCTGAACATGCACTTTATCTCTTGAAAATGTGCTTGAATCTGAATGAAAACCTTGATTCTGAGTTTATCATAAGCTAAGACTTATCAGACACTCATTTTATGAGAGTCTGAAGAAAGTTAAGCCTGAAAAACTTCAGAGTCTGAAGGTTCAGAACCTGGATTTTCTGACTTCTGAATCTGATAGGAATCTAATGTTTGGTCAGAATCTGATAAGTATAACCCTGGGCAATGATGATTGAAGCTTTAAAAGTTTATACTATATCCCTCCCAAAGTCATCAATTTAAAAATGTGAATTTCTGTTTTGGTATCAATTGCTAAAATTGCTTTAATTTCAATTGGTATCAGTCTGTTTTAAACTGTTTTAACACAGACACATTTTTAAAATGCTCAATTTGTATCAGACATGTTCAGCTTTTAGAACTGATTTTCAAATTTGGTATCAGGCTCTGATATAAACCTTCAGTTGGTATATGATCTGAACCATTTTTTTTTAAAATTAGCTCAGACTTGCTCTGATACTGAACAAAATATACTGAACAACCATGTCTGAACACAGAATGCTCTGATCAGAAGCTCTGAACTATCTTTTTTTTCTGCTTCTGAACAACATTCTATTTTCAATACAATGTCATATACTCTTTGAAAATCAAGTATGCTCTGATGCTCATCTTTGCTGCTTGATTATCTATATGATTGCATAATTATCTCACATGTCTTTTCAAACTCTTTTCAATGCTCTGATACACATGTTTTCAAACCCTTTTAACTTTTTGTTGATGACAAAAGGGGGAGTAAGTAAAACAAGTATTAAAGCTCCTGAGCTCAAAAATATAAGTTAAATTCTGTCAGTAATTAACTTATGAAAGGGGAGTAAAAGGCATTAAGACCTGAGGCTCTGAACATGAGTTAAGTTCTGAATGAATTTAACTTATGAGAACTGTTTTTAACTCTTAGTCTCTGAGTTGAAATCCTGTGAGATACATAACTCTTAGTGAGTTAAAATGAATTTAAAATAACTTGGATAAGACTCAGGGAGCTTACAAAACTCATCCTGTGGATTATCAGACTTAGGGGGAGAGCTTACAAACCTCAGAACCTGAAGTCAGCAAGTTATTTACAATTCTGAGTGTTAATTTCACTTTATTGTGTTAAGTTGAGTTTAATTAACATGGATAAGAATCAGGGGGAGCTTACAAACCTAACCTTGAGGATTGTCAGACCTAGGGGGAGCTTACAAACCTCTCCTGAAGTCAGATTGTTAATTAAACTTACCAACAATTCTGAAATTTTCACATTTGTGATTTAAACTGAACTTAATTAACTTGGATCAGACTCAGGGGGAGCTTACAAACCTCACACCCTGCAGTTAACTTGTTAATTAAGTTAACAACAATTTTCTGATTAATACTTATGTTTGTCATCATCAAAAAGGGGGAGATTGTTGCAACAAAATGTGTTAAACAACTCTCTTCTGAATTAAAGGGGGAGATTGTTGAAACATTATGTGTAAACATATCTCTCTTTATGGTTTTGATGATAACAAAAGTGTTAAATAGAAAATTGGTTATTTGCTAATGCTTTGTTCAAGTGATTTCAGAACCACGTGTTTAATGATTAGTAATTGATAATGGTTATGGAAGAACAAGCCTAGAGCAAGAAAGGAAAGCTTAGAAGCAATGTTGCAAAGAGTGGAAGAAAACTGGGTCTGAAGAATGCTTCTGAAGGAGTGTCTGAAGACTGCTTCTGAAGGCAGCTTCTGATGGAAGGTGTGTCTGAAGAAGTCAACAAAAGTCAACGTCTGAAGACCAGCTTCTGAAGAGAGCTTCTGATGTACTGTTCACGCAGAAGCTTCTGAAGGCTGATGTGGCAAGTAAAGCAACTGTTACCGTGCGCATTTAATGCATGCATATGTCAGAGCAACCCAATGGAACAGTTGTCTCCCTGACTCAAACATTCCCCAGCTTTTAAGGATTGGAAATTCAAAAATGGATGCTGCTCTGTTTTCTGCAAAAAGTTCAGCACACATTTTCAGTCTATCCTAGCTCACATTGCAACGGCTCTTTCCTCAAAACAAGCAAATCTTCAACAACTCTAATTTCCTCTAGAAAAGGAAGAAGATTTGAACAAGATTTTTGCAAGACTCTTGAAACTGAACAACTGAACTTGTGCTCTGTTTTGCTGTCAAAAAATACGCAAGTTATCAAACACTTAGAAATTCTTTCAATTCTTTGTACCCTAGAATTTCTTAAGGTTTAGAGTCTTACCCTGAGTTGTATTAAGTGAACACCTCTGATATTTTATCAAGTGTTCAATCCAAACTTGTTTTCATTGTAATCCTGTTTGGTCATTAAGTCTCAGTCTGAATACTGAGCATTGGTAAACTCATTCCTTAGTGGTCTGAGCTGTGTTAGTCACATTCCTGGGTGGTCTGTGCAGGGAGTCTTATTCCTTTGTGGTCTAAGCAAGGTTGGTTCATTCCTTAGTGGTCTGAACACTAGAAGTCTTATTCCTTTGTGGTCTAAGCAACTGGAAGTCTGTTCCTTGGTGGTTGAGCAATTGTAATCATCTGATTATAGTGGAAATCTCTTGTTGGAAAACAAGGGGACTGGACTACTTCCTACATTGGGAAGGAACCAGTATAAATATTTGTGTGTGTCTCTTCCCTTCTCTATTTACTTGTTTATCCGCTGCAAACACTCTTTCAAAACAGTTCAGAACCTTGTTCTGAACTAATCTTAAGTTTTGAGAAGAAAAGAACCAAGTTTTTGAGTCACACAATTCAACCCCCCCCCCCCCCCCTTCTTGTGTGTGTTTTTCTCACCTTCATTTTTGTGAGATATATTACTCTTTATTGAGTTGAAATGAAATTAAATAACTTGGATAAGACTCAGGGAGCTTACAAACCTCATCCTGTGGATTATCAGACTTAGGGGGAGAGCTTACAAACCTCATACCCTGAAGTCAGCTTGTTATTTACAATTCTGAGTGATAATTTCACCTTATAGTTTTAAGTTAAATTTAATTAACTTGGATAGGAATCAAGGGGAGCTTGCAAACCTCATCCTGAAGTCAACTTGCAAATTAAAGTTAACTACAATTCTGAAATTCTCAGATTTTTGATTTAAACTGAATTTAATTAACCTGGATCAGACTTAAGGGGAGCTTGCAAACCTCACACCCTGTAGTCAACTTGTTAATTAAATTAACAACAATTTTCTATTAATACTTGTGTTTGTCATCATCAAAAAGGGGGAGATTGTTGGAACAAAATGTATGAACAACTCTCTTTTGGGTTTTGATGATAACAAAGTGTTAAAAAGAAAAATGGAATTGCTAATGCTTGATTCTAAGTGAGCAGAACCATGTTCTTAATGTAACACCCTAAGACCCCGACTTTAATTTAATAAATACCAAAAATATAAATAATGGAGATTAGGTGTTACGCATCCTCATTTATTATCGTTTCGTAGAACAAAGTCATAAACATTGCAGCGGAAAAATTCAGCATTCTTATTATAACAAAATCAAGTCTCAACATCCATAATTAATTCTTAAACTTAAAAATACTTCAAACATCAAAATGTAAAATCGAATAGCCAACCCGACCCTAGTGTTACATATCAGAGCTCGTATCGACTACATACTCATTCGACTACTAATAGAAGAGAGAAAACAGAATATGCCTCCGCCGCCACTTGCTGAATCGTCCCGCAACTAGTCTTCCTCAACCTGAGTGTCTGTACCCCAAGAGTACAGCCACCAAAACCACACAACAACAAGAAAGGGGTGAGAAAATACAACCATACATAGCTTTAGGAAATCATGTGCAATAATAGGAACATTAGTTATCGCATCCACCGTCATAGAACATCAACAATATTTTATTCTTCATTAGATTCTACATCTCATCGGCTCATGTTTATTACTCTTTCTTAAACACCAAGAACTAGCATCATCAATTAATATGCATATGGACACTTTCCTAAGACCTACATGAATGTGGTACCACACCTATCGTCGTCATAATTTGCCAGTGATATGTTACTGGACTTTCATCGTCATAGTTTGCCAGAGGTATATTACTGGACTTTCATCGTCATTGCATCTTCATAATTTCCTAGACACGACCTTATATGTATGCATGAGGACAGACTCATCAAGTAATAGATATTAACACACCAACAACAACTTACAACCATAGATGCAAACTCTTCATATTATGCACGACACCGGGACAAAACATATCGTCGTCATTCATATCATCATCATC
The DNA here is from genome assembly GCA_018208015.1 of Medicago ruthenica. NCBI lineage: Eukaryota > Viridiplantae > Streptophyta > Magnoliopsida > Fabales > Fabaceae > Medicago > Medicago ruthenica. The sequence goes on along the minus strand of CM031372.1, from coordinate 54,299,898 downwards.
ATCATTAGAAAACATCGTCATCATGAATATACATCGTCACTCACATCAATTACACATCATATTCACATCGTTAAATGCACATCATTAAACAACACCTCAATTACACATCGTCAAATAACCTATCATTCCACAAATTTTGAATCTACCAACTAGTATTGAATAAGAGATTTAAATAAACAAAGAGCAACAATTATGCATATCCAAGGGTAAGGAGTGATGCGGCACCAATAAGATTAGCTGGGAACAGAAATCGAGTAACAATTATACATAGCCTTAAACCGTTGAAAATTGTTGAATCTTGCTACTTCACGTTTTGATAGAACACACATGGTAGCATACCTAAATTCATCTATAGAATTCAAGTTACCTGATCTTTTAGCTTATATTGGGCAGCACAATGATAGCATAACTATTCAAGTACTTTTCAATCAATTCATTCTTATAAATTAAGGAAACTCACATATTAGTGTGCCATACTTTTAAGCATATCGAAAATCAATAGTTTTGAAATCATGAACTTATTATATTAAAACAAAACATACATATACATATACATCCTGGGATTGTATTTTAATATATATTTCTACTGGTATAATTGAAGGAAAGGACGCCGTAACTGAAACCTTATACCATATGCAGATGAAATCCAAATCGTATAGCATCTAAACAATGCAGTTAATTGAGTTCAAACGGAATTTACCACAAATTAATTAAAACCTGACATTATATTCCTCTAATTCTATGGTTTGTTACTCCCTTTTTCGTAAAACTCAAAAACACACACATAACCACAATTAAATCATGAATTTAACACATCAACATCATGAATTCATAGATATTAACATACCCAAAATCACAACAACAAATTAGGGCACGAAATTAACATGAAATCATTAAAAAAAATCATGGAAAACAATGGAAAACAAAACCCTTCACTACCCATATGGTCATAGAACCCTCATGGTGAATAGAGACTCCCCCCTTACCTCGATTCCTCAAGTCTCCGGTTTGGCTTGACTTCCTGAAGCTAGGTTTATTCTCTCTCTGACTCCCTTCTAATTTCCCAAACCCTTATTTGTATTTTATTGGCCAGCCGCTCTTCCTATAGTTTTTTTTCTCTTCTATTCACCATTTTTTTTTTGTTTTTCCCCTCCCCCACTTATTAAAAACCTATTTTCTACACCTCCTACTCTTTTCTATATTTTTTTTTAATTCTCTTTCTTTACTATTTTAAATTCTCGTATCACAAATTAATTCAACCATCTCAACATTTACATCACATTTCAAATAGAACAACATTAATAATAATATTCACCACACACACCTATTAAACTTTATTGGATTACTTAAAATAAAAAGTTGGGGTGTTACAACTCTCCCCCACTTAACAGATTTTTGTCCTCAAAAATTACCTGAGATAAATAACTCTGGATAAGATTCCTTCATCTTACTCTCCAGCTCCCACGTGATACTCTCTCCAGCAGGTCCTCCCCACGTTACCTTGACCAACGCGATCTCCTTGCCCCTTAATTTCTTCACCTTTCGGTCTTCTATTTTTAATGGTGAGGTCTCAATGGTCAAATTCTCCTTCACTTGCACTTCATCCATCTGAATTACGTGAGACGGATCGGGAACGTACTTTCGAAGTTGAGACACATGAAACACACTGTGAAGGTTTGAGAGTGCGGGTGGCAAGGCAATTTGATAGGCTACTACTCCAACTCTCTTTGTAATCTGATAAGGACCAATAAACCGAGGCGTAAGCTTCTTAGACTTTAACGCACGACCAACACCCGTCACCGGAGTGACCTTCAGAAACACATGATCCCCTTCTTGAAACTCCAATGGTTTCCTCCGCTTGTCATGATAGCTCTTCTGCCTACTTTGCGTAGCTTTCATCTTTGCTTGAATCATTTTAATCTTCTCGGTTGTCTGCTGTACAATCTCTGGTCCTAATACTGCGCTCTCTCCCGTCTCATACCAACACAACGGGGTTCGACACCTCCTCCCGTATAGGGCCTCAAAAGGCGCCATTCCGATGCTAGAATGGTAAATATTATTGTAGGTGAACTCAATCAGTGGTAGGTAAGCATCCCAACTCCCTCCTTGTTCTAAAACACAAGTTCTCAACAAGTCTTCAAAGGACTTGATCGTCCTCTCTGTCTGGCCGTCTGTCTGTGGGTGGTATGCGGAACTTAACTTCAATTTAGTCCCTAGAGCCTTCTATAAACTCTCCCAGAATCTTGAGGTAAACCTCGGGTCTCTATCTGAAATGATGCTTGAAGGGACGCCATGTAACTTAACTATTTGCTCAATATAAATCTCTGCTAGTTTCTGCAACGGGTAATTTAACCTTATTGGTATGAAATGGGCCGACTTGCTCAATCGATCCACTACAACCCATATGGTATCACTCCCTTTCGAGGTCTTCGGTAGGCTTGTTACAAAATCCATAGAAATGCTATCCCATTTCCACTCTGGAATGTTCAACGGTTGTAGCAACCCGGACGGTTTCTGATGTTCGATTTTTGATTTCTGACAAACCAAACATGAGTACACAAATTCAGCCACTTCCTTCTTCATGCCTGGCCACCAAAACATTTTCTTAAGATCCTGATACATTTTTGTAGCCCCTGGGTGTATACTCAGCCCACTCCTGTGACCTTCCTCTAGAATACTCCGTTTCAATTCTGGTATATCGGGCACACAAATTCTGTCCTTAAATTTCATAACCCCGTTCTTATCCATTCTGAAATTCGTCTCTTTTCCTTGGTTGATTAGCGTTAAGTGATTCACCAATTCCAAGTCGGACTTCTGCCCCTCTTTAATCTCTTCCACCACCGTACTTGTCAGTTTCAGCATACCCAACCTTACACTTCCCGGCGTCACTTCACAAACCAAACTAATGTCTCTAAACTGTTCAATCAACTCCATCTCCTTGACCATGAATGCTGACATGTGTATGACCTTCCTACTCAAAGCATCTGCGACTACATTAGCTTTTCCTGGATGGTAATTCAGCTCAAAATCATAATCTTTCAAGAATTCCAACCACCTTCGTTGCCGCATATTCAACTCTTTTTGGTCAAACAAGTATTTCAAGCTCTTATGATCACTAAACACCTCAAACCTTGATCCATACAAGTAATGCCTCCACACCTTAAGCACAAATACCACCGCTGCTAACTCCAAATCATGAGTCGGATAATTCTTTTCATGAATTTTCAATTGTCTTGACGCATATGCTACAACCCGTCCTTCCTGCATAAGTACACCACCCAAACCTCTATTAGATGCATCACAGTAGACCACAAATGACTTACTCGGCTGCGGTAGGATTAATACTGGTGCCGACGTCAACCTCTTCTTAAGTTCCTGGAAACTTTCCTCACATTGGTGATCCCACACATAAGCCTCGCCTTTTCGAGTCAATCGTGTCAAAGGCAATGCCAACTTTGAAAATCCTTCGATAAACCTTCGATAATAACCAGCCAAGCCCAAGAAGCTTCTTATTTCCGTAACCGATTTAGGGGCTTCCCATTGTAACACGGCGTCTACTTTGGATGGATCAACCGCTATTCCCTTACTAGAGATTACATGACCTAGGAAACTCACTTCGCGTAACCAAAATTCACACTTTGACATTTTAGCATATAACTTATTCTCTTTTAAGGTTTGCAACACAATTCTCAAATGTTCCGCATGCTCCTCTTCCGTCTTGGAATACACCAAAATGTCATCTATAAACACCACTACAAATCGATCCAAGTAAGGGTGAAAAATTCTATTCATATACTCCATGAACACTCCGGGGGCGTTAGATACTCCAAATGGCATCACAGAAAATTCATAATGGCCATACCGAGTTCGGAAAGCGGTCTTGGGTACATCTTCTGCCTTCACTCGAATTTGATGATATCCTGATCTCAAATCAATTTTACTGAACACACAAGCACCGGTCAGCTGGTCCATAAGGTCATCAATCCTGGGTAGTGGGTACTTATTTTTAATAGTAACTTTGTTCAATTGACGGTAATCCACACACAACCTCATACTGCCATCTTTCTTCTTAGCAAGCAACACGGGCGCACCCCACGGTGAAACACTAGGCTGGATAAACTTCTTCTCTAGTAATTCCTCCAGCTGTTTCTTCAATTCGCTCAACTCGGAAGCGGACATTCGATAGGGTGCAATTGACACAGGGCTAGTTCCAGGAACCAAATCTATGGTGAAATCCACCTCTCTCTCTGGTGGTAAATCACTAATGTCCTCCGGAAATACGTCTGGAAATTCACACACTATCGGTTGGATAGAATTTCTCGGCCCACCTTCCAACTTTAAAGAAGCAAGTAGCACGAAAACCTGCGCACCCTCTCTCAAAGATCTTTCCACTTGTACTGCAGTCACAAATCTAGAATTCTTCTCCTCTTCAGGCTCGGGGAAAAAAACAGTCTTAGAAAAACAATTGATGTATACCCGATTGAATTCCAACCAATTCATTCCTAAAATCACATCTAACTGCCTCAGGGTTAAACAAACCAAATCCATCCTAAAATGTTTCCCATAAATAGATAAGGGACAATTTTGACAAACTAATGTCGTGGTCATGGAACCACTGGCTGGGGTATCGATAACCATACTACCCGACATCGGTGTCATTACAAGATTCAACCGCTTTGCACAATCAAGGGAAATAAAAGAATGCGTAGCCCCAGTGTCAATAATAGCAATCAAAGGAGCATTGTTAATGAAACAAGTACCTCGAATCAAGGTTTCAGAACTGGGAACATCTTCTCCACTCAAGGAAAACACCTTTCCTCTATTCTGTTCCTGCTTCGGCTTTTGGCAGCGTGTACTGATATGCCCGGTCTCGCCACAGTTGAAACATTTAACAGCATTCTTACACTCATTCGAACGGTGACCTGCTTCTCCACAGTTGAAACACTTAGGCTTTGCACTCTGACAATCAATTGCCCGATGACCCAAAACCCCGCAGTTGAAACATCTCAGCGGAGGACGAACATCTCCCCCACTAGCTTCTTTCTCACCAGCACTTTTTTTCTGCTTTTCTTTATCAACTGGAATGCTATAAGGCTTATTGCGACCCTGGTCCCTCCCTTTCTTCTCACTCGCCGCTTTGTAATGATTGGTTCTTGCCTTGCTATCTCCTTCATAAATCCTACACTTATTGACCAACGTAGAAAAGTTACGGATCTCTTGGTAGCCAATAAATTGCTTCATTTCTGGACGCAACCCATTCTAAAACTTTAAGCACTTAGAAACTTCCGCCCCCACTGCATTGTAATGAGGACAATACCTGGACAGCTCCTCAAATTTCGCCGCATAATCTGCTACAGACATACTTCCCTGTTTTAGTTTGAGGAATTCGATTTCCTTTTGGTTACGAACATCAGCAGGAAAATATTTACCCAAAAACTCTTCTCTAAAGACTCCCCAGGTCACTGCTGTACCCGCAGCATCAAGCCTCTGACGGGTGTTTTCCCACCAGAACTCAGCCTCTTCTGCCAGCATATGTGTCGCCAGTCTGACCTTCTGTTCATTAGTACACACCATTACTCGGAAGATTCTCTCCACTCATTGTAACCATGATTGTGCCCCATCAGGATCATACCTTCCCTTGAAGGTCGGTGGATTGTTTCTCATAAACCTGTCCAGCCGAAGCTCCTCAGCTCCCCCTTGTTGGTTCTGTTGTCCCAGAATGGCAGCGTTAGCTTGTGCCATAGTCTGCGCCATTGCTGCCATAGCGTTAGCAATTGCCTGATCGTTCCTTCCAGCCATTCTTTAACTGCATCGTCAAAATCAGGCAAGGGATTAGTAATTAGACATCTACAGTGCTCAGCACAGAAGTTGCCTATTAGGGCAAAAACATTGTTAAAATCCTAGGCCGAATGGACCGACCTGCTCTGATACCAACTATGTAACACCCTAAGACCCCGACTTTAATTTAATAAATACCAAAAATATAAATAATGGAGATTAGGTGTTACGCATCCTCATTTATTATCGTTTCGTAGAACAAAGTCATAAACATTGCAGCGGAAAAATTCAGCATTCTTATTATAACAAAATCAAGTCTCAACATCCATAATTAATTCTTAAACTTAAAAATACTTCAAACATCAAAATGTAAAATCGAATAGCCAACCCGACCCTAGTGTTACATATCAGAGCTCGTATCGACTACATACTTATTCGACTACTAATAGAAGAGAGAAAACAGAATATGCCTCCGCCGCCACTTGCTGAATCGTCCCGCAACTAGTCTTCCTCAACCTGAGTGTCTGTACCCCAAGAGTACAGCCACCAAAACCACACAACAACAAGAAAGGGGTGAGAAAATACAACCATACATAGCTTTAGGAAATCATGTGCAATAATAGGAACATTAGTTATCGCATCCACCGTCATAGAACATCAACAATATTTTATTCTTCATTAGATTCTACATCTCATCGGCTCATGTTTATTACTCTTTCTTAAACACCAAGAACTAGCATCATCAATTAATATGCATATGGACACTTTCCTAAGACCTACATGAATGTGGTACCACACCTATCGTCGTGATAATTTACCAGTGATATGTTACTGGACTTTCATCGTCATAGTTTGCCAGAGGTATATTACTGGACTTTCATCGTCATTGCATCTTCATAATTTCCTAGACACGACCTTATATGTATGCATGAGGACAGACTCATCAAGTAATAGATATTAACACACCAACAACAACTTACAACCATAGATGCAAACTCTTCATATTATGCACGACACCGGGACAAAACATATCGTCGTCATTCATATCATCATCATCATCATTAGAAAACATCGTCATCATGAATATACATCGTCACTCACATCAATTACACATCATATTCACATCGTTAAATGCACATCATTAAACAACACCTCAATTACACATCGTCAAATAACCTATCATTACGCAAATTTTGAATCTACCAACTAGTATTGAATAAGAGATTTAAATAAACAAAGAGCAACAATTATGCATATCCAAGGGTAAGGAGTGATGCGGCACCAATAAGATTAGCTGGGAACAGAAATCGAGTAACAATTATACATAGCCTTAAACCGTTGAAAATTATTGAATCTTGCTACTTCACGTTTTGATAGAACACACATGGTAGCATACATAAATTCATCTATAGAATTCAAGTTACCTGATCTTTTAGCTTATATTGGGCAGCACAATGATAGCATAACTATTCAAGTACTTTTCAATCAATTCATTCTTATAAATTAAGGAAACTCACATATTAGTGTGCCATACTTTTAAGCATATCGAAAATCAATAGTTTTGAAATCAAGAACTTATTATATTAAAACAAAACATACATATACATATACATCCTGGGATTGTATTTTAATATATATTTCTACTGGTATAATTGAAGGAAAGGACGCCGTAACTGAAACCTTATACCATATGCACATGAAATCCAAATCGTATAGCATCTAAACAATGCAGTTAATTGAGTTCAAACGGAATTTACCACAAATTAATTAAAACCTGACATTATATTCCTCTAATTCTATGGTTTGTTACTCCCTTTTTCGTAAAACTCAAAAACACACACATAACCACAATTAAATCATGAATTTAACACATCAACATCATGAATTCATAGATATTAACATACCCAAAATCACAACAACAAATTAGGGCACGAAATTAACATGAAATCATTAAAAAAAATCATGGAAAACAATGGAAAACAAAACCCTTCACTACCCATATGGTCATAGAACCCTCATGGTGAATAGAGACTCCCCCCTTACCTCGATTCCTCAAGTCTCCGGTTTGGCTTGACTTCCTGAAGCTAGGTTTATTCTCTCTCTGACTGCTGCTTCTTTTCTCTATTCCACGTTTTGCCAAAACTCCCTTCTAATTTCCCAAACCCTTATTTGTATTTTATTGGCCAGCCGCTCTTCCTATAGTTTTTTTTCTCTTCTATTCACCATTTTTTTTTGTTTTTCCCCTCCCCCACTTATTAAAAACCTATTTTCTACACCTCCTACTCTTTTCTATATTTTTTTTAATTCTCTTTCTTTACTATTTTAAATTCTCGTATCACAAATTAATTCAACCATCTCAACATTTACATCACATTTCAAATAGAACAACATTAATAATAATATTCACCACACACACCTATTAAACTTTATTGGATTACTTAAAATAAAAAGTTGGGGTGTTACACTTAATGTTTGGTATTTAACATTGGTTTTGGAAGAACAAGCAAAGAGCAAGAAGGAAAGCATAGAAGCCAGTGTTGCAAGTTTGAAGCAAACCTGTGTCTGAAGGCAGCTTCTGAAGATTGAGTCTGAAGGTGCGTCTGAAAGCAGCTTCTGAAGGCAGCCTCTGAAGACTAAGTCTGAAGTTCAACGAAAGTCAACGTCTGAAGACTGAGTCTGAAGGTCAACAAAAGTCAACGTCTGAAGAAGTGCGTCTGATGAACAGTGCGTCTGAAGGGAGAGTCTGATGAAGGGTGCGTCTGAAGACCTGAGTCTGAAGAGAGCTTCTGATGAACAGTTCCTGAAGAAGCTTCTAAAGTCTGACTCTCAAGGAAAAGCAACTGTCACTGTCAGCATTAAATGCCTGCAATGTCAGAACAGCTCAATGGAACAGTTGCCTCCCCCAAAGAAACATTCTCCAGCTTTTAAGGAAAACTATTCAAACTTTGTGTGCTCTGTTTTCTGCTCTTACGCACACAATTTCAGCTGGACATAGCCTCTACTTTGCAACGGCTCTTTGCTGGATTTTTGTCAAATCTCAATAGCTCTTTTACCCTCTATAAAAGAGTGAAGATTTGAAGAAGAAACACAAGACTTTGTACAGAAATACAAGACTGCAAAAACCAGAAAGTTAATACTCTGTTTTACGTGTCTGTCATCAAACAACTTAGGAATTCTTACAAACTTGTTTATCTTAGAATTCCTTAAGTGTATAGTCTCATCTGAATTGTATTTTGTGAACACCACTGATAGTATATCAAGTGTTCAACTCAAACTATTTTTCTGTTGTAAAATCTGTTTGAACCCAAAGTCTCTAGCCTGTGTGCTGAGCAACCAGAAGTCTCTTTACTTTGTGTATTGAGCAATTAGAAGTCTCTTAGCTATGTGCTTTGAGCAGGGAAGTCTCTTACTAAGTGTTTGAGCATAAAAGTCTCTTAACTTTGTGTTTTGAGCATAGAAGTCTCTTAACTTTGTGTTTTGAGCATAGAAATCTCTTGCTAGGTGCTTGAGCATTGGAAGTCTCTTAACTTTGTGTTTTGAGCAATTGTAATCAGTTGATTATAGTTCAAATCCCTTGTAAGTGACAGGGGGACTAGACTACTTCCAGTTTGTGGAAGGAACTAGTATAAAAACTCTTGTGTCTTTCTTTCCCTCTCTCATTTACTTTATATCCGCTGTATAAATAACTCTGAAAATAGTTCAGAATTGATCATTATCAAAATCTGAACTTAACCAAAGTTTTTGAGAAAGAAAAGAATTTACCCACACAATTCAACCCCCCTTCTTGTGTGTTTTTCTCACCTTCAAACATAAAATCCTAAAGACTTCAGCTCAAGCTCCTGAAGTAGGTGGGTCCTCGGAATCTGAATGTGCACCAGAGAATGAATCCATAAACATCTTCTTCCCTTTAGAATCCTGGCTGAGCAATGCATCCTTTCGCTGAAGTAAGTCATCCTTCTCAATCATCCTTTGGTTTTGGATGAAAAGCTCATGATCCTTCTGTGCTAGCTTTCCTTTCAAGGTCTCGTGTTCACGCTCAAGCTCTTGGTATCTCCTCTTCAAGTCTCCTTTTCTTGCCTTTCCTTGGTTAATTGCTCATGAAATTCTTCCTTGGTGTCAAAGGGTATGGGTAAAGACGTTGGTGGGATGGTGGAGGACAAGTATCTGGGTAAATGGTAAGGTAGGCCAAAGCTCATGGTTCTATCAATAACCCACTGCGTATAAGATTCGTACACATAATCTAATTTCTTCCCCAACTGGCTTCTATTGAGTCTGCGGATGGCACTCCAAGCTTGTGCGAACCTTTCTCTTCTGTTTGAGTGATCTTCATGGTTAAGATAGAACTCATTAGTTAAGGCAAGGTTGTTTGGTTTAGTTTTCATTGGGTAACCAAATTGTCGTCGGGCAAGTAATGGGTTGTAGCTAATTCCACCACACATACCCAAAAGAGGTACGTTGGGGTATTCACCACATCTAACAATAATCTTTCCCATGTCACTAGCTGCCTGGTACCAAACTATGTCAGATGGGTCAAGGGTCATGATTCTATGAGACCAAGAGAGTTTTTCAACATTGGCTTTGAAGGCATGGGATTGAGGTAGATGGAAGATAAACCGTTGGTAGAGCAAGGATGCACAACAAAAGATGGTTCCACGGCCAGCGTGGGTTCGGTCATGGATGGAGTGGTAGGTATCGGCTAGTAGTGTAGGTACGGGTTTTTGGTAAGGAAGATTTTGATGGCATTAATGTCGACGAAGTTGTCAACATTTGGGAAAAGTATGAGGCCATATATGAGTAGGGCTAGGATGGAATGGATTGCACGAGTACTAGCTACTTCGGCAAATATAGAGGCTTGTTGGTAGAGGAAATGGGTGGGTAGACCCTGAAGGCCTCCTTTGAAGGTGATGTTTGCTTGGATGAGGGAGGTTTCGAGGTGAAGGGCAGCTGCAATATCGGAGGGTCTAGGGACAGGTTCAAGGCCGTGGAACGGTATCTTGTCAGGCATGGGTAAACCAACCAGGTATGAATATTCCGCAAGTGTAGGGACGAGCTGGTAGTCGGGAAATGTGAAGCAATGATACTGAGGATCATAGAATTGGACCAAGGTCTCTAGACATCCTTCCTCAACATCTACTCTAAGGATATTAAGCAACTTTCCATGATGAGCTTGAAAATCAATTGGATCGCTTACTAAAGATCCTAGCTCCCTTAATCTTGACAAATCTAGTTTTTTGAAAAGATACTTCTTAGTGCTTCTCCGTGGAATGTCCATATCTACGATGTTTACAAAAAGCTTGTTTAAGTCCTTCGATAATTTGAATGTCCATATCTTATGCATGGATGCATGTATGCATGATTATGCTAAAGAGTGGAGAAAACATGGCGAGGTTAAGTCCACAATGTTGGAGCGGAGGGTAAATACGCCGTTTGGTAAGGACTATGGTTTCACATGTACCTGTATCACGGGTTCTACCAAGTTCCCAAATTCATTGACCATTTCTGAATGTTGTCGTGTTACGGGACTACTCTCGGTCCAACGACGTTCGTAGGAAAGTCTCGTTTGAGTGTAGTATCGCGTATCAACCAATTCAAGACTACTCTTGATTAGCCACCGCACTACGTCCTAAAAGGCCAAGATGGGTTAAAGGTAACTCCAAAGGTCCTCAACTTCATAGGTCACTTGGAAATAACAATGCCGAACACGACTACTCATGCCAACATAGTAATACTTCCAAGATTCCTCCATTGAGTGGGGTTATCACATGTGCCACATCCGAAACTCACTCTCGGAAAGACACTTTGATTATACCACCATCCTATCTTATGTTTCCCTCAAGTCCGGGTGTAGGACTTATCTCACCACTCACGTAAAAAGATAAACATTTAAGCACATATTTACAATGAAAATAAAGCATTAAGATAAAGAAAAGCAAGATAGGTTTAACCCACTTAGGACATTGTCCCTAGTGAAGTCGCCATTTTTCTGTCGCGGTGATTTTTGGACATCAAGCTATTAATTAGCGTTGACTCACAATTTTAAGTTCACCACCGATATTTTATTTTTCCGAGGAAAAGGGAGAAAGTTCGAAAAATACCCTATTTTTTGAGAGATCAAGGTCCGGGGGTTGGTTACGAAAAGGGAAGGTATTAGCACCCTAAACGTCTATAGTACTCTATAGGAACCTCTTGTTTATCTTTATCTTTATGTTAAATTGATTATTTGTTTGTAAATACATGCCTAAGTGTAAAAAAAATTAAAGAGATGAGTTTAAAAAAAAAAAAAAATTTTTTTGTTATTTTGTTGATTTGGAAAGACAAAGTCTTTTGCCTACGTACCCGAGCGGGATCAAAATCACGTAGTTCGGGGTAAAAAACCGAGTGATTTGTTTTGATTGATTTTAAAGTTTGAAAATATTTTGAGAAAGATAAGAGGACGGAAAGGCATAGAAGAAATAAAATGTGGGTTTGATTGATTTTAAAGTGAAGCAAAAAAGTTTAAGTAATTAAAGATTGATTAAAATTTGATTAAGGAAGAAAAGATACTTGGTTTGAAATCCAAGGTTGAATTTTTGAATTTTTGATTATATGACATGTTTTATTGATTTTGACTATTTGACTTTTTTTTGAAAATTTTGATTAATTCCTCAGGTCCAGAGACTAAAGTATGCTTAGATAATCTAAAGCGCACCGGATCCCTCAAAATGACGTTGGATCAAGTGAGGGTCCTTTTTCTCGGATACGGTCATTATTATATTTTTATCGTCCTCGACATAAAGCGGAAAAAATAAATGTGGTGTCGGTGCGATATTCTCATTTATATTTACATTGTTCCTAAATACATTCTATAAAAAATAAAAAAAAATGACCAAATAATAAATAAAACTAAAATTGCAAATGCCTTAAGGTAAATATGCTAAAAATAAATAAAGAAAGAAATAATAATGCATGAAATGCAAGATAAAAAATAATTATGTTGCATGAAATAAATAAAGAAAATAAAATGCATGAGGTGCTGGAAAAATAAATAAAAGTGCAAGAAAATAAATAATTGAAAAATAAGCTAAGCTAAAAAGGAAGGAAAAAATGCATAAAAAATAAACCAATGCTAAATAAAAATGGCAAAAAATAAATAAATAAGTAAAATAAAATAAAATGGCAGAAAGCAATAAATGCAAAAAAAATAAAGATGTAAAGAAAAAATAAATAAAAAAAAGTGCAAGAAATAAAGGAAACAAAGAAAATTAAAATAGAAGAAAGGGAGGGTGCAGGAAGCAGAAAGGGGGGTGCAATTAGCAAGCAGAAAGAAGAAGGAAGAGAGGCAGAAGTTGGGCCACGGGTTCAGTCCAACTGGGGACTTATAAAACCAAAATTATGGTTTTTTTATCCCATTTCTCCCTTTCTCCTCTCTCTTCACTTCCTCTCTCTCTAAAAAATTTCTCTGACCTTTCTCTAAATTTCTCTGCCGTCGATTTTTTAAAATCTTTTCAGAAAAAGTCAAGATCTGAGTTTGAAAACCAAAGAAGTGAGAACTACCTTGGCCTTTTCGTTCGGCTTGTTTGTGATCTTTGATTTGAGTTCGGTTTTGAGGTTGATTTTGGGTTCGGCCTTGCTCTTATGAACTTTGTTTGGCTTCGGTTTGTGATTTGTGATTCAGTGGTCTTGGTTTTAGAATTTGATTTTGTGGTTTCTGCTTATAGTTTGTGATTCAGTTTATGTGGTTATGACAATTTCAATTTGTGATTTGGGTTGTGATTCTGACTCTGTGATGTTTGATTTCGAAAAAGAGAAAGGGAAAAAAATTTAGGGTTGTGTTGGTGGTTTGTGGTGACTCTATGGTGGTTGGTGGTGGTTCTGTGGTGACTGATTATTCTCTGACTCTATTACTGACTGATCATTGGTACCCGTAAATAGTACAATAAATGTACTATTTATAGGCCCAAAATAGGGTTAGGATGAAAAGGACAAAAATACCCCTTGGGGTCTGGACTGAAAATTGGACTAAAATGATTAAAAATAAAAAATAAAAAAAATAACACAAAAAAAAAAGAAAATATAAAATGAAAATAAATTAGAATGAAAAAGAAAAACTAAAAATAAAAATTTTAAAAATAAAATAAAAATAAAATAAAATAAAATAAAAGTAAAATAAAAGGAAAAAAAATAAAAATAAAACGGTCGCCTTCGGAACAAAAATGGGGTATTTTAAAATATCTCTCTGCCAAAATTTCGTCTGAAACAACCAGAATTTCTAGCTTAAAAAGACGAGAGAAACAAATGGAAAGTGGGTCTAAAATGAGGTATGACAGGAGTCATTCCGATTGGAGTCTTGTATGCAAATAGAGCATCATCAAGCTTGATTGACCAATCTTTTCGAGAGGTTGAAACAATTTTTTCTAAAATTGAGTTGATCTCTCTATTTGAGACCTCAACTTGGCCACTTGTTTAGGGGTGGTAAGGTGTCTCAGCTTTGTGCCTCACTCGAAACTTTTCTAGGAGTTTTCAAAATGCTTAGATATGAAGTGAGACCCTCCATCGCTTATAACCACCCTTGGCACCCCAAAGGAAAAATAAATTTTTTGAAAAGCTTGACAACACCTTGTGCATCATTTGTAGGAAAGGCAATTGCCTTGATCCATTTGGACACATAGTCAACTGCCACCAAAATGTATTGATTTCCGAAAGAAGAGGGAAACGGTCCCATGAAATCAACACCCCACTCGTCAAAAACCAGATTGAAGAATTTTGAACAATGATGGGCACCAGAAACCAGATTGAAGAATTTTGAAAGATGTCTTTTGAGAGCTGGCGTGGCCACCATAAGAAGAAGAGTTACAATGGTTAAGAATGTCACTTACCTCATTTTCGGAAATGCACCTTTTGAATACCCCATCTGATCTTCTTTTGAAGTGGAAAGGCTCATCCCAATAATAGTGCTTGAGGTCATGGAAGAACTTCTTCTTTTGTTGATAATTGAAAACCGGGGGTAACACCCCTGTTGCAAGGTAGTTCACAAAATCTGCATACCAAGGTGTGTTAGTTTGCACCAATGAGAAGAGACGATCATCTGAGAAGGAATCATCAAGCGACAACTCGTTCTCATTAGGCTCCCTAAGACGAGACAAATGATCAGCCACAACATTTTTTGTACCCTTTTTATCCCTTATTTCAAGGTAAAACTCTTGTAAGAGTAAAATCCATCTGATCAACCTCAGTTTGGCATCTTTTTTATTCAACAAATATTTTATTGTCGAGTGATCTGTGTAAACAATGATTTTAGATCCTATAAGATATTGCCGAAATTTTTCAATTGCATAAACTACCGCTGGCAACTCTTTTTCAGTTGTGGCAAAGTTCATTTGTGCCTCGTCTAATGTTTTGCTTGCATAATAAATAGCAAGCACCTTTTTCTCTTTTCTTTGACCCAACACCACCCCAACCGCAAAATCACTCGTGTCACATATTATTTCAAAAGGAACACTCCAATCTGGTGGTTACATGATTGGGGCCGTGGTCAAAGCATTCTTCAACCTGCAAAAAGCTGTATGACAAGAATCATCAAAAACAAATACCACATCCTTAAGGAGCAGGCTTGTTAGTGGCTTGGTAATCATGGAAAAATCCTTTATAAACCGGCGGTAAAAACCTGCATGTCCTAGGAAACTTCTTACTTCTTTGACCGAGGTAGGAGGTGGCATTTCTTCTATGATTTCAATTTTTGCTTTATCAACCTCACACTAGTATAGAAAACACTTTTTAAATCGGGTGAAAATGCCTTCTTTCACCATGATATAACATTTTTCCCAATTAAGCACAAGGTTCACTTTTTCACATCTCTCTAGGACTTTTTCTCGGTTAGCCAAACAGTTATTAAAACTTGTTCCATGCATAGAAAAATCATCCATAAAAACTTCCATTATGTTTTCAACAAAATCTGAAAAAATTTACATCATGCATCTTTGTAAAGTGGCTGGAGCATTGCAAAGACCAAAAGATATCCTTCTATAGGCATAAGTACCCAAAGGACAAGTAAAAGTTGTTTTTTCTTGGCCATTAGGATGAATGGGTATTTGGAAAAATCCAAAATAACCAACCAAGTAGCAAAAATGCGAATGTTTTGCCAATCTTTCTAGCATTTGATCAATAAAAGGGAGTGGAAAGTGATCTTTACGGGTTGCTTTGTTAAGCTTCCTATAATCGATGCACATTTTCCAACACGTGACAGTTATAGTAGCAATGGATTCATTTTTCTCATTTTTAATAACTATAAGAGCACCCTTTTTAGGTACTACTTGAACTGGACTAACCCATTTACTATCATAAATTGGATAAATAACCCTAACTTCTAGGAGTTTTAAAACCTCTTTTTTCAACTCTTCTTTCATATTGGGATTTAACCTTCTTTGATGTTCAATGGAGGGTTTATAGTCCTTTTCAAGTAGTATCCTATGCATGCACAATGAGGGATTTATTCCCTTAATGTCCTCAATGGTATACCCTATGTCTTTAGGATATTTTTTGAGAATATTAAGTAATTTTTCATTTTCACCCTCATTTCAGTTTGCCTTGACAATAATAGGATATGAAATTCCTGGCAGGACTGGTTCTGAACTGTAAAACAAAGTAGTAAAGAGTACAATAGTTCAGAAGTAGAATAACAGAAATAAAGGACAGAAAGTAAAATGGCACAGATGATTTGTTAACCTAGTTCGGTGACAACCACACCTACATCTGGAGGCTACCAAGCCAGGAAGGAAATCCACTAAATAGTATCAATTCGAAGTCCTATGACAACAGCCCCTGTTTCACAGCCTTCGCACTTAATCACTACCCATATAGATTTCAACCTAGGAACTCCAAGACCTGAGACCCCTCTCACTTCCCTCAGTCAATCACTGCCCCAGTGATTACCAGACTCTAACAAATCAAACAAAGATGGAGACACTCTCCTAAAAACTCATCACTTTTGCTTAAAAGCTTCAAGTGAATTACAACTTAATAAAAAACAACCAACTCTAAACACTTGAGTGGTGTAAAAAACAAAGCACAAAGCTTACAGACTCAACACCTAAAAACACTATATTAAAACTGACTCAGTTGAGTTGATTTTCCTCAATGACAGCGTCCTCTATTTATAGCTTCAGCAGCAACATAATTCTTGAATCAAATCTTCTTCAAAGATATATTCCCAGAATTCTTTAGAAGCAAATAGAAGCACTTATTATTTCAGAAATATATTTTCCAAAGATTTCTTTGAAAATATATTCACAAATAATTGAATCCAATCTTTAGAAAATATCTTGCGAAATTATTCTTTCTTCTGGAAACATCAGCTTGGAGAATTCTTCAATTAAATCTTCAAAAGACTATGTGAGAAAAAATAACAGCTCCAAGTCACAAGAAAGAACACAGCTTCTGAACGCAGAAAATGTGCTTCTAAAATGCAGCTTCTGATGAACAGTTCAGCTTCTGATGACCAGTTCAGCTTTTGATGAATAGTTCAGCTTCTGATGAACACCCAGTCAGCTTCTGAAGTTCTGCTTCCAGCTTCTGAAGACGCACAACTTGAGATTTCAGTTTCTGAAGCACATATTGCTTGTACATTTGATTTTAGCAAACATGAAGCCAACAACCAAATATCCAACAATCTCCCCCTTTGGCAAATTTTTGGCTAAAATCAATTTGAGCACATAGAGATACAACAAGCAAATAACCATGAAGAACATAACACAAATGTAGCAATAACAGAGTCAGCAGCGGATGATTCACTACATTTCACACATACAACAACAACTTTTGAGGACACACACTCCCCCTGAAACACTACAGCTACTAAAACAGATCATCTTCCAATTCTGAACTTAATCAGAAAATACTTCCAGATCAGGAACCACATATTCTCCCCCTGAAACAGATCATTCAGGACCAAACATAAACTCTTACTCCCCCTGAACTACTGAACAGCTTCTGAAACAACTATACCTTTCTCCCCCCTTTTTAGCCAAACAATTTTGACAAAACAACCATGAAAATACCAGGAGCAGAGAAAACACAGAGGAAAAACAGAGGAGAGAAACAACAGATACAGACCAGATCAAACAGAGGAAAAACAAACACAGAGGATATAACTATCCATCACAGAACAACTGTAACACCCATATTAAGATTGCCTAGGATCTTATACGAGTATTAAAATTTCGTACTGGATACATTAATTTACAATATTAAAAGTTCATTCAGAATATTACATCACATAGTAATATTACATCCAAAGTTTATACAACCATCTCACTGATACATGTACATCATAAGTACAACAACATATTACAGATAAACTGTAAAACATATAAAATTAGCACGATCAGTCCAAAGCTTTCTTCTTACCCTTGTTGCGTGCTGCCTGAGAACCTGCCTGTGAACCTGCACCAGAAGGAATGGGATGAGACATAATGTCTCAGTGAGCTCTACCCAACCTACTGTTGGCAACCACAGGGAACCTAGGGTCGCCATGCCTACCTTGGCAATCTAGGGGAAATACTATGATCGCCAAGTCTTTAATTCTATCCCCAAGGATATCATCCGCCTATAACTATAACTGTAATCTACCTGTAACTGTAAATCTACCTGTAACTATACTATAACTATGACACATAATGCATATAAACAGTTTTATGTTAGCTATTAGCGTTGAACAATATTATCTGAGTTCATTTTACGGAGTGCGGTCCGGGTGGAGTAACCCTGAAGTACATCTCCCTATGACCCGGTGAAATTCCTATCATATCAGGCTAACACCGGACTCCACTATGAATTTGCATGTGGACAACCCTCTCGGTGAAGTCCCATCCGGCGTATCCGGGAGTCTGCTGAACATGCCTATGACTGTGATATATTATTCTTTAACTTTTACAAATAAACATGCATATCTGTTACTGTAATCATATAATAACTATCCTGTAACACTTAACCTATAACACATGGTTCTTGACTTATCGTTCTCATAAGCCACCTATTAACTGTTGGAGAACCAACTCTATAAGCTTGTCTGAAACTTTGATTGTCGAGACGTTTCTATTACCCTTGTATTCTAAACTGAATACATCTATAACCTTGTTTACCTAAAGTAGGTCCTTGACTTATCAGAGTCGTATGCCTTACTCTCATACTCTTAATTCTTGTTTTCCTATCAAGGATTCGACATATCGTTGTCATATGCCGCTATTAGATCTTACCTATTCATTTAACCTTAGTTCATAGATTTTCCAAGCCTTGCGTAATCCTTGCTCCTATACTTTCTCAACCATTGGAGGCCTTTAGGATGAGTTAAAATGGTGGTTAATGTTTCTAAAATGTATTAGGAGAAAACAATTGCAAAAAGCCACGCCCACGCGCACCAGAACCCCCAGAACAGCTCATCTGTCTTGAGCTATTCTGGTTTGGTCGCTACAAGCGACAGGCTGGTCGCTACAAGCGATGGTAGGCAGTGCCAAAAAGCTGTCTGGTCGCTATAGCGACGGCTGGTCGCTGTAGCGACCATGACAGTACATGACTTGATCAAAAACGTGTTTTTCTACCATTTTTGCTCATTCAAAGTTACCCAAGCTTCCCAACCATGCTAGGAATGATTTTCTATCACAAAATAACAGTTTTAAACATATATGAGCAAGGAATTAGCAAGCAAGGATTTAGGGTAAAAACTCTATAACTTTACCTATGATGCAAAACACATGAAACTCACTCTAGGAGGGTTCTAAAACCCAAGAGAGCTCACCTATAACTGGTAATTAGCTGGCTAAGCTCCAAACCAAAAACCTCCACTGGTGAAAACCTCCTTTCCTTGGTTTTTCCTTAGCTTATCTTGTTCCAAGTTTTTCCAAGACTTTGATTGCTTGAGTTACACGAGTTTTGGAAGAAATTGATGGATTAAGGGTTGTTGAAGGTGAGGGGCGAAAATCTAGAGAGAGAGGGGAGAAATTTTCTGATTTCTAGAGAGAGGAATTTTGTGATAAATATGAGAAAAACTCATATTTATCCATTTTAGTCCTTGTCTCTATAATTACTATTATGTCATTCCAATACGTTTAATTCCTATAATACTATTAAATGTCTCGCTTAAGCGGGATATTACACTCTACCCCCCTTAAAAGAAATTTCGTCCTCGAAATTTAGAAATTACCTGTAAATAGATGCGGATAATTCTCTTGCATCTCTGATTCTAGCTCCCACGTAGCTTCGCCGTAGGGAGAACCTTTCCATATAACTTTAACAATTGGAATCTCTTTGTTTCTCAATGCCTTGACATCACGTTCAATAATCCGTTCCGGTTCTGGCCGAAAAGTCAAATCCGATCTCAAGTCGATGGTTTCCAACTCTACTGGTTGAAAAGGATCTGGAATGAACTTCCTTAACTGAGAAACATGGAAAACATCATGTAATCCTGACATAGCCGGTGGCTGAGCCAGTTGATAAGCTACTGAACCGACACATTTAAGTATCTGAAATGGCCCAATAAATCTTGGACTCAATTTCTTTGTCCTGTAAACACCTCGTAATCCCAACTTAGGGGTAACTTTCAGGAAAACATGATCTCCCACTTCGAACTCTAGAGGTCTTCGCCCCTTGTCCGCATAACTCTTCTGTCGACTCTGAGCAGTTCTGATTTTATCCTGAATGGATTCAATCTTTAAAGTGGTCTCCTGAATAATCTCAGGTCCCAGAATACTTTTATCTCCAACCTCTGACCAACAAAGTGGTGTCCTACACCTTCTGCCATACAATGCCTCATAAGGTGCCATTCCAATACTAGAATGGTAACTGTTATTATAAGAAAATTCAATTAAAGGCATATGATTATTCCAACTTCCTCTATCCTCTAAAATACATGCACGTAGCATATCCTCTAATGTCTGAATAGTTCTCTCAGATTGACCATCTGTTTGAGGATGATGGGACGTACTCATCTTTAACCTCGTTCCTAAAGCCCTCTGAAAAGCTTTCCAAAAGTGAGAAGTGAAAATAGGATCTCTATCTGAAACAATACTGGTTGGAACACCATGCAGTTTCACAATCTCTGCTATGAACAATTCTGCATACTGAGCAGCCCTGAATGTAGTCCTAACCGGTAAAAAGTGAGCAGACTTAGTTAACCGGTCGACAACTACCCAAATTAAATCATGTCCTCGTTGAGTTCGAGGTAACCCTGTAACAAAATCCATAGATATCTCTTCCCATTTCCACTGAGGGATTTCCAATGGTACTAGCATCCCTGCAGGCCTCTGATGTTCAATCTTTACTTGTTGACACACAATACATCGCGATACAAATTCCACAATCTCAGTCTTCATCCCCGGCCACCAATAATCCTTCTTTAAATCTTGATACATTTTAGTGGTACCCGGATGGATACTAAAACTACTCTTGTGTGCCTCTTCCAAAATTAACCTTTTCAAATTAGCATCATTGGGAACACAAACCCTACCTTCAAACAGCAGAGTACCATCCGATGCCCTCGAAAACTCTGATTGTCCAATCCTCCTCTGAAGATCCATATCCGATTCTTGAGCCTATGCGATCCTGGACCGCAAATCACAAGTGACCTCTAATCTTTGCAACAAAATGACATTGTTCAACTCTGTGACATTGAGATTAAGATCTCTAAATTTCTCGTACAAACCACAAGTGTGCATCAACACTTCTGCTCTCATCAAGGATTTCCTGCTCAAGGCGTCAGCAACTACATTCGCCTTTCCCGGGTGGTACTTTAACTCAAAATCAAAATATTTTAAGTATTCCATCCATCTCCTTTGCCTCATGTTCAATTCCCGTTGATCGAACAAATACTTTAAACTTTTGTGGTCATTGAACAAGTCGAACTGTGCTCCATATAAATGGTGCCTCCATACTTTCAAAGCAAAAACTATCGCTGCCAACTCGAGGTCATGAGTAGGGCAATTCTCCTCATGAGATTTAAGTTGCCGAGAAGCATAAGCTATTACATTCCCTTCCTGCATGAGCACACTACCCAGCCCCTTAGAGGACGCATCACAATAAACAACATATTTCTTCTCGGGATCCGGTATTGCTAACACTGGGGCCTTGGATAATTTCTCCCTCAAGGTCCGGAAACTTTTCTCACAATCTTCGTCCCAGACGAAAGGCACATCTTTTCTCGTGAGGCGTGTCAAAGGCAACGCAATCTGTGAAAATCTCATAATAAATCTTCGGTAGTAACCTGCTAAACCCAAAAAACTCCGAACTTCAATCACATTCACTGGTCTGGCCCAATTAAGGACAGCTTCGACTTTAGATGAGTCTACTGACACTCCTCCTTTAGAGATAACATGACCCAAAAACTAGATTTCCGACAACCAAAATTCACATTTGCTGAATTTTGCATATAACTCATTTTCTCTGAGAATGTCCAAAACAATCCTCAGATGTTGGGCATGTTCCTGTGAGTCCTTTGAATAGATCAAAATATCGTCAATGAAGATTACCACAAACTGATCCAGGTAAGGCTGAAAAATTCTATTCATGTAGTCCATAAACACTGCTGGAGCATTAGTCACTCCAAATGGCATAACCAGGAATTCATAATGTCCGTAACGTGTTCTGAACGTCGTCTTGGACACATCTGACGATTTGATGCGAATCTGGTGGTATCCTGATCTGAGATCAATCTTTGAAAATACTGCTGCTCCTTTGAGCTGATCCAAAAGATCATCAATCCTCGGGAGTGGATACTTATTCTTAATTGTTACTTTATTCAGCCGACGGTAGTCGATACACAATCTCATACTACCATCCTTCTTCTTAACCAAAAACACTGGTGCACCCGAAGGTGACACACTGGGCCTGATAAAATGTTTCTGAATTAAGTCTTCTAACTGAGACTTCAATTCCTTAAGCTCCGACGGTGACATTCTATACGGCACCACAGATACTGGCTCTGATCTTGGGATGAGATCAATAGAAAACTCAACTTCTCGTTCTGGGGGTAAATTGATTATCTCTGAAGGAAAGACATCTAGATAATCACTGACAATAGGAATGTCACTGGGACTCAGCTCTGATTCTGAAGTCACAGTAACCATTATATAAAAACCCCTATCCTGAGCACACATAAGCTGGGTGAGCTGATGAGTGCGATTAATTAATTCTGATAACGCCACACCTTCAGTCGTATCTTCTGTAGGCATAAAAATACACTTTTCCGCACATCCAATGTATACATTATTAGCAGAAAGCCAATCCATTCCTAGGATCACATCAAGTTGTATCATGGGAAGACACACCAAATCTATGTAGTATGTCTTGCTAGATACAGTGATTGGGCAATTCTCACATATAAAACTAGCTACAACTCCACCTTCTGTAGCGGTAGATACCGTCATAGGAGGAATCAACGGTGACATAGATAACTGTAATGTTTCTACACACTTGTATGAAATAAAGGAACATGTTGCACCACAATCAAAAAGTACTTTAACTGGATTCTGGCCTAGATAACACATACCAGCAATTAAGTCTTCATTGGCCAAAGCCTTCTGGCCATCAAGGGAATACACCCTGCCTTTACTTGTAGTAGTACCTTCAGCTCCACTCTTACTTTTTCTTTCTGGACAATTTGCAAAAACGTGCCCCGGCTGCCTACACCCGAAACACACACCTGTACGTCCCATGCATTCACCGTAATGTAATTTCCCACAATATTTACAAGTAATACTCGCCTGTGGTGAAAACAACTGTTTGCCCCTCTTAGGTGAGCCCTTAGGCTTATTCTCTTGGTACCTATCTTGGAACTTGCCCTTTCTCTTTTCAAATAATGCAGCTTTCTCTTTAGCGGTCTTGGCAAAACCCGCTTCAGCAACCAAACTGTCGTGAACCATTTCATCATAGCTGGTATTCCATTGAAGGCTCACTCCTGTATCAATTTCACCTCTCAACCCACGCCTATACTAATTCATCTTCCAGTTCTCATTACCGGCATACTCGTTGTGAGAGGAGTAGTATGACAACTGTTCAAACTTTTTAGTAAACTCAGTGACTGACATGCCACCTTGTTTCAACTCAAGGAACTCTTGTTCTTTCTTTACTTTATATGACATCGGTATATACTTCTCTAGCATTGCTTCCTTGAAGCTATCCCAATTAATCTCAATGTCATTTGCTATCATTCTGCGTTGAGCAGATTCCCACTGTCGCGTCGAATTTCGGATATCAAGCTATTGAGGAGCATTGAATCACGAATTTTAAATCACGACTGAACTTTTAATTTTTTGGGGAGAAAAGGAAAAAAGTTCAAAATTACCTTTAAATAAGAGATTTTAGATTCGAGAGTCGATTATGCGAGGGGAAGGTATTAGCAGCCCTCACATCCGTTGTACTCAACGGGAACCTCTTAGTCAACTTAGGCTTAGAATGTTTTCAAAGTTTTGCTTGCGTGCTTGAATATATAAAAGGGAAAAAGAAAATATGATAAAAAGGAAAAAAGATAAAATATGATGAAGGGGAAAAAGAAAGTTTTTTATTAAAGGGCTTGACAAGATATGAATCCTGCTCCTACGTATCTCCTGATGCAATGGAGAATTCAAAGCGTACGTAGTTCTTTGCAGGGTAGAAAAAATTTGTATGTTGGTTCGTTTTAATTAAAAAAGATTTAATCGCGCCCGAGCGAAAAAGTTTGAAAAGGAAACGCGGTCTACTATCATTATGTTGAAAGGTTAATAAAGACCGATAAAAAAAGCCTCTTACCTACTACCGTTATGAGGGTAGCTTAAAAAAGGTAAGGGTTTGATAAAAAGGAGACGGATTCGCACTCGGGCGTGAACAAAGGTTTTTTAAAACGCACGAAAGCGTAAAAGGTTTAAATGAAAAAAGACGGACGCACACTAAGGCGATGGTATTCGCACAAGGCGTAAAAGGTTTAAATGAAAAAAAGACGGACGCACATTAAGGCGATGGTATTCGCACAAGGCGTAAAAGGTTTTAAAAATGCGCAAAGGCGCGAAAAGTTCGAATTGACCACGAGGGCCAAGAAAAGGTTTTAAAAAGGTCACGGGGGACCAAAGAAAAGGTTAAGCGCGTTGGACGCATCGAAAGGTGGAATGACGATTGCCCGAACAACGAGTCATACGTCACGCATTCGTGCAACTGGGGTTTGGAGAGACATACGTCAAACCATTCCTTTTTCATTCAAGTTTTGTTTTGTTGAAACTCAAAGGAATCTCAAAGGGAACCAAAACACTTGGTTAAAACTTAAAGAAAAGTTGTTGAAAATCATGAACAAATTTGTTGTTCAAGTTTATTGAAAATCATGAACATAGCTTGTTGCTTAAGTTATTGGAACTCAAGAACAAGCGTTATTCAAGTTTGAAAGATGAACAAATCATGAAAATATGCATAAGTTTGGAAAATGCACAAGTTCGGCTCAATTTTGAGTTTTGATTGAAAATCATGAACAACGTTATTGTTCAAGTTTAGTTTAGAAGAAAATGAACTTAGCTTATGCTCAAGCTTGATTTTGTAAGTTTAAGAACATAACTTGTCTCGCAAGTTACTCAAAAAGTATAGCACAAACTTGTGAAATTTCTAAAGGCATGCAAAACTTTTGATATGGTTTGAACAAAAATAAATTTTAACCCTCTTAGGTTCTGAATCAATGGTTAGAACCTCAAAAATTTGGCTTTTGGAAGCCTAAATTCATGTTCTGAGTTTTGTCTACTTCGCAGAGCAACCAGAACTTGGCTCTGCGAACCCAGGTTCTGTCATGGTCACTCTGCGACCATGACTTTGCTCTGCGAAGTATGCGAAAAAATGAACTCAGAAGTTGCTTCTGAACAGAAGTTCAGAAGCTGCTCCTGAGCAAGCTTCAGAACCTAAAGGGGGTTAAAAAGCTTTGCAAATTTGGAAGAAAAGGAGTACAACAACTAAGATTTAGTGTTTTGCAACTTTGATATTCCTTTTGAGTTTCAAAAGGGGTTTTTGAACAAAATGAAATTAAGCAAAGTAAATGATGCAAACGGCAAACAAAAATGAAAGATAGAGGCTTTTAGAACACTTACAGAACTCCTAGCAATGCTTGTGCAAGAGATAGGAAGTAGCTTCGTTGATCAAGGTTAGAATGTTAGAGGTTATGGATAACAAATAGCTCAAATGTTCCAATTGGTTTTTGAACTGTTTTCTCTACTCTCACAATGCTGCAATGTAGTGGTTTTTCAAGTATAAGTAAGTGTATTCTCTTTTGTTTCTCTTTTTTCTTGCATTCCTTTTATAGGCCAAAATGAAATCCAATGCAATGATGAGAAAATCTGTAGTACCTAGCTGATTTGTGGGCTAAAACCAGGCTAAATTGCTTTGCATTTAATGCTAAAGGATAGAGGTTGCTTTGCCTTGTGCCAAGGGTCAAGACTTTGGCTGGTTTCAGCCACAAATGCAGCTGATCTTTGAATGCAATGATGAGAAAAAATCTGAAAAACAGGACAGCTTGCAATTGTGTGGTTCTTGGGATCAATCCTTGCAATCTTGAGAGGTCAAGCAAGGAAAACGTGTACTGCCATGTACAGAGGTTGGGGGAAAACAAAAGGGAGCATGTGGGCTGGTGTGAGGAAGGAGAAAAACAGGGCAGCACAAACAACTTTTTTGCAAGTAAAACCATCTAAGTTTGACTGGTTTTGGGGGAGAAAGGAGGAAGAAAAGGGAACAAGCAGCTGGCTGGCAAGCTCAGGGTTAAAGAGAAGTCAATTGGGAGGGACAAGAGCTGACCAAGGGCAGCCCAATTGCTTGAGCACATGCTAGGTTGGAAGAAAAACCATCTTACCTCAACCTTAAATGTCACACATTTGATTCTTGCTTTGCTGCATCATTTCAACCACAATTGGTAATAACAGTGATAATAATAATGATAGAGGTTAACAATAATAACTATAAATGAAAACAAAAGAGATAAATCAAAAAGATTAAAATCTGCAGAAAATTCGCAGAGTTCGCAGAGCGAAGGTGACTTTGCTCTGCGAACTCCCCTTTTCTTTTTTTTGTATTTTCTTTAAAATAAAATAAATAAAAACCCAATAATGATAATAGTAATGGCAATAATGGGAATGACAAATGGAAACAAAATAGTAATGACAATAGTAATAAATAATAATAAATGATGAAAAAGATAATATATTAGTAATTAAAAATAATGATAAATGATAAATAATACTAATAAAACATTGATAAAAGATAATAATAATAATATTAAAAACAATAGCATTGATATTAATAAGGATAATGATAATATCAATAACAATGATAGTAATGATGATGGTGATGCATATTAATAAATAAAATCTAGATAAAATAATAAAAGGTAAATAAAATAAGAAAAATTGACAATTATAAATGGAATGAGAAATAATAATATGATAATGAACTAAGAAAAAATATGAGTCAAAAAATGGGGTATGACAGATGCCCCTATTTAAGTTTCTTCGCCACAGAGATTAAAAGTGAAATTTTGAAATTGACGGGTCGAAGAGACTTAAATATAAAGTACACCATTTTTGACTAAATTTTCCTTAAGTTGAAAATGTTATGAATGCATGCATGTAATGCTGCGAATGCTCGTAATGCAAGTATGAATGCAAAGACGGCAAAGATGACCCGACTGGGGGTAAAAAGAGACCAAGGGATACCCGGGTTCGTTAAAGACGCGGGATCCGACTCTACTGGGGATAGTGTTCCACCGGGGAAAAGGGTTGTCTACTATCGGAATGATAGCTTAATAAAGACAACAGATCAAGATTACTTCGGTGGCTTCACCGAGTATTTCATCTTACCTACTACCGTTATGATGGTAGCTTAATGAAGGTAAGAGAAGACAAAGTATGCTAATCACTGGGGAAATTATTTTACCTACTACCATTGTGACGGCAGCTTAATGAAGGTAAAAAAATAATATAAATGTCAGTTGTTCGGGTTAAATTCCGAACTGCCACTGGGGGTAAGAAACAAAGGGTAAACGTCAGTCGTTCGGGTTAAATTCCGAATTACTGATGACAAGAAAACAAGGGTAAACGTCAGTTGTTCGGGTTAAATTCCGAACTACCACTGAGGATAAGAAACAAAGGTAAAGGTCAGCTGTTCGGGTTAAATTCCGAACTACCGATGAGGATAAGAAACGAAGGTAGAACGTCGGTCGTTCGGGTTAAATTCCGAACTACCGATGAGGATAAGAAACAAAGTTAAAGGTCGGTCGTTCGGGTTAAATTCCAAACTACCGATGAGGATAAGAAACAAAGGTAAAGGTCAGCTGTTCGGGTTAAATTCCGAACTACCACTGAACGACAAACAAAGGGTTAAAAGTCAGTTGTTCGGGCTAAATTCCGAACTACCAATGATGGTAAGAAATGAAAAGTAAAAGTCAGCTGTCCGGGTTAAATTCCGAACTACTACCGATGGTAAGAAACAAAAAGTAAAAGTCAGCTGTCTGGGTTAAATTCCGAACTACCACTGAACGAGAAACAAAGGGTTAAAAGTCAGCTGTTCGGGTTAAATTCCGAACTACCACTGAACGAGAAACAAAGGGTTAAAAGTCAGCTGTTCGGGTTAAATTCCGAACTACCACTGAACGAAAAACAAAGGGTTAAAAGTCAGCTGTTTGGGTTAAATTCCGAACTACCACTGAACGAGAAACAAAGGGTTAAAAGTCAGCTGTTCGGGTTAAATTCCGAACTACCACTGAACGAGAAACAAAGGTAAAACGTTGGTCGTTCGGGTTAAATTCCGAACTACCGATGAGGACAAGGAACAAAGATAAAGGTCAGCTGTTCGGGTTAAATTCCGAACTACCACTGGACGAGAAATTAAGGTAAAAGTCAGCTGTTCGGGTTAAATTCCGAACTACCACTAAGGATGAGAATTAGATAAAAATTGTGCACAAGTGTTCGTTAAAGAACTGTCACTTGGCAACAACACTGGGGGACATGAACAAGTTGTTCATTGAAGAACTGCCACTTGGCATAAAGACATAATAAAAAGATGCGCAAGCTGTTCGTTTGAACTGCCACTTGGCATAAAAAGGGTGACATCTCCGGACCCGACAGACTGGGGATGACACCTGGGGAAATCAAGGTTATGAATTGTTCATGATTGATTGGTAAGACTCATGGTGGTTAAAGCAACCATGTATGAATGATATTGTGGTATGTTGCATGCATGAATGTACATATGCATGAATGCATGAATGTATGGATATACGAACGTACAAATGTACGAATGCATGAATGTATGAATGTACGAATGTACAAATGTACGAATGTATGACTTTCACTGGGAATGTTGTGTGAAAGATTGACTTGTAATGGGGATACACAAACCGTTCGTTAAAGAACTGCCCCTTGGTGTAAGAATATGATGAAAGGTTGCACAAGTTGTTCGTTAAAGAACTACCACTTGGCAAAAATAGGTGGTGACATCACTAGACCAGACAGACTAGGGGTGACACCTGACTGATTTGATTAATTACATGACCGACAAACTTGATGAGACAAGATTAGACCGGTAAAATGAAAAGTTGACCGACGTCGCATTGCAAACACTCGGTAATCTTCAATGGGGATGATGCCACAGGGGATACATCCAAAATATTGACGGGTAAAGCCAAGATAATAAAAATACCTCACGGGGAGATTGTTAATCCACTGGGGGATTGTGCTAACCTGCTGGGGAGAAGAACTAGTGATTCCGCCGGGGGTTCTTATGCTTTGGTTGGCTAATCTTGCCTGAATCGTCCTTTAGGGGCTCTCGATTCATTGGGGATATTCCCTTTTGATTTACTGATGATTTTGCTGGGGAATCCCTGTGTGCTCTCGTTAAAAACGCGCATGCTCCCGAGACGTGTACAAACGCTCGAAAGGCTGTGTGAAGTCGCCACCAATGTTTTTGTTTAAAGGGAACGTTGATAAACCCTTAAGTTTTTTATGTTGAAGGGAAACGATAATAAAACCCTTGACGATGAGGAAAGGATTGGTCATCGCAGCCATTATCGGGTTCGGGAGTCGATTACGCAAGGGGAAGGTATTAGCACCCCTCACGTCCGTTGTACTCAACGGGAACCTCCTATTTAGCTAAAGCTTAAAATGTTTTTAAATGTTTTGCGTGCATGCTTGAATATATAAAAAGGGAAAAAGAAAATATGATGAAAGGGGAAAAAGTTTGTTTTTTATTATTGCGCTTGACACGATGACGATCTTGCTCCTACGTATCTCCCGGTTGACGGAGAATTCAAAGCGTACGTAGTTCTTTGGTAGAAAAACGTATATGTTGGTTATTTTTAATGAACGATGTTTTAACCGAATTCTTACGATCAAACGTAGCTTGTATCTCGCGCATGGGAGGCTTAAGCGTTTGTTTAAAATCGCGCTAGAATTGATAAAACATGTCCGTTGGGGAAAAAGGGGTTCGATTGATCCGACGGGATCAAGAAAGGCGCAATGGACTCAACCGAGTCGATCATTGACCAAAGTGACTCAAACGAGTCGAAAAAGGGTTCGATTGATCCAACGGGATCAAGAAAGGGTACAATGGACTCAACCGAGTCGAGCATTGACCAAAGTGACTCAAACGAGTCGAAAAAAGGGTTCGATTGATCCAACGGGATCAAGAAAGGGTACAATGGACTCAACCGAGTCGATCATTGACCAAAGTGACTCAAACGAGTCGAGAAATTGACTCTAGTGGCCACGGGGGACCAAAAGGTTCAAATTGACCACAAAGGGCCAAGAATTGGTTTGGTGTGGTCGGATGCGTTGAAAATAGAATGACGATTGTCCGAACGACGAGACATACGTCACACATTCGTTCAATCGGGGCAATGGAGAGACATACGTCAAACCATCCCTTTTTCATTCAAGTTTTGTTCGAATTTTAAGAAATCCCAAAGTTTATCAAAACACTTGGTTTGAAACTCATATGAAAAGGTTTAAATGTTTAAATTAGTTGTTGCAACCTAATGAACAAGTTTACCTTGTTTATGCATGAAAAATGAGCAAGTTTTGCACTAATTTGAAAAACGCACAAGTTCGGCTCAATTTTGAAAAAGGTTTGGAAAAGTGAACAAGTTCGGCTTAAGTTCATGTTTGATTGAAAAAATCATGAACAAGGTTTTTGTTCAAGTTTAGTTTTGAAAATGATGAACTTAGCTTATTGTTCAAGTTTGTTTTGAAAGTTTATGAACGTAACTTGTTTCGCAAGTTATTCAAAAAGTGTTACTCGAACTTGTGAATCTTTCAATATTATGCAAAATTATTGTTATGGTTTGGATAAAATGAGTTTCAATCCTCTTAGGTTCTGAGTTCTTGGGCTAGAACCTCAAAAATTGGCTGTTTGGGAGCCTAAACTCAGATTCTGAGTTCTGTCATGGTCGCACTGCGACCAGAGCTTCGCACTGCGAACAATGCAAAATTTTGAGTTCAGAAGCTGCTTCTGAACTGTTGTTCAGAAGCAACTTCTGAACAATCCCAGAACCTTTAGGGGAGTGAAAAGCTTTGAGATTTGGCAATAAAAGGAGCTGGACAAACCAGTTTAAATGTTTTGCAAACCTTGGGATTTCTTTCAAATTCAAAAGGGGTTTTTTAGAGCAAAGTGGATTTAAACAAAATTAAAGATGCAAACACAACTCTAAATGAAAGATAAGGACTTATAACACTTACAGAACTCCGAGCAAAGCTTGTATTGCAAGGAAATGAAAGGAACCTTGAATGTTTGAAGTTTTTGCAAAAACTTGGAATG
This sequence comes from Medicago ruthenica, assembly GCA_018208015.1. NCBI lineage: Eukaryota > Viridiplantae > Streptophyta > Magnoliopsida > Fabales > Fabaceae > Medicago > Medicago ruthenica. Next base: position 54,268,350 of record CM031372.1, on the reverse strand, counting down.
TTGATGAGTATGACCAATGAACTTGTGTAATGCTTTGTGTTGGAACTGGTTTTTGCTATGTGTTTAGTGCTGTTTCAAGTACTTTCACTTGGGTGTAATTGCTGGTTTTTTCTGGTGTTTGTTAATGTTTGAAACCTTATGCATAGCATTCTATTTATAGGCCAAAACCAAATCTAATGTCATCATGAGAAATCTCCAAAATCCAACTGATTTGTGGGCTAGGATCAGGCTAAATTGCTTTGCATTTAATGCAAAAGTGAAGAGGTGACCTTGCCTTGCTGCAATGGTCAAGATTTAGCCAGATCCAGCCATTAATGCAATGGATTTTGGATAGAAATGATGATGAAAACATGGCTGGTTTGCAATTGGTTGTCCCTTGGGATTGGTCCTTGCAATCTTGAGGGTTAAGCAATAAAAACGTGCACTGTGGTGTGCAGAGGTTGGGGGAAACAAAAGGGAGCATGTGGGCTGGTGTGAGGAGGAAGAAAAGCTGCTGAAAACAGGGCAGCACTCATGGCTTTGGGCAAGTAAAAACCAGCTGGGTTTGACTGGTTTTGGGGGAGAAAGCAGGAAGAAAATCAACAAGCTGGTGGCTGGCAACCTTAGGGTCAGTAGCAGGTCCACTGGGAGGGACAAGAGCTGCCCAAGGGCAAGCCAACTTGCTTGGCACATGCTAGGTTGGAAGAAAAAGCTTCTTTCCTTGGCTTTAATGGCAAATGCTCCAATTCTTGCTTTGCTGAGCTCAAATAGCCATGATTGATGATAAAAACAATAATAAAAAAGATATGTAATAATAATAATTACAAAAATGAAATAAATCAAAGAGATTAAAATATCTGCAAAAAATTCGCAGACTTCGCAGAGCGAAGGGGACTTTGCTCTGCGAAGTCCTCATTTCTGAAATGTTGACTTTTTGTTGACTTTTTGTTGACTTTGACTTTTCTCTTTTTTTTTTTGTTTTTGTTTAAAATTGTTTTGAAAAGCTTGGGACAAAATTAGGGTACAATAGCTGCCCCTACTTAATTGTGTCTTTGCATAGAGGATGTGAGTGCCAATGGCATCTCATAAACTCTTTGCGAAGAGCAATTAAGTAAAAGAAGGACCCGAATTTTGTCCTTCGCGGTACGAAAAGGTGGTAGTAAATAATGAAAGTAAAATATGCAAATGCAATGCATAAAAGTAAATGCAGGGTCACCTGGTTTGGCTACTGATGCATAAAATGAGAACAAAGAAGATCGTCACCTAAACAGGTGATTGGACCTGAAATGATCGTCACCTAATTAGGTGATTTCGATCTGACAAGGGAAAAGATCGTCACCTAATCAGGTGATTTCGATCTGAAAGGTAAAAGATTGTCACCTAATCAGGTGATTTCAATCTGACATGATCGTCACTGAATCAGGTGATTGGATCTGGAAGGTAAAAAGATTGTCACATAATCAGGTGATTTCAATTTGACAAGATCGTCACCTAATCAGGTGATTGGATCTGGAAGGTAAAAAGATTGTCACATAATCAGGTGATTTCAATCTGACAAGATCGTCACCTAAACAGGTGATTTCGATCTGAAAAGAGAAAAGATTGTCACCTAATCAGGCGATTTCAATCTGACATGATCGTCACCTAATCAGGTGATTGCGATCTGAAAAGAGAAAAGATTGTCACCTAATCAGGCGATTTCAATCTGACAAGATCGTCACCTAATCAGGTGATTTCGATCTGAAAAGAGAAAAGATTGTCACCTAATCACCTGATCTGAAAAGAGAAAAGATTGTCACCTAATCAGGCGATTTCAATCTGACAAGTCGTCGCCTGAATAGGTGCTTAGACTGAAAAGATAAAAAAGATCGTCGCCTGAATAGGTGCTTAGACTGAAAAGATAAAAAAGATCGTCGCCTGAATAGGTGCTTAAATCTGACAAGTCGTCACCTAAATAGGTGCTTAGACTTCTCTGGGGAGATAGAACATACCGCTGTGGGGATAATGTAATCGTCTCTAGGCGGGGCTAGTACTTAGATTGTTGAAAAGGGAAAACATGATTGTATGATGCATGATATGCTTCATGTTGTCTTATGCAATATGTTATGCAATATGGTATGATATGAGGTAGACTCAATCTGAAATTTTGCTTGGGAAAACTCAGCTGGGGCATCCTAATGGCCGTGAGCAGGTCACTTGGGAATGTGATAAATTGGGAAAAAAACCGCTGGGGTTATTCTAGAAGAACTTACTGGGGAAGCTCTGGAATAGGTTCACTGGGGAACACTAGAGATGATTGATGGATGTTGGTGAATATGTGATATTCACTGAAGAAATCATGGTTGAGGATGCATGATATGAATATGAGATGCATGTATATGAATGATTTGGATAATGCATGCATGAATGATTTTGATATGATGCATGTATTATGAATGATATGTGGGATGACAGACATCATGTTGGATGCTGGGTATTGTGATTGGATGCCGAGCAAAGTCGGGCTTTGGGTGGAATTGTATTTGGATGTGTGCCAATGAAAATTGGGCTTTTGGGGTTGAGACTCCACTGGGGAATGCCAATAAATATTGGGCTTTATTGGATTGCTGGGGAATATAAGGATCATTTTGGAAGCATGATCGATATTCAACCTTGGTTGATGGAAGAGATGTTTGGGGTGTGCTTTGACTGGGGGATTCTGTTCCTCCAACCCTTGGGGTCTTTGTGCTTCACGTGCCGTGAGCTACGCACTTGCTTTTGTTGAAGAGCATGAGCCTAAAATGATTGACCACATCCTCAGATTTTAAATCTTTTGGTGCAATATTGGGGATCACCGCAATTCTTTCGATATTTACGAGATTCAAGTAAAAACAACATTTGTTTTTGCAAGTTTTTGTTGTTTTTTTTTTATTTCCCATGTTTCAATGCATTTTTATCATGAATAAAAAACAGGATTTTATGCGCTAAAGAGAACACAAAATAATGAAAAAGGTAAAAAAGAAATTTATTCAATGCAGATTTGACTTCTTGAATGGGTAATAATACATGAAGTGAGAAGTGATTACTCCTCTGGAAAAAGATAGAGAAAGACAAGAAAAAAGCAAAAACAAAAAGAAGTTTGTTTGAGGGTTGTTTTGGTACAACACATGCTATTTTCCTTACGACTTCGAAATTCTTTGAAAGATGATGACGAGACTGATTCCTCCCCTCTTGAATCTTGTCCGGATTTTGAATGCTGCAGTCCTTTGCCTTTCTTTTTGTAAACCCCTAACCTTTGCCTGGACCGCTCTTTCGAGTTTTTAGTCCACCGGGGTGTATTTCCTTTTTTGATGTCCTTAATTTTTGCCTAGACCGCCTTTTCAGGTTTTCGATCTACCAGGACGCTCTCTATTGCCTAAACCGCCCTTTCAGGTTTTCGATTTAGCGAGCTTTTCTCTTTTTCTTTTCTTTTAGGCATAATACTTCTTGACTGCGTCGGAGTTTATTGAAAGTGGGAACTCTTCTCCGTCCATAGTGGTGATGATTAAAGCTCCGCCAGAGAAGGCTTTCTTTACCACGTACGGTCCATCATAGATGGGAGTCCACTTCCCTCGGGGATCTTTGTGGATAGGTAATATCTTCTTGAGCACTAGGTCTCCTTCTTTGAATTTCCGAGGACGGACCTTTTTGTCGAATGCCCTCTTGAGTCTCCTTTGATAGAGTTGTCCATGACATAACGCTGTTAGAAGTTTTTCCTCTATGAGGTTCAATTGGTCGAACCTTGTTTGGACCCATTCAGCTTCTTCTAGCTTGGTTTCCATCAAGACCCGTAACGAAGGGATTTCAACCTCAATGGGAAGCACGGCTTCCATACCGTATACTAAGGAGAAAGGGGTTGCCCCGGTTGAAGTGCGAATGGCTGTTCTGTAGCCATGTAGCGCAATGGGAAGCATCTCATGCCAATCCTTGTAGGTTTTCACCATCTTTTGGATGATTTTCTTTATGTTCTTATTGGCTGCTTCTACCGCACCGTTCATCTTTGGCCGGTAAGGTGAGGAATTATGTTGCTCGATTTTGAAGTCTTTGCACAACTCCTTCATTGTCTTATTGTTCAGGTTTGCCCCATTATCCGTGATGATTTTGTGGGGAGTACCGTAACGGCAAATGATTTCCTTTTTGATGAATCGGGCTACCACTTGTTTGGTTACGTTTGCATACGAAGCTGCTTCGACCCACTTGGTGAAATAGTCGATAGCAACGAGGATGAAGCGATGTCCATTTGATGCTTTGGGCTCGATCATTCCAATCATGTCTATGCCCCACATAGAGAATGGCTAGGGTGAGGTCATGACATTCAGGGGAGTTGGTGGTACATGCACCTTATCGGCGTAAATTTGGCACTTATGACATGTTTTGGCGTAGCGGAAACAGTCAGCTTCCATGGTTAGCCAGTAATAGTTTCTTTGATGAGCATGTCTGCTTCATGTTTGTCCACACATCTGAGCAAGACCATGTCATAGTTTCTTTTGTAGAGGGTGTTTCCGCTGAGGAAGAACTGGGATGCCAATCTCCTGAGGGTTCTCTTGTCGGTTTGTGAGACATTTTCTGGATACTCTTGTTCTTCGAGGTATCGCTTGATGTCGTAGAACCAGAGTTTGTTGTCAAGTCCTTCTTCGACTAATGCACATACAACCGGTTTGTCCCTACGATCCATCTTTATGATTGGCGCCTCATTGTGGAAATTTACTTGATACATTGATGATAATGTAGCCAAGGCATCTGCCACCTGATTCTCTTCTCGAGGTATGTGATGGAAGGTGATTTCATCAAAATGCTCAATCAACTCTTTAACCCGGGCTCGGTAGGGAATCAAATTGGGATGTTTTGTTTCCCATTCTCCTTTGACTTGATAGATGACTAAGGCTGAGTCACCGTATACTTCAAGGATTTTGATCCTTAGATCAATTGCTGCTTCGAGGCCTAGGATGCATGCTTCATACTCTGCCATGTTATTGGTGCAGTCAAAGCATAACCTTGCTGTGAGGGGTTGATATCCATTTCTTGGGGAGATTAAAACTGCCCCGATCCCGTGCCCCATGGCATTTGAGGCGTCGTCGAAAGCGAGCTTCCATCGAGCTCTCGGTTCTGGTCCTTCATCATCGCTTATGACCTTTTCATCATTCAAAGCTACAACGTCTTCATTAGGGAAGTCGAATTGTATGGGTTGATAATCCTCCAATGGTTGGTGAGCAAGGTGCTCGGATGAAACACTCCCTTTGATAGCCTTTTGAGTGACATATTGGATGTCGTACTCAGACAGCAGCATTTGCCAACAGGCTATTTTTCCTGTGAGGGCAAGCTTTTCAAAGATGTACTTGATGGGATCCATCTTTGATATCAACCACGTTGTATGGGTCAACATGTATTGCCTTAAGCGTCGAGCAGCCCATGCTAAAGTGCAGCAAGTCTTTTCAAGCGACGTATACCTTGATTCACAGTCGGTGAACTTCTTGCTTAGGTAGTAGATTGCGTGCTCTTTTCTTCCCGTTTCATCTTGTTGTCCTAACACACAACCCATTGATCCTTCAAGCACGGTTAGGTATAAGATGAGGGGTTTACCCGGAACCAGAGGTATTAAAATTGGTGGTTCTTGCAGGTATTGTTTGATCTTGTCAAACGCCTCTTGGCAATTCTCGTTCCAATGGACGGCTTGGTTTTTCCTTAGCAGTTTGAAGATTGGTTCGCAGGTAGCTGTCATGTGTGAGATGAACCTAGCGATGTATTTCAATCTTCCTAAGAAACCCCAGACCTCTTTCTCGGTATTTGGCGCTGGCATATCTTGGATGGCCTTTACCTTGTCCGGATCCACTTCAATACCCCTTTGGCTGATGATGAAACACAATAACTTTCCAGATCTAACACCAAATGTGCACTTGTTAGGATTTAAGCGCAGCTTGAACTTTCTCAGGCGTTCGAAAAGTTTTTGTAGATGGACTAGATGATCCTCCTCCCTTTGGGATTTGGCAATCATGTCATCGACGTAAACCTCTATTTCCTTATGAATCATATCATCGAAAAGAGTTACCATTGCTCTTTGGTATGTTGCCTCGGCATTTGTTAACCAGAAAGGCATTACCTTATAGCAGAAAGTTCCCCATGGGGTGATGAATGTGGTTTTCTCCATGTCTTCTGGAGCCATTTTGATTTGGTTATATCCCGAGAAGCCGTCCATAAAGGAGAAGATTGAGAATTGGGTGGTGTTGTCCACCAATATGTTGATATGTGGTAGCGGGAAATCATCCTTTGGGCTTTCTTTATTCAAGTCCCGGTAATCCACACACATTCTAACTTTGCCATCCTTCTTCGGGACTGGCACAATGTTGGCAACCCATGTCGGATACTTGGTTACGGCTAAAAAGCCGACATCAAACTGTTTTTTGACCTCCTCTATAATCTTGAGAGCCATGTCGGGTCGGGTTCTTCTCAATTTCTGCTTTACTGGCGGGCATTCTGGCTTGAGTGGCAGTTTATGTACGACGATGTTAGGGTCTAAACCTGGTATGTCTTGATACGACCAAGCGAATACATCCACATACTCTTGTAGAAGCTTAACCAATTTTTCCTTCATATCCTCTTGCAGGGAGGCTCCTATTTTGACCTCTTTCTTATCCTCTTCGGTCCCCAAGTTGATCTTTTCAACTGATTCTTGGTGGGGTTGTATTACCCTATCCCCTTGATTTGCAAGTCTGGACAATTCTTCAGGCAGGTTCATAATCGTCCTCTTCACTGTCTTCCATTTGATTAATTGGGAAATCAAAGTCATAAGGGGTTAAGGCAGTGTTGTTTTTGGAGGGTGGATTTGTAGATTTGAGCTTGGTAATGATCTCGGGAATTGCAATAGCCCTCCAATTGTTCAAAGTTTCATCCGAAGCACAACGGTATACCAAATCAGGCACGTCTTCATCCGCGTCTTCAAGCAGAGCCACTTGATCTTCATTGATAAAACCCACACTGACAAATGTTTCCAAAATAGGGAGGATCCCTTGCTTTGGAGGCTTTGAGGAGGTTTTGGCTGATGGATGATATCCCAACCCGAAGCGATTCTTCTTCTCAGGTATGTCCACTAATTTGCCCCATCTAGTGGGTCTGCTCTCTTCTAGAGCTTCTCTTATTGCCCTCCATGATGACATGGCTGTCCTAGCCTCTTTCTTGGGCTTTGAGCTCAAAGTCATGACATTCGCCACTTCCAAAGATTGGAAGGGAACATCTACGGCTTATTCGTCCGTTTCTATATAACGGAATGACGAAAGATGGCTTACCATCATATCCTCTTGCACGGAAACTACAATCATCTTGTTATCGACGATGAACTTAAGTTTCTGGTGTAGGGTAGAGGTGATGGCTCCGGCGATGTGAATCCATGGTGGTCCGAGAAGACAACTGTAGGTTGGATTAATATCCAAGACTTGGAAGGTTATGGAGAAAACCTTAGGCCCAATTTGAACTGGTAGGTCGATCTCCCCTACGACGGCTCTTCTTGACCCATCGAAAGCTTTTACTACCAAAGCGTTTGGCTTCATTACTGTCCCTTCACATGATAGTTTTAGAAGGGTAGTCTTGGGCATGACATTCAATGATGACCCCGTGTCCACTAACACTCGAGAGAGGATGTGGTCCATGCATTTCACGGAGATGTGCAAAGCGCGGTTATGAATATGCCCCTCGTCGGGTAGCTCGTCATCGTTGAAACCCAAATACCTACTCGAGGTAATATTTGCGACTATCCCGTCGAATTGGTCCACAGGGATGTCCTTGGTGACATGTGCCTCACTGAGGATCCGCAGTAATGCTTCTCGGTGTGCCTCCGAGCTTAGTAGTAGGGATAACATGGAGATCTTGGAGGGAGTTTGACCCAACTGGTCAATGATCTTATACTCGCTCTTTTGGATTATTCTTAAGAACTCCTTGGCCTCCTTTTGTGGGGCTGCTTTTTGAGAAGGTCCCGCTTGGTTTTCATCTTCTTCCACGCTCCTTTCTTTGAGCGGCTCTCTTGGCAGTATGGCTGGTGTCTGCCCGAGCTCTTTCGGAGCGAAGACTCTACCTCTTCTGGTCATTCCTCCAACACTGGTAATGTTAGTGATGCTGGATTCAATTCTTGCTAGTGGTTTTCCTTCCACATAGGCCACAAGTTGGTAGTTCCATGGTACCCTCTTCGTGCTTTCAAAGGAGAAGGGTGTCGGCACATGGAATGTTATGGGCTGTATAGGTATTGGTACCTCTCTCTTTTGGTATGGGATTTCGAGAGGTTTTGGGTCATGAGACTCCAAGGTAGCAACGTCCGTGCTATCCTTTATATAGCCCATTTGGATCCAACCTTGGTCCATCACCTCTTGAAGACAACTCTTCAATTTTCCACACTTGTCCGGGTTGATTTTGCAGGCTTCGCAGTCGGCGTGCATCTCCTCAAACAAACCAAAACCGGTTAATTGCTCCCTTATGACTGACAGGGGAGTCTTTACATTGGCTACCTCCTTGATTGGGCCAAAGTCCTCTTGTTCTTCCACCGCGTTTACAGAGGGACCCGCATGCCCCGGCAATGGATATTTTTTTACATTGGGATTTTCCTCCTTGAAGGATAGCAAGTTTCCGGTCAATGAGATTCTGGACCTTGTATTTGAATGCTTTACAACCCTCAATGTTGTGCCCCGGGGACCCCACGTGGTATTCACATCTTGCGTTTGCATCATACCAAGGTGGATATGGTGGCACCAAAGCTGGCAGTGGTTTTATCTCAACCATTCCCTTTTGGATTAAATATGGCAAGATCTGACTGTATGGCATGGGTACAGGATCAAACTGTACATTGTGGTAGTTATTCCTCGCGCCCGTTTGGTTCCTTTGTGGGTACCCGCCTTGTTGTTGTTGTCGATTTTGTTGAGGCAACACCGCTGGTTGTCGAGGTGGAGTCGTGGGAATTACTTGAGGTGAGTAATGCCCTTGAGCTGCTGCTGCTGCCACATAAGGATAGTGGTAACGAGGCATTTGATTTGATGGTGGGTGAGATGGTCCCACTAAAACAACATTCGTCTCCCCCTCTTTCTTTTTATGAAAGTTGTTGGGGGGTCTCCTAGCTCCACTTTGAGTTTCTAGAGGGCCTTGGATCTTTCCCCTCATTACTCCGTCCTCTATTCTTTCACCAATTATGACTAAATCGGAAAAGCCGGAAGATGTGCTTCCAATCATTTTGTCATAATATGGGCCTTGCAGTGTGCCCATAAAGGTATCGACAAGCTCTCTTTCCAACAATGGTGGTTGTACGCGAGAAGCTAGTTCCCTCCACCTTTGAGCATACTCCTTGAAGGACTCGTTGCTTCTTTGCACGAGGTTCTGCAACTGCATCCTATTTGGAGCCATGTCCAAATTGTATTTGTATTGCTTTAAGAAAGCATCGGCTAAGTCCTTCCAAGTTTGGACGTGGGTACGCTCAAGTTGCATGTACCAATCCAATGACGCTCCGCTCAAACTATCTTGAAACACATGCACCATGAGCTTCTCGTTCGTTGCGTAAGCCGCCATCTTCCTACAGAACATCCGTAGGTGGTTCCGAGGGCATTGAATTCCCTTGTACCTCTCGAAGTCCGGCACTTTGAATTTTGGAGGGATTACCACATCGGGCACCAAGCACATGTCCAAAGCATTGTGGGCACCGCATGAGCTGGATCCTTCAACAGCTTTTAACCTTTATTCCAAAACGCGATACATTTGGGCGGTATCGTTGTCTTGGTGGGTAACGTTGGGGGCAGAATGTCTTGGCTGATTGTCTTCCACATTATGAGAAATATTCTCATGATGAGTAGTGGAATTCCCTTGAGGACAATGCTCTTCGTTCCTAACGTGGATTGTAAGCTGTGGTTGAGGAGGTGGCACATGGCCCTCATTTTCAAGTGGTGGGGTATATCCTAGAGGTAAACCATAAGGAGGCCATTGCACATTAGGCTGCATCCACCGTTGTACGAGGGTTGCTCTCTCGGGCCGATAGAGTTTGCATTAACTCTTACATTTGGTCCATCTTCCCCTTCATCTCATCAACTTCTCCTCTCAAAGCCGCTTGATTTTGTTCCTAATTTTCCATGATCCTTTGCTTGTTGGCTCGTGTTCCGTACGAGTGTTGGAGATCTGGCTCTTGGACTGATGGTTTTTTGGGTTTTCGGGCTATGATTGCTTCAAACTGTTTTTAGGGAAATGAATGAGTGTGTTTTTTTTATGAAAAATGTATGAAGATGCATGTGAATGTATGTATGCGACGAGTATGCAAAAACATGCATTTTTTTTTATTTTGCTTTACGAGGAAATTTAAAGGCGCACAATTAATATTAGCAATTAGAGATATTAAAGGTCGGGAAATTGATATTGCTTCAAAATATTATTTGATTAGATAACATTGGTTTACAAAGTGTAACTAATGCTAGTACAAATCAAATAGCCGCTCGCTTTTCGGCTTAGTCCATTTCTTCCCTATAGAAGTCTACGGTGTCCTTGCAGAACTTCATAAACTTCTGGACCTCCGTAGGGATGACAAAGTAAGGCATGACCATCTCGGTTTTTGCTAGCTTCTTTGGAAGTTGGGTGATGACTAAGTTTGAGAATGCAACCAATTTAGTGAAGTCCTCACTTAATCGGGTGGCGTCTTGCCATACACACTCAATCACTTCCTTGCGTTGATCTAGCTTGACATTTGCACTTCTAATTTCATCGTGTAGTTGTGCAATATGGTCCCCGTGTGCTCTTGCAATCTTATCGAAATATTCTTCATATTTCTTGATATCCGTTTGAAGATGGTTGCATTTCAGCTTCTCTTGACAGGAAAGGCCCTCATATCTTTGCCGTTGGACACGTTCGGCTTGCAGCTGCTCTTTATAGTCCTTGACGACTTCTTGGAGTTGTTGATTTTTCTCTTGAAATTTCAATCTCCATTTTCTTTTAGCTTCGATGGCTAGCTCGCCGAACTTTTTGAGCTCTTGGTTGGAATGCAAGACTCTTTCCAATTCTTCGTCCTTGGCCACAAGGTTGGCATCCGCACTAACCAAGCCGCCTCCGATCCAATCTCTCTTCCATTCGGAGATTTTTAGCCGCTTTTGGCACACTAGGAGAGAATTTGTCGCTTCATCCCGATCTCTCTTTGTCCTAGTGATTTCTCCCAAAGCTTGGAGGTGCTTTAATTCTAACTCCCCATTTTTGTTTTGGAGTTCTCGAATTTTAGCTTTGAGCTCCTCCGCTTCTTTGTTGGGAATGGTCGCAATTGGCTTAGGTGTAGGAGGTTTAGGAGGGCATATGACCACAAAGGGTAGCTTGATTGTGTTTGACCCTTTCCTTCACCCATTGAGTATAAAGAGGTTTGGCGACACAATTCCTCTTTCCAACTTTTCCTTTGTGCACTTGGTTCCAAGCTCCTCGGATTCTTTCTAGCAATGCCGGGTCTTGATCCCCTTCCCTTAAGAAGAAAGCTTCCAACAAAAGGTCATTGGGTTTGTCTTCCATTGAATAACCTAGTTGTCGGAGAGAGAGGACCGGATTGTAGTTGATGCATCCCTTAGTACCAATGAGGGGTACATTAGGGAAGTCCCCGCAACTGAGGATGATTTCCGGATCCTTTAAATTTGGAGAAAACCAATGGATATCCTTCTCGGCGAGAGTTGTCATCCGTTGTGACCACTTGAGTTTGGCCCGGTTTGCCACAAAGTCTCGGCTTCTTGGCATATGGGACATCAACCAAGTTTGCACCAAAGTAGTACAACAAGAAATTGTGCGTCCCCTCCCTTGTTCATGCCTAGAATAGAGGGAATGATAAAAATCCGCCAAAAGTGTGGGAACCGGATTTTTAGTCATGAACACCTCTAAAGCCGGAAAGTCTATGAAATCGTCCATGTTGGGGAATAAAATGATCCCGTAGACCAAGAGGGCTAGGATGGCGTTGAATGCTTTTCCCTCTTTGCTAGCTAACAAATCTCGAGCTTTGGTCTCCAAGAACCTTCTTGTGAACCCCTTAATGTTTCCTCTAAATTCCAAGTTAGATGCTACTTCTTGGACATTAAGGTATAAGGATTTGGCGATGGCCTCTAATGTAGGGTCTTTTCCCGAACCGAGATAAAGCTCATGGTCTTTCATGCTACAACCCAAAATCTTCTCAAATTCTTCCAAGGTTGGAGCTAATTGGAAGTCTTGAAAGGTAAAGCATCGGAGCGGTGGGTCGAAGAATTGAGCCAAAGTGGTTAAAGCCGTTGAATCTATCTTCACGGGTAAGAGATCAAGTATTAGTCCATAACTTGCTTCAAAAATACTCTTGTCGACCAAAGAGAGCCTTTTACTCAAAGCTAACAAACTTTCCACTTTAGGAGCCTTGATCTTGAAAGCGAGCGTATTTCTATTCCCTAGATTCACGGATCTCACATGGAAGTAAGGTCGTCGATTGCGAACTTCGCATTACTTCAATACATTCCAAGTGAAAATCTCCTCTAGGCGGGGTTTGGCATCCTACCTCACGGACATACGTCAACGCGGGCTTCCGCTCACAACCTCATCCTAACTTAATTTTTTCTCAAGCTCGGGTAGAGAGCCTCACACGTCCGGCATTAACCCGAACAATGTGGAGTAACATCGCTCAAGTAACATCCCCACAATTGATATATATAAACCTTGTTGATCTTGTTGGGAATACCATATCGACAGATGATATGATTCTTAATAAATCGGACCACCACTTGTTTGGTGACGTTGGCATATGCCGCAGCCTCAACCTATTTGGTGAAATAATCAATTGCCACTAGGATGAAGCGATGCCCATTTGAAGCTTTGGGCTCAATCCTATCAATCATGTCGATGCCCCACATGGAGAAAGGCCATGGGGAAGAGAGGACATTCAAAGCTGTTGGTGGCATATGGATCTTGTCCGCATAAATTTAGCATTTATGGCATTTCCTAGCATGCTTGTAGCAATCGCTTTCCAAGGTCATCCAGTAATATCCGGCCCTCAAGATCTTCCTAGCCATTGTGTGCCCACTGGAATGAGTTCTGAAGGAACCTTCATGTATCTCATGCATTATAAGATCTGCTTCTTGCTCATCAACACATCTGAGTAGCACCATATCAAAATTCCTCTTGTATAAAACTTCTCCATTTAGAAAGAAGTTGCCAGCTAGTCTTCGCAGAGTTTTCTTATCCTTGTTGGATGCCCCATGCGGGTACTCTATCTTTTGGAGGAAACATTTGATGTCATGGAACCATGGCTGGTTATCTATGACTGCTTCGGCTGCAAACACATGTGCGGGCCTTTCTAGGTGTTTAACCTTGATTGCTGGAATTCCATTCCGGCGGTTGACCTCATACATAGAAGATAGGGTCGCCAAAGCATCTGCCATTTGATTCTCGTCTCGAGGAGTGTGATGCAGCTTGACTTTGTTGAAAAAGGTTAGCAAACGTCTTGCGTAATCTTTGTAAGGAATCAAACTGGTGTGGCGAGTTTCCCAATCTCCATTGATTTGATTAATCACAAAAGCTGAGTCTCCATAAATATCGAGGTTCTTGATCCTTAGATCAATGGCTTCCTCAATTCCCAAGATACAAGCTTCATACTCTGCCATATTGTTTGTTAAGGCGGGCTTTTCAAAGATGTACTTGATTGGATCCATTTTGGATATCAACCAAGTAGTATGATTACGCATGTAAGTGACAGAGACGCCTAGCAGCCCAGGCTAATGCACAACAATGTCTTTTCGAGAAGAGAGTATCGGGACTCGCAGTCCGTAAACTTCTTGCTTAGGTAGTAGACGGCGTGCTCTTTCCTACCGGTCTCGTCTTGTTGTCTGAGTACACAACCCATGGAGTCCTCCAATATGGTTAAGTACATGATCAAAGGTCTTCCTTCAATTGGAGGAATAAGTATTGGAGGTTCTAGCAGGTATTCCTTGATGCTGTCAAAAGCTTTTTGGCAATCCTCTGTCCATACCACCTCTTGATTTTTGCGGAGCAGCTTGAAGATGGGTCCACAAGTGGCTGTCATGCGGGATATGAATCTAGAGATGTAATTCAAATGCCCTAGAAATCCCCTTACTTGCTTCTCAGTTTGAGGAGCAGGCATTTCTCTGATAGCTTTGACCTTATCGGGATCTACTTCGATGCCCTTATGACTGACAATGAAACCTAGGAGTTTTCCCGATCTCACGCCGAATGTACATTTGTTGGGGTTCAGGCGAAGCCGATATTTTCTCAGGCGTTGAAACATTTTTAACAAATACTCGACATGCTCCTCTTCAGTTCCTGATTTGACAATCATGTCGTCGACATACACTTTAATTTCCTTGTGTATCATGTCGTGGAAGAGAGTGGTCATGCCCCTTTGGTAGGTAGCACCCGCATTTGTTAAGCCAAAAGGCATCACTTGATAGCAAAAGGTGCCCCAAGGTGTAATGAAAGACGTCTTTTCTCTATCTTCAACAGCCATTTTAATCTGATTGTATCCAGAAAAGCCATCCATGAAGGAGAATACCTTGAATTTGGCAGTATTGTCGACCAATATGTCAATGTGGGGTAAAGGGAAGTCGTCTTTTGGACTAGCTTTGTTTAAATCTCGGTAGTCGACGCACATCCTAACTTTACCATCCTTCTTGGGAACAGGCACTCTTTGATCTTGAGAGCCATGTCAGGGCGAGTCCTTCTCAATTTCTGCTTGACAGGCGAACATTCCGGTTTTAGAGGTAAATGGTGCTCCATAATCTCAGGATCCAATCCTGGCATATCTTGGTATGACCATGCAAAAATATCCACATACTCTTCAAGAAGCTTGATTATTTTCTCTTTGATGGACGCATCCAACAATGCTCCAATCTTAATTTCCTTCTTTTCTTTTTCAGAACCCAAGTTGATAACCTCTACTGCTTTCTCATGAGGCAGAATGGTCTTCCTCTCTTGCTCTAATAGGCGCTTGATCTCATCCAGAATTTCTTCATCCTCTTCCTCTTCCGCTTCGTAAACAGGGAATTCAAAGTTGGGAGGGAGCCTAGGGTTAAGGTGTTCGACGAGTTTATTGGTGCTTAGTCTGCATATGATGGATGATTGATTTTAGTAAAAATGAAAAAAATGCAGACTCTTTGAAATTTAAATAGAAAATATATTTTTGGTTTTTTGTATTACCATTTTTTTGAAAAATAACAAAAAGAAAAAAGACAACGTAAAAATACGTAAAGGTTGTGATAGAAACAACAATTTTCATTAATTGATGATAGTACATTAAACAAGCCCTACATGAGCCTCCCTTCGCTTCGGGCGAGACGAAGGGGTTTTTTTTTGAAAAAAAAAGATAAATAAACAAACACATTACTTTGAAGACTGAATAACAGAAGGAATGTCGACAGCAACCCAATTGCGGCAAGCTCCTCCGGGCGTTACAAGGACACGTGCTGTTTCTTCCGACCCATCTTCAGTGATGGCGTTAGCTTCCATTGTGGAATGAATGAAACTGGCACTGTGAAATATGTTCTCGAGCGGTTCAATGCTAGTGTTTGGTTCGGTAACTCTTGTAGTTGGGGTGAAACCTAACCCTTCTCTATGCTTACGCTCCGGCAGACTTATCATCTTTCCCCAATCTGGGAGCAAGTCATCTTGCACCACTCTTTGTGCGCTCTTGAAAGAAGACATGGATGCCTTGTTCTTTGTGGACACTCTCATCATCTAAGGAAAGACCTTGGAATGATGTCCCATCGGAAATATCAGCACCGATGAAAGAGAAAGCTGACAGATGACTGATCAACAGAGCTTCCTCTCCTCCCACAGTTACTAGCTTTCCATTCTTCACAAATTTCAGCTTTTGATGCAGTGTGGATGTCACTGCTCCGGCCTCATGAATCCACGGTCGGCCTAACAAACAACTGTACGCTGCTTGTATATCCATTATTTGGAAGGTAATTTGGAAAACAGATGGCCCGACTGTAATAGGTAAATCCACCTCCCCGATCACTGATTTCTTCGAGCCATCGAAGGCTTTAACAACTACCCCACTTTGCCTTATGGGGGTCCCCTGGTAGGAGAGCTGGTCAAGGGTTGTTTTGGCCATTACATTCAATGAAGAGCCGGTGTCCACAAGTACATTTGATAAAGCATCAGACTTGCAATTCACCGATATGTGTAATGCCAGATTGTGGTGCCTTCCTTGCTCGGGGAGTTCCTCATCACTGAAGCTCAAATTATTGCAGACAGTGATGTTTCTGACAATGCCTCCAAATTGGCCAAGGTTTATGTCGTGCTCCACGAATGCTTGGTCCAAGACTCTCATTAATGATTCTCTATGAGCGTCGGAGTTTAGCAATAAGGACAACATGGAGATTTTTGAAGGTGTTTGCATCAACTGGTCCACGACCTTGTATTCGCTCTTCTTGATTAGCTTTAACACCTCATCGAGATCAGAATCGGCATTAGCCCCACTGGGTTGACCTACATCTTTGCTATTGCAGGGGTCTTGGGTTTGCTTTGGTTTAAATATCCGGGTACTGACCTTCTCTTGGACTGTTGTGGGAAGAACACGTCAACTCCTTAGCACTTTGCTGCTGTCCGTGATGTTACCGACAGGGGCTAAGGGGGGAATATGTACCTCTTGACCGTTGTTCAACATGGTTGCAAGGTACTTGTAAGGAACTGCTTTGTTGGAAGTGTATGGGGCAGGTCCCGGTAAACATATTACGAGTGGAGTAGCAGCAAGCTCCTGGCTGCTGAAAGCTAACTCCAAGTGTTCCGGGATATCAAACTCCGGGGTTATGACACATACAATTTTGTCCTTTTTGTGACAATAAGCTCCTTTTTGTCCATTAGTCCTTGTATGTCGTTTTGGATTTGCATACATCCTTGAGGACTTTCTGAACACTCTTTGCAACTAGCATGATCATGTTTGAACATAGTGGCCTTACACATCTTGATGTGTAGTAGAACCAGAGATGTCCTGATATCTTGGGCCTTCAAAATAGGCCTGGTTTCTTGACGCTCTTGAACCATGTTGATAGAGGAACTATGGTTCGGCAGAGGGTTGGTTTGGACATTTGGATTTGAGTCCTTGAAGGTTAGAACCTTGGTACGGATTAGCCTTTGAACCTCATTTTTAAGAGGGAAGCAATGTTCAATGTCATGACCCGGTGCCCCTTGGTGGAAAGCACAGGTAAGGTCAGGGCGATGCCAAATGGGTAATACACTTGGTACGGGAGGTGGTGCTCTTGTTTGGACAAGATTTCTTGCAATTAAAGCAGGGAGCAAGTCCGCGTACTTCATGGGTACTGGGTCGAATGCCGCTCTCGGGCGATTCTGATGATTGAAGGGTTGTTGAGGATTTTGAGGTCGGTATTGTTGCTGACCTTGTGGGCGAGGTTGTTGATAATGTTATTGTGGGTTTTGTGGGTGCTGTTGCTGATATGATTGATTGTTGATAATGAGGTGGAGGCCTTTGTGGGACCTGAATTTGGTAGTTTGGAGGTGTAGAGATGGAAGGTGAAATGGCAGAGACATGTGGATATGCTGAGTACCCTTGATGAGGTCCTCCATGGCCAATCATGCCAATATCCTGCTCTTTCTTTCTTGGGTAGCTACTCCCGAATCTTTTTGTGCTGCTAGATGGAGCAATTTCCTTCACTAAGCGTCCTTCCCGGACCGCATCCTCCAAACGTACGCCCATGCTTACCATTTCTGTGAAGTCACTAGGCGCGCTCGCAATCATTCGCTTATATTAAAAGGAACCTAGAGTGTTCAAAAAGATCTTGGTCATTTCCTTTTCTTCTAGAGGCGGGCTAATCTGAGCCGCCACCTCTCTCCACCTTTGTGCATACTCTTTAAAGGTCTCTTTGTCCTTTTGGGTCATGGCTCGGAGCTGGTCCCGATCTGGGGCCATGTCCAAGTTGTATTTATATTGGCGGACAAATGCCTCTCCCAAGTCGTTGAAGGTTTGGATCTTGGTACTATCCAAACCCATGTACAACTTTAAAGCGGCACCGGTTAAACTATCCTGGAAGTAGTGGATGAGCAATTGATGATTGTTGGTTTGAGTCGACATTTTCTAGCGTACATCACTAGGTGACTTTGTGGGCAAGTATTCCCCTTATACTTTTCAAAATCCGGGACCTTAAACTTAGGTGGGATTTTGACATTGGGCACAAGACAGAGGTCATGGGCGTTTTTCCCAAATAAATCCTTCCCTCGGAGGGCTTTAATTTCCTTTTGCATTTCATCAAATTTTTCTTGGAAATCAGCCATCCTATCTTGGGCACCTAAACTTTCGGCATGAAAGATAGGCCCATGATCAAACGGCGTGGTAAGAACCACCGGCGCTGAGAAGGCCGCAGTAGCCTGGGTGAAGGTCACCTCGGGTTGAGAAACCGGAGTCTCTTGAAGAGTAGTGGGAATAGGGATGAATTCCTCATCAAAGCTAAATGGCATGCCCCATGTACAACCGGGGGGAGGGGGTCTAGTGTATTGTTGAGCATCGACACGAAATGTTGGAGCCGAAGTAGATGTTGATGCTTGAGCTTGAGAGCTAGAGGGAGGAGGAGGTGTTGGTGGAATTTGTGCGGCCGCTAGTAACTTCACTAACTCGTTAACTTTTCCATCTCCGTCCGCATAGATGTCAACTCTCCACGGAGCTCCTAATTCTCTTGTTCTAAATTTTCCATCTTTTTCTTTATGGTTGCTCGGGTGTTGTATGTGTGAGTTGCTTTGGGACGACGAGCCACTTTTCTTGACGGGAAGACGCGTAGTGTTGCGAATGAAATGCGAACACTGAAGACTCAATTCGGATTGTAAGCAATCCTGAGGATAAGAAAAAGGAAATGAGTTTTGGACTCGAAGACGAACGTATGCATGATATGAATGATGTATGTAAATGCATGAAAAAGAAAATTTATTTTGCTTTACAAGGAAATTAAAAAGTGTGCAATTAATATTAGCAATTAGAAATATTAAAGGCCGGGAAATTAACATTGTCCAAAATATATTTATTTGATTGAATAACATTGAGATTACAAAGTGTAATTAATACTAATACAAATCAAATAGCCGCTCGCTTTTCCGCTTTGTCTATCTCCTCCTTATAGAAGTCTACAGTATCTTTTCAGAACTTCATGAATTTCTGGATCTCTTTTGGGATGACAAAGTAAGGCATGACCATCTCGGCCTTTGCTAGTTTCTTCGGAAGTTTGGCAATGACCAAGTTTGAGAATGCGACCAATCTAGTGAAGTCCTCACTTAGTCGGGTGGCGTCTTGCCATACAAACTAAATTACTTCCTTGCGTTGGGCTAGCTGGATATTTGCACTTCTAATCTCATCAAGGAGTCGTGCGATATGGTTTCCATGCTCTCTTGCAATCTTGTCGAAGTATTCTTCAAATTTCTTGATGTCCGCTTCGAGACGATTTCATTGTAGCGTCCCTTGATGAGAAAGGCCTTCATATCCTTGTCGTTGGACACGTTCGGCTTGGAGCTGCTCTTTGTAGTCCTTGACCACTTCTTGGAGTTGTCGATCTTTCTCTTGGAACTTTAACCTCCATTTCTTTTGAGCTTCGATGGCTAGCTCGCCAAACTTTATGAGTTCTTGGTTGGAATGCAAGACTCTTTCCAACTCCTCGTCCTTGGCTACAAGGTTGGCATCCGCACTAACCAAACCTACTCTGATCCAATCTCTCTTCCCCTCAGAAATTTTTAGCCGCTTTTGGCACACTAGGAGAGAATTTGTTGCTTCATCTCGATCTCTCTTTGTCCTAGTGATTTCTCCTAAAGCTTGAAGGTGCTTTAATTCTAACTCTCCATTTTTATTTTGGAGTTCTCGATTTTTAGCTTTGAGCTCCTCTGCTTCTTTGTTGGGAATGGTTGTGCTTGGCTTTGGTGTAGGAGGTTTTGGAGGGCATATGACAACAAAGGGTAGCTTGATCGTTTTAACCCTCTTCTTCACCCATTGAGTATAGAGAGGTTTGGCCACACAATTCTTCTTGCCAACCTTTCCTTTGTGCACTTGACTCCAAGCCCTTCGGATTCTTTCTAGCAAGGCCGGGTCTTGATCTCCTTCCCTTAAGAAGAAAGGTTCTAACAAGAGATTACCGGGTTTGTCCTCCATTGGATAGCCTAGCTGGCGGAGAGAAAAGACCGGATTGTAATTGATGCATCCCTTAGTACCAATGAGGGGTACATTAGGGAAATCCCTGCAACTAAGGATGATTTCCGGATCCTCTAAATCTGGAGAAAACCAATGAATGTCTTCCTCGGTAAGAGCTAACATTCTTTGTGACCATGGAAGCTTGGCCCGATTTTCCATAAAATCCCGGCTTCTTGGCATGTGGGATGTCAACCAAATTTGCACCAAAGAAGTACAACAAGAAATTGTGCGCCTCTCCCTTGTTCATGCCTTGAATAAAGGGAATGATAAAAATCCACCAAAAGTGTGGGAACCGGATTTTTAGTCATGAACACTCATATGGCCGGAAGGTCTACAAAGTCGTCCATATTGGGGAATAGAATTATCCCATACACCAAAAGGGCTAGGACTGCGTTGAATGCTTTCTCCTCCTTGTTAGCAAACAAAAACCGAGCTTTGGTCTCTAAGAACCTTCTCGTGAAACCCTTAATGTTCCCTCTAGTTTCCAAATGAAGTGATATGTCTTGAACATTAAGGTATAAGGATTCGGCGATGGCCTCTAAAGTAGGGTCCTTTCCCGGACCGAGATAAAGCCCATGGTCCTTCACATTACATCCCAAAATCTTCTCAAACTCTTCCAAGGTTGGGGCTAGTTGAAAATCTTGAAAAGTAAAGCACCGGAGAGGTGGGTCAAAAAATTGAGCCAAAGTGGTTAAAGCCACCGAATCTATCTTCACAGGCAGGAGGTCAAGTATTAGTCCATAACTTGCTTCGAAGTTGCTCTTGTCGACCGAAGAGAGCCGTCTACTCAAAGCTAGCAAACTTTCCACTTTAGGGGCCTTGATCTTGAAAGCGAGCGTGCTTCTATTTTTGGAGGCCATATTTTTTGCTAATATTTGGTTGCTCTTTTTAATTTCCTATAAAGCAAAATGATATGCGAAAATTATTTTCATGAATGTGAATGTATGGTATGCATAGGTATGGTATATGAAGGTTCAAAACTTCCCCCCATCCTCACATGTAGGCTCTAAAGATGAGATTTTCTAAAAAGGTCCCTAGAGTCATGGATCCCACATGGAATTAAGGTCGTCGTTTGCGAACTTCACAAGACTTCAATACATTCCAAGTGAAAATCTCCTCTAGGCGGGGTTCGGCATCCTACCTCACGGACATACGTCGACGCGGGCTTCCGCTCACAACCACCATTCTAACTTAATTTTTTCTCAAGCTCGGGTAGAGAGCCTCACACGTCCGGCATTAACCCGAACAATGTGGAGTAACATCGCTCAAGTAACAACCCCACAATTGATATATATAAACATAAAGCAATATGAAATATATAACTATAGAGCAAAAGAAAGAGAAACAAATAATGGTAATAAGCTACAAACACGCAAGTAAAATAAAACATTTTAGCCTAAAAGCTGACTGAGATAGGCTTGACTCGTCATACACAAACAAAGTGCTTGTGCATAATCCCCAGTGAAGTCGCCATTTTTGTCGCGTCGAATTTCGGATATCAAGCTATTGAGGAGCGTTGAATCACTAATTTTAAATCATGACTGAACTTTTAATTTTTCGGGGAGAAAAGGAAAAAAGTTCGAAATTACCTTTAAATAAGAGATTTTAGATTCGAGAGTCGATTATGCGAGGGGAAGGTATTAGCACCCCTCACATCCGTTGTACTCAACGGGAACCTCTTAGTCAACTTAGGCTTAGAATGTTTTCAAAGTTTTGCTTGCGTGCTTGAATATATAAAAGGGAAAAAGAAAATATGATAAAAGGGAAAAAAGATAAAATACGATGAAGGGGAAAAAGAAAGTTTTTTATTAAAGGGCTTGACAAGATAGAATCCTGCTCCTACGTATCTCCTGATGCAATGGAGAATTCAAAGTGTACGTAGTTCTTTGCAGGGTAGAAAAAATTTGTATGTTGGTTCGTTTTAATTAAAAAAGATTTAATCGCGCCCGAGCGAAAAAGTTTGAAAAGGAAACGCGGTCTACTATCGTTATGTTGATAGGTTAATAAAGACCGATAAAAAAAGCCTCTTACCTACTACCGTTGTGAGGGTAGCTTAAAAAAGGTAAGGGTTTGATAAAAAGGAGACGGATTCGCATTCGGGCGTGAACAAAGGTTTTTTAAAACGCACGAAAGCGTAAAAGGTTTAAATGAAAAAAGACGGACGCACACTAAGGCGATGGTATTCGCACAAGGCGTAAAAGGTTTAAATGAAAAAAAGACGGACACACATTAAGGCGATGGTATTCGCACAAGGCGTAAAAGGTTTTAAAAACGCGCAAAGGCGCGAAAAGTTCGAATTGACCACGAGGGCCAAGAAAAGGTTTTAAAATGGTCACGGGGGACCAAAGAAAAGGTTAAGCGCGTTGGACGCATCGAAAGGTGGAATGACGATTGCCCGAACGACGAGACATACGTCACGCATTCGTGCAACCGGGGATTGGAGAGACATACGTCAAACCATTCCTTTTTCATTCAAGTTTTGTTTTGTTGAAACTCAAAGGAATCTCAAAGGGAACCAAAACACTTGGTTAAAACTTAAAGAAAAGTTGTTGAAAATCATGAACAAATTTGTTGTTCAAGTTTATTGAAAATCATGAACATAGCTTGTTGCTTAAGTTATTGGAACTCAAGAACAAGCGTTATTCAAGTTTGAAAGATGAACAAATCATGAAAATATGCATAAGTTTGGAAAATGCACAAGTTCGGCTCAATTTTGAGTTTTGATTGAAAATCATGAACAACGTTATTGTTCAAGTTTAGTTTAGAAGAAAATGAACTTAGCTTATGCTCAAGCTTGATTTTGAAAGTTTAAGAACATAACTTGTCTCGCAAGTTACTCAAAAAGTATAGCACAAACTTGTGAAATTTCTAAAGGCATGCAAAACTTTTGATATGGTTTGAACAAAAATAAATTTTAACCCTCTTAGGTTCTAAATCAATGGTTAGAACCTCAAAAATTTGGCTTTTGGAAGCCTGAATTCATGTTCTGAGTTTTGTCTACTTCGCAGAGCAACCAGAACTTGGCTCTGCGAACCCAGGTTTTGTCATGGTCGCTCTGCGACCATGACTTTGCTCTGCGAAGTATGCGAAAAAATGAACTCAGAAGCTGCTTCTGAACAGAAGTTCAGAAGCTGCTCCTGAGCAAGCTTCAGAACATAAAGGGGGTTAAAAAGCTTTGCAAATTTGGAAGAAAAGGAGTACAACAACTGAGATTTAGTGTTTTGCAACTTTGAGATTCCTTTTGAGTTTCAAAAGGGGTTTTTGAACAAAATGAAATTAAGCAAAGTAAATGATGCAAACAGCAAACAAAAATGAAAGATAGAGGCTTTTAGAACACTTACAGAACTCCTAGCAATGCTTGTGCAAGAGATAGGAAGTGGCTTGGTTGATCAAGGTTGGAATGTTAGAGGTTATGGATAACAAATAGCTCAAATGTTCCAATTGGTTTTTGAACTGTTTTCTCTACTCTCACAATGCTGCAATGTAGTGGTTTTTCAAGTATAAGTAAGTGTATTCATGTGTTTTCTCTTTTGTTTCTCTTTTTTCTTGCATTCCTTTTATAGGCCAAAATGAAATCCAATGCAATGATGAGAAAATCCCTAGAACCTAGCTGATTTGTGGGCTAAAACCAGGCTAAATTGCTTTGCATTTAATGCTAAAGCATAAAGGTTGCTTTGCCTTGTGCCAAGGGTCAAGACTTTGGCTGGTTTCAGCCACAAATGCAGCTGATCTTTGAATGCAATGATGAGAAAAAATCTGAAAAACAGGGTAGCTTGCAATTGTGTGGTTCTTGGGATCAATCCTTGCAATCTTGAGAGGTCAAGCAAGGAAAACGTGTACTGCCATGTACAGAGGTTGGGGGAAAACAAAAGGGAGCATGTGGGCTGGTGTGAAGAAGGAGAAAAACAGCTGAAAACAGGGCAGCACAAACAGCTTTTTTGCAAGTAAAACCATCTAAGTTTGACTGGTTTTGGGGGAGAAAGGAGGAAGAAAAGGGAACAAGCAGCTGGCTAGCAAACTCAGGGTTAAAGACAGGTCAATTGGGAGCGACAAGAGCTGACCAAGGGTAGCCCAATTGCTTGAGCACATGCTAGGTTGGAAGAAAAACCATCTTACCTCAACCTTTAATGTCACACATTTGATTCTTGCTTTGCTGCATCATTTCAACCACAATTGGCAATAACAGTGATAATAATAATGATAGAGGTTAACAATAATAACTATAAATGAAAACAAAAGAGATAAATCAAAAAGATTAAAATCTGCAGAAAATTCGCAGAGTTCGCAGAGCGAAGGTGACTTTGCTCTGCGAACTCCCGTTTTCTTTTTTTTGTATTTTCTTTAAAATAAAATAAATAAAAACCCAATAATGATAATAGTAATGGCAAAAATGGGAATGACAAATGGAAACAAAATAGTAATGATAATAGTAATAAAGATAATAATAAATGATGAAAAATATAATATATTAGTAATTAAAAATAATGATAAATGATAAATAATAATAATAAAACATTGATAAAAGATAATAATAATAATATTAAAAACAATAGCAATGGTATTAATAAGGATAATGATAATATCAATAACAATGATAGTAATGATGATGGTGATGCATATTAATAAATAAAATCTAGATAAAATAATAAAAGGTAAATAAAATAAGAAAAATTGACAATTATAAATGGAATGAGAAATAATAATATGATAATGAACTAAGAAAAAATATGAGTCAAAAAATGGGGTATGCACCCACCAATCTTCTGCTGCGCCTCTGAACTGATTGGTAGCTAACAATACCTTACTTTCTTCTGGGCACTCCGCCATCCGGAACACTTTCTCAATCTGTTTTAACCATCTCTTGGCTTCTGGAGGCTCACCTTCCCCATTAAACTCAGGAGGGTGGTTTCTATTAAATTCCCGAAAAGACGGATTTGCCACTACTGGTGGTGGTGTCTGCTGCTGAGCACCTTGCCCTTGGTGCATCATCTCCATCCATTCATGCTGAGATTGAGCCTGTTGTTGGGCTTGTTGTTGCATCATAAGCATCATCTGTTGATGCTGTAATGCAGCTTGAGCTTGCTGCTCTTGATACTGTTGTTGCAACGCCTGCTGCTGTTGCATCATTTGAGCCCAAAAATTCATATCAGGGTCTCCTCCGGCTTCCTCAGCATTGGCCTGATTTACTCTAGGCCTTCCAGGACCTCTTCTCCTCCCGGACATCTTATCCTAACTGTCATACACAAGTCAAAGTGATCAGTTTCAACCAGATATAACATTTAGAATAATGTCCTGTGAAGGGATTTAAGAGGGGTTTTTCAAAAAAAATTTAATCCTCTTAGCGGAACAAATCCCATTGAAACGGATCTTGATTAAATCATTAATCACAAATCAAACACATACCTAAACACTTTAAGGATTCATGTGTTTACCTCTTGAAGAGCAGAACCTTTGTGGCAAAATTGTTTCTGATCACGAGCAAAGCAACGTAGCGATGCCTCTATTCAGTCCACACGAACAGAACTTCTCCGATGACCGGTGCTAGCCAATTCCAACAGAGATTCAGAGAAAACAGGGTTTAGAGAGTGGCGGCTAGGTTTCACCCCTTTTGTGAATTAGGTTAAGTGTTTCAACAAAAGTCTGTAATGCTTCACCACAAGGGTTGTATTTATAGAACCACTTGTGTGGTCAACAAGCCAAGCACTTAAATACACCGTACCTTACGGTGCACCATATTTCACTTAAACACACCATACCTTACGATGGACCGCGTTTCTCTATTTCATAAATTAAATAATAAGTCATACTTAATTATTTAATTACTAATAAGTCCTACTTATTATTTTATAAATAAGTCTTACTTATTTATTCCTCTCATCTATTTGTTCTTTGTGTGTGACCCCTATAGGTTCCCGTAACGTTGGCAATAATATTAAATCACATTTAATATTATAAACAGTGAGCGGTATCTAGCAACACATCACTGCTACCCAAGTGACGAGAATGTCATGTGATCTCACGAAACCTTTCTGTGATAATGATCATGTGTATAATTACCCCTTTTCCCTCATGTCTTATATTGAACACAAGGCATAGACCGTGTCATCCTTGTCTAGTTCAATATTGGGTACATAGACATTTCTCCTGTTATGTAGGAGGGGCAAATTCCATCTAGGTCACTCATGTCCCTTAGCATGATTCATGGAGTACCCATCAACCAACTTTATAGTCATCCTATTACAGACAACGTTTGAATGGTGATAAAGCACTCGACTCCTACATCTAGGGTACATAGTGGTTTCAGGTCAAAGGGTGGAATACACCACTATCACTATGAGAATATCTTATGACACTTTTCATAACTTTTACTATGTAGTATTCTCATGGCGGGTCAATCCAGTATAAATATTACTCCTAATATTTATACCTATGTGAAGACTTGATAACTCTTTATCTATGATCTGTGAGATGTGATCATCAGTCTACCCACATAATAGTCTCTATGCTTTAATGTTATCCCATTTCACAATAAAGCTTGACTACGGATACTTTAAGAATAATGTCCTTTCATTTAATGAGTCTCACAATTAAGTCACACTTAATGCTCCATTAAACAGACCAATTATTCTTGGGAATTTATTATTTTGAAACTAAACAAAAGAATAAATATAATGCCTTATATATATATATATTCATAAATATATATCAAAGTCATGATACAAGGCCAAATCCAATCAAAATAGATTGGCTATTAGGGCTTATTCCAACAATCTCCCACTAGCACTAAAAGCCAATCAAATATTATCTCAATATCTATTGGTCAAGTGTTAGCATCAAGCACACTATGGGCAAGATACTCTAGTAGCAGATAAGGAACCTTTCCTATGTTGGTAGGTTGTACTTCTTTCAATTTCCACTTTTGATCTTCTATCAAAAGGAAATTGAAGTGTCAACTTATACATTTGAATCATTGATGAGATCTAGTTTCGTTGCTCGCAAGATTAAACCAATTTCACCTTAGCAGGATCAATGGAATCCGCAACGCAAGAAACACATGTTTTCGCTCAGTTATGAGCTAAACAATCCAAATCATATATTTGACATCTGCAATAGAAACAACAACTATCTGAAGCTTGTACTTTTACAAATTTCATAGTTGATATACAAGCATAACATTTATTACAGATTGTGATCTGGATATACTGTATACTAATATGAAAGTTGTCATCATTGTAACTCCTTTACAATGTTCCTTTCATCCGTGTTCAAGAAACAATCATAAGTCCTTTAAGACATCCAAGGATATTCTTGAAGGTATTCTAGTGTCGAACACTAGAATCAATTTTGGTACAAATTAGAAATAATTTTCTAACCATGTCTCACATGTGTAAATAAATTGTTTTGGTGACTAGTATGTCATCCACATACTCCACCAAACTAATATCAATGCTCCCACTAATCTCCTTGTGTGCACAAGATTTAAATTTGTTCTTTTATTAATCTAAGTTTTCATAAAACTCTATTAATAAAATAAACAATTCAACTTCGAGAAGCTTGTTCTAATTCATAAATGAATTTTGTAATACATGTACCTTTCTAGTATCCTTTTGATTAACAAAATCCTACATATGTTGTAACACCCATATTAAGATTGCCTAGGATCTTATACGAGTATTAAAATTTCGTACTGGATACATTAATTTACAATATAAAAAGTTCATTCAAAATATTACATCACATTGTAATATTACAACCCAAGGTTTATACAATACTTCTTGATACATGTACATCATTATACAACAACATATAAACCAGTCAAACTATAAACACATAACATTCAGCACGATCAGCCTGTAGCCTTCTCCTTACCCTTGTTGCGTGCTGCCTGTGAACCTGCACCAGAAGGAATGGGATGAGACATAATGTCTCAGTGAGCTCTACCCAACCTACTGTTGGCAACCACAGGGAACCTAGGGTCGCCATGCCTACCTTGGCAATTTAGGGGAATTCTAGAATCGCCAAGTTTTATAAACCTGCCTATAACTTTAACTATAATCTGCCTGTAACTGTAAAACTTCCTGTAACTATAACTGTAACTATAACTGTATAACATAAAGCAAATAAAGTGTTTTATGTTAGCTGTTAGCGTTGAACAAACAATTAATCTGAGTTCATTTTACGGAGGGCATCCGGGTGGAGTAACCCCGAAGTACGTCTCCCTATGACCCGATGAAACTCCTGACAATCAGGCTAACACCGGACTCCCTATGAAATTGCATGTGGACAACCCTCTCGGAGAAGTCCCATCCGGCTTATCCCGGAGTCTGCTGAACATGCCTATGACTGTGATATAATATTCTTTAACTTTGATCATATGAAAATACATAACTGTTACTTTAAGCATATAATAGCAATCCTGTAACTTATGAATTCTTGACTTATCGTTCTCATAAGCCACCTATAATTGTTGGAGAACCAACACTATAATCTTAAGTGAAACTATGATTGGTAAACCATCTCTGTTATTTGTATCCTATTGTGAATACAACTATAAACTTGATTCTCAAGCTATAACTCTTGTTTTCCTATCAAGGAATTCGACATATCGTTGTCATATGCCGCTATAAGAGTTTACCTATTCGATAACCCTCATTCCCTACCTTTCCAAGCATCGCATAATTCTTGCTCTTACACTTTTATAACCATTGGAAGCATTTAGAATGAGTTAAAATGGTGGGTTAAGTTTCCAAAATGTATTATAAGAAATCAGTTGCAAAAAGCCATGCCCGCGCGCACCAGGACCCCCAGAACAGCTCAACTAGGTTGTGTTGTCCTGGCTTGGTCGCTACAAGCGCCAGTGTGGTCGCTACAAGCGCGGGTAGGCAGGGAAAAATCCTGCCTGGTTGCTACAAGCGACAGCTCGTCGCTACAGCGACCATGACAGCACAGTCATGTGTAAAAATGCAATTTTCCACCATTTTTGCACATTCAAGGATACCCAAGTTTCCTAAACATGCTAAAAAAGATTTTCCTTCATAAAACAATAATTAAAAACATATACAAGCATGGATTTAGCAAGCAAGGAATTTAGGGTAAAACTCTAAAACTTTCTATAACTTTTCCTATGATGAATAATACACAAAACTCACACTAGGAGGGTTCTAAAACCCAAGATGAGCTCACCTATAATTGATAGCAAGCTGGCTAAGCTCCAAACCCAAAACTTCAACTTGTGAAATCCTCTTTTTCTTGGTTTTTTTCCTTAGTTTTTCTTGTTCCAAGTTCTTCCAAGACTTTGATTGCTTGATTCCCAAGAGTTAGGAAGAATTTGAGGGATTAAGGGTGATGGGTAGAGAGGGGCGAAATTCTAGTGAGAGAGGGGAGAAATTTCCAGATTTGTAGAGAGAGGGAAGATGTGATAAATATGAGTTTTTCTCATATTTATCCATTTTAGTCCCTATCTCTCTATTTACAACTTTGCCACTCCAAATCGTTTAACTGTTAGGGTGCCATTCCAATACTAGAATGGTAACTGTTATTATACGAAAATTCAATCAAAGGCAGATGATTATTCCAACTTCCTCCATCCTCTAAAATGCATGCACGTAGCATATCCTCTAACGTCTGAATGGTTCTCTCAGATTGCCCATCTGTTTGAGGATGATGGGACGTACTCAACTTTAACCTCGTTCCCAAAGCCTTTTGAAAAGCTTTCCAAAAATGAGAAGTAAAGATAGGATCCCTATCTGACACAATGCTGGTTGGAACACCATGCAATTTCACAATCTCCGCTATGAACAATTCTGCATACTGAGCAGCTCTGTACGTAGTCCTAACCGGTAAAAAGTGAGCAGACTTAGTTAACCGGTCGACAACTACCCAAATCGAATCATGTCCCCGTTGAGTCCGAGGTAACCCTGTCACAAAATCCATAGAGATCTCTTCCTATTTCCACTGAGGGATTTCCAATGGTACTAGCATCCCCGCAGGTCTCTGATGTTCAATCTTCACTTGTTGACACACAATACAACGCGATACGAATTCCGCAATATCGGTCTTCATCCCCGGCCACCAATAATCTTTCTTTAAATCTTGGTACATTTTAGTGGTACCTGGGTGAATACTGAAACTACTCTTGTGTGCCTCTTCCAAAATCAACCTTTTTAAATTAGCATCATTAGGAACACAAACTCTACCTTCAAACAGCAGAGTACCATCCGATGCCCTTGAAAACTCTGAATGCCCAATCCTCCTCTGAAGATCCATATCCGATTCTTGAGCTTGTGTGATTCTGGACCGCAAATCACAGGTAACATCTAATCTTTGCAACCAAGTGCCATTACCCATCTCAGTGACGTTGAGGTTAAGATCTCTAAATTTCTCATACAAAACACAAGTGTGCATCAGCACTTCTGCTCTCATCAAAGATTTCCTGCTTAAGGCGTCAGCAACAACATTCGCCTTTCCCGGGTGATACTTTAACTCAAAATCAAAATCCTTTAAGTATTCCATCCATCTTCTCTGTCTCATGTTCAGTTCCCGTTGATCGAACAAATACTTTAAACTTTTGTGGTCACTGAACAAGTCGAATTGTGCTCCATATAAATGGTGCCTCCATACTTTCAGAGCAAAAACTATAGCTGCCAATTCAAGGTCATGAGTAGGGTAATTCTCCTCATGAGATTTAAGCTGCCGTGAAGCATAAGCTATTACATTACCTTCTTGCATGAGCACACTGCCTAGTCCTTTAGAGGACACATCACAATATACAACATATTTCTTTTCGGGATCCGGTATTGCTAGCACTGGAGCCTTGGATAATTTCTTCCTCAAAGTCCGGAAACTTTTCTCACAATCTTCGTCCCAGACGAAAGGCACATCTTTTCTTGTGAGGCGTGTCAAAGGCAAAGCAATCTGTGAAAATCTCATAATAAATCTTCGGTAGTAACCTGCTAAACCCAGGAAACTCCGAACCTCTGTTACATTCGCTGGTCTGGCCCAATTAAGGACAGCTTCGACTTTCGACGAGTCAACTGACACTCCTCCTTTAGAAATAACATGCCCCAAAAACTGGATTTCCGATAACCAAAATTCACATTTGCTGAATTTTGCATATAACTGATTTTCTCTAAGAATGTCCAAAACAATCCTCAGATGCTAAGCATGTTCCTGTGAGTCCTTTGAATAGATCAAGATATCATCAATGAAAATTACCACAAACTGATCCAGGTAAGGCTGGAAAATTCTATTCATGTAGTCCATAAACACAGCTGGAGCATTAGTCACTCCAAAAGGCATAACCAGAAATTCATAATGTCCGGAACGTGTTCTGAACGCCGTCTTGGACACATCTGACGATTTGATACGAATCTGGTGGTATCCTGATCTGAGATCAATCTTTGAAAACACTGCGGTTCCTTTGAGTTGATCCAAAAGATCATCAATCCTCGGTAACGGATACTTATTCTTTATTGTTACTTTATTAAGCCGACGGTAGTCGATGCACAATCTCATACTACCATCCTTCTTCTTAACCAACAACACTGGTGCACCCCAAGGTGACACACTGGGCCTGATGAAATGTTTCTGAATTAAGTCTTCTAACTGAGACTTCAATTCCTTAAGCTCTGACGGTGACATTCTATACGGAGCCACTGATACTGGCTCCGATCCTGGGATGAGATCAATAGAAAATTCGACTTCCCGTTCCGGGGGTAAATTGCTTATTTCAGAAGGAAAGACATCCAGATAATCACTAACAACAGGGATGTCACTGGGACTCAGTTCTGACTCTGAAGTCACAGTAACCATTACATAAAAACCCCTATTCTGAGCACACATAAGCTGGGTAAGCTCATGAGTGCGGTTGATTAACTCTAATAAAGCCACACCTTCGGTCGTATCATCTGTAGGCATAAAAATACACTTTTCCGCACATCCAATGTAAACATGATTAGCAGAAAGCCAATCCATCCCTAGAATCACATCAAGTTGTATCATGGGAAGACACACCAAATCTATATAGTATGTCTTGCTAGATACAGTGATCAGGCAATTTTCACATATGAAACTAGCTACCACTCCGCCTTCAATAGCGGTAGATACCGTCATAGGAGGTATCAACGGTGACATAGATAACTGTAATGCTTCTACACACTTGTAGGAAATAAAGGAACATGTTGCACCACAATCAAAAAGCACTTTAACTGGAGTTTGGCCTAAGTAACACATACCGGCAATTAAATCTTCATTTGCCAAAGCCTTCTGGCCATCAAGGGAGTACACCCTGCCCTTACTTGTCGTAGTACCTCCAGCTCCACTTTTACCTCTTCTTTCTGGACAATTTGCTAAAATGTGCCCCGGCTGCCTACACCCGAAACACACACCTGTTTGCCTCATGCATTCACCGTGATGCATTTTCCCACAATATTTACAAGCAGGACTCGCCTGGTGTGGAAACGACTGCTTACCCCTCTTAGGAGAGCCCTTGGACTTATTCTCATGGTACCTATCTTGAAACTTGCCCTTTCTCTTTTCAAATAGTGCAGCTTTCTCTTTAGCGGTCTTGGCAAAACCCACTTCAGCAACCAAACTGTCGTGAACTATCTCGTCATAGCTGGTGTTCCTTTGAAGGCTCACTGCTGTATCAATTTCACCTCTCAACCCACGCCTATACTGATTCATCTTCCAGTTCTCATTACCGGCATACTCGTTGTGAGAGGAGTAATATGACAATTCTTCAAACTTCTTTGTAAACTCGGTGACTGACATGCCACCTTGCTTCAACTCAAGGAACTCCTGTTCTTTCTGTACTTTATAAGACATCGGGATATACTTCTCTAGCATTGCTTCCTTGAAGTTATCCCAGTTAATCTCAATGTCATTGGCCATCATTCGGCGTTGAGCAGACTCTCACCAATCTTCTGCTGCGCCTCTGAACTGGTTGGTTGCCAATAATACTTTACTCTCTTCTGGGCACTCCACCATCCGGAACACTTTCTCAATCTGCTTTTGCCATCTCTTGGCTTCTGGAGGCTCACCTTCTCCATTAAACTCTGGAGGGTGATTTCTGTTAAACTCCCGGAAGGATGGATTTGCCACTGCTGGTGGTGGTGTCTGCTGGTGGGCACCTTGTCCATGGTGCATCATCTCCATCCATTCATGCTGAGTTTGAGCCTGTTGTTGGGCTTGCTGCTGCATCATGAGCATCATCTGTTGATGCTGTAACGCAGCCTGAGCTTGCTGCTCTTGGTACTGTTGTTGCAACGCCTGCTGCTGTTGCATCATTTGAGCCCAAAAATTCATACTAGGGTCTCCTCCGGCTTCCTCAGCATTTGCCTGATTTGATCTAGGCCTGCCAGGACCTCTTCTCCTCCCGGACATCTTATCCTAGTTGTCATACACAAGTCAAAGTGATCAGTTTCAACCAGATATAACATTTAGAATAATGTCCCGGATCCAAGAGATCCACAAACTTGAATTGTATCTTAATGACCCAAGGCACGGTCTGAATCGACCTTCTCTGATACCAAATTGTAACACCCATATTATGATTGCCTAGGATCTTATACGAGTATTAAAATTTCGTACTGGATACATTAATTTACAATATAAAAAGTTCATTCAAAATATTACATCACATTGTAATATTACAACCCAAGGTTTATACAATACTTCTTGATACATGTACATCATTATACAACAACATATAAACCACTCAAACTATAAACACATAACATTCAGCACGATCACTCTGTAGCCTTCTCCTTACCCTTGTTGCGTGCTGCCTGTGATCCTGCCTGTGAACCTGCACCAGAAAGAATGGGATGAGACATAATGTCTCAGTGAGCTCTACCCAACCTACTGTTGGCAACCACAGGGAACCTAGGGTCGCCATGCCTACCTTGGCAATTTAGGGGAATTCTAGAATCGCCAAGTTTTATAAACCTGCCTATAACTTTAACTAAAATCTGCCTGTAACTGTAAAACTTCCTGTAACTATAACTGTACATCATTATGTTAGCGTTGAACAAACAATTAATCTGAGTTCATTTTACGGAGGGCATCCGGGTTGAGTAACCCCGAAGTACGTCTCCCTGTGACCCGATGAAACTCCTGACAATCAGGCTAACACCGGACTCCCTATGAAATTGCATGTGGACAACCCTCTCGGAGAAGTCCCATCCGGCTTATCCCGGAGTCTGCTGAACATCCCTATGACTGTGATATAATATTCTTTAACTTTGATCATATGAAAATACATAACTGTTACTTTAAGCTTATAATAGCAATCCTGTAACTTATGAATTCTTGGCTTATCGTTCTCATAAGCCACCTATAATTGTTGGAGAACCAACACTATAATCTTAAGTGAAACTATGATTGGTAAACCATCTCTGTTATTTGTATCCTATTGTGAATACAACTATAAACTTGATTCTCAAGCTATAACTCTTGTTTTCCTATCAAGGAATTCGACATATCGTTGTCATATGCCGCTATAAGAATTTACCTATTCGATAACCCTCATTCTCTACCTTTCCAAGCCTCGCATAATTCTTGCTCTTACACTTTTATAACCATTGGAAGCATTTAGAATGAGTTAAAATGGTGGGTTAAGTTTCCAAAATGTATTATAAGAAATCAGTTGCAAAAAGCCATGTCCGCGCGCACCAGGACCCCCAGAACAGCTCAACTAGGTTGTGCTGTCCTGGCTTGGTCGCTACAAGCGCCCCCATGGTTGCTATAAGCGCCACTGGTCGCTACAAGCGCCAGTGTGGTCGCTACAAGCGCGGGTAGGCAGGGAAAAATCCTGCCTGGTCGCTACAAGCGACAGGTCGTCGCTACAACGACCATGACATCACAGTCATGTGTAAAAATGCGATTTTCCACCATTTTTGCCCATTCAAGGATACCCAAGCTTCCTAAACATGCTAAAAACGATTTTCCTTCATAAAACAATAATTAAAAACATATACAAGCAAGGAATTTAGGGTAAAACTCTAAAACTTTCTATAACTTTTCCTATGATGAATAATACACAAAACTCACACTAGGAGGGTTCTAAAACCCAAGATGAGCTCACCTATAATTGATAGCAAGCTGGCTAAGCTCCAAACCCAAAACTTCTACTTGTGAAATCCTCTTTTTCTTGGTTTTTTTCCTTAGTTTTTCTTGTTCCTAGTTCTTCCAAGACTTTGATTGCTTGATTCCCAAGAGTTAGGAAGAATTTGAGGGATTAAGGGTGATGGGTAGAGAGGGGCGAAATTCTAGTGAGAGAGGGGAGAAATTTCCAGATTTGTAGAGAGAGGGAAGATGTGATAAATATGAGTTTTTCTCATATTTATCCATTTTAGTCCCTATCTCTCTATTTACAACTTTGCCACTCCAAATCGTTTAATTCCTGTAATACTGTTAAATGTCTCGCTTAAGCGGGATATTACATATGTCAAATACATATATAAGGTTATCCCAAGTAAGGAATACAACCTCGTTATCCATCTTTTAGAACACGTATTATACAACAATGACAAGCGGGATCGCTAGATATAAACATTGCGATGATGTAATGATTTTGTCATGATTTGCATCATGAGTTGCATGAAGCCTTCTACAGTCAATCACATCTTAAAGGTATTCTTAATACCATCCATGTCAGTTTTATATAAGAAAACCCACATTCATCTTATGAGTCGTACTCATTGGATGATATAACCAATATCCATATATGGTTTGTGTACATAGATTCTCTATAAGATCCCATGATATCTAGCCACTTCTCCGTATTCAGAGAAAACGTGTTTTTCCACCATTTTTGCTCATTCAAAGTTACCCAAGCTTCCCAACCATGCTAGGAATGATTTTCTATCACAAAATAACAGTTTTAAACATATATGAGCAAGGAATTAGCAAGCATGGATTTAGGGTAAAAACTCTATAACTTTACCTATGATGCAAAACACATGAAACTCACTCTAGGAGGGTTCTAAAACCCAAGAGAGCTCACCTATAACTGGTAATAAGTTGGCTAAGCTCCAAACCCAAAACCTCCACTTGTGAAAACCTCCTTTCCTTGGTTTTTCCTTAGCTTCTCTTGTTCCAAGTTTTTCCAAGACTTTGATTGCTTGAGTTACAAGAGTTTTGGAAGAAATTGATGGATTAAGGGTTGTTGAAGGTGAGGGGCGAAAATCTAGAGAGAGAGGGGAGAAATTTTCTGATTTCTAGAGAGAGGAATTTTGTGATAAATATGAGAAAAACTCATATTTATCCATTTTAGTCCTTGTCTCTATAATTACTATTATGCCATTCCAATACGTTTAATTCATGTAATACTATTAAATGTCTCGCTTAAGCGGGATATTACACTAGCATACCACAGAACCACACACAGACACCACATCAGAACCATCATCAAAACTATTATCAGGATCAGAATCACACAAACAGTACCCACACACAGACTCCTCAGAAGATCAAAACAAAACTGCAAAGTACATCACAATTGCAGACCAGAATCACAAAATGCAACCCAGAACATAAAGCCAGCACATAGCTTGCAGTCTTCAGACTCATCATCAGACTCTGCATCAGACACAACAGACTCTGCAAAGTCTTCAAAAAAGACAAAAACCTAGTTGGCCCCTCAAATCTTCAAATATCTTGGCATTTAAGGCTTTTCTAACTATATCAACACCATCTTCATCACCCTCAGCACACTGAACATAGGGCATGATGTTTTGAACATCTTGATCAACATGATCCTTAGACTTACTAGGATCCACTTCCTTTCTTATTAGTGCCTTCTTCTTTTGGACAAGGATCACTACCTTGCTCTAGACTTTAGATGGTCCAGCAACAGAACTCTTCTTTACAACAGGAGTGGGCCTGCTGTCAGCAGCAACAACCTTTCCTTTCCTATTTTTCAGACTTTGGGCAACACTTTCACATTTTGGTCTCCATACCTTCTTGACATTGACTACAACAGGTTCAGATTTTCTCTTTTGAAAGTTCTTGGGGTATCCATGTAGCTTGTAACAAAATGGCTTTATGTGCCCCTTTTTACCACAGTGATGACATACCCAAGGATGAGAATCCCTCTTGCTTTTAGATCCATGAGGTTGGTTCTGGTGTTCCAACTTAGGTTTATTCATCATTGGATCCCATGTTTTAGCAGCAGCAATGAACCTTTTAGCTGGATGTTGCTGTTTGTTGTTCAGAGTCCTATCATTGTACCTAATTCCATTTAGTTTCCCTTGGTTCTGACTCTCTAAATCTCTTCTAACACATCAGTACCAGTGTCTAACATTCTGACTTGTTTCTTCATATTTTCAAGTTGAGAGTTCAGAAGGGTTACCTCATCTTTGAGATCAGAGATTTGTGCTAGATGATTACTTCTTTCAGCATGCAATTGACTGATAGTCTTCTTCTGATTTTCCAGCTGCTTGCAAACTTCTTCATAGGTACCCAGTTCTTCACAAGACAGTTCTTCATCACTGAATTCAGTATCAGATGATGTTTCAGAACCTGATGGAGCTTCTAAAACCTTGACTCCATCATCAGTCATACATCTACCAGTAAAGGCTGCAACATGCTTAGCAGACTCATTCTCCTCTTCACCTTCTGAGTCATCAGACCAAGACACAGCCAAACTTTTCTTCTGATTCTTGAGGTTTGTGGCACATTCTGTTCTAATGTGACCATATCCTTCACACTCATGACATTGAACTCCTTTGGGTTGATCAGTTCTTGTCTTCTGCTTCAGAATCTTCTTAAATTGTTTACTCACCATCACAAGATCCTCTGATAAGCTTTCATCATTTGCTGCAAAAGCAACACCTTTCCCCTTCTTATAAGTTCTGGCTATTTCAAAATTCTGAAGAGATCCTATCAATTCCTCAACCTTCATACTGGAGATATCATGTGCTTCCTCAATTGCAGTCACCTTCATATCAAATCTCTTAGGTAGAGATCTGAGAATTTTTCTCACCAGTTTCTCATCAGACACTTTTTCTCCAAGTGAATCAAATGAGTTAGCCATATCCAGAACATTCATGTAAAAATTCTATATGTTCTCATCCTCCAACATTTTGAGATTTTCAAATTTGGTGGTGAGAAGTTGAAGTCTGGACAGTTTTACCTTAGATGTGCCTTCTTGAGTAGTTTTAAGAATCTCCTAGGCATCCTTGGCTATAGTGCACTGCTTGATCATTCTGAACATATTCTTGTCCACTCCATTGAATATAGCATTCAAGGCTTTGGAGTTTCAAAGAGCTAATTCATCTTCTTCCTTGGTCCACACTTCTTCTGGTTTCAATTCAGTTGTCTTCTTACCATCTTTGTCTAGCATAACAAGATGTTCCCAACCCTTCAGAACTGCTTTCCAGGTCTTGCTATCTATAGATTTCAGGAAAGCATTTATGCGTGATTTCCAATATTCATAGTTGGAACCATCCAACAGAGGTGGTCTGTTCACAAATCCTCCTTCTTTCTCCATTATGCCAAAAAACCATCCCTGGAGCTTACCCTAAAATAGGCAGGGTGCCTGCTCTGATGCCAATTGAAATTCCTGGCAGGACTGGTTCTGAACCGTAAAACAGAGTAGAACAGAGTACAATAGTTCAGAATCAGAATAACAGAAATAAAGGACAGAAAGTAAAATGGCACATATGATTTGTTAACCTAGTTCGGTGACAACCACACCTACATCTGGAGGCTACCAAGCCAGGAAGGAAATCCACTAAATAGTATCAATTCGAAGTCCTATGACAACAGCCCCTGTTTCACAGCCTTCTCACTTAATCACTACCCGTATAGATTTCAACCTAGGAACTCCTAGACCTGAGACCCCTCTCACTTCCCTCAGTCAATCACTGCCCCAGTGATTATAAGACGCTAACAAATCAAACAAAGATGGAGACACTCTCCTAAAAACTCAATACATCAATTTTGCTTAAAAGCTTCAAGTGAATTACAACTTAATAAAAAACAACCAACTCTAAACATTTGAGTGGTGTAAAAACACAAAGCACAAAGCTTACAGACTCAACACCTAAAAACACTATATTAAAACTTACAAAGTTGAGTTGATTTTCTTCAATAACAGCGTCCTCTATTTATAGCTTCAGCAGCAACGTAATTCTTGAATCAAATCTTCTTCAAAGATATATTCCCAGAATTCTTTAGAAGCAAATAGAAGCACTTATTATTTCAGAAATATATTTTCCAAAGATTTCTTTGAAAATATATTCACAAAAAATTGAATCCAATCTTCAGAAAATATCTTGCGAAATTATTCTTTCTTCTAGAAACATCAGCTTGGAGAATTCTTCAATTAAATCATCAAAAGATTATGTGAGAAAAAATAACAGCTCCAAGACACAAGAAAGAACGCAGCTTCTGAACGCAAAAGACGTGCTTCTGAAGGTCAGCTTCTGATGAACAGTTCAGCTTCTGATGACCAGTTCAGTATCTGATGAATAGTTTAGCTTCTAATGACCAGTTCAGCTTCTGATGAACAATTCAGCTTTTGATGAACACCCAGTCAGCTTCTGAAGTTCTGCTTCCAGCTTCTGATGACGTGCAGCTTGAGATTTCAGTTTCTGAAGCACATATTGCTTGTACATTTGATTTTAGCAAACATGAAGCCAACAACCAAATATCCAACA
Source organism: Medicago ruthenica (assembly GCA_018208015.1). Lineage (NCBI taxonomy): Eukaryota > Viridiplantae > Streptophyta > Magnoliopsida > Fabales > Fabaceae > Medicago > Medicago ruthenica. The sequence goes on along the minus strand of CM031372.1, from coordinate 54,228,555 downwards.
TGATAGGTGGAGTTTAAGCCTAGGAATTCGTACCTCAAATTTGGTGGAAGAGGCTTCAATTCCACCTTTGGCGCTTCTTTTGGAAGAGGGTCAGATTTTTCCTCAACCAAGTTCTCTATACCCAAGCCCTTTATTGGAGGATTTTTATCCAATAATTCAGCAAAGACTTGGGCATCTCCGGCCATCATTGTACCTGCATTGTTCATCAAACATTCTTCGAAGCCATCGTGTGTAGCTGATGCTAAAGAGCATTCTTTCACACAATGGTCAAATACATCTACCATGCAACAAGAGTCCTTGACAGGAGGACCCTTCATAAGATTAGCAAACTCAAATTCAACTTTTTCTTCCCCAACATTAAATGCCAATTTACCATGTTTGACATCAATTATGGCCCCTGCGGTAGCAAGGAAAGGCCTTCCCAAAAGAATTGGTACTTGGAAGTCCTCTTCCATTTCTATCACAACAAAATCAGCTGGAATGAAAATCGCTCCCACCTTAACTGGGATATCCTCAATAATTCCCAATGTGTACTTAATGGAGAGGTCAGCTAATTTTAAGTTCATTTTAATTGGTTTTAGCTCACCTATTCCTAATCTTTTATATAAGGAAAAAGGCATCAAACTCACGCTCGCTCCTAAGTCACGCATAGCCTTTTTTATTGTTTCAGCTCCTATCACACATGGAATAGAGAAACTTCCTGGATTTTAAGTTTAGGTGGCAATTTGTTTTGGATGATTGCACTACATTCTTCCATAAGATTGACTGTCTCATCCTCTGCAATTTTTCTTTTGTTTGATAAAATTTCCTTTAAAAACTTTGCATACGAGGGCATTTCAGACAAGGCATCCGAAAATGGAATGTTAATGTTGAGTTTTTCAAGCATTTCAACAAACTTCTTAAACTGCTCATCTAACTTAGATTTGGCAAATCTTTGTGGGAAAGGTATCTTTGGTTTGTCAGGTGGTGGTGATTTCTTTTTTTTTTTTTCAGGCTCCATTACGGCTTCCTCACTTTGTGGTTCATCTCTTTTTTCCTCTCCCACATTTGTCTTAACTTTTTGTTTGGGCTCATCATATTGCTTACCATTTCTAAGGGTAATGGCATTCATTTGGATTTTGGTTTCGGGAGATCTTGAAGATGATGCCACTTGTTGGGCTACTTGAGAAATCTGGGTCTCAAGCATCTTATTGTGTGTAGCAATGGAGTCCACTTCTGAGGTCAATTTTATAATAGAGTCAATTAAAAATCCAGTTTGATTTTAAAAATCTTGGTTTTTCTTTGTTTGAGGGGCTCTATTATTGTTGGCAAAATTGGGTGGTGCTGATTGTTGTCCAAAGGGATTTTTAAAAGCAAAATTTTGATTATACCTTTGGTTATACTTAGCAAAATTGATTTGCTCCAAACTTTTAGTATCCCATTGGCATTCAACACCAACATGACCCAAAACACCACATATTTCACAAGAAGGAGTAGAAGAAGGAGGTGTGATAACACTTACACTTAACTTATCAAACTTGTTAAAAAGTGCGTCCATCGCAGCAACTAAATTATCAAGGGCGGAGACTTCGTAAACACCTGCCTCATTTTTAGAGGGAGTCGGAGCAACATCAGTGATGGCTCTCTCACTCGTCCACTGGTAGTGGTTTTGAGCCATGTCTTCGATGAGAGCGTATGCTTCCGTGTAATTTTTGTTCATTAAAGCTCCCCCTGCAGCTGCATCAACAATCATTTTGGTAGCATACAAAAGACCATTATAAAAGGTATGGACGATCAACCATTTCTCCAAACCATGATGGGGGCAAAGCCCAAGCATTTCCGTGAAACGCTCCTACACATCGTATAGAGATTCCCCATTTTTATGAGTGAATATAGTAATTTGATCCCTCAATTGAGCTGTTTTGCTAGGGGAAAAATCGGGCTAGGAAAGCTGCCCTTAGTTGATCCCATGTGGTTATAGAAGCATTTGGCAACGAGTGAAACCAGGCGCTTGCTCGATCCCGTAATGAAAAAGGAAAGAAATGCAACCTTATAGCTTCCTGGGCCACTCCATTGTTTTTAAAGTTCCACTGAGTCTTAGAAAATTTGAAAGATGTAGATTCGGATCCTCAGTGAGTGATCCAGAAAACTGATTATGCTGCCCTAAGTTAAGTAGTGCAGGTTTTATTTCGAATTTTTTTGCTTCAACAGCTGGGTAGACAATAACAGCATGAGGTTCATCCGTAGATGGCGTGGCATACTCTTTAAGAGTATGTTCCGCAGCCATGGTGTTATTGCGTGCTTCTCTCCTTCTTTGGTGGAGGAACCTTTCGATCTCGGGAACGAATTCTCCAAGACTTCGGGTTCTTCGCATGCAAAGAACAAGAGAATACAAACAGTTGAAGATTTAAAGAAAAAGGAAAAGAAAAAGTTCAGTTTAAGTATTACTAAAAAGTCAATCAATATTACGAACAACTCCCCGACAACTTCGCCAAAAACTTGATACGTCACCGCAAGTATACGATTATTATCGAGTAGTAAAAATATTGATCCATAGAGAGTTGTGTAATTAACAATTTTATTTTCAGAAGTGATTAGCTGAACAAAATTAAGTTTTAGATTTGGACAAAGTTCTTGTTTCAAGATTCTTATGATAAAAAACGTCTCGGGATTATTGGTATATCTAATGACAGAATATAAACAGTCAAGCCTATATCTCTATTCATATTGAATCCATGTCCAACGACAAGATTCTCTAAGGTAATTCATGTTTTCTTTCGAACTACATGATCGTATCCCAATAACAATCACGCCTATTCTCATGGTTGATTGCTATATGAGACCCATTAAGTACGAATCTTATGGCCTCAAGACATCACAAAGCTACTCATTTGGGGTGTTCCCATCAAGCTTTGTGACATCTTGTCTAATCTCATTTGTTCCAATATCAAGCTTCTTCATTCGATACTTCACTTGATATTTGCGATGATGAAATAGTAGTTGTTGAAATTCTCCATTCGGTACTTCGTTCAACACTTGCTATTGATTATAAAAGTGATGAGATTAGATAGGAAAATAGTTTTAAATAAAATAGAATCTAGGCTTGGTTTGATTAGGATCTAGTCATTAGACTTATCCAACAATCCCAAGACTAGACTTGTTTACTCACTAGAGTTCATCGTAGATGCTTGACAATATAAACGATATGAATTGTAAAAGCAAGAAACTAAATTGCAAGAATTGTAAAGGTACAGAAAAGTAAAGAACAAGAAAGTAAATTGCAAGAATGATATAAATGCAGAAATTTTATAAAGAAGTGAACTTAGAACAATATAGAGTTTCAATCTCACTATAGTAACCTTACACTCATTCCAAGATGAGAAACAATTCTGTCTAGAGCCCTATTTATAGCCTAAAGCCAAAGACAAAGCATTAAATACGGATTACATGGAAATAATTGGCATTTTCCAAGAGTTTTCAATCATAAAAACTGGCTGCATAACGCACACGATCGTGCCAAAGGGGCGCACAACCGTGCCATGTTCTGAAACTGCTGGAAATTGCATCTTGAAAGGTCGCACGACCGTACGTATGGGGCGCCCGGTACGGGCGTGTCACTCGACGTTGCTCAGCACGGGCAGTTCAAAGAGGGGCGCACGACCAGTTCAAAGGTGGCACGACCGTACCACCAAGAATAACCTTGGAACTTTAAATTTTCTTCTTTTGCTTGGCTTTTCATCCAGGTTTTTGATCCAAGTTTCTTGCTAAGGAAAACAAGTGCTTTGAAGTAAAATAGTTCTTGAAAATAAACTAAAACGACTAAAAACAAACACTTAAAAACCTAGAAATTACTACTTATCAAGATCCTTTAAAAAAAAGTTAAATCTTAAAAAACAAGGGACAAATATTTGTATTTATATTTTAAAAAAAAAAAAATAAGTTTTGTTGATAAATATAAAAAGTAATGGAAATATATTTTTCACTGATACATAAAAACACAAGACATATATTTATAAGTGGGTAAATACCATTTGCGGTCTTTCAAGTTACATGATTATAACAAGTTAGTCCTTTAAGTTTTTTTGGCACAAATTGGATCCTTTAAGTAATAAAATATTTGCATCATTATTCTAATTTCATCAAACTCAATCAAGAAGTGTTTATGTGGATCTTTAATGTTAAATTGGTTTGTCTAAATTCATTGCTCTCAAAACTAGAGCTCATAGGTGTGTTATTCTGTCTTGATTCAAAACAAAATTGACCAATTACTTGATTTATAATATTGTTGATCAAATATTTATATGTAAAATTAGGCTTGAAATTCAAAAACAAGAAGAAGAAAATGTGTATAAGTAATCATGTTTAATGTCATAAGCACTTTTGCACCTACCATCTTCATGTTAAATTGTCTACAAGCACTTTTTAATGAAACTGGCTGAAAAGATGGATGACAATGTAAATATTCTATGACTTAAAGGACCAATTTGTAACATAAAATAACTTAAAGGACCAATTGGTAACCAAAAAAATTTAAAGGACTAATCTGTTATAAACATACAACTTTAAGGACCGCGGGAGGTATTTGGCCTTTATAAGTAATAAACATAAAAAAAAAAAAAAAAATGGGAGACACATTTGTCATTGCGGCATAAAAAAATACGGACAAATATGAAAAAACACGGGACAAATAATTTTTGTTGATAAATAGAAAATTAAAATAAAATAAAGTATTTATAGAGATTAACAAACAGTATCATGTCGCCCGTGCATAACATGGGTTAACACACTGGTTTTCTATTATTCTGTGTTTTTAAACACTTTTGGGGTAGATTGTGTCAAAGTCAATACTCAGGATTCTAAACAGTCAACCTCTATCAATGGATTTAATTGTTTTAAATGTATTAAATTATTTTTTGTCTTTTTCATTTGTCATTCAAAACCTAGACTTTTTCTATCTTATTAATTATCAAGACTCTGAAACAACAGTCAACAACTATCAATGAATTTAATTGTCTTAAATGCATTAAATTGTTTTTTGTATGATTCATTTATCATTCAAAAATGAATTTAATTGTACTTGTTTATAATACTTCATCTGTTTCTAAATGAAAGTCGGTGCAATGATTAGAAGAAATGGAAAAACTATTTTACCAAATTAAGTTAAAGAAATGTTTTGGAAATAGTGTACATGATATTAATTGGAGGGTAGAATTAGAAAGAAATGGTTAGTATTGCATTGAAAACTAAAAGTGACATTCATTTCGAAATAATATTTTTTTTACTAAAGCGGTATTCATTTTGATACGGAAGGAGTAATATTCTTTTCCTTCCCGAATTCTTTTAAAAAACTGAACGTAGACTTTTGTCTCTTTTTAATTTTTTGAATTCTATAACAGTCAACCTCTGTCAATGCATTAATTGTCTTAAATGCAATAAATTATTTATTTTTTCCATTTCATTTATCATTCAAAATAATGTTGTCCGAAAAGTATCAACTGAGTGACAAGAGTTTGACTTTGAAATCACAAATAAAATGGTTCAAATCCAATCTAATGTTTCAGGATTTTGGTGGCTTAGTGCAAAAATATAATTTGGACCTTGTGAGTGTTTCTAGATGCACCCTAATTAATAATTGTGTCTGCAACAATATGATTTGTCATATCTTTTTAGATGTGAAGTTTTTCGATAATTTTAACTTCAAAAACTTCTTTCTATACGTGCAACAATCACTGACGTAATTAAGAGAATTCGATAGGCAATTGAAACATTTGACAAACTCAAGAATTTCAAATGCTGACATCAACATCCGACAAATTCTTATGAGAAAATACAACCTCAAAATTTGTGCAAGGTTTTTTTAACTCATCATTATTCAATGATTTTAAGATTCTTACATCAAATAAAAATCCAACAGTACTTTCAAATACTTCTAACTACTCAAACTTATTTTTCGATAAAGTTATTGTCATATCAACAACCACCAAAAAATGATCGACTCTAAAATACTCTTTGGTTATTGTATTTGCCCATCATTATCATCATATTGTTTTTTCTAAGGCTACGATACTTTGTTTGAAGTGTCAGCTCTATACTCATATTAAATGCAAGACTTTTGACAATAATCATACTAGATTAAAAGTCTTCATTTCTATATTTTAGACTTATTTTGTGGGGCCTAGGACACTCTCCCTTTTCATCCTACCTCGGATACTGCCCTGTAAGACACCACGTATTCAACAAAAATTAAGAAGTGGGCCATATCCTTTAAAGTATCAACTTTCACTCTATGTTATATATACATGTACAAGTTTTGGACTTCCTTGAAAAAAGCATTACATGTCCTTGAAAGTAACATTTAAAATTTTATGGATCTAATTCTCTTTCTAGTTCTTAGTTTGTGCATAACATGTTGCAAAGTTGAGGCAAGAAGCAAAATTTTACTAGATGAGCAAAATAATTTTGATTTATACATGATTTAGTTGATTGTAATTTTTATTATTAATCATCCATTATTAGTTTGATTTATACATGATTTAGTTGATTGTAATTTTGGTTACCGAATCCAGCATTCTGTGGCCCGTAAATTTGACTGTGTTGATATCTACAAGCAACCTGCTCTACAACACCCTTTACTAAAAAAGCACAAAATTCAGGTATAATAGTCGAACAATTTATAATATTAATTATCTTACTTTACTGCATTGTAAAAACTAATTGTTATTTGATGAAGTTTAAGAGAATGATATATAATTGTAACTAACATATATAATTAAAGATTTGTAACCTTAAATTTTCATTCAAAATTACTTTATTTGTTTGTAAAGAATTTCAACTTCAACTATAATTCATTTTAATTAATTTTTATTTTATTCCCTCTTCATTGCAACATATGTAGCTTCTCCCAACTTTCACAAAGAACATCGTGCGAAGTAGACCATCTTATGGTAAAGCAGTGGATGATTGTCCATTGGGAAAAGTGCCTATCTACAACAGGAGAAGAAGACATCAGATTATTACTAATTCATCTTCTAAATTACAAATTGATGATTTTCAACGGTATTCCCAAAGTTCCCCTGGCTATCATGTAAGTGGATATTTTTAATCAATACATTTTACATGGAATATTATAACATTATGTATTTATCAATATTATGAAAAAAGGACCAACTAAAATAACGCCGCACCAAGACAGAGCACAAAACAAAGTCGCACTCTGATTACGAAATCACAAAAAAAAAGATATATTTGAAAACCACTTATTGAAATAAAAGAAGAGAAAAAGTGATGCTAAATGGGTGATTATGGATCCAGAAATGGCACAAAACTGACACTTATCGGTAGGAATGGAAAATCAAGCCAATCCACCCTGCTACTACACCGTCTTGAATGGGGCAAACCAACAAGAGGTATATGGTTTAAAACCTCATCCTAGCCCCTTTTTATGGTGATCCAGAGGGTTAGTGTGTTTTTCCGTCAAATCATTGTTAGAAAATATTAATTAAAAAATTCACAAAAAACTATGTGAAAAGTGTAAAAATAATAATAAAAATAAATAAAATTATATGAAGCTAAAATATATAACTAACGAGACCAACAAAAACAAATAAATAAATGATCATTCAAACATCCATAATTTATCATAAAAAAATCTAGAACAAGTCAACAAGACATCTAAAATAGCTCTAAAAAAACAGCTGAAATAAAAATGTAATGGGTTCACTAAAGTGATTGCATTAAATGAATTTTCTCTCTCCACTTTGTATTTCAAACATACTAGAAAATTAGAAAATGGATTGTAACTTATAAATAAAATGACTGAAAAGAGGATATTTTTGCTATTATTTAAACCGGACGAACCAACTCGCCCTATCACCACCATATTATTTTAGTGGGGTTCAGTAAGGCAAGTTAACTATTAGGTGAGGTGCAAAATTATAACGCCTTGCCAAAACGTTAGGCCAAAAGGGTCAACATATTAGGCCTAACCCGTTTTTCCATCCCTACTTTTTTTATGGACGAGAAAGAAAGAACTAGGGTTACAAGAGAGAAAGGTGGCTACGTGTATGTGCGTGATAGGCGGTAAAATATCAAATTTTAGATTTAAGACATAGTGTGCGTGAAAAATCACTTTAAAATTTATAAATTGTATAAAATATGTAATATTGTACTTATTTGTCTTCTCTAGACTGTTACCCTTGATACAACCCAAAATATGGTATTTCATGGAGCATACGCGGGCATAGGTGGGTATAATCTATCAGTTCAAGCAAAGCAATACAGCATGTCTTACATTTGGATTGAAAGTGGATCAGGAACAGAACTAAATAGCATAAAAGTTGGAGTTGGGGTTAGTTACTGTTCATTACGTTATGTCGATTTTTTTAATCTCATGACATGACATTCTTTTAGAGACATAGTGATAGAAAAAACATAGTCATTCTTTTATAATATACTACTCACATCCTCTCTTTTTTATGTAAAAGGTTTTTCTAACCTTATATGGAGACAACCAACAACGACTAACTAGTCGATGGACGGTAAGAATATAAATTTAATGCATTTAATAATATATATGACCATCTACAGTAGTGAGTGCTTCACCTATTTAGAACCATATTAAATAGGAACCCCTATTGTAGAACAAATAAATATGGTGCTTGTAGAGAAGAGTGGTTATGGGAGCACCCACTCTACCTTCCTTTTTTTAGCCCCCTAAATAAATTGTATTAAAATAAATAATTTTTCTTAAAATTTCATGATTTAACGTTATTGGTGGGACCAGTTTAGTAATTTTTCTGTGGTGTTAGTTGGAGAGATTAGATACTCGTTCAGTATTAATATTAGTAAATGGTAAAATTGAATGTGTATATATAGGACCCACTTAAACATCACAGTAGATAGCCCAATTTGATGGAAACAAAAACAATACATATTGTTGTTGTGCTCAAGTTCAATTTGATATAAACATGCAGGCAGATGGTTTTAAGCAAACTGGATGTTACAATAATAATTGTCCGGGTTTTGTGCAAGTCAATAATAACGAAGAATATACTCTTGGAACTGTCGTGTCGGGCGCTAATTCAATTGGATCAACTAAAAAGGTTGCTGCTTTTCTCAAAATCAAACAGGTAAATTTTTAATTATAAATACATACAAATATATTATACATTATGATATATATATATTTACAAACTATTACATCAAAATTAAAGTGTTTATAAAATTATTTTTGTTTAACAATATTATATTTAAAACTTGTATTAAGTAATTACTTTAATATTTGTTTTTTAAAAAAGGATAATTTAAGTAATTGAAAAGAATGATAATTAAATATACGATCTTAAATATTTATTACTATTTATGAGTCCCTTCTTAAAAAAAACTCATTATGAGTGAATGTTTTTGTTTTTTTAATTAGTCTTAATATGATTGGTTAATATCTTCTCCTAGTATTTCTCTTACCTTTTTAAATATATGTAGGATCGATCTACAGGTCATTGGTGGTTACTTGTAGAACGTGAATCAATATATGTTGGATATTGGCCAAAAGAGTTATTCAGTCACCTAAGTACGGGAGCATCAAAGATTCGATTTGGAGGTCAAACTTATGCTGCACCTAATACAAATAGTCCCCCAATGGGTAGTGGAAGATTGCCTAAAGAAAAATTTGAAAACTCGGGTTTTATGGAAACGCTTAAGATTATTGATTCAGAATATAATGAAGTTGAGGTAAAACCTGAAGACATGAAGCCATATAGAGATACTAATTCAAATTGTTATGACTTGATATACCATGGTTATGAAGGACATCTTTATAGGCAAGCTTTTCTTTATGGTGGGCCAGGTGGACGAAATTGTGGTATATGATTGTATTGACAACTATATTTAATAAAACTATGATTCGTCCTTGATATATATTGTGATACCCTTGGCCAAAAACAAACATAATTAACATAAAAGTTGTGAAAAATTAAAATTGTATGCTTATATTTAACAAAACCGCATTTTACAAAGGTATAGATAAATCATACAACTTAACAAATTTTCTTTTCTTGAAAAATAATTGATTTAAATTATTTTTTAATCAATTATTGATTGTTAAATTTAGCAACTGTACTAAATCGCCGTCAAGTATTAAAATTTATAAATTTGTCTCCAAGAGATTATGGAATTGCAAACTAACTACTACGATAATTGTTAGGAAATGTAAAGTTGGGGGGGGGGGGGGGGGGGGCGCACTTACCAATGGTTTGATTTTCTAAACTCAGAGAAAATAGTGTAATATCCCGAATCTAATTAATACTAAGAATAATATTAATTAGAATTAGAGATGGTTAACTGAGGATAAATGAGAGAAGATAAATTAATCGTTTCAAAATGCGAATGAAGGTTATCGTGGTCATTTTCACTACTAGTGGCATTTTAGTAGATATTAGACTGAGTAATGGCATAGTGGTAATTATAATGAGTTATATAGTGGCAAAATTAGGTAAGATGAAAGATGAAACCTCAAACCCTCTCTTCCTTTCTCTCTCTCGCGATCTGGTTTCCCATCCTCTCTTGCTCTCATGGTTTCCCCTCCTTTCTCTCAACCTTTCACTGTCAAATCTAACTCCAAATCAACATGTAACCTTACCAAATTATTCCTTGTGAACTTCTGACCTAGAATCAAGTCTCAAATCCTTCCATCCCTTTCAATTATGCCCAGGCCGAATCCTCCATCCCTCTCTCTAAACCTTGAAGTTTTGCTTCTAAACTAGAAAATTGGTTTGTATTTGTGCATGTTTGGGTTGCTAAATTCGAGTTTGGCCTGGGGTTGGGATTTTCAGAAAACTATAAGTCACCTTCCTCTTCTTCTTGCTGACCTGAAGGGGTTTAAAGAGGGTTTTTCAAAATTTTAATCCTCTTGGCAGAACAAATCCCATTGAAATCAGATCTTGATTAAATCATTAATCACAAATCAAACACATACTTAAACACTTTAAAGATTCATGCGTATACCTTTCTTGAAGAGCAGAACCTTTGTAGCAGAATTGTTTCTGATCGCGAGCAAAGCAACGTAGCGAGGCCTCTACTCAGTCCACACGAACAGACCTTCTTCGATGACCGGTGCTAGCCAATTTCAACGAAGATTCAGAGAGACTAAGATTTAGAGTGCGGCGGCTAGGGTTTGACAAGGCATTGCGACTGTTATAAGGGTCGTAGATATCCCTTTGGATTGCGACTGTTAGAAGGGTCGTAGATATCCCTTTGGATTGCGACACATAAATTGGGTCGTAAGGGCATTTTGCGACTGTTCAAAGAACAGACGCACCAACAGTCGCAAAGGCTATTGCGACTGTTAGGAACAGTCGCAAAGGAAGAACATTCACATGGTTTTGAAGGGACTTGCGACGGTTCCCAACAGTCGCAAATGACTGATTTAAAATTTTGAATTTATTATTCAGCCAATGTTTGAACAGTCGCAATTATTTCTTTATTTTTGAAATTGAGAGGAGCTGATTTAAATTGAGATGACCAGATTTAATATTTTTTTTATAGCTTAACCAAGAGTAACAAAATCGAACCATACATCAACTTAACCAAAACAATAAATAAAGTATATGTAGTATTAACATTCAAAAACCGAAACACTAGTGGCTAAACATTGAAAACAACTGTATCAGAATTAGAAGTCCATAAAATACCAAAATATTCCCTAGTGTTCCTTAGTGATGTTGCTTCAATGATCCTAAAGTATATGTAGTACTCAATCATAACTAACATTTTTATTCCAATATCAGTAAAACATGAAGCAGTTTTTGTTTATTTCAACAACATGATTCCAATAGCAGTATGTGTTTATTCCAAATTCTTTTTTTTTAGAATCTAACACTTTGATTAAGAAAGAAAACATTTGATTACAGAATCTAATAGCTACAGGGGTTAGAAAGCTTAGAGAATAAATAGCTATTAGAAAGCTTACAGGGGTTAGAAAACACGAACCAGAATCTAACACTAACACAGCTATTAGAAAAGGATCAATGCTAGGTATAGACAACCTGCCACTAAAACAATTCTCCACCACAAAAGCATCTATTTCAAACATTACATTATTGAGCTTTTTGTCCACGGTGAATTGTAGGACCCATCGCATTATTCCAATAGTAGTGTATAAAAGAGCAGAATTTTTTTGCAATAGTTTTGTAAAAGTTACCTCATTTTCAATGTGATAATTTTGCATTTGCATTTGCATTAAGAAAGCAACTTGCGCCTTCAAGATATCAACTTGTGAAGCCTTATCCTTAAGAGAATCAATCTCAGCTTGCATTTTCAACAATTTCTGTAATATCCCGCTTAAAAGTATCAATTAAACGTGTTAGAAGCTTCATGAGCAAGCAATGGCAATGTTGTAATTATAGGAGTGGCAAGGTGGTAAATAAGAGGAAATGGCTTAAAGGATAAATATTAATTTTTGGGCTATGTTCTACTCATTTTCTTCCATTCAAAAATGAGGAATTTCTCTCCCTTTTCTCTTCCATTTTCGCCCATCCTCCCCTCTACCTTCATCATCAAATCATCATCCTTTGAGCTAGCAACTTCTCCCAAAATCCTTGTGTGATAAGCAAGCTTGTGTTGGAGGAATTTTGGAGCAAGAAGAAGAGGCAAAGCAAGAAAAGGACAAGTGAGGAGCTAGGGTTTTGAAGAAATGCTTGGCAAAGGATTGGAATCAAGTTAAAGGTGAGCTCTTAGAGGGTTTTAGAACCCTAATTTGTTAAGCTTTAAGTCTTAGTATTAAGAGTTATTTTGATAGATTTCATGCCTTAATCCCATGTTGGTTTGTAATACATGAATTGCTATGTGTAATCTTGTTCACATGTCATAGAAATCCATTCCCATGAGTTTATTGATGTTTGGGGATGCTTGGTTAGCCTAGGAAGTGAGTTTTTGTGTCCTGCTGAAGCCAAAATCGTGTTCCGATTTATGGGCATCGTGCTACGATTTTATGTCCTGTTTTTCAATGAAGTTTCGCATAAAATCGTGCTCCGATATTTGCATATCGTGCCACGATATTGGCCTTACTCAGCATTTTATTTCGTGAGTTCTGGCTTGGAAATAGGGAAGGATAAGGGATAGGCATGGCCATAGGAGATGTATACTCATACTCCTAAGTTATATAGAGGTGTATAAGGCTTGGTTTTGGGGTCATCTCTTTGGAGTGAAGTCCCTACCATTGTTTAAGTATGTGCAAGCTTAAGAGCATGAGAGTTAGAATGATTTATCAATCATAGTTATAGACAAGTTAATAGAGTTGGATCTCCAACAATTATAGGAGGCTTATGAGAACGATAAGCCAAGGTTATAGATTACAGGTTATAGATTACAGGTTATAGATTACGGGTTATAGATTACAGTATTGTTATAGAATCAAAGTAACAGATTATATGTTCATACGTTATAGTTAAAGAATTAAAGAATTAAAGATCAAAGTTATTGGCGTGCTTGCACGTTTCACAGTCATAGGCATGTTCAGCAGACTCCGGGATACGCCGGATGGGATTTCTCCGAGAGGGTTATCCACATGCAATTTCATAGGGAGTCCGGTGCTAGCCTGATTGTCAGGAGTTTCATCGGGTCATAGGGAGACGTATCTCGGGGTTGCTCCACCCGGGGTGCCCTCCGTAAAATGAACTCAGATAATTGTTTGTTCAACGCTAACAGCTAACATAAAACTGCTATCGAACTGTGTATATGTTTTATGTTTTATAGTTATAGTTAAAGTTACAGTTACAGTTATAGTCACAGGAAACTTACAGTTATAGTTATAGACAGTTATTGGAAAGTGATCCTAGGTTTTCCCCCGATCACTAAGTCATAGATACAAACATGGTCATAGTTATGGTTTAGGCAATTATAGTTATAGTCATAGGCCGTTATGGCAATGATGATAGACAGCTACAGCAAAAGTTATAGGCAGTATAAGTTATAGTTACAGGAGGACTTATAGTCATAGACAGATAAAAGACTTGGCGATTCTAGATTTCCCCTAAATTGCCAAGGTAGGCATGGCGACCCTAGGTTCCCTGTGGTTGCCAAACAGTAGGTTGGGTAGAGCTCACTGAGACATTATGTCTCATCCCATTCCTTCTGGTGCAGGGTTACAGGCATGTCAGAGGTTCGTGATGAAGTTTTGCACAGAGATGCTGGATGGAATGCAATTGCTCGTTGTGCACCAGCTCAGAAGCTTAATGGACATTTGTATAAGCATTGTATAAATATTGGATTATTTGTATAACGAGTAATGTGTATTCTTTCATTTGTGATGTATGAGTTTTATTATTGAAATTTTTAAATGTAACCAGTATCAGTTTAACGCACATGCTAATATACTAGTTAAAGTTAGTATGGGTGTTACAATTGGTATCAGAGCAGGTCGATTCAGACCGTGCCATGGGTCATTTAAGATTCAATAAAAGTAGTGGAATCATTGGGTTCCAGATGTTGTTCTAAATGTTATGTCTAGTTGAGCCTGATCAACTCAGTCTAGTATATGACAGTTAGGACAAATATCCGAGAGCTGAATGTGACCAAGGAGGAAAGAAGTGTTCAAAGGGTGAAGGTTAAGACGTCAGTTTTTAAGACGGAAATTGGTGAGGTATTTAATATCAAAGGATGGTTCTCTAATGGCGAAGTAACTGAGCCAGTTAATGGCAAAGTCTCAGTATTATAAGAGGTATTTAAGAGTAAGGTCAAGTACCTTAACTAGTTGGACGTATCCTTGAGCGATGCTTTCTCCGGGGAGATGTGTAGAGTAAAGGATTATAGAATACTCCGAAGAATGATTTGGAAAGTTAAAGTTAAGGGTTGATTAGAGTTTTATTTCCGGCCGCAGAAGCAATAGATTGTGTTACCAAACCCAGCGAAGTGGAATAAGGAATGGACAGTTAATTATCGAAAACTCTGGGCTTCCAGTGACGATATAGTGTGTAAGGTGGAAGGACTTGCACACTTAAGACGGACGAGATTTAAGTATCTGATGGGTAAGAGACTCATTTATGGATTAAGCGAATTAATGAGCAGATGGAATAGGTTACCTTCTTTGATTGTGGGTCATCAGGATACTTGGTATGAGGAACGTGAGTTTAGCAACAAGTGAAGGAAACCCCGGTAAGGGTAGGAAGTAAAGGTTGAATTTTATGTTGTCAGATTATAGCAGACCGCTTTCGAGGATTAAACAGGAATTAGCTAAGAACCATTTTGAGGCTCTGGCAACAGGAAGAACGTCACTTATATATAAGTTACAGTTAAAGTATGGTTGAAGTTAAGGAGTTCTATATTCTCTTTCGATGGGCTCCTTGCATACGTATTCAGGTAAGCCGACAAAGATCACACTATGTGGGTATGTGTTAAGATGGTAGAAAATACATACTTTGGATTGTTTGAAACCATGAAGAGGGCAACGGTCGAGAAGTCAGATGGACTAATTATTCAGATAACGAGATTAGAATGGAATTATGAATACAGTAATAAGTTGTAGGAAGGATCCAATGGAAAATGTTAAGTATTGAAGCTTACAGATTTATTAATCGGGTATTCGAAGAGGTTTATCACATGTTTGAATTTACAGGAGAGCCGGTAAAAGTTGAGTTATATCCAGACGGATTATTTTCGGAGAAACCCGAGGAGTAACCAAGAGTTATGTTAGAGTTATGTGGACCTAAGTGTCTTGGGAAAAGATTGTGGATGTAAGTTCCTTACGGATAATATAGTATGGAAACATGTTTCAGATATGAAGAGTAAAGCTCGAACTAGTGAATGAGTTGTTTTAACGGGAGCTTTGTTGGGCTCGTAATCATTGTTAAAGACTGTTTACAGGTTTCGGCATATTTTCGTGAAAGTAAGAATATGGTTTATATCCGGAAGGAAAACATAAAGTCAAGTGTCGATCAATCAGTAAGTTAAATTAGTGGATTAAACCACAAGAGAGATTATGATGTAAGATGGTCATGTATGGTAAATACAAGTTATAAAGTCAAAGGATTGGCCAAGGAGAATTTATATGGTAATAGTGGTGTATCACTTCTATCCCAAGGTTAATTGTTTAAATCAGAGTTGTGCAGCGGAGAAGTAATCCAATTATTAGTTAACAGACAAATCAAAGCTGAAGTTTAGAGAAAAGGATGTTTGTGAAGTCCTTGTCAGAGGAATTACAGGAAAGGCATTCAGAGATTAATTCTCAATTTACAGAATATGTGTAAGTAGTGATGACTTAAACTTATCATCAGTTCTAACAGGAAATTTTAATAGATAAGTCGAAGGATGATTCAGATCTCGAAACTCATGAGATAAGAGAATCGAAGCAGGTTGATAACTTTAAAGGATGTAATTATAGCACGCGAAGGAGGCCACATATCATACGGTGATTTAGCTGTTTAGCTCAGTAACTTAAAGTTAATTTGAGTAGTAAGTTTAACCAAAGAGGAATTATGCCGTGGCATACAGTTATTCCGCATCGTATCCGCGTTATGCTAGCATGTCGCATGTAACAGGCATGTAACAGGTTATGATTAGTATTATGTACACTGATCAAGCAGAGATTATGCTACTTAGACAGTAGTGTAACATATTTTATGGTCATGTGACATGTATGAGTAACCATGGTACGCAGTCGGTAATGTTTTAACAAGAAAGTCTTAAGCAGATTAGGATTGTTGTTATTGAACAAATCCCAGTAGAGGAGTTCAGAAATTCTTGAACTTAATGTTCATGGTTAAAGGAATGGAATGTATTTCACAGATCAGAAGGTTATTCATAGTTTATAGTAAAAGGCTACGTAAATTCAAGTTATGTATTAAAGGATTAAGAGTTTTAAAGTGCTATTCTGATAGCGAACAGGATAGAGTTTTCTTTTCGAAAACAGAGAATGTCTTTTGACAAGTAAGTTATAACGACAACGGAATGTAACCATAATTTATGTTATGGGATTGTGAATGTTTAAAGAATACAAGGATGAATTAAGAGTTAAGAGAGTGACCTTGGTTGACGTGGTTTTGTCTCAAGTATAAGTTGAAATTATTGGTAAAGCAAGTATTATTCCCATGAGTAAGGAATATCGTAATTGAAATAAGATTGTCAGAATCATAGAAAGAAGAAGGCCCTAAGATCTTTAGCTACGTGTTAACGTTGATTAATTAAATTGGAGCACGAGTGGCTCATAAGATTTCTCGAACTTTAAAGATTTCCTCAGTGAAAATGTAAACAATGGTCATGGTTGTGATAATAGTTACATCGGGATGTCAGATAGAAAGGAATTTTTGTACCAATAGTACGGCCACCTCCTTGTAATTGAATCGTGAAAGTACTTGCAACGGACTTTATTTCCATTTGAGAATGTTTGATATCAGATGCTTTGCGGTGCAAGACTAGTCCATGTGAAGAATGATACGAATGTAACAGTAACAGGTCGTCTTGCGAGGCGAAAGTTAAAGACAAAAGTTCTTTTGAATTAAAAGTAAAGTAATAGATTCCTCGGAAAGTGGGAATAATTGAGGAAAAAATCAGAATGACTCGACGTCTTCAGGGTAATATGGAATGGCCAATTAAAGAAGAACCGATAGAATTCAGTAAAGGAAATCCAAGATTTAATAATTCTAAATTGGATTTGAAAGAAATATGTCGATCAGAGATCATAGTCAGATGAGATGGAAAAGTTGGTTCAGATAACCATGCGTCTTTACAGGTAACAGTTATGCAAGATGCACCAAATCTTTCGGCGGAAAGGAGATTGTTATATGTTAAAATTTATAGAAATGAAAATCATGGCTAAAGAACAAGTTTTAACCAATATGGTTTAATCGAGTCGCGTGACTAATCTATATGTCAGACATTAGAGTTGCCATGGAATCCCAATAAGCAAAAAGAATTTGAAACTTTAATAGTAAAGAAAGAGGTAAAAGAATTTATCTTTACAGGATCTCATAAGGATTATCTAAATTTCGAGGACGAAATTTCTTTTAAGGGGGGTAGAGTGTAATATCCCGCTTAAAAGTATCAATTAAACGTGTTAGAAGCTTCATGAGCAAGCAATGGCAATGTTGTAATTATAGGAGTGGCAAGGTGGTAAATAAGAGGAAATGGCTTAAAGGATAAATATTAATTTTTGGGCTATGTTCTACTCATTTTCTTCCATTCAAAAATGAGGAATTTCTCTCCCTTTTCTCTTCCATTTTCGCCCATCCTCCCCTCTACCTTCATCATCAAATCATCATCCTTTGAGCTAGCAACTTCTCCCAAAATCCTTGTGTGATAAGCAAGCTTGTGTTGGAGGAATTTTGGAGCAAGAAGAAGAGGCAAAGCAAGAAAAGGACAAGTGAGGAGCTAGGGTTTTGAAGAAATGCTTGGCAAAGGATTGGAATCAAGTTAAAGGTGAGCTCTTAGAGGGTTTTAGAACCCTAATTTGTTAAGCTTTAAGTCTTAGTATTAAGAGTTATTTTGATAGATTTCATGCCTTAATCCCATGTTGGTTTGTAATACATGAATTGCTATGTGTAATCTTGTTCACATGTCATAGAAATCCATTCCCATGAGTTTATTGATGTTTGGGGATGCTTGGTTAGCCTAGGAAGTGAGTTTTTGTGTCCTGCTGAAGCCAAAATCGTGTTCCGATTTATGGGCATCGTGCTACGATTTTATGTCCTGTTTTTCAATGAAGTTTCGCATAAAATCGTGCTCCGATATTTGCATATCGTGCCACGATATTGGCCTTACTCAGCATTTTATTTCGTGAGTTCTGGCTTGGAAATAGGGAAGGATAAGGGATAGGCATGGCCATAGGAGATGTATACTCATACTCCTAAGTTATATAGAGGTGTATAAGGCTTGGTTTTGGGGTCATCTCTTTGGAGGAGTGAAGTCCCTACCATTGTTTAAGTATGTGCAAGCTTAAGAGCATGAGAGTTAAAATGATTTATCAATCATAGTTATAGACAAGTTAATAGAGTTGGATCTCCAACAATTATAGGAGGCTTATGAGAACGATAAGCCAAGGTTATAGATTACAGGTTATAGATTACAGGTTATAGATTACGGGTTATAGATTACAGTATTGTTATAGAATCAAAGTAACAGATTATATGTTCATACGTTATAGTTAAAGAATTAAAGAATTAAAGATCAAAGTTATTGGCGTGCTTGCACGTTTCACAGTCATAGGCATGTTCAGCAGACTCCGGGATACGCCGGATGGGATTTCTCCGAGAGGGTTATCCACATGCAATTTCATAGGGAGTCCGGTGCTAGCCTGATTGTCAGGAGTTTCATCGGGTCATAGGGAGACGTATCTCGGGGTTGCTCCACCCGGGGTGCCCTCCGTAAAATGAACTCAGATAATTGTTTGTTCAACGCTAACAGCTAACATAAAACTGCTATCGAACTGTGTATATGTTTTATGTTTTATAGTTATAGTTAAAGTTACAGTTACAGTTATAGTCACAGGAAACTTACAGTTATAGTTATAGACAGTTATTGGAAAGTGATCCTAGGTTTTCCCCCGATCACTAAGTCATAGATACAAACATGGTCATAGTTATGGTTTAGGCAATTATAGTTATAGTCATAGGCCGTTATGGCAATGATTATAGACAGCTACAGCAAAGGTTATAGGCAGTATAAGTTATAGTTACAGGAGGACTTATAGTCATAGACAGATAAAAGACTTGGCGATTCTAGATTTCCCCTAAATTGCCAAGGTAGGCATGGCGACCCTAGGTTCCCTGTGGTTGCCAAACAGTAGGTTGGGTAGAGCTCACTGAGACATTATGTCTCATCCCATTCCTTCTGGTGCAGGGTTACAGGCATGTCAGAGGTTCGTGATGAAGTTTTGCACAGAGATGCTGGATGGAATGCAATTGCTCGTTGTGCACCAGCTCAGAAGCTTAATGGACATTTGTATAAGCATTGTATAAATATTGGATTATTTGTATAACGAGTAATGTGTATTCTTTCATTTGTGATGTATGAGTTTTATTATTGAAATTTTTAAATGTAACCAGTATCAGTTTAACGCACATGCTAATATACTAGTTAAAGTTAGTATGGGTGTTACAATTTCTCATTAGCCTCGATGGAAGATGATGCTGATCTAGTAGTTTGACTAGAGATTTGAGATGGTGTTATCCCAAGCCCCATGGAACGGACATATCCAGCATGGTCCTTTCCAAACACTTTGACAAATGCTTCATTCTCACATTGAGTGCTTTGCATTTCAGCTTGCAATTGTTCTTGCATATACAACAGTTCGTGAAATTACAATAGTGCAACAAATAACTGTCAGCAAATAATTGTGTTGTAACTGCCCTGTTACAATTAGGTGAGTTAGATTGAATGTGATTCTGAATAGTTTATAGATGGATAGAAACATAGATAATAGAACTTTGTTGTAACTTCCATATGATAGTTAATAACAGAATCCAAACTAACTAATATACTTTCTGTTACGTGTTCTCAACTTATCTGCTGCTCTAAGCTCTATACATTCTCCTAACCCTGTGTACCTTCAAACCATTTCGCTAGACTTTTAATCACACATCATATGTTGGTTCATCTTAATTTACCCTTGGAGATTTTTCCTTTTTCTCACTTATAAGTGTGGATTTATCTTATCTAGAATACTACTATAAAAGTAAGGCTAAATAAATATGTTAAATATAATTAACTCATTAACATGTTTTTTTATCTATAATTATGTGTCAATGCATTGTTTTACCTATCATTTTAGGCAAGCTATGAGGTATTATGACCTCTTTTTCAATTGTGCAGAAAAGAAGCTTTCAATGTTTATGCGAAATTGTCACTTACAAATTTTTCCTTTGCCTCTTCATTTACAAATGAGCCATTGGCATAATTATGCGAAATAGAATACATGTCTCCCCTACTATATTTTCGACCATCTCTAAATTCCTACAAGTAAGCACATATTGTTAAAGTGGCAAAACGCCATTGATGAACACAGAAAAGCTTGAAGGAAAGTTAGTTAGAGGAGAGAGAAATGTTGTTATAGGAGAACTGAACCGACTCTGGTTCAGAAGCAGAACTGGTTCCATACATCTAAATATAAGCAACTAAACCCTTTTTTATATCATGAATTTGATAGGTTTTCTTCGTAGTTTACTACCATTATGGATGGGTATAGCAGCATACAAAAGCCACCAAGCCAAATACTAGACACACTGTAATATCCCGCTTAAACGTGACTTTAACAGTGTTACAGGAATTAAAAGACGCAATGGCAATTATGTAATAAAGTGGCAATGGCATTGGTGTAATTATTTGAAAGGAGAAGAATTGTTTAAAAAGGGGGGACAAGATATTTTCTTGCCCATTTTTCCTTCTCCCCTTCCCTCTCCTAAACCGGTTCCTCCCTCCTCTTTTCCTCCATTCACACGCCTCCCTCTCCCTTGGTTGCATCCATCAATCCTTCTTCCACAACTCTTGGAACACAAGTAACATGCTAGCTTGGAGAGTTTTAAAGCAAGAAAGGAAGTAGTGGAAGCAAGAAGAAAGGAAAGAATTAAGAGCTAGGGTTTTGAGGCAAAGTTTGGAAGCAAGCTGACCAGCACTAAATCGAGTATAAGGTGAGCTCCCTAGGGTTTTATAACCTACTATGTGCAAGTTTTAATGTTTATATGTTATGAGCAAGTTTAAGGTTTTAGTGCCCTAATTACCTTTCCATGTGATTCTTTGGTTATTCATGATGTAATCTAGCTATATGCCTTAGAAATTGATCCATTAAGCTGTTATGATGTATGGGTATGTTGGATAAGCTGAAATGGTGAAAAATCACGTTTTAAACTTGCCAAATGCTGTCCAACTGCAGGTAAAATCGTGTCACGATTTTACAATCGTGTCACGATTTCACAGGCAGAACTAAACACGTTTTCTGGGTAGAAAATTGTGTCACGATTTCCAAATCGTGACACGATGGGACAGTGGACAGGATCATGTGTTTTTCATCAAATCCTTGCACCATTACGGCTAACCAATGCTACCTCGGACTCAATAACGATATGTAGTGACTAAGCGTCACTAACAAGCATAGAAAGCCCTATCCTTTAGAGAATGTATGGATGAATTATAGATGAGGATAGGTACATTGGTTAAGAGAGGATTATCTTAATCCATAAGTTATCATAGTGATGTTAAGGAACTAGCATAGGGTTTAACCCTTACCAAGCAATGTTATGGACTCGATTCAGTATATACGAATCTAAGAATGATATAATAGTCAAGTTTGGAACCTATTTTAGGTAAACCTGATTATAGATGTATTCAATTGAGAATACGAGGATAATAGGAATGCTTCGGCAATCAAAGTTATAGATAAGATCATAGTGTTGGTTTTCCGACGATTATAGGTGGCTTATGAGAACGATAAGCCAAGATTCATAAGTTATAGGGTGAGAGTTATAGGATTGTTATCATATGATTACAGTAACAGATTATATGTTCATATGTTAAAGTTAAAGAATTAAAGATCAAAGATAATGGCGTGCTTGCACGTTTTACAGTTACAGGGCGTGTTCAGCAGACTCCGGGATTCGCCGGATGGGACTTCTCCGAGTGGGTTGTCCACACGTTTCACAGTCATAGGCATGTTCAGCAGACTCCGGGATACGCCGGATGGGACTTCACCGAGAGGGTTGTCCACATGCAAGTTAAAGAGGAGTCCGGTGTTAGCCTGATATGATAGGAATTTCACCGGTTTATAGGGAGATGTACTTCGGGGTTACTCCACCCGGATGCACTCCGTAAAATGAACTCAGATAATATTGTTTGTTCAACGCTAACAGCTAACATAAAACACCTAAAACATCTTTATCTGTTTTATGTTTCACAGTTACAGTCATAGTTACAGTTACAGTTACAGTCACAGGAAACTTACAGTTATAGTTATAGACAGTTATCAGAAAGTGGTCCTAGGTTTCCCCTCGATCACTAAGTCATAGATACAGACAGATCACAGTTATGGATATAGGCAATTATAGTTATAGTCATAGGCCTTTATGGCAATGGTTATAGGCAGTTCTAAGCTATAGTTACAGGAAGACTTATAGTCAAAGGCAGATAAAGACTTGGCGATCATAGGAAATCCCCAAGATTGCCAAGGTAGGCATGGCGACCCTAGGTTCCCTGTGGTTGCCAACAGTTGGTTGGGCTGGAGCTCACTGAGACATTATGTCTCATCCCTTTCCTTCTGGTGCAGGTTTGTAAGCATGTCAGAGGTTCGTGATGAAGTTCTTCATAGAGATGCTGGATGGAGTACAGTTGCTCGTTGTGTATCAGCTCAGGAGCTTAACGGACATTGTATAAGTATTTGTAATAGTATTGGATTATTTGTACAAACGAGTATACTTGTATTCATTCATTTGTGATGTAATATTATTATTGAAATTTTTAAATGTATCCAGTATCAGTTTAACGCACATGCTAATATACTAGTTAAAGTTAGTATGGGTGTTACAATTGGTATCAGAGCAGGTCGATTCAGACCGTGCCATGGGTCATTTAAGATTCAATAAAAGTAGTGGAATCATTGGGTTCCGGATGTTGTTCTAAAGGTCACATCTAGTTGAGCCTGATCAACTCAGTCTAGTATATGACAGTTAGGACAAATATCCGAGAGCTGAATGTGACCAAGGAGGAAAGAAGAGTACGAAGGGTAAAGGTTAAGACGTCAAATTCTAAGACGAAGTGGCAAAGTCTCAGGAATACAAGAGGAATTTAAGAGTAAGGTCAAGTACCTTAACTAGTTGGACGCATCCTTGAGCGATGCCTTCTCCGAGAAGATGTGTAGAGTAAAGAATTATGGAATACACTAAGAAATGATTTGGAATCTTAATGGGAACCGAAATTAGGAAAGTTAAAGTGAATTGTAAAATTAGAGTTTTAATTCCGGCTGCAGATGCAAAGGATTGTGATACCTAACCCAGCGACTTGGAATAAGGAATGACCAGTTAACGATTGGAAGCTCTGGACTTTCAGTAAGGATAAAGAGTGTAAGGATAGAAGGACTTGCGCACTTGACCGGATGAGATTTTGATATCCGACATGTAAGAGACTTATTTATGTATTAAGCAAAATATTGGATGGATAAAATAGATTACCTTCCTTTATTAGGGGACACCAAGATGCTTGGTATGAAGATTGCGAGCGTAGTGATAAGTAAAGGAAACCCCCGGGAAGGGTATGGATTAAAGATTGAATCTTATGTTGACGGATTATAGTAGACCGGTTTCGAAGATTAAGCAGGAAGATTGTCACTAACGTACGAGTCATAGTTAAAGTTACGGTTAATGTTAAGGAGTTCTATGTTATCTTTTGATGGGCTCCTTACACGAGTATTTGGGTAAGCCGACAAAGATCACCTTATGATTGTAGATATATATATATATACCTTGGATTGTTCGAAACCATCAAGGGGGCAACGGTCGAGAAGACATATGGAATGTTATTCAGATAACGAGATTAGTTTGGAACTGTGAATACAGTAATAAGTTATAGGAAGGATCCAATGGAAAATGTTAAGTATTGAAGCTTATAGATTTATTAACCGGATACTCGAAGAGGTGTAGTATGTGTTTGGACTTATAGGAGAGTTGGTAACAGTTTAGTTTTTATCCAGACAGATTATTTTCGGAGAAACCTGAGAAGTAACCAAGAGATATGATAGAATTATGTGGACCTAAGTTGTCTTGAGAAAAGATTGTGGATGTGAAATCCTTATGGATAAGTATAGTATGGAAACTTGATTCAGAATATGAAGAGTAAAGCTTGAACTAGTGAATGAGTTGTTTTAACAGGAGCATTGTTGGGCTCGTAATTATAGCTAAAGATTGTTTACAGGATTCGGCGTATCTCCGTAAAAGTAAGAACATTGTTTATGTCCGAAAGGAAATGCAAAGTCAAAGGATTGGCCAAGGAGAATTTATATGGTAATAGTGATCCCAAAGCGAATTGTTAAAATCAGAGTTGCGCAGCGGAGAAGTAATCAAAGGATAAGTTAATGAACAATTTAAAGTTGAAATTTAGAGAAAAAGGATGCTATGAGGTCCTTGCCAGATGAATTACAGGAAAGGTATTCAGAGATTAAATCTCAAGTTACAGAATAATTGTAAGTAGTGATGGCTTGAACTTGTCATTAGTTCTACGGGAAATTTAATAGATAAGTTGAGGAATGTTTCAGACCTTGAAACTCATGAGATAAGAGAATCGAAGCAGTTTGATAACTTTAAAGGATGTGTTTATAGTACAATAAGTACATAGCGAAGGAGGCCACATTTCATACGGTGATCTAGCTGTTTAGCTCAGTAACTTAAAGTTAACTTGAATAGTAAGTTTAACTAAAGAGAAATTATGCCGTGGCATACAGTTATCCCACATCGTACCCACGTTATGCTAGCATGTCGCATGTAACAGGCATGTAACAGGTTTTGATTAGTATTATGTATACTGATCGGGCAGACTACTTAGACAGTAGTGTAACGTATTTATAGTCATGAGACATGTATTAGTAATCGTGGTACGCAGTCGGTAATGTTTTAACAGGAAAGTCTTAAGCAGAACAGGTTTGTTGTTACCGAACAAATCGCAGTTGAGGAGTTCAGAAATTCTTGAACTTAATATTCACAGTTAAAGGAAGGAAATGTTTTACATAGATCAGAGGATTACTCATAGTTTACAGTAAAAGGCTACGTGATTTGAAGTTATGGAATAAAGGATTAAAAGTTTAAAGGTGCTATTTTGAATAGCGGATAGAATAGAATTTTCTTTTAGAAGACGGAGAATGTTCTTGAATGAAATAAGTTATAACGTCTATGGGACGTAATCATTGTTACATATGGGATTGTAGTTACTCAAAGAGTGTAAGCATGAGTTAAGAGCAAGAAGAGTGACCTTAGTTGGCGTGGCTTTGTCTCAAGTATATTTTGTCTAAGTATGATGTCCCGTTATTTGGACAATGATGATGCGACGTACTGTGTACCCGATAGAAGTGTACACGTACTCGATCATGTATGGAAGTTATGTGCTATGGATTGTATTATATGATGATATGTGAGACGGCTCATGCCACACGTCACTTATACTGGATTTTCATAAGTTTGAAAGTATTGGTAAAGAAGAAAATTCCTAAGACCTTTGGCTACATGTTATTGCTGATTTATTAATCGGAGCATAACTGACTTATGTGATTTCTCGAGCTTAAAGAATTCCCGCAGTGGGAAGGTGAGCAATGCTTAAGGTTGTGGTAATAGTTACACCAGGATGTCAGAAAGAAAGGAACTTGCACCATACGTTCAGCCACCACCTTATATTTGAAACGTGAAGGTAGTTGTAATAGACTTCACTTCCGTTTAAAGATACTCTATATCAGATGCCTTGCGGTGCAAGACTAACCTATATAAAGGATGATATAAATGTAACAATAACAGGTCGTCTTACGAGGCGAAAGTTAAAGACAAGAATTCTTTTAGACGGAAAACAATGTAATAGATTCCTCGGAAAATTGAGATAATTGAGGAAAAATAGTTTGACTCGACGTCTTCAGTGTGAGATGGAGTGGTCAATGAAAGAAGAACTGATAAAATTCAGTAAAGGAAATTCAAGATTTAATAATTTTACTTTGGATTTACAAGAAATATGTCGAATAGAGGACATAGTCAGATAATATGGATATGTTGGTTCAGATAACCATACGTCTTAGCAAGTAATAGTTATGTAACATGCATCAAATCTTTCGGCAGGAAATAGATTGTCATATGTTTTGGTTAGTAGAAACAGGAATCATGGCTAAAGAACAAGTTTTAACCAGTATGGTTTAATCGGGATGCGTGACTAATCTACATGTCGGACCTTAGAGTTGCCATGGAATCCCTATGAGTAAAAAGAATTAGACATTTTCATAGTGAAGAAAGAGGTAGAAAAGATTTATCTTTTCAGGATCTTCGAAGGATTTTCTAAATTTCGAGGACGAAATTTCTTTAAGGGGGGTAGAGTGTAATATCCCGCTTAAACGTGACTTTAACAGTGTTACTGGAATTAAAAGACGCAATGGCAATTATGTAATAAAGTGGCAATGGCATTGGTGTAATTATTTGAAAGGAGAAGAATTGTTTAAAAAGGGGGGACAAGATATTTTCTTGCCCATTTTTCCTTCTCCCCTTCCCTCTCCTAAACCGGTTCCTCCCTCCTCTTTTCCTCCATTCACACGCCTCCCTCTCCCTTGGTTGCATCCATCAATCCTTCTTCCACAACTCTTGAAACTGATCCATTAAGCTGTTATGATGTCTGGGTATGTTGGATAAGCTGAAATGGTGAAAAATCACGTTTTAAACTTGCCAAATGCTGTCCAACTGCAGGTAAAATCGTGTCACGATTTTACAATCGTGTCACGATTTCACAGGCAGAACTAAACACGTTTTCTGGGTAGAAAATTGTGTCACGATTTCCAAATCGTGACACGATGGGACAGTGGACAGGATCATGTGTTTTTCATCAAATCCTCGCACCATTCCGGCTAACCAATGCTACCTCGGACTCAATAACGATATGTAGTGACTAAGCGTCGCTAACAAGCATAGAAAGCCCTATCCTTTAGAGAATGTATGGATGAATTATAGATGAGGATAGGTACATTGGTTAAGAGAGGATTATCTTAATCCATAAGTTATCATAGTGATGTTAAGGAACTAGCATAGGGTTTAACCCTTACCAAGCAATGTTATGGACTCGATTCAGTATATACGAATCTAAGAATGATATAATAGTCAAGTTTGGAACCTATTTTAGGTAAACCTGATTATAGATGTATTCAATTGAGAATACGAGGATAATAGGAATGCTTCGGCAATCAAAGTTATAGATAAGATCATAGTGTTGGTTTTCCGACGATTATAGGTGGCTTATGAGAACGATAAGCCAAGATTCATAAGTTATAGGGTGAGAGTTATAGGATTGTTATCATATGATTACAGTAACAGATTATATGTTCATATGTTAAAGTTAAAGAATTAAAGATCAAAGATAATGGCGTGCTTGCACGTTTTACAGTTACAGGGCGTGTTCAGCAGACTCCGGGATTCGCCGGATGGGACTTCTCCGAGAGGGTTGTCCACACGTTTCACAGTCATAGGCATGTTCAGCAGACTCCGGGATACGTCGGATGGGACTTCACCGAGAGGGTTGTCCACATGCAAGTTAAAGAGGAGTCCGGTGTTAGCCTGATATGATAGGAATTTCACCGGTTTATAGGGAGATGTACTTCGGGGTTACTCCACCCGGATGCACTCCATAAAATGAACTTAGATAATATTGTTTGTTCAACGCTAACAGCTAACATAAAACACCTAAAACATCTTTATCTGCTTTATGTTTCACAGTTACAGTCATAGTTACAGTTATAGTTACAGTCACAGGAAACTTACAGTTATAGTTATAGACAGTTATCAGAAAGTGGTCCTAGGTTTCCCCTCGATCACTAAGTCATAGATACAGACAGATCACAGTTATGGATATAGGCAATTATAGTTATAGTCATAGGCCTTTATGGCAATGGTTATAGGTAGTTCTAAGCTATAGTTACAGGAAGACTTATAGTCAAAGGCAGATAAAGACTTGGCGATCATAGGAAATCCCCAAGATTGCCAAGGTAGGCATGGCGACCCTAGGTTCCCTGTGGTTGCCAACAGTTGGTTGGGCTGGAGCTCACTGAGACATTATGTCTCATCCCTTTCCTTCTGGTGCAGGTTTGTAAGCATGTCAGAGGTTCGTGATGAAGTTCTTCATAGAGATGCTGGATGGAGTACAGTTGCTCGTTGTGTATCAGCTTAGGAGCTTAACGGACATTGTATAAGTATTTGTAATAGTATTGGATTATTTGTACAAACGAGTATACTTGTATTCATTCATTTGTGATGTAATATTATTATTGAAATTTTTAAATGTATCCAGTATCAGTTTAACGCACATGCTAATATACTAGTTAAAGTTAGTATGGGTGTTACAATTGGTATCAGAGCAGGTCGATTCAGACCGTGCCATGGGTCATTTAAGATTCAATAAAAGTAGTGGAATCGTTGGGTTCCGGATGTTGTTCTAAAGGTCACATCTAGTTGAGCCTGATCAACTCAGTCTAGTATATGACAGTTAGGACAAATATCCGAGAGCTGAATGTGACCAAGGAGGAAAGAAGAGTACGAAGGGTAAAGGTTAAGACGTCAAATTCTAAGACGAAGTGGCAAAGTCTCAGAATACAAGAGGAATTTAAGAGTAAGGTCAAGTACCTTAACTAGTTGGACGCATCCTTGAGCGATGCCTTCTCCGAGAAGATGTGTAGAGTAAAGAATTATGGAATACACTAAGAAATGATTTGGAATCTTAATGGGAACCGAAATTGGGAAAGTTAAAGTGAATTGTAAAATTAGAGTTTTAATTCCGGCTGCAGATGCAAAGGATTGTTATACCTAACCCAGCGACTTGGAATAAGGAATGACCAGTTAACGATTGGAAGCTCTGGACTTTCAGTAAGGATAAAGAGTGTAAGGATAGAAGGACTTGCGCACTTGACCGGATGAGATTTTGATATCCGACATGTAAGAGACTTATTTATGTATTAAGGGAAATATTGGATGGATAAAATAGATTACCTTCCTTTATTAGGGGACACCAAGATGCTTGGTATGAAGATTGCGAGCGTAGTGATAAGTAAAGGAAACCCCCGGGAAGGGTATGGATTAAAGATTGAATCTTATGTTGACGGATTATAGTAGACCGGTTTCGAAGATTAAGCAGGAAGATTGTCACTAACGTACGAGTCATAGTTAAAGTTACGGTTAATGTTAAGGAGTTCTATGTTATCTTTTGATGGGCTCCTTACACGAGTATTTGGGTAAGCCGACAAAGATCACCTTATGATGGTAGATATATATATATACCTTGGCTTGTTCAAAACCATCAAGGGGGCAACGGTCGAGAAGACATATGGAATGTTATTCAGATAACGAGATTAGTTTGGAACTGTGAATACAGTAATAAGTTATAGGAAGGATCCAATGGAAAATGTTAAGTATTGAAGCTTATAGATTTATTAACCGGATACTCGAAGAGGTGTAGTATGTGTTTGGACTTATAGGAGAGTTGGTAACAGTTGAGTTTTTATCCAGACAGATTATTTTCGGAGAAACCTGAGAAGTAACCAAGAGATATGATAGAATTATGTGGACCTAAGTTGTCTTGAGAAAAGATTGTGGATGTGAAATCCTTATGGATAATTATAGTATGGAAACTTGATTCAGAATATGAAGAGTAAAGCTTGAACTAGTGAATGAGTTGTTTTAATAGAAGCATTGTTGGGCTCGTAATTATAGCTAAAGATTGTTTACAGGATTCGGCGTATCTCCGTAAAAGTAAGAACATTGTTTATGTCCGAAAGGAAATGCAAAGTCAAAGGATTGGCCAAGGAGAATTTATATGGTAATAGTGATCCCAAAGCGAATTGTTAAAATCAGAGTTGCGCAGCGGAGAAGTAATCAAAGGATAAGTTAATGAACAATTTAAAGTTGAAATTTAGAGAAAAAGGATGCTATGAGGTCCTTGCCAGATGAATTACAAGAAAGGTATTCAGAGATTAAATCTCAAGTTACAGAATAATTGTAAGTAGTGATGGCTTGAACTTGTCATCAGTTCTACGGGAAATTTAATAGATAAGTTGAGGAATGTTTCAGACCTCGAAACTCATGAGATAAGAGAATCGAAGCAGTTTGATAACTTTAAAGGATGTGTTTATAGTACAATAAGTACATAGCGAAGGAGGCCACATTTCATACGGTGATCTAGCTGTTTAGCTCAGTAACTTAAAGTTAACATGAATAGTAAGTTTAACTAAAGAGAAATTATGCCGTGGCATACAGTTATCCCACATCGTACCCACGTTATGCTAGCATGTCGCATGTAACAGGTATGTAACAGGTTTTGATTAGTATTATGTATACTGATCGGGCAGACTACTTAGACAGTAGTGTAACGTATTTATAGTCATGAGACATGTATTAGTAATCGTGGTACGCAGTCGGTAATGTTTTAACAGGAAAGTCTTAAGCAGAATAGGTTTGTTGTTACCGAACAAATCGCAGTTGAGGAGTTCAGAAATTCTTGAACTTAATATTCACGTAAAAGGAAGGAAATGTTTTACATAGATCAGAGGATTACTCATAGTTTACAGTAAAAGGCTACGTGATTTGAAGTTATGGAATAAAGGATTAAAAGTTTAAAGGTGCTATTTTGAATAGCGGATAGAATAGAATTTTCTTTTAGAAGACGGAGAATGTTCTTGAATGAAATAAGTTATAACGTCTATGGGACGTAATCATTGTTACATATGGGATTGTAGTTACTCAAAGAGTGTAAGCATGAGTTAAGAGCAAGAAGAGTGACCTTAGTTGGCGTGGCTTTGTCTCAAGTATATTTTGTCTAAGTATGATGTCCCGTTATTTGGACAATGATGATGCGACGTACTGTGTACCCGATAGAAGTGTACACGTACTCGATCATGTATGGAAGTTATGTGCTATGGATTGTATTATATGATGATATGTGAGACGGCTCATGCCACACGTCACTTATACTGGATTTTCATAAGTTTGAAAGTATTGGTAAAGAAGAAAATTCCTAAGACCTTTGGCTACATGTTATTGCTGATTTATTAATCGGAGCATAACTGACTTATGTGATTTCTCGAGCTTAAAGAATTCCCGCAGTGGGAAGGTGAGCAATGCTTAAGGTTGTGGTAATAGTTACACCAGGATGTCAGAAAGAAAGGAACTTGCACCATACGTTCAGCCACCACCTTATATTTGAAACGTGAAGGTAGTTGTAATAGACTTCACTTCCGTTTAAAGATACTCTATATCAGATGCCTTGCGGTGCAAGACTAACCTATATAAAGGTTGAAATAAATGTAACAGTAACAGGTCGTCTTACGAGGCGAAAGTTAAAGACAAGAATTCTTTTGGACTGAAAACAATGTAATAGATTCCTCGGAAAATTGAGATAATTGAGGAAAAATAGTTTGACTCGACGTCTTCAGTGTGAGATGGAGTGGTCAATGAAAGAAGAACTGATAAAATTCAGTAAAGGAAATTCAAGATTTAATAATTTTACTTTGGATTTACAAGAAATATGTCGAATAGAGGACATAGTCAGATAATATGGATATGTTGGTTCAGATAACCATACGTCTTAGCAAGTAATAGTTATGTAACATGCACCAAATCTTTCGGCAGGAAAGAGATTGTCATATGTTTTGGTTAGTAGAAACGGGAATCATGGCTAAAGAACAGGTTTTAACCAGTATGGTTTAATCGGGATGCGTGACTAATCTACATGTCGGACCTTAGAGTTGCCATGGAATCCCTATGAGTAAAAAGAATTAGACATTTTCATAGTGAAGAAAGAGGTAGAAAAGATTTATCTTTTCAGGATCTTCGAAGGATTTTCTAAATTTCGAGGACGAAATTTCTTTAAGGGGGGTAGAGTGTAATATCCCGCTTAAACGTGACTTTAACAGTGTTACAGGAATTAAAAGACGCAATGGCAATTATGTAATAAAGTGGCAATGGCATTGGTGTAATTATTTGAAAGGAGAAGAATTGTTTAAAAAGGGGGGACAAGATATTTTCTTGCCCATTTTTCCTTCTCCCCTTCCCTCTCCTAAACCGGTTCCTCCCTCCTCTTTTCCTCCATTCACACGCCTCCCTCTCCCTTGGTTGCATCCATCAATCCTTCTTCTACAACTCTTGGAACACAAGTAACATGCTAGCTTGGAGAGTTTTAAAGCAAGAAAGGAAGTAGAGGAAGCAAGAAGAAAGGAAGAATTAAGAGCTAGGGTTTTGAGGCAAAGTTTGGAAGCAAGTTGACCAGCACTAAATCGAGTATAAGGTGAGCTCCCTAGGGTTTTATAACCTACTATGTGCAAGTTTTAATGTTTATATGTTATGAGCAAGTTTAAGGTTTTAGTGCCCTAATTACCTTTCCATGTGATTCTTTGGTTATTCATGATGTAATCTAGCTATATGCCTTAGAAACTGATCCATTAAGCTGTTATGATGTCTGGGTATGTTGGATAAGCTGAAATGGTGAAAAATCACGTTTTAAACTTGCCAAATGCTGTCCAACTGCAGGTAAAATCGTGTCACGATTTTACAATCGTGTCACGATTTCACAGGCAGAACTAAACACGTTTTCTGGGTAGAAAATCGTGTCACGATTTCCAAATCGTGACACGATGGGACAGTGGACAGGATCATGTGTTTTTCATCAAATCCTCGCACCATTCCGGCTAACCAATGCTACCTCGGACTCAATAACGATATGTAGTGACTAAGCGTCGCTAACAAGCATAGAAAGCCCTATCCTTTAGAGAATGTATGGATGAATTATAGATGAGGATAGGTACATTGGTTAAGAGAGGATTATCTTAATCCATAAGTTATCATAGTGATGTTAAGGAACTAGCATAGGGTTTAACCCTTACCAAGCAATGTTATGGACTCGATTCAGTATATACGAATCTAAGAATGATATAATAGTCAAGTTTGGAACCTATTTTAGGTAAACCTGATTATAGATGTATTCAATTGAGAATACGAGGATAATAGGAATGCTTCGGCAATCAAAGTTATAGATAAGATCACAGTGTTGGTTTTCCGAGGATTATAGGTGGCTTATGAGAACGATAAGCCAAGATTCATAAGTTATAGGGTGAGAGTTATAGGATTGTTATCATATGATTACAGTAACAGATTATATGTTCATATGTTAAAGTTAAAGAATTAAAGATCAAAGATAATGGCGTGCTTGCACGTTTTACAGTTACAGGGCGTGTTCAGCAGACTCCGGGATTCGCCGGATGGGACTTCTCCGAGAGGGTTGTCCACACGTTTCACAGTCATAGGCATGTTCAGCAGACTCCGGGATACGCCGGATGGGACTTCACCGAGAGGGTTGTCCACATGCAAGTTAAAGAGGAGTCCGGTGTTAGCCTGATATGATAGGAATTTCACCGGTTTATAGGGAGATGTACTTCGGGGTTACTCCACCCGGATGCACTCCGTAAAATGAACTCAGATAATATTGTTTGTTCAACGCTAACAGCTAACATAAAACACCTAAAACATCTTTATCTGTTTTATGTTTCACAGTTACAGTCATAGTTACAGTTACAGTTACAGTCACGGGAAACTTACAGTTATAGTTATAGACAGTTATCAGAAAGTGGTCCTAGGTTTCCCCTCGATCACTAAGTCATAGATACAGACAAATCACAGTTATGGATATAGGCAATTATAGTTATAGTCATAGGCCGTTATGGCAATGGTTATAGGCAGTTCTAAGCTATAGTTACAGGAAGACTTATAGTCAAAGGCAGATAAAGACTTGGCGATCATAGGAAATCCCCAAGATTGCCAAGGTAGGCATGGCGACCCTAGGTTCCCTGTGGTTGCCAACAGTTGGTTGGGCTGGAGCTCACTGAGACATTATGTCTCATCCCTTTCCTTCTGGTGCAGGTTTGTAAGCATGTCAGAGGTTCGTGATGAAGTTCTTCATAGAGATGCTGGATGGAGTACAGTTGCTCGTTGTGTATCAGCTCAGGAGCTTAACGGACATTGTATAAGTATTTGTAATAGTATTGGATTATTTGTACAAACGAGTATACTTGTATTCATTCTTTTGTGATGTAATATTATTATTGAAATTTTTAAATGTATCCAGTATCAGTTTAACGCACATGCTAATATACTAGTTAAAGTTAGTATGGGTGTTACACACACACACACTTTGTTATAGGAGAACTGAACTGACTCTGGTTCAGAAGCAGAACTGGCTGGTTCAGAAGCAGAACTGGTTCCATACATCTAAATATAAGCAACTAAACCCTCTTTTATATCATAAATTTGATAGGTTTTCTTCGTAGTTTACTACCATTATGGATGGGTATAGCAGCATACAAAAGCCACCAAGCCAAATACTAGACACACACACACTTTGTTATAGGAGAACAGAACTGACTCTGGTTCAGAAGCAGAACTGGTTTCATAAATCTAAATATAAGCAACTAAACCCTCTTTTATATCATGAATTTGTTAGGTTTTCTTCGTAGTTTACTACCATTAAGGATGGGTATAGCAGCATACAAAAGCCACCAAGCAAAATACTAGACACAGACACACACTTTGTTATAGGACAACTGAACTGACTCTGGTTCAGAAGCAGAACTAGCTGGTTCAGAAGCAGAACTGGTTCAGAAGCAGAACTGGTTCCATAAATCTAAATATAAGCAACTAAACCCTCTTTTATATCATGAATTTGATAGGTTTTCTTCGTAGTTTACTACCATTATGGATGGGTATAGCAGCATACAAAAGCCACCAAGCCAAATACTAGACACACACACACTTTGAACCAAGACAAATACCAGAACACACACTCTGACTTCAGACTCAAGTCACTCTATCAAACTGACTAAAGTTCTTATTCTAACACATATAATAATTACTTGTTCAATTGTATATATAATCAACCAGTAGATTGAGTGAACCATACCAATTCATCTCTAGTCCTCGCAAGCGTCTTAGCTCCTAGTGTATGAGGGATTGTTAGCTTTTTCTGATTTCTTGCATTTCTTTGTGCAATCTCCTGCATTAATTGAAGCAAGAATTTTTATACATGCATCAATTAAACACTTAAGAAAATAACAAATGAAACCATAATTTACCACATTTTTCGGCTTCCTCCTATAATTGACAAAAATAGGCCAAGAATCTTGGTCAACAGAACTTGGCCTATTTTTGAGATTCTCCTCCAATGTGAGTTCTCATTTGTAATGTTTAGTAAACAATCAAGACCTTCCATCCTTCCATTTCTTTCCAATGCTACTGATAATATATTTTTTTTGTTCTCCATCATCAACAACAAATTTTGTCTTGCAACATAAACATAAAAACAAATTGTTAGTTAACACAAGAAACAATAAATCATATATATTCAAATGTATATCAATGATACCTTTATTATATCATTATAAAACCCAATTTTTTTATCATCTGAAATTGCATCCCAGCTTTCAAACATTATCGGAAAATCTCTATATTGCCTTGCCAATTAACCAAAATAATTTGCCAACAAACCAGCAGCTTGTCCCACCACTTGAGGAACATCATTCCATTGAGTCATTATCCTGGTTCCATTAGGAGATTCTTCAAGCACATCTGCCACCGTTAAATGTCTCCTTGAAACATGACCTGCCTCATCTAACAAATAAGAATGTGAAACATGGCATAAGTAAACCATTTAAAACAGTCAAATTATTTAAACATAATTTAACACTAGATTACACACTTATAACTTCGACATCCCAGTATTTAGATTTCCTTTTTTGAGTAATGTTTAGCTCTTCATCTACATAATTGTCTACATCATCATCTCCAGAATCAAGGGACGAAATATCATGATGCGGTGATGTTGCCTCGGAAGATGGCAGTGAAGGTGTGACATGTGTAGGCGATGGAGGTGTCACATGATTATGCGGCGAAGGTGTCACATGCATAGGCGATGAAGCTGTCAAATGTGTAGGCGATGAAGATGCATGTGGTAAACCTTGTGAACGAAGGCGCTTCTTATTGGCTACCTCAAGAGCTCCAGGTTGTACAAACTTTGATTTTCCCTTCACAAACTAAAAATATGGCATGTATAAATAAATGGCATAATTAAAAAAAAACAATCAAATGCAAGGGATGTTCAATCATACCTTTGAATGTTTTGAAGTGGCGGAATAGGTTTTTGCAAGTTCTTGAGATAGAATTAAAATATTTAGAGCCTCCAACCTTTTTTGATTTTCTGCCATTCTTTTCCTCTTTTCATCCTCGTATGATGTCATATTTTGACAAGAATGAAACCTGAAATACAATTACACTGCATGATTGACGATAAACAAATCAGAACAATGCAAATAGCTAAGCAAAGTAGGATTAAAAACAATCACAAGTAAAATTAAAAACAAGTACTGTAGGGTAAGAAAAAACTAGCAAAAGTTACACTTCATTGCATTAATGATTCAGTATATGTAACAACAAACTAGACTTCTTAACAATCATAAGTCCATCGAGGTTACAACAACAATATAGACTTCTTAACAATCAAGTTCAACATGAACAGTTTAAGTTTCATGATCATCATCTGTAGTCAATCTTGCTAATTGTATATGTGTGGTATCATTAGAGAAAATTTGTTCTAAGTTTTGTGATGGGAATGGCTCAATGGGGGCCATAATTTCATCATTTCCACCCATGTCATACAAGTCTCTTGGCTTCAAATGAACAGGAATACTCCATCCTTGTTCCTTCTCATCATCCACATAATAAACCATTTGAGCTTCTGATGCTTTAATGAATGGCTCATCATCTTCATGTTGTCCAGCATCTTTTAATCTTGTAAAGTTTATAGACTTAAAACCCAACATATCTGTTTTAATGCTTCTTGGGTTTGTGGTATTAGCCCATTCACATTTAAACATCGACACTGTGAAGCCAACATAGAGAAGCTCAATGATGTCTATTAATCTTCCATAGTAAGGTACCCCTCCAAATCTCATTTGGGCATCACTATTACTTGAATAACTTCGTGTCCCAAACATGCCAAAAACTCCACAGTTTTGTGTTTTTAATAACTCGTCTCGCGCCATTGTTCGAAATTTGAATCCATTGACATTGTATGTAGTGAACCTTCTAACTTTATCAAAAGGACCTTGAGCAAGACTATTGAGAACATCTTTATTTGGTCGATCAATGGTGTCAAGATTGTTGCAAATCTAAACGCCATAAAATATACAGTTAGTCACATTCTTATTCTTATTAAAAAGACATACAAGCAAACTCTCTATGAACCTAAATGGGTTTATGAACACTAACACAATTGCGGAACCAACGAGCAAACTCTTTATGAACCTTCTTGTCTACCTCATAAGTAGTCCTTGCACTACTCCTTAGCTGACTTCGTGTGATACTTCTATACTGCCTATTTGGTTATTTCATATTAGATGTAAAAAATTGAAAAGTAGTATACTAATTTTTTAATGTGATAAAATTACTTACATTAGATAGTCGTCAACTACAGGGCAGTTTGTTAAAATATGTCTATGAGCTTGTAACTTTTCAATCGGTGTGAGAGTGTAACGTGATGATCCACCAATAGGTTTTCCAACTCTAGGAAATAATTCGGCTACACGCGGGTCAATTTGTACATCATTAATAGGCTCATCATCTACACGACCCGGTTGATTCCATTTAGTCTCAATGTTTTCCAGATACCTTGAACAAAATGTATGAATCTCATGTATAATGTACCCTTCTGCAATAGACCCTTATGGTTGTGCTTTATTACGTACATATGAGTTAAGTTTTCCTAAGTACCTATAATTGAACCACAATAGTATTAGTTTCAACAACTTTACAAACTACTAAATCATTGAAGGAACGAAATCGGACAGATTTTACCTTTCGACTGGATACATCCATCGATAATGAACGGGACCTCCAAGTAAACTTCTTCAACAAGGTGAACAACCAAGTGAACCATAACAGTGAAGAATGATGGAGGAAATATCATTTCCATGTGGCATAGAGTGAGGATAATTTGGTTTTGCATTTTTTCCAAATCTTCGACTTTCAACACTTTACCACATAATTGTCTAAAGAATGAGCATAACTCGATCAATACTGCTGAAACTTCGGTAGGTAATGTTGTCTGAATGGCTAATGGTAGAAGTTATTCCATCAATATGTGGCCATCATGACTCTTCAACATTCCTTTCAACTTAAGATTTTCCAAGTCAATGCATCTAGAAATGTTGCTTGAATAACCATCAGGCACAGTGATATTCTTTAAAATTGTTAAAAATTCCCTCTTACTTTTACCAGTCAGAGTAAAAATTGCCGGAGAAATTTTTTCATTTTCATTGCACCAAAGGTCAGGTCTTATGTCCATAACTTCAAGGTCTCTTCGAGCATCAACATGGTCTTTACTCTTTGAACTGTCATGAAGCAAAGTATATATGATATTATCCAACACATTTTTCTCGATATGCATCGGGTCAAGATTATGACGCAGAAGATTATCCTTCCAATATGGAAGTTCAAAGAATATGGTTTTCTTCTTCCAGTTTGGACGGTCATCTTATGTAGATTGCCTCTTGCCTGTCCTTCTGTTCGAGTTTGGAGGATCACCTTCTGTAGGTTATGTTGGAACAAAATGTATGAACAACTCTCTCTTGAGTTTTGATGATAACAAAGTGTTAAAAAGAAAATTGGATATGCTAATACTTGATTCTAGTGTGCAAAACCATATACTTATAGAAGCTTGTGTTGCAAGGCTGAAGAAAATCAGCGTCTGAAGAAGAGCTTCTGAAGACAGCATCTGAAGAAGAGCTTTTGAAGGTAGGGTAGAGCACCGGACGGGTTCGGGCGGGTTCGTGCCACGAAAAGCCATGCAAGATGAAACCGAACACACCATATTCAGGCCCAAATTCGACCGTGGATGTGGTCGGTTTGGGCGGGTCTCGGTTCGACGGTTGTGTGGGTCGTTCAGGCGGGTTTGAGCGGTTATGAGCATCTCAAGTGTAAATGAAAACAATGAGAACAACATGAAAAGAAGGATGAAGAATGGGTTTTTTTACATATGCACAAAATGGAAAAATAATGAAGAGGGCTTCATAGTTAGGAATCTCTGCTATTTTCTATTTCTATTTCACTTCATAGTTCATAGTTGCAAAAGGTTTTAAAAGAAGATTGCTTGAGAGCTCTTCAAAAGAAGGAGAAAGAAAAAAAGGAAAGAAAGGAATCTCAAGGGTACTACGGTAGAGTCTCTCTACAAAGAACAAGAAGACCAATAAATTGTTTTTTATTTATTGAAAATATAAAAGAATAAAATAAATTAATGAGTAGTTGGTAGTAATAAATAATAATATTTAAAAAATGTAGAAGCAAAAGTTCAAACGTTTAGCTTGTAAAAGCCATTCATGAGCACTTGGTAGTGTGCTATCGTGCTTTTGTGGTCTCAAGAGGCATTGGTAGTGGAATTTTAGCTGGCTATAATATAATACTAGTTGACAAGTGACATAAAGTTAACTCTTTACATGTGATAAAAGACAATGGTCAAGGGAAAAAGGCTATTACTCGGTCGGTTGTGGGTACCGAAGGGTACTAAAATCAGGAACCGTAACCGACCGTTGAAAACTGTATGTACTCGATTTTGTTCATTTTCTAGACCCGACAACCGACCCGACCCAACCGTTTAATTAAAATGAGAAGCGGTTTAGGTGAGTTTTGGGCGGGTTCGGTTCTCATGCTCAGTCCTATCTCAAGGGAGCGTCTGAAGGTAGCATCTAAAGGAAGCGTCTGAAGGCTTGCTTCTGAAGAAGTGCGTCTGATGAACAGTGCGTCTGAAGGCCAGCTTATGAAGACAGCGTCTGATGAACAGTGCGTCTGAAGACCAGGTTCTGAAGAAGTGCTTCTGATGAACATTGTTTGATGCCAACTTCTGAAGAACTGCTTCTGAAGAACAGACTGGAAGTCTGAGTCTGAAGCAAATGTAGCAGTCAACAATTGCAACTATCTACAGTGAAGTACTGTACAGTCAGAACAGCTCTTTGCAACAGTTATCTCCTTGTACAAAACATTCTCCATGTTTTAAGGAAACAATTCAAATTCGATTCCTCTGTTTTCTGTGTTACGCACACAATGTCAGAACAGAAGGAATTAATGTTGGCTGAAGCTTCTAATTGCAACGGCTCTAATTACTGACATGGCATCTTCACAACAACTCTTTATTCCTCTATAAAGGATTGAAGAATTGAAGAAGAAGACTAAGACTCTGTTACTCTGTTTTCTGGAAACATAACTGTCAAGTTAGAGAGAGTCTTAATCTGTGTTGTATTTTGTGAACACCACTGATAGTATATCAAGTGTTCAACTCAAACATATTCTTTGTAATTCTGTTTGATTAAAATTCTCTTGCCTGCGTGCTTGAGCAACTAGAAGTCTCATAATTTTTATTTGAGCAAGGAAGTCTCAAACTGTGTGTTTGAGCAAGGAAGTCTTAGACTGTGTGTCTGAGCAAGGAAGTCTCATACTGTGTGT
Source organism: Medicago ruthenica (assembly GCA_018208015.1). Taxonomy (NCBI): domain Eukaryota; kingdom Viridiplantae; phylum Streptophyta; class Magnoliopsida; order Fabales; family Fabaceae; genus Medicago; species Medicago ruthenica. Next base: position 54,187,357 of record CM031372.1, on the reverse strand, counting down.
TTGAGCAAGAAAGTCTTAAACTGTGTGTCTGAGCAAGGAAGTCTCATACTGTGTGTTTGAGCAAGGAAGTCTTAGACTGTGTGTCTGAGCAAGGAAGTCTCTAGCTGTGTGCTTGAGCAAATGTAATCTTTGTGATTATAGTGAAAATCTCTTTGTTGGATATTTGATTATTGGCTACATGTTTGCTAAAATCAAAATGTACAAGCAATGCATCTTCAGAAGCTACAGTACTTCAGAAGCTGATAACTTTGCTCTGCGAAGCCACTTTGCTCTGCGAAGGTCATCAGACGCTGAACTGTTCATCAGACGCACTGTTCAGACGCTGACTTTTGTTGACCTTCAGAAGCTGTTGTTCAGACGCATTGTTCAGACGCTGACTTTTGTTGACCTTCAGAAGCTGCATTTCAGAAGCTGAATTTCTGCGTTCTTTCTGTTAATTCTTTCACAGTATCTTTCGAAGATTTGTTGAAGATTTATTCAGGCTGTTGTTTCTAGAAGGCTGATTTTTACGTGAAGATCTTTGTTGAAGATTTGTTCCTGTTATTGTTGAATATATTTTCAAAGGAATCTTTGGAAAATATATCTCAGAAATATGTTTGCTTCTATGAGCTTCTATAGAATTTTAGAATTATATCTTTGAAGATTATATTGTTCAAAATTATGTGTGCTGCTGAAGACTATGTAAGGAGGGCGTTGCGATTGAAGACTAGTACATCAAAAACCAGAAGTTATCTATATTAGAGTCTTAGTGTTTTTGAGATTGTAAGCTTAGAGCTTTGTTTTGTGCACCACTCATCTGTAAGAGTTGGTTGTTTTGTTTAGAGTTGTAATTCACTTAAAGCTTTTAAGCACAAGTGACTTTGTTGTTTTTGAAGTGTGACTTCGTACTTGAGTTGTTCAGAAGTTGATAATCACTGGGCTGTGATTACTTGGTTGGGAAGTAAGTGGGTTCTTATATCTAGGTGTTTTTAGGTAGAAGTCTATACGGGTAGAGATTAAGTGATAAGGCTGGGAACAGGGGCTGTGTCTTAAGTCTTAGAATTAATTCTACTTAGTGGATTTCCTTCCTGGATTGCCATACAAACTAAATTACTTCCTTGCGTTGGGCTAGCTGGATATTTGCACTTCTAATCTCATCAAGGAGTCGTGCGATATGGTTTCCATGCTCTCTTGCAATCTTGTCGAAGTATTCTTCAAATTTCTTGATGTCCGCTTCGAGACGATTTCATTGTAGCTTCCCTTGATGAGAAAGGCCTTCATATCCTTGTCGTTGGACACGTTCGGCTTGGAGCTGCTCTTTGTAGTCCTTGACCACTTCTTGGAGTTGTCGATCTTTCTCTTGGAACTTTAACCTCCATTTCTTTTGAGCTTCGATGGCTAGCTCGCCAAACTTTTTGAGTTCTTGGTTGGAATGCAAGACTCTTTCCAACTCCTCGTCCTTGGCTACAAGGTTGGCATCCGCACTAACCAAACCTACTCCGATCCAATCTCTCTTCCCCTCAGAAATTTTTAGCCGCTTTTGGCACACTAGGAGAGAATTTGTTGCTTCATCTCGATCTCTCTTTGTCCTAGTGATTTCTCCTAAAGCTTGAAGGTGCTTTAATTCTAACTCTCCATTTTTATTTTGGAGTTCTCGAATTTTAGCTTTGAGCTCCTCCGCTTCTTTGTTGGGAATGGTTGTGCTTGGCTTAGGTGTAGGAGGTTTTGGAGGGCATATGACCACAAAGGGTAGCTTGATCGTTTTAACCCTCTTCTTCACCCATTGAGTATAGAGAGGTTTGGCCACACAATTCTTCTTGCCAACCTTTCCTTTGTGCACTTGACTCCAAGCCCTTCGGATTCTTTCTAGCAAGGCCGGGTCTTGATCTCCTTCCCTTAAGAAGAAAGGTCCTAACAAGAGATTACCGGGTTTGTCCTCCATTGGATAGCCTAGCTGGCGGAGAGAAAGGACCGGATTGTAATTGATGCATCCCTTAGTACCAATGAGGGGTACATTAGGGAAATCCCCGCAACTAAGGATGATTTCCGGATCCTCTAAATCTGGAGAAAACCAATGAATGTCTTCCTCGGTAAGAGCTAACATTCTTTGTGACCATGGAAGCTTGGCCCGATTTTCCATAAAATCCCGGCTTCTTGGCATGTGGGATGTCAACCAAATTTGCACCAAAGAAGTACAACAAGAAATTGTGCGCCCTCTCCCTTGTTCATGCCTTGAATAAAGGGAATGATAAAAATCCGCCAAAAGTGTGGGAACCGGATTTTTAGTCATGAACACTCTTATGGCCGGAAGGTCTACAAAGTCGTCCATATTGGGGAATAGAATTATCCCATACACCAAAAGGGCTAGGACTGCGTTGAATGCTTTCTCCTCCTTGTTAGCCAACAAAAACCGAGCTTTGGTCTCCAAGAACCTTCTCGTGAAACCCTTAATGATCCCTCTAGTTTCCAAATGAAGTGCTATGTCTTGAACATTAAGGTATAAGGATTCGGCGATGGCCTCTAAAGTAGGGTCCTTTCCCGGACCGAGATAAAGCCCATGGTCCTTCACATTACATCCCAAAATCTTCTCAAACTCTTCCAAGGTTGGGGCTAGTTGAAAATCTTGAAAAGTAAAGCACCGGAGAGGTGGGTCAAAAAATTGAGCCAAAGTGGTTAAAGCCACCGAATCTATCTTCACAGGCAGGAGGTCGAGTATTAGTCCATAACTTGCTTCGAAGTTGCTCTTGTCGTCCGAAGAGAGCCGTCTACTCAAAGCTAGCAAACTTTCCACTTTAGGGGCCTTGATCTTGAAAGCGAGCGTGCTTCTATTTTTGGAGGCCATATTTTTTGCTAATATTTGGTTGCTATTTTTAATTTCCTATAAAGCAAAATGATATGCGAAAATTATTTTCATGAATGTGAATGTATGGTATGCATAGGTATGGTATATGAAGGTTCAAAACTTCCCCCCATCCTCACATGTAGGCTCTAAAGATGAGATTTTCTAAAAAGGTCCCTAGAGTCATGGATCCCACATGGAATTAAGGTCGTCGTTTGAGAACTTCGCAAGACTTCAATACATTCCAAGTGAAAATCTCCTCTAGGCGGGGTTTGGCATCCTACCTCACGGACATACGTCGACGCGGGCTTCCGCTCACAACCACCATTCTAACTTAATTTTTTCTCAAGCTCGGGTAGAGAGCCTCACACGTCCGGCATTAACCCGAACAATGTGGAGTAACATCGCTCAAGTAACAACCCCACAATTGATATATATAAACATAAAGCAATATGAAATATATAACTATAGAGCAAAAGAAAGAGAAACAAATAATGGTAATAAGCTACAAACACGCAAGTAAAATAAAACATTTTAGCCTAAAAGCTGACTGAGATAGGCTTGACTCGTCATACACAAACAAAGCGCTTGTGCATAATCCCCAGTGAAGTCGCCATTTTTGTCGCGTCGAATTTCGGATATCAAGCTATTGAGGAGCGTTGAATCACTAATTTTAAATCACGACTGAACTTTTAATTTTTCGGGGAGAAAAGGAAAAAAGTTCGAAATTACCTTTAAATAAGAGATTTTAGATTCGATAGTCGATTATGCGAGGGGAAGGTATTAGCACCCCTCACATCCGTTGTACTCAACGGGAACCTCTTAGTCAACTTAGGCTTAGAATGTTTTCAAAGTTTTGCTTGCGTGCTTGAATATATAAAAGGGAAAAAGAAAATATGATAAAAGGGAAAAAAGATAAAATACGATGAAGGGGAAAAAGAAAGTTTTTTATTAAAGGGATTGACAAGATAGAATCCTGCTCCTACGTATCTCCTGATGCAATGGAGAATTCAAAGCGTACGTAGTTCTTTGCAGGGTAGAAAAAATTTGTATGTTGGTTCGTTTTAATTAAAAAAGATTTAATCGCGCCCGAGCGAAAAAGTTTGAAAAGGAAACGCGGTTTACTATCGTTATGTTGATAGGTTAATAAAGACCGATAAAAAAAGCCTCCTACCTACTACCGTTATGAGGGTAGCTTAAAAAAGGTAAGGGTTTGATAAAAAGGAGACGGATTCGCACTCGGGCGTGAACAAAGGTTTTTTAAAACGCACGAAAGCGTAAAAGGTTTAAATGAAAAAAGACGGACACATACTAAGGCGATGGTATTTGCACAAGGCGTAAAAGGTTTAAATGAAAAAAAGACGGACGCACATTAAGGCGATGGTATTCGCACAAGGCGTAAAAGGTTTTAAAAACGCGCAAAGGCGCGAAAAGTTCGAATTGACCACGAGGGCCAAGAAAAGGTTTTAAAATGGTCACGGGGGACCAAAGAAAAGGTTAAGCGCGTTGGACGCATTGAAAGGTGGAATGACGATTGCCCGAACGACGAGACATACGTCACGCATTCGTGCAACCGGGGTTTGCAGAGACATACGTCAAACCATTCCTTTTTCATTCAAGTTTTGTTTTGTTGAAACTCAAAGGAATCTCAAAGGGAACCAAAACACTTGGTTAAAACTTAAAGAAAAGTTGTTGAAAATCATGAACATAGCTTGTTGCTTAAGTTATTGGAACTCAAGAACAAGCGTTATTCAAGTTTGAAAGATGAACAAATCATGAAAATATGCATAAGTTTGGAAAATGCACAAGTTCGGCTCAATTTTGAGTTTTGATTGAAAATCATGAACAACGTTATTGTTCAAGTTTAGTTTAGAAGAAAATGAACTTAGCTTATGCTCAAGCTTGATTTTGAAAGTTTAAGAACATAACTTGTCTCGCAAGTTACTCAAAAAGTATAGCACAAACTTGTGAAATTTCTAAAGGCATGCAAAACTTTTGATATGGTTTGAACAAAAATAAATTTTAACCCTCTTAGGTTCTGAATCAATGGTTAGAACCTCAAAAATTTGGCTTTTGGAAGCCTGAATTCATGTTCTGAGTTTTGTCTACTTCGCAGAGCAACCAGAACTTGGCTCTGCGAACCCAGGTTTTGTCATGGTCGCTCTGCGACCATGACTTTGCTCTGCGAAGTATGCGAAAAAATGAACTCAGAAGCTGCTTCTGAACAGAAGTTCAGAAGCTGCTCCTGAGCAAGCTTCAGAACCTAAAGGGGGTTAAAAAGCTTTGCAAATTTGGAAGAAAAGGAGTACAACAACTGAGATTTAGTGTTTTGCAACTTTGAGATTCCTTTTGAGTTTCAAAAGGGGTTTTTGAACAAAATGAAATTAAGCAAAGTAAATGATGCAAACAGCAAACAAAAATGAAAGATAGAGGCTTTTAGAACACTTAGAGAACTCCTAGCAATGCTTGTGCAAGAGATAGGAAGTGGCTTGGTTGATCAAGGTTGGAATGTTAGAGGTTATGGATAACAAATAGCTCAAATGTTCCAATTGGTTTTTGAACTGTTTTCTCTACTCTCACAATGCTGCAATGTAGTGGTTTTTCAAGTATAAGTAAGTGTATTCATGTGTTTTCTCTTTTGTTTCTCTTTTTTCTTGCATTCCTTTTATAGGCCAAAATGAAATCCAATGCAATGATGAGAAAATCTCTAGAACCTAGCTGATTTGTGGGCTAAAACCAGGCTAAATTGCTTTGCATTTAATGCTAAAGGATAAAGGTTGCTTTGCCTTGTGCCAAGGGTCAAGACTTTGGCTGGTTTCAGCCACAAATGCAGCTGATCTTTGAATGCAATGATGAGAAAAAATCTGAAAAATAGGGCAGCTTGCAATTGTGTGGTTCTTGGGATCAATCCTTGCAATCTTGAGAGGTCAAGCAAGGAAAACGTGTACTGCCATGTACAGAGGTTGGGGGAAAACAAAAGGGAGCATGTGGGCTGGTGTGAGGAAGGAGAAAAACAGCTGAAAACAGGGCAGCACAAACAGCTTTTTTGCAAGTAAAACCATCTAAGTTTGACTGGTTTTCGGGGAGAAAGGAGGAAGAAAAGGAAACAAGCAGCTGGCTAGCAAACTCAGGGTTAAAGACAGGTCAATTGGGAGGGACAAGAGCTGACCAAGGGTAGCCCAATTGCTTGAGCACATGCTAGGTTGGAAGAAAAACCATCTTACCTCAACCTTTAATGTCACACATTTGATTCTTGCTTTGCTGCATCATTTCAACCACAATTGGCAATAACAGTGATAATAATAATGATAGAGGTTAACAATAATAACTATAAATGAAAACAAAAGAGATAAATCAAAAAGATTAAAATCTGCAGAAAATTCGCAGAGTTCGCAGAGCGAAGGTGACTTAGCTCTGCGAACTCCCCTTTTCTTTTTTTTGTATTTTCTTTAAAATAAAATAAATAAAAACCCAATAATGATAATAGTAATGGCAATAATGGGAATGACAAATGGAAATCAAATAGTAATGATAATAGTAATAAAGATAATAATAAATGATGAAAAAGATAATATATTAGTAATTAAAAATAATGATAAATGATAAATAATAATAATAAAACATTGATAAAAGATAATAATAATAATATTAAAAACAATAGCAATGGTATTAATAAGGATAATGATAATATCAATAACAATGATAGTAATGATGATGGTGATGCATATTAATAAATAAAATCTAGATAAAATAATAAAAGGTAAATAAAATAAGAAAAATTGACAATTATAAATGGAATGAGAAATAATAATATGATAATGAACTAAGAAAAAATATGAGTCAAAAAATGGGGTATGCACCCACCAATCTTCTGCTGCGCCTCTGAACTGATTAGTAGCTAACAATACCTTACTTTCTTCTGGGCACTCCGCCATCCGGAACACTTTCTCAATCTGTTTTAACCATCTCTTGGCTTCTGGAGGCTCACCTTCCCCATTAAACTCAAGAGGGTGGTTTCTATTAAATTCCCGGAAAGACGGATTTGCCACTACTGGTGGTGGTGTCTGCTGCTGAGCACCTTGCCCTTGGTGCATCATCTCCATCCATTCATGCTGAGATTGAGCCTGTTGTTGGGCTTGCTGTTGAATCATAAGCATCATCTGTTGATGCTATAATGCAGCTTGAGCTTGCTGCTCTTGATACTGTTGTTGCAACGCCTGCTGCTGTTGCATCATTTGAGCCCAAAAATTCATATCAGGGTCTCCTCCGGTTTCCTCAGCATTGGCCTGATTTACTCTAGGCCTTCCAGGACCTCTTCTCCTCCCGGACATCTTATCCTAACTGTCATACACAAGTCAAAGTGATCAGTTTCAACCAGATATAACATTTAGAATAATGTCCTGTGAAGGGATTTAAGAGGGGTTTTTCAAAAAAAATTTAATCCTCTTAGCGGAACAAATCCCATTGAAACGGATCTTGATTAAATCATTAATCACAAATCAAACACATACCTAAACACTTTAAGGAATCATGTGTTTACCTCTTGAAGAGCAGAACCTTTGTGGCAAAATTGTTTCTGATCACGAGCAAAGCAACGTAGTGATGCCTCTATTCAGTCCACACGAACAGAACTTCTCCGATGACCGGTGCTAGCCAATTCCAACGGAGATTCAGAGAAAACAGGGTTTAGAGAGTGGCGGCTAGGTTTCACCCCTTTTGTGAATTAGGTTAAGTGTTTCAACAAAAGTCTGTAATGCTTCACCACAAGGGTTGTATTTATAGAACCACCTGTGTGGTCAACAAGCCAAGCACTTAATTACACCGTACCTTACGGTGCACCATATTTCACTTAAACACACCGTACCTTACGATGGACCGCGTTTCTCTATTTCATAAATTAAATAATAAGTCATACTTAATTATTTAATTACTAATAAGTCCTACTTATTATTTTATAAATAAGTCTTACTTATTTATTTCTCTAATCTATCTGTCCTTTGTGTGTGACCCCTATAGGTTCCCGTAACGTTGGCAATAATATTAAATCACATTTAATATTATAAACAGTGAGCGGTATCTAGCAACACATCACTGCTACCCAAGTGACGAGAATGTCATGTGATCTGACGAAACCTTTCTGTGATAATGATCATGTGTATAATTACCCCTTTGCCCTCATGTCTTATATTGAACACAAGGCATAGACCGTGTCATCCTTGTCTAGTTCAATATTGGGTCCATAGACATTTCTCCTGTTATGTAGGAGGGACAAATTCCATCTAGGTCACTCATGTCCCTTAGCATGATTCATGGAGTACCCATCAACTAACTTTATAGTCATCCTATTACAGACAACGTTTGAATGGTGATAAAGCACTCGACTCCTACATCTAGGGTACATAGTGGTTTCAGGTCAAAGGGTGGAATACACCACTATCACTATGAGAATATCTTATGACACTTTTCATAACTTTTACTATGTAGTATTCTCATGGCGGGTCAATCCAGTATAAATAATACTCCTAATATTTATACCTATGTGAAGACTTGATAACTCTTTATCTATGATCTGTGAGATGTGATCATCAGTCTACCCACATAATAGTCTCTATGCTTTAATGTTATTCCATTTCACAATAAAGCTTGACTACAGATACTTTAAGAATAATGTCCTTTCGTTTAATGAGTCTCACAATTAAGTCACACTTAATGCTCCATTAAACAGACCAATTATTCTAGGGAATTTATTATTTTCAAACTAAACAAAAGAATAAATATAATGCCTTATATATATATATATATATATATATATATATATATATATATATATATATATATTCATAAATATATATCAAAGTCATGATACAAGGTCAAATCCAATCAAAATAGATTGGTTATTAGGGCTTATTCCAACAATCTCCCACTAGCACTAAAAGCCAATCAAATATTATCTCAATATCTATTGGTCAAGTGTTAGCATCAAGCACACTATGGGCAAGATACTCTAGTAGCAGATAAGGAACCTTTCCTATGTTGGTAGGTTGTACTTCTTTCAATTTCCACTTTTGATCTTCTATCAAAAGGAAATTGAAGTGTCAACTTATACATTTGAATCATTGATGAGATCTAGTTTCGTTGCTCGCAAGATTAAACCAATTTCACCTTAGCAGGATCAATGGAATCCGCAACGCAAGAAACACATGTTTTCGCTCAGTTATGAGCTAAACAATCCAAATCATATATTTGACATCTGCAATAGAAACAACAACTATCTGAAGCTTGTACTTTTACAAATTTCATAGTTGATATACAAGCATAACATTTATTCCAGATTGCGATCTGGATATACTGTATACTGAAATTTCTGGCTTAGCAACTGGTAAGGAGGTTAAACTGGTTCTGATTAAAACTGGTTCTGAACCTAACAGGTTCTGAACTTGAAACTTAGCACAATTTCAATCACAGTTATGCAGCAGAATTAAAAAGTGCAGAAATAAAAGAACACAAGGTTTGTTAACCCAGTTCGGAGTAAACACCTCCTACTCTGGGGGATACCAATCCAGGAAGGAAATCCACTATTGAAATTAACCCTTAAGACTCAGACACTGACCTCCCAGTTCCTATCCTAAGCAATCAACTTCCACCTAGTCAGACTTCTACCCACGCATGAGTATTAGAGTCCACTAACTTCCTATTTAAGCAACAGCCCAGTTACTTGAACAACTTGAACTAAACCCAGTTCTTAAACAAAACAACCCAGTTTTTGAAGAACACACTTCAAAACAAAAACTTCATTCTTGCTTAAAAGCTTTGAATGAATTACAACTCAATTAAACCTAAACCAACTCAAAACATATGAGTGGTGCACAAAACAAAGCTTAAAAAGCTTACACACACTAAGACTCAAGTCTCTGATTTTTTTCTCTCTAAATCATGTCTCTTGAATAGCAGCAAAGCACTCCTTATATGGTCTTCAGCAAGCAACATTAATCTGAATTAAATCTTCTCAAATAGATATGTTTCTGAATTATGCAAGGCTTAAAAAGGAAACATATAAATCTTCAATGTATCTGCAAAAGATTCCTTCAGGAAATACGATCTTCATAAAATATGAGCCAATCTTCTGAATTAGATTTGTTTATGAATTATGAATGATCCAATAAGGAAACAAATAAACCTGCAATGTATCTTTATAAAGATTCTGCAGAAAAATATGAACTTCATAAAACTGAACCAAATCTTCATAAAATCTTCACCAAATCAACCAGCAATCTAGAAGCAATATGCGAAGATAAATCCTTGATAAATCTCGCCAAGATTCGCGCCTTCTGAAGAAGTCAACAAAAGTCAACGCGGGCATCAGACTCACATTTCAGCTTCTGAAGGATTTTTCAGCTTCTGAACAGCTTCAAATCAAGTTTCTTGCAACTGAAGACTTGTTCTAAATAAGGAGATGCATCTATTCAACACATTGGATTTGCCAAAACATGCAGCCAACTACAAAATACTCAACAATCTCCCCCTTTGGTAAATTTTTGGCTAAAACCAATGTTCACACACCCAAGTTCTTCAATCTCCCATAAGACTATCTCAGCAATGAAGAACTCCACAAACATATAACATAGCAAACATATTAGCAGCAAATTCAGCTATGTTAAACATTAAAAACCAATCAGTTTCAGCTTCTGAACACTGATACACACAAAACAGCTTCTGATCAACTTGAAGCACACAAAACACAGTCACTGATCAACTCCTCCTGATCATCAGAAACACTCCTGAAGCTTCACAATACTCCCCCTGCAACTCAGCATTCAACATTACTCCATAAAAACTCCCCTTTAAATCTGAACTGCAGTAACTTGTGAAACAAGTAACTTCTGAAAAATTCTAGAAAGCTTGAAACACTTCAGGACCACAAACACTCAGGAATATAATACCCTTGTACTCCCCCTGAGACACATACTCCCCCTCAATAATATCTTGACAACTCTTGTTGCATTGGTTCTGAACTCTGAGCTTCATAGATAACTTCTGAATAGCACTGAAAGCTGAACATCTGAAATTTGAACTAATTCTGAGCAGCAACACATCTTCAAATTTTGAACAGCTCAAGCATAAGATTTTCTCCCCCTTTTTAGCCACAAAATTCTGACAAATCTCAGACTTCAAATAGGGAATAAAATCAAAACAAGTAACACAGATCCTTGAAAGAACTTCAGACTCAGATTCAGGATCACACTCAGCATGAGCACAACTCGCAGGTACTCTATCTTCCTCACATCCAGTTTGCAGTAATTGCTATAAATCCTTATGCTGACTAACATTTGAAGAACTACAACCAAAACCATTCCTCCCAGCAATTTGTTTCTCAAAATCAGCCACTCTTTTCTGATCACAAGTCCTAGCAACTTCAGACTTACAAGAAAATAGTACCTTCTGAGCAGGAACATGAACTTTGCTCCAGACTTTGGATGGTCCAGCACCAGAATTCTTCTGTGCTATAGGAATTGCCTTTCCCTTTCCTTTGTTCAGATTCTGAGCAATACCTTCACTCTTAGGTCTCCAAATTTTCTTGATTTTGCTTTTGTTCACAGCTGGTTCAACTTTTCTGTGTTGCAAATGTTTGGGATAACCACGCAATTTGTAACAAAAAGGTTTAATGTGACCCTTTTTACCACAATGATGACATACCCAATGTTGATTCCTTCTTTTGTTTCTGTTAAACTTTTGGGAATGCATCTGAGCATGCTTCTGAGGCAGCATCTGAACTTGCTTATGAGGTATCATTTGAGCTGGCTTCTGACCTTGCATCTGTGCTTGTTTACGAGGTCTCCTCTTTGATGTTCCAACCATAGAATTATGAGTTTGAGTAGCAGGAATAAACTGACTAACATGATTTTTCTCCTTGCGCTTCAGACTCTGATCAACATAACCTAACCCAGTTTTTCCTTGCTTCCGGACATCTAGAATCTCCTCCAACTTATCAGTAGCAAAGTTCATCATCCTAACTTGCTTTTTCATCTGATCAAGTTGGGAATTCAAAAGTGTTACTTCTTCATTAAGATCAGCATTATGTCCTATATGAGCACATCTTTCAGACTGCAGCTGGCACACAGTTTCCTTCTCAGTCTCTAATAACTTGATCAAATCTTGATTTCTGAGATACAATTCTTCATAAGAAATAGCTGGTTTCTCAAAAATCAATTCTTCATTACAGGCTTCAGATTCTGATGAAGTTTCAGACTCTGAATAGACCACAGATTTTGAACAAGCTTCTGAAACTGTAAGAGCAGCAACATGTTTAGCTGACTTACTTTCAATCTCTCCTTCTGAGCTATCCTCATCAGACCAAGATACAGCAAGGCTTTTCTTCTGCTTCTTGAGAAAATTAGGACATTCAGCCTTGATATGTCCAAAGCCTTCACACTCAAGGCACTGCACAGCCTTTGATTGTTTGCTATTTTCTTCAGATTGTTGCTTGTTATTGTTGAGTCTGAGATTCTGACCTTTGGTTCTGGACTTTCTGTCAATATTCTTCAGAATCTTATTGAACTGTTTTCCCATTAACACTACAGCTTCTGATAACTCATCTTCATCTTCATCAAGCTCTTGTTGATCATCAGCTTCAGACTTATCAGGCAAAAGCTATTCCTTTCCCTTTCTTATCTGGCTGTTTACAAAAAGCACTTTCAAAATTCAAAAGGGATCCAATCAGCTCCTCAACCTTCATAGTGGTAATATCATGGGCTTCTTCTATTGCTGTAACCTTCATATCAAACCTTCTGGGCAGGGACCTGAGGATTTTTCTGACTAATTTCTCATCCGTCATCTTTTCCCCAAGAGAATCAAAGGAATTGGCCATGTCCAGCACATTCATGTAGAAATCCTGAATAGATTCATCTTCCATCATCTTCAGGTTCTCAAACTTTGTTGTGAGAAGTTGAAGTCTGGATAGCTTAACCTTAGGGGTTCCTTCATGAGTGGTTTTCAGAATTTCCCAAGCATCTTTTGCCATAGTACACTGCTTGATGAGTCTGAACATGTTCTGATCCACACCATTGTAAATTGCATTCAGGGCCTTTGAGTTCCCATGAGACAGGTCATCCTCAGCTTTGGTCCATTCTTCTTCAGGTTTCAAAACTGCAATTTTATTTCCATCTTTGTCTATAACCACAGGATGATCCCAGCCTTTGATCACAGCCTTCCAAGTTCTGCTGTCAATGGATTTTAGGAATGCACACATCCTTGATTTCCAGTACTCATAATTGGTGCCATCAAGTAGGGGTGGTCTGTTGACAGGGCCTCCTTCTCTCTCCATAAAGCCAGACATAAATACCTCTGGATCTCACCCAAATTATAGGCAGGGTGCCTGCTCTGATGCCAATTGAAATTTCTGGCTTAGCAACTGGTAAGGAGGTTAAACTGGTTCTGATTAAAACTGGTTCTGAACCTAACAGGTTCTGTACTTGAAACTTAGCACAATTTCAATCACAGTTATGCAGCATAATTAAAAAGTGCAGAAATAAAAGAACATAAGGTTTGTTAACCCAGTTCGGAGTAAACACCTCCTACTCTGGGGGATACCAATCCAGGAAGGAAATCCACTATTGAAATTAACCCTTAAGACTTAGACACTGACCTCCCAGTTCCTATCCTAAGCAATCAACTTCCACCTAGTCAGACTTCTACCCACGCATGAGTATTAGAGTCCACTAACTTCCTATTTAAGCAACAACCCAGTTACTTGAAGAACTTGAACTAAACCCAGTTCTTAAACAAAACTACCCAGTTTTTGAAGAACACACTTCAAAACAAAAACTTCATTCTTGCTTAAAAGCTTTGAATGAATTACAACTCAATTAAACCTAAACCAACTCAAAACATATGAGTGGTGCACAAAACAAAGCTTAAAAAGCTTACACACACTAAGACTCAATTCTCTGATTTTTTCTCTCTAAATCATGTCTCTTGAATAGCAGCAAAGCACTCCTTATATAGTCTTCAGCAAGCAACATTAATCTGAATTAAATCTTCTCAAATAGATATGTTTCTGAATTATGCAAGGCTTAAAAAGGAAACATATAAATCTTCAATGTATCTGCAAAAGATTCCTTCAGGAAATACGATCTTCATAAAATATGAGCCAATCTTCTGAATTAGATTTGTTTATGAATTATGAATGATCCAATAAGGAAACAAATAAACCTGCAATGTATCTTTATAAAGATTCTGCAGAAAAATATGAACTTCATAAAACTGAACCAAATCTTCATAAAATCTTCACCAAATCAACCAGCAATCTAGAAGTAATATGCGAAGATAAATCCTTGATAAATCTCGCCAAGATTCGCGCCAAAATAACTTGTAAAAATGCAGCTTCTGAAGAAGTCAACAAAAGTCAACGCGGGCATCAGACTCACATTTCAGCTTCTGAAGGATTTTTCAGCTTCTGAACAGCTTCAAATCAAGTTTCTTGCAACTGAAGACTTGTTCTAAATAAGGAGATGCATCTATTCAACACATTGGATTTGCCAAAACATGCAGCCAACTACAAAATACTCAACATATACTAATATGAAAGTTGTCATCATTGTAACTCCTTTACAATGATTCCTTTCATCCGTGTTCAAGAAACAATCATAAGTCCTTTAAGACATCCAAGGATATTCTTGAAGGTATTCTAGTGTCGAACACTAGAATCAATTTTGGTACAAATTAGAAATAATTTTCTAACCATGTCTCACATGTGTAAATAAATTGTTTTGGTGACTAGTATGTCATCCACATACTCCACCAAACTAATATCAATGCTCCCACTAATCTCCTTGTGTGCACAAGATTTAAATTTGTTCTTTTATTAATCTAAGTTTTCATAAAACTCTATTAATAAAATAGACAATTCAACTTCGAGAAGCTTGTTCTAATTCATAAATGAATTTTGTAATACATGTACCTTTCTAGTATCCTTTGGATTAACAAAATCCTACATATGTCAAATACATATATAAGGTTATTCCAAGTAAGGAATACAACCTCGTTATCCATCTTTTAGAACACGTATTATACATCAATGACAAGCGGGATCGCTAGATATAAGCATTGCGATGATGTAATGATTTCGTCATGATTTGCATCATGAGTTGCATGAAGCCTTCTACAGTCAATCACATCTTAAAGGTATTCTTAATACCATCCATGTCAGTTTTATATAAGAAAACCCACATTCATCTTATGAGTCGTACTCATTGGATGATATAACCAATATCCATATATGGTTTGTGTACATAGATTCTCTATAAGATCCCGTGGCATCTAGCCACTTCTCCGTATTCAGAGAAAACGTGTTTTTCCACCATTTTTGCTCATTCAAAGTTACCCAAGCTTCCCAACCATGCTAGGAATGATTTTCTATCACAAAATAACAGTTTTAAACATATATGAGCAAGGAATTAGCAAGCATGGATTTAGGGTAAAAACTCTATAACTTTACCTATGATGCAAAACACATGAAACTCACTCTAGGAGGGTTCTAAAACCCAAGAGAGCTCACCTATAACTGGTAATAAGCTGGCTAAGCTCCAAATCCAAAACCTCCACTTGTGAAAACCTCCTTTCCTTGGTTTTTCCTTAGCTTCTCTTGTTCCAAGTTTTTCCAAGACTTTGATTGCTTGAGTTACAAGAGTTTTGGAAGAAATTGATGGATTAAGGGTTGTTGAAGGTGAGGGGCGAAAATCTAGAGAGAGAGGGGAGAAATTTTCTGATTTCTAGAGAGAGGAATTTTGTGATAAATATGAGAAAAACTCATATTTATCCATTTTAGTCCTTGTCTCTATAATTACTATTATGCCATTCCAATACGTTTAATTCATGTAATACTATTAAATGTCTCGCTTAAGCGGGATATTACACCAGCATACCACAGAACCACACACAGACACCACATCAGAACCATCATCAAAACTATTATCAGGATCAGAATCACACAAACAGTACCCACACACAGACTCCTCAGAAGATCAAAACAAAACTGCAAAGTACATCACAATTGCAGACCAGAATCACAAAATGCAACCCAGAACATAAAGCCAGCACATAGCTTGCAGTCTTCAGACTCATCATCAGACTCTGCATCAGACACAACAGACTCTGCAAAGTCTTCAAAAAAGACAAAAACCTAGTTGGCCCCTCAAATCTTCAAATATCTTGGCATTTAAGTCTTTTCTAACTATATCAACACCATCTTCATCACCCTCAGCACACTGAACATAGGGCATGATGTTTTGAACATCTTGATCAACATGATCCTTAGACTTACTAGGATCCACTTCCTTTCTTATTAGTGCCTTCTTCTTTTGGACAAGGATCACTACCTTGCTCCAGACTTTAGATGGTCCAGCAACAGAACTCTTCTTTACAACAGGAGTGGGCCTGCTGTCAGCAGCAACAGCCTTTCCTTTCCTATTTTTCAGACTTTGGGCAACACTTTCACATTTTGGTCTCCATACCTTCTTGACATTGACTACAACAGGTTCAGATTTTCTCTTTTGAAAGTTCTTGGGGTATCCATGTAGCTTGTAACAAAATGGCTTTATGTGCCCCTTTTTACCACAGTGATGACATACCCAAGGATGAGAATCCCTCCTGCTTTTAGATCCATGAGGTTGGTTCTGGTGTTCCAACTTAGGTTTATTCATCATTGGATCACATGTTTTAGCAGCAGCAATGAACCTTTTAGCTGGATGTTGCTGTTTGTTGTTCAGAGTCCTATCATTGTACCTAATTCCATTTAGTTTCCCTTGGTTCTGACTCTCTAAATCTCTTCTAACACATCAGTACCAGTGTTTAACATTCTGACTTGTTTCTTCATATTTTCAAGTTGAGAGTTCAGAAGGGTTACCTCATCTTTGAGATCAGAGATTTGTGCTAGATGATTACTTCTTTCAGCATGCAATTGACTGATAGTCTTCTTCTGATTTTCCAGCTGCTTGCAAACTTCTTCATAGGTACCCAGTTCTTCACAAGACAGTTCTTCATCACTGAATTCAGTATCAGATGATGTTTCAGAACCTGATGGAGCTTCTAAAACCTTGACTCCATCATCAGTCATACATCTACCAGTAAAGGCTGCAACATGCTTAGCAGACTCATTCTCCTCTTCACCTTCTGAGTCATCAGACCAAGACACAGCCAAACTTTTCTTCTGATTCTTGAGGTTTGTGGCACATTCTGTTCTAATGTGACCATATCCTTCACACTCATGACATTGAACTCCTTTGGGTTGATTAGTTCTTGTCTTCTGCTTCAGAATCTTCTTAAATTGTTTACTCACCATCACAAGATCCTCTGATAAGCTTTCATCATTTGCTGCAAAAGCAACACCTTTCCCCTTCTTATCAATTCTGGCTATTTCAAAATTCCGAAGAGATCCTATCAATTCCTCAACCTTCATACTGGAGATATCATGTGCTTCCTCAATTGCAGTCACCTTCATATCAAATCTCTTAGGTAGAGATCTGAGAATTTTTCTCACCAGTTTCTCATCAGACACTTTTTCTCCAAGTGAATCAAATGAGTTAGCCATATCCAGAACATTCATGTAAAAATTTTGTATGTTCTCATCCTCCAACATTTTGAGATTTTCAAATTTGGTGGTGAGAAGTTGAAGTCTGGACAGTTTTACCTTGGATGTGCCTTCTTGAAAGTTTTAAGAATCTCCCAGGCATCCTTGGCTATAGTGCACTGCTTGATCATTCTGAACATATTCTTGTCCACTCCATTGAATATAGCATTCAAGGCTTTGGAGTTTCCAAGAGCTAATTCATCTTCTTCCTTGGTCCACACTTCTTCTGGTTTCAATTCAGTTGTCTTCTTACCATCTTTGTCTAGCATAACAAGATGTTCCCAACCCTTCAGAACTGCTTTCCAGGTCTTGCTATCTATAGATTTCAGGAAAGCATTTATGCGTGATTTCCAATATTCATAGTTGGAACCATCCAATAGAGGTGGTCTGTTCACAAATCCTCCTTCTTTCTCCATTATGCCAAAAAACCATCCCTGGAGCTTACCCTAAAATAGGCAGGGTGCCTGCTCTGATGCCAATTGAAATTCCTGGCAGGACTGGTTCTGAACCGTAAAACAGAGTAGAACATAGTACAATAGTTCAGAAGCAGAATAACAGAAATAAAGGACAGAAAGTAAAATGGCACATATGATTTGTTAACCTAGTTCATGACAACCACACCTACATCTGGAGGCTACCAAGCCAGGAAGGAAATCCACTAAATAGTATCAATTCGAAGTCCTATGACAACAGCCCCTGTTTCACAGCCTTCTCGCTTAATCACTACCCGTATAGATTTCAACCTAGGAACTCCTAGACCTGAGACCCCTCTCACTTCCCTCAGTCAATCACTGCCCCAGTGATTATCAGACGCTAACAAATCAAACAAAGATGGAGACACTCTCCTAAAAACTCAATACATCAATTTTGCTTAAAAGCTTCAAGTGAATTACAACTTAATAAAAAACAACCAACTCTAAACATTTGAGTGGTGTAAAAACACAAAGCACAAAGCTTACAGACTCAACACCTAAAAACACTATATTAAAACTGACAAAGTTGAGTTGATTTTCTTCAATGACAGCGTCCTCTATTTATAGCTTCAGCAGCAACGTAATTCTTGAATCAAATCTTCTTCAAAGATATTCCCAGAATTCTTTAGAAGCAATTAGAAGCACTTATTATTTCAGAAATATATTTTCCAAAGATTTCTTTGAAAATATATTCACAAAAAATTGAATCCAATCTTCAGAAAATATCTTGCGAAATTATTCTTTCTTCTGGAAACATCAGCTTGGAGAATTCTTCAATTAAATCATCAAAAGATTATGTGAGAAAAAATAACAGCTCCAAGACACAAGAAAGAACGCAGCTTCTGAACGCAAAAGACGTGCTTCTGAAATGCAGCTTCTGAAGGTCAGCTTCTGATGAACAGTTCAGCTTCTGATGACCAGTTCAGCTTCTGATGAATAGTTTAGCTTCTGATGACCAGTTCAGCTTCTGATGAACAGTTCAGCTTTTGATGAACACCCAGTCAGCTTCTGAAGTTCTGCTTCCAGCTTCTGAAGACGTGCAGCTTGAGATTTCAGTTTCTGAAGCACATATTGCTTGTACATTTGATTTTAGCAAACATGAAGCCAACAACCAAATATCCAACATGATAGGTGGAGTTTAAGCCTAGGAATTCGTACCTCAAATTCGGTGGAAGAGGCTTCAATTCCACCTTTGGCGCTTCTTTTGGAAGAGGGTCAGATTTTTCCTCAACCAAGTTCTCTATACCCAAGCCCTTTATTGGAGGATTTTTATCCAATAATTCAACAAAGACTTGGGCATCTCCGGCCATCATTGTACCTGCATTGTTCATCAAACATTCTTCGAAGCCATCGTGTGTAGCTGATGCTAAAGAGCATTCTTTCACACAATGGTCAAATACATCTACCATGCAACAAGAGTCCTTGACAGAAGGACCCTTCATAAGATTAGCAAACTCAAATTCAACTTTTTCTTCCCCAACATTAAATGCCAATTTACCATGTTTGACATCAATTATGGCCCCTACGGTAGCAAGGAAAGGCCTTCCCAAAAGAATTGGTACTTGGAAGTCCTCTTCCATTTCTATCACAACAAAATCAGCTGGAATGAAAATCGCTCCCACCTTAACTGGGATATCCTCAATAATTCCCAATGGGTACTTAATGGAGAGGTCAGCTAATTTTAAGTTCATTTTAATTGGTTTTAGCTCACCTATTCCTAATCTTTTATATAAGGAAAAAGGCATCAAACTCACGCTCGCTCCTAAGTCACGCATAGCCTTTTTTATTGTTTCAGCTCCTATCACACATGGAATAGAGAAACTTCCTGGATTTTAAGTTTAGGTGGCAATTTGTTTTGGATGATTGCACTACATTCTTCCATAAGATTGACTGTCTCATCCTCTGCAATTTTTCTTTTGTTTGATAAAATTTCCTTTAAAAACTTTGCATACGAGGGCATTTCAGACAAGGCATCCGAAAATGGAATGTTAATGTTGAGTTTTTCAAGCATTTCAACAAACTTCTTAAACTGCTCATCTAACTTAGATTTGGCAAATCTTTGTGGGAAAGGTATCTTTGGTTTGTCAGGTGGTGGTGATTTCTTTTTTTTTTTTTTCAGGCTCCATTACAGCTTCCTCACTTTGTGGTTCATCTCTTTTTTCCTCTCCCACATTTGTCTTAACTTTTTGTTTGGGCTCATCATATTGCTTACCATTTCTAAGGGTAATGGCATTCATTTGGATTTTGGTTTCGGGAGATCTTGAAGATGATGCCACTTGTTGGGCTACTTGAGAAATCTGGGTCTCAAGCATCTTATTGTGTGTAGCAATGGAGTCCACTTCTGAGGTCAATTTTATAATAGAGTCAATTAAAAATCCAGTTTGATTTTAAAAATCTTGGTTTTTCTTTGTTTGAGGGGCTCTATTATTGTTGGCAAAATTGGGTGGTGCTGATTGTTGTCCAAAGGGATTTTTAAAAGCAAAATTTTGATTATACCTTTGGTTATACTTAGCAAAATTGATTTGCTCCAAACTTTTAGTATCCCATTGGCATTCAACACCAACATGACCCAAAACACCACATATTTCACAAGAAGGAGTAGAAGAAGGAGGTGTGATAACACTTACACTTAACTTATCAAACTTGTTAAAAAGTGCATCCATCGCAGTAGCTAAATTATCAAGGGCGGAGACTTCGTAAACACCTGCCTCATTTTTAGAGGGAGTCGGAGCAACATCAGTGATGGCTCTCTCACTCGTCCACTGGTAGTGGTTTTGAGCCATGTCTTCGATGAGAGCGTATGCTTCCGTGTAATTTTTGTTCATTAAAGCTCCCCCTGCAGCTGCATCAACAATCATTTTGATAGCATACAAAAGACCATTATAAAAGGTATGGACGATCAACCATTTCTCCAAACCATGATGGGGGCAAAGCCCAAGCATTTCCGTGAAACGCTCCTACACATCGTATAGAGATTCCCCATTTTTATGAGTGAATATAGTCATTTGATCCCTCAATTGAGCTGTTTTGCTAGGGGAAAAATCGGGCTGGGAAAGCTGCCCTTAGTTGATCCCATGTGGTTATAGAAGCATTTGGCAACGAGTGAAACCAGGCGCTTGCTCGATCCCGTAATGAAAAAGGAAAGAAATGCAACCTTATAGCTTCCTGGGCCACTCCATTGTTTTTAAAGTTCCACTGAGTCTTAGAAAATTTGAAAGATGTAGATTCGGATCCTCAGTGAGTGATCCAGAAAACTGATTATGCTGCCCTAAGTTAAGTAGTGCAGGTTTTATTTCGAATTTTTTTGCTTCAACAGCTGGGTAGACAATAACAGCATGAGGTTCATCCGTAGATGGCGTGGCATACTCTTTAAGAGTATGTTCCGCAGCCATGGTGTTATTGCGTGCTTCTCTCCTTCTTTGGTGGAGGAACCTTTCGATCTCGGGAACGAATTCTCCAAGACTTCGGGTTCTTCGCATGCAAAGAACAAGAGAATACAAACAGTTGAAGATTTAAAGAAAAAGGAAAAGAAAAAGTTCAGTTTAACTATTACTAAAACGTCAATCAATATTACGAACAACTCCCCGACAACTTCGCCAAAAACTTGATACGTCACCGCAAGTATACGATTATTATCGAGTAGTAAAAATATTGATCCACAGAGAGTTGTGTAATTAACAATTTTATTTTCAGAAGTGATTAGCTGAACAAAATTAAGTTTTAGATTTGGACAAAGTTCTTGTTTCAAGATTCTTATGATAAAAAACGTCTCGGGATTATTGGTATATCTAATGACAGAATATAAACAGTCAAGCCTATATCTCTATTCATATTGAATCCATGTCCAACGACAAGATTCTCTAAGGTAATTCATGTTTTCTTTCGAACTACATGATCGTATCCCAATAACAATCACGCCTATTCTCATGGTTGATTGCTATATGAGACCCATTAAGTACGAATCTTATGGCCTCAAGACATCACATAGCTACTCATTTGGGGTGTTCCCATCAAGCTTTGTGACATCTTGTCTAATCTCATTTGTTCCAATATCAAGCTTCTTCATTCGATACTTCACTTGACATTTGCGATGATGAAATAGTAGTTGTTGAACTTCTCCATTTGGTACTTCGTTCAACACTTGCTATTGATTATAAAAGTGATGAGATTAGATAGGAAAATAGTTTTAAATAAAATAGAGTCTAGGCTTGGTTTGATTAGGATCTAGTCATTAGACTTATCCAACAATCCCAAGACTAGACTTGTTTACTCACTAGAGTTCATCGTAGATGCTTGACAATATAAACGATATGAATTGTAGAAGCAAGAAACTAAATTGCAAGAATTGTAAAGGTACAGAAAAGTAAAGAACAAGAAAGTAAATTGCAAGAATGATATAAATGCAGAAATTTTATAAAGAAGTGAACTTAGAACAATATAGAGTTTCAATCTCACTATAGTAACCTTACACTCATTCCAAGATGAGAAACAATTCTGTCTAGAGCCCTATTTATAGCCTAAAGCCAAAGACAAAGCATTAAATACGGATTACATGGAAATAATTGGCATTTTCCAAGAGTTTTCAATCATAAAAACTGGCTGCATAATGCACACGATCGTGCCAAAGGGGCGCACAACCGTGCCATGTTCTGAAACTGCTGGAAATTGCATCTTGAAAGGTCGCACGACCGTACGTATGGGGCGCCCGGTACGGGCGTGTCACTCGACGTTGCTCAGCACGGGCAGTTCAAAGAGGGGCGCACGACCAGTTCAAAGGTGGCACGACCGTACCACCAAGAATAACCTTGGAACTTTAAATTTTCTTCTTTTGCTTGGCTTTTCATCCAGGTTTTTGATCCAAGTTTCTTGCTAAGGAAAACAAGTGCTTTGAAGTAAAATAGTTCTTGAAAATAAACTAAAACGACTAAAAACAAACACTTAAAAACCTAGAAATTACTACTTATCAAGATCCTTTAAAAAAAAGTTAAATCTTAAAAAACAAGGGACAAATATTTGTATTTATATTTAAAAAAACAAAAAAATAAGTTTTGTTGATAAATATAAAAAGTAATGGAAATATATTTTTCACTGATACATAAAAACACAAGACATATATTTATAAGTGGGTAAATACCATTTGCGGTCTTTCAAGTTACATGATTATAACAAGTTAGTCCTTTAAGTTTTTTTGGCACAAATTGGTCCTTTAAGTAATAAAATATTTGCATCATTATTCTAATTTCATCAAACTCAATCAAGAAGTGTTTATGTGGATCTTTACTGTTAAATTGGTTTGTCTAAATTCATTGCTCTCAAAACTAGAGCTCATAGGTGTGTTATTCTGTCTTGATTCAAAACAAAATTGACCAATTACTTGATTTATAATATTGTTGATCAAATATTTATATGTAAAATTAGGCTTGAAATTCAAAAACAAGAAGAAGAAAATGTGTATAAGTAATCATGTTTAATGTCATAAGCACTTTTGCACCTACCATCTTCATGTTAAATTGTCTACAAGCACTTTTTAATGAAACTGGCTGAAAAGATGGATGACAATGTAAATATTCTATGACTTAAAGGACCAATTTGTAACATAAAATAACTTAAAAGACCAATTGGTAACCAAAAAAATTTAAAGGACTAATCTGTTATAAACATACAACTTTAAGGACCGCGGGAGGTATTTGGCCTTTATAAGTAATAAACATAAAAAAAAAAATGGGAGACACATTTGTCATTGCGGCATAAAAAAATACGGACAAATATGAAAAAACACGGGACAAATAATTTTTGTTGATAAATAGAAAATTAAAATAAAATAAAGTATTTATAGAGATTAACAAACAGTATCATGTCGCCCGTGCATGACATGGGTTAACACACTGGTTTTCTATTATACTGTGTTTTTAAACACTTTTGGGGTAGATTGTGTCAAAGTCAATACTCAGGATTCTAAACAGTCAACCTCTATCAATGAATTTAATTGTTTTAAATGTATTAAATTATTTTTTGTCTTTTTCATTTGTCATTCAAAACCTAGACTTTTTCTATCTTATTAATTATCAAGACTCTGAAACAACAGTCAACAACTATCAATGAATTTAATTGTCTTAAATGCATTAAATTGTTTTTTGTATGATTCATTTATCATTCAAAAATGAATTTGATTGTCCTTGTTTATAATACTTCATCTGTTTCTAAATGAAAGTCGTTGCAATGATTAGAAGAAATGGAAAAACTATTTTACCAAATTAAGTTAAAGAAATGTTTTGGAAATAGTGTACATGATATTAATTGGAGGGTAGAATTAGAAAGAAATGGTTAGTATTGCATTGAAAACTAAAAGTGACATTTGTAGTACCCTAATTTTGTCCTACGCATTTTAAAACAAAAATCAAAAAAAAATCAAAGAGGGGAAAAAAAGTCAAAAGTCAACAAAAGTCAACAGAAAAGTCAACTTTTCAAAATTGAGGACTTCGCAATGCGAAGCTCACTTCGCACTGCGAAGTCTGCGATTTTTCTGCAGATTTTTGGTTTCTTGGATTTAATTCCAGAATTTGTTGCATATCATTTCCATAATTATTTTAAGTAGCATTCATGGCTAATTGGGCCAAGCAAAGCCAGAGTTGAAGGACTTGCCATTAATGCCAAGGTTGGAAGCTTTTTCTTCCAACCTAGCATGTGACAAGCAAGTGGGCTTGCCCTTGGGCAGCTCTAGTACCTCCCAGGTGACCTGCTAACCACCACAAGGTTGCCAGCCACCTGCTTGAGGACTTTCCTCCTGCTTGCTGCCCCAAAAACCAGTCAAACCAGCTGGATTTCTCACTTGAAAAGCCATGAGTGCCTACTCTGTTTTGCAGCAGCTTTTCACCCTCTCACACCAGCCAATTTTAGCCTTTTCATCCCTCAATCTCTGCACATCACAGTGCACGTTTTTATTGACCAACCATTGAGATTGCAAGGATTGATCCCCAAGCATTAGCCAATTGCAAATCAGCTTTGTTCTTCATCATTACCTTCTAGAAATAGTTGAATTTGTGGCTGAAATCAAGCTGGATCTTGCCCCTTGGTACAAGGCAGGGTTGCCTCTATCCATTAGCATTTAATGCAAAGGGATTCAGCTTGATCTTGGCCACAAATCAGCTGAATTTTGGGATTGTGTAATGATGACAAAGATTTGATTTTGGCCTATAAATAGAAGGCAATGCCCAAAGAAAAAAACACAGTTAACACAGCATTCAAAGAGCAGAAACTCTACTCATTTCAACCTACAAATCTCCACAAACAACCAGAAAAAAACTAATCCACACAAAGCATTACAAAGTTCCAAAACCATCACAAATACTCAAACCTCTTGCACAAGCCTTCAACCAAATCAAATCAAGTGCAGCTGGAGCTTTGCTAAGGAGTTCTGTAAGTTACTAAGCTCTTTATCTTGCATTTTTAATTGTGTTTGCATAGCTATTTTGGCTCAAAACTCTTTGTCCTAAAAAAACCCTTTTTGAATTTCAAAGAAATCCCAAGGTTTTCAAAACATCAAAACTGGTTTGTCCAACCTTTTTCACCCCAAAAACTCAAAGTTTTTCACCCATCTATAAGGTCTTGAGTGTGTTCAGAAGTTGTTTCTGAACAAAAGTTCAGAAACAGCTTCTGAACCCAAAATTTCGCATGCTTCGCAGTGCGAAGTCATGGTCGCAGTGCGACCATGACAGAACTCAGAACCTGAGTTTTTGTATCAAACCAACCAATTTTTGAGGTTCTAGCCCCAGAGCTCAGAACCTAAGAGTTTTTAAACCTCTGTTCTTCAAACCATAACAAGGTTTTTGCATAATTTTGGCAAAATCACAAGTTCGTATAACCATTTTGTGGGTAACTTGCAAAGCAAGTTATGTTCCCAAACTTTCCAAAACCACATGAACAAACAAGCTATGTTCAACTTTTCAATCTAAACTTGAACAATAAATATTGTTCAGGATGTTCAAAACTCAAAGATGAACATACACCGTTTACGTTCGCATTTTCGCAAAATGAGACGAACTTGCGCGCTTTCTAGCAAATTTGCTAAACCTTCCCATTTTGGGTTTTCAAACCAAATGTTTTGACATACCTTGGGATTTCTAAAGAATTCAATCCAAAAACATGAATGAAAAAGGGATGGTGTGACGTATGTCTCTCCATCGCCCCGATTGTACGAATGCGTGACGTATGTCTCGTCGCTCGGACAATCGTCATTCCCCTTTTTTTTTTTTAATATGTACAAACCTAACCAAACCAAATCTTGGCCCCTTGTGGTCAATCCAAGCCTTTTGGTCCCCCGTTGGCCATTAGACTCAACCCCTCGACTCGTTAGAGTCCACTCGGTCAATGTTCGACTCGTCCGAGTCCATTGTACCCGTTCTTGATCTCAGTGGATCAATCGAACAATCGCCCGACTCTTCGGAGTCCACTCGGTCAATGTTTGACTTATATGAGTCCATTGCACCTCCCTTGGTCCCATAGCGACCAATTCAACCCTCTACCCTAACGGACGTACCTTTTAACAATTCTAATGTGATTCGCGAACGAACGCTTAATAAGTCTCCAAGTGCGAGCATACAAGCTACGTTTAATCGCAAGAATTCGGTTAAAACATCGTCCAATTAAAATCAACCAACACACATACGTTTTTCTATCAAAGAACTACGTATGCTTTGAATTCTCCGACTACCGGGAGATACGTAGGAGCAAGATCGACATCTTGTCAAGCACAATAATAATAAAAACTTTTTTCTTCGTTTGTTTTTATCTCTTTCCCCCCCTTTATTATATTTTTAACATAAATGAACATGCACGCAAAGTATTAAAAAACAATTCAAGCTTTAACCAAATAGAAGGTTCCCGTTGAGTACAACGGACGTAAGGGGTGCTAATACCTTCCCCTCACGTAACCGACTCCCGAACCCGACAATGGTTGCGATGACCTAATCCTTATCCTCATCGTCAAAAGGGTTTTATTATCGTTTCCCTTTACAATAAAAAAAAAACTTAAGGGTTTATCAACGTTCCCTTTACACAAAAACTTTGGTGGCGGCTTCACAAAGGCACCTCCGAGCGTTCGAGGACGACCTCGGAGGATTTGCGCGTCTTTTTCCCGAGGAAAAAAACGAGGTGCGCACAACATTCATTTCGAAATAATATTTTTTTTACTAAAGCGGTATTCATTTTGAAACGGAAAGAGTAATATTCTTTTCCTTCCCGAATTCTTTTAAAAAACTGAACGTAGACTTTTGTCTCTTTTTAATTTTTTGAATTCTATAACAGTCAACCTCTGTCAATGCATTAATTGTCTTAAATGCAATAAATTATTTATTTTTTCCATTTCATTTATCATTCAAAATAATGTTGTCCGAAAAGTATCAACTGAGTGACAAGAGTTTGACTTTGAAATCACAAATAAAATGGTTCAAATCCAATCTAATGTTTCAGGATTTTGGTGGCTTAGTGCAAAAATATAATTTGGACCTTCTGAGTGTTTCTAGATGCACCCTAATTAATAATTGTGTCTGCAACAATATGATTTGTCATATCTTTTTAGATGTGAAGTTTTTCGATAATTTTAACTTCAAAAACTTCTTTCTATACGTGCAACAATCACTGACGTAATTAAGAGAATTCGATAGGCAATTGAAACATTTGACAAACTCAAGAATTTCAAATGCTGACATCAACATCCGACAAATTCTTATGAGAAAATACAACCTCAAAATTTGTGCAAGGTTTTTTTAACTCATCATTATTCAATGATTTTAAGATTCTTACATCAAATAAAAATCCAACAATACTTTCAAATACTTCTAACTACTCAAACTTATTTTTCGATAAAGTTATTGTCATATCAACAACCACCAAAAAATGATCGACTCTAAAATACTCTTTGGTTATTGTATTTGCCCATAATTATCATCATATTGTTTTTTCTAAGGCTACGATACTTTGTTTGAAGTGTCGGCTCTATACTCATATTAAATGCAAGACTTTTGACAATAATCATACTAGATTAAAAGTCTTCATTTCTATATTTTAGACTTATTTGGTGGGGCCTAGGACACTCTCCCTTTTCATCCTACCTCGGATACTGCCCTGTAAGACACCACGTATTCAACAAAAATTAAGAAGTGGGCCATATCCTTTAAAGTATCAACTTTCACTCTATGTTATATATACATGTACAAGTTTTGGACTTCCTTGAAAAAAGCATTACATGTCCTTGAAAGTAACATTTAAAATTTTATGGATCTAATTCTCTTTCTAGTTCTTAGTTTGTGCATAACATGTTGCAAAGTTGAGGCAAGAAGCAAAATTTTACTAGATGAGCAAAATAATTTTACTCTATCATATAGCAATGAGGTATTTTTTATTATTCATCATCCATTATTAGTTTGATTTATACATGATTTAGTTGATTGTAATTTTGGTTACCGAATCCAGCATTCTGTGGCCCGTAAATTTGACTGTGTTGATATCTACAAGCAACCTGCTCTACAACACCCTTTACTAAAAAAGCACAAAATTCAGGTATAATAGTCGAACAATTTAATAATATTAATTATCTTACTTTACTGCATTGTAAAAACTAATTGTTATTTGATGAAGTTTAAGAGAATGATATATAATTGTAACTAACATATATAATTAAAGATTTGTAACCTTAAATTTTCATTCAAAATTACTTTATTTGTTTGTAAAGAATTTCAACTTCAACTATAATTCATTTTAATTAATTTTTATTTTATTCCCTCTTCATTGCAACATATGTAGCTTCTCCCAACTTTCACAAAGAACATCGTGCGAAGTAGACCATCTTATGGTAAAGCAGTGGATGATTGTCCATTGGGAAAAGTGCCTATCTACAACAGGAGAAGAAGACATCAGATTATTACTAATTCATCTTCTAAATTACAAATTGATGATTTTCAACGGTATTCCCAAAGTTCCCCTGGCTATCATGTAAGTGGATATTTTTAATCAATACATTTTACATGGAATATTATAACATTATGTATTTATCAATATTATGAAAAAAGGACCAACTAAAATAACGCCGCACCAAGACAGAGCACAAAACAAAGTCGCACTCTGATTACGAAATCACAAAAAAAAGATATATTTGAAAACCACTTATTGAAATAAAAGAAGAGAAAAAGTGATGCTAAATGGGTGATTATGGATCCAGAAATGGCACAAAACTGACACTTATCGGTAGGAATGGAAAATCAAGCCAATCCACCCTGCTACTACACCGTCTTGAATGGGGCAAACCAACAAGAGGTATATGGTTTAAAACCTCATCCTAGCCCCTTTTTATGGTGATCCAGAGGGTTAGTGTGTTTTTCCGTCAAATCATTGTTAGAAAATATTAATTAAAAAATTCACAAAAAACTATGTGAAAAGTGTAAAAATAATAATAAAAATAAATAAAATTATATGAAGCTAAAATATATAACTAACGAGACCAACAAAAACAAATAAATAAATGATCATTCAAACATCCATAATTTATCATAAAAAAATCTAGAACAAGTCAACAAGACATCTAAAATAGCTCTAAAAAAACAGCTGAAATAAAAATGTAATGGGTTCACTAAAGTGATTGCATTAAATGAATTTTCTCTCTCCACTTTGTATTTCAAACATACTAGAAAATTAGAAAATGGATTGTAACTTATAAATAAAATGACTGAAAAGAGGATATTTTTGCTATTATTTAAACCGGACGAACCAACTCGCCCTATCACCACCATATTATTTTAGTGGGGTTCAGTAAGGCAAGTTAACTATTAGGTGAGGTGCAAAATTATAACGCCTTGCCAAAACGTTAGGCCAAAAGGGTCAACATATTAGGCCTAACCCGTTTTTCCATCCCTACTTTTTTTATGGACGAGAAAGAAAGAACTAGGGTTACAAGAGAGAAAGGTGGCTACGTGTATGTGCGTGATAGGCGGTAAAATATCAAATTTTAGATTTAAGACATAGTGTGCGTGAAAAATCACTTTAAAATTTATAAATTGTATAAAATATGTAATATTGTACTTATTTGTCTTCTCTAGACTGTTACCCTTGATACAACCCAAAATATGGTATTTCATGGAGCATACGCGGGCATAGGTGGGTATAATCTATCAGTTCAAGCAAAGCAATACAGCATGTCTTACATTTGGATTGAAAGTGGATCAGGAACAGAACTAAATAGCATAAAAGTTGGAGTTGGGGTTAGTTACTGTTCATTACGTTATGTCGATTTTTTTAATCTCATGACATGACATTCTTTTAGAGACATAGTGATAGAAAAAACATAGTCATTCTTTTATAATATACTACTCACATCCTCTCTTTTTTATGTAAAAGGTTTTTCTAACCTTATATGGAGACAACCAACAACGACTAACTAGTCGATGGACGGTAAGAATATAAATTTAATGCATTTAATAATATATATGACCATCTACAGTAGTGAGTGCTTCACCTATTTAGAACCATATTAAATAGGAACCCCTATTGTAGAACAAATAAATATGGTGCTTGTAGAGAAGAGTGGTTATGGGAGCACCCACTCTACCTTCCTTTTTTTAGCCCCCTAAATAAATTGTATTAAAATAAATAATTTTTCTTAAAATTTCATGATTTAACGTTATTGGTGGGACTAGTTTAGTAATTTTTCTGTGGTGTTAGTTGGAGAGATTAGATACTCGTTCAGTATTAATACTAGTAAATGGTAAAATTGAATGTGTATATATAGGACCCACTTAAACATCACAGTAGATAGCCCAATTTGATGGAAACAAAAACAATACATATTGTTGTTGTGCTCAAGTTCAATTTGATATAAACATGCAGGCAGATGGTTTTAAGCAAACTGGATGTTACAATAATAATTGTCCGGGTTTTGTGCAAGTCAATAATAACGAAGAATATACTCTTGGAACTGTCGTGTCGGGCGCTAATTCAATTGGATCAACTAAAAAGGTTGCTGCTTTTCTCAAAATCAAACAGGTAAATTTTTAATTATAAATACATACAAATATATTATACATTATGATATATATATATTTACAAACTATTACATCAAAATTAAAGTGTTTATAAAATTATTTTTGTTTAACAATATTATATTTAAAACTTGTATTAAGTAATTACTTTAATATTTGTTTTTTAAAAAAGGATAATTTAAGTAATTGAAAAGAATGATAATTAAATATACGATCTTAAATATTTATTACTATTTATGAGTCCCTTCTTAAAAAAAACTCATTATGAGTGAATGTTTTTGTTTTTTTAATTAGTCTTAATATGATTGGTTAATATCTTCTCCTAGTATTTCTCTTACCTTTTTAAATATATGTAGGATCGATCTACAGGTCATTGGTGGTTTCTTGTAGAACGTGAATCAATATATGTTGGATATTGGCCAAAAGAGTTATTCAGTCACCTAAGTACGGGAGCATCAAAGATTCGATTTGGAGGTCAAACTTATGCTGCACCTAATACAAATAGTCCCCCAATGGGTAGTGGAAGATTGCCTAAAGAAAAATTTGAAAACTCGGGTTTTATGGAAACGCTTAAGATTATTGATTCAGAATATAATGAAGTTGAGGTAAAACCTGAAGACATGAAGCCATATAGAGATACTAATTCAAATTGTTATGACTTGATATACCATGGTTATGAAGGACATCTTTATAGGCAAGCTTTTCTTTATGGTGGGCCAGGTGGACGATGTAACACCCCGATTTCCCCGCGCGAATAAGCACATAATATATCAGAGTATTTAGCAAATAACGGGATGTCACAAAATCATGAAAACATAAAACATACTTATTAACAAACAGGCTCCTCAAGATAACAACATCATGTCTGAAAATCTCTTTATTAGCAGCGGAAAATAATTATAATATCAACTCATAATCAGCACTATGGCATAAAAGCCGAAACATTCGTCATAATTCAAAACTCAACATAAAGTGAATACTTTAATAAAAATCAGCATTGGAGTTTATAAAGTTAACTCCCAAAAACATAAGACAAACGTATTCCCAGTGTTACATAATATCAGAGCATCACGACCCCAATTCTATATACCACTAGGTACTCCTCGTCTAAGCGTCACAGCAAGCTACTTCGAGTTATCTGCACATTGTCAATATAAAGACAATGGACCAACAAAAACAAAAGGGTGAGATATCAAACAATCTAAACGAAAGCATAATAATGAGCAAGTAAAAACATAAGCACAGGATCATACTTCATTATCTCACCAATCATTTTATTCATGTTCACACATCATTTTCATAAACAATCATCATCACCAATATTCAAACATCATCACATCAAACACATCATGAACATCGCCACACGTCACGGTTATAACAATTTATCATCGACACATAATGCAATGAGACCCGACTTCACCTATATGCATGTGGTACCAAACGTCGCAAAATAATGCCAAATAGGGCATGTCAGGCCGGAGCCCCACGTCACTTTGCCAAACAAGGCTACGTCGCTTTATCATAATTTCAGGCCATCGTTACAAGATGCAATGAATGAGACTTCTAAAATGAAACAACAAAATACATGCAAGCATCGTACATAAACCACATCGCTGCCATATAAGGCTACATCACTGTCACTGTCATTCAAATTCACAATTACATATAACATCGTATTCAAACATCAACAATTCATCATACAATTTTGTAAAACCATAACAAATTATACATAACATATTTCCATGTCAAACCAAGGATACTAGAAAGATATCACAATTATCAACAACTTTCATGTTTATACCAAAGACCAATTTAAAACAGAGACGTGTGAAAAAGACGCAAAAACATGAAACAGAGAATGCTGTCACCGTACAATTTCACTAAGACCTCCTTGGAGTATTTTCATCATAACTCAAAAACTAAAAGTCATTTTCACGTCAAACCAAAGCCACTGGAAAGCTAACAAAATTATCTAAAACCTTCATGTTTACACCCAAGGCCAATTCTGTACCGATCAATACCAGTTTTCGTTTCAAATTCGGAAAAGTTGTGCAGAAAGTCCATAAAAATTCACTGTGACCTACGTGCAGTAATTTGACCATAACTCAAGTTCTATAAATCGTTTTGACGTCAGACCAACGGCATTAGAAAACTAACATCCATACCTACAACTTTTGTGTTTACACCTAAGACCAATTCTGTACCGATCAATACCAGTTTTTATTTCAAAATTCGGGGCAGAGATAAGAAAACTCAGGAAAAACAACTTATATTATTCAAACTTCTCATTCATTCAAAATCATCACAATCAACAACAACAACTCAACATAATTCATACCCAATTCATAATATGACATTAACAACAACAATCATCACAAACCACAATTATAATGCACAACAACAGCATGTATCATGCCAATTTCATCATCAAAATCACAGACCTCATGAATTGAACAAAAGGGTCACAATCCATACAATCACATATACCTAGAGTCTACCATACCCCATCATTATGCAATCCCTTAGAATGTAAGAACCCCACCCTTACCTTAGGTTTTCCGGTTCTAAACTCTATTGATCGCTTCCCGTAGAATCCCTTCCGGTCTCTCTTGCCTCAGCTTCGTTCTTCGCTCTTTGGTTTTCTCCCAATTTTGTTTTCACGATATGTTATGTTTTTATTCCTCTTCTCATCATAACATACCCCTAAATCCTAAATGCCACAAATGCCCTTTCTTATTTTATAATTCTAATTAATTAGTTTAATTTACTAATAATCCAATTAAATTATTAACACTATTATTTAATTAAATACTATAATTTTTCTTTATTCAATTAAATAAACCCAACCACCAATATACTAATAAATATCAATATTTCTCACATTTGGGTTATGCCTTCTAAGGATCTAATTCGCTCAAACTCATATTCCTTATAATCTAAGGTCACTACCCTCTAACAAGGCACCAAAACACCAAGAACATCACAAACACAACAAGACATCACACATACGTCGCATCATCAATTAAAATAACTGAAAATAATTCCAAGTAAATCCGGGGCGTTACAACTCTCCCCCACTTGAATATTTTCGTCCTCGAAAATTACCTGACTCAAACAGCATCGGATAAGAATCTCGCATCTTGCTCTCTAACTCCCATGTTGCACTTTCTCCGGCAGCTCCGTCCCAAACCACTTTCACTAAAGGAATCTCCTTGCCCCTTAACTTCTTCATTTCCCGATCCTCAATTCGTACAGGCACAGTCTCAATGGTTAGATTGTCCCGCACTTGCACGTCATCCATATGAATTACATGAGATGGATCTGAAACATACTTCCGGAGTTGCGACACGTGAAACACATCATGCAAATTTGATAGGTTCGGTGGTAAGGCCACCCTATACGCAGCATTCCCAACCCTCTCAGAAATCTGGTATGGTCCAATAAACTTAGAAGTAAGCTTCTTCGACTTCAAGGCACGACCTACACCTGTCACTGGTGATACTCTCAAGAATACATGGTCTCCTGCTTGAAACTCAAGATCTCTCCTCCGCTTATCATGGTAACTCTTTTGCCTACTCTGCGAAGCCTTCATCTTATCACGAATTAATTTCACCTTCTCAGTAGTTTCTCGTACAATCTCTGGTCCCAACACAACTCTTTCACCAGATTCATGCCAACACAACGGCGTTCTGCACCTCCGACCATACAATGCCTCGAAAGGTGCCATACCAATACTAGCATGGAAACTATTGTTATAAGTGAACTCGATCAGTGGTAGAAAACTGTCCCACGTTCCGCTTTGTTCGAGAACACACGCCCTCAGCAAGTCTTCCAACGACTGAATGGTCCTCTCCGTCTGTCCATCAGTTTGTGGGTGATATGCCGAACTCAACTTCAACTTAGAACCTAATGCCTCTTGTAGACTTTTCCAAAAATCTGAAGTAAACCTCGGATCTCTATCCGAAACAATGCTCGACGGGACTCCGTGCAACTTCACAATCTCACGAATATAAATCTCTGCTAACTTTGGTACAGGAAAACTAATATTGATCGGAATAAAATGAGCCGACTTCGTCAGTCTATCAATAATTACCCAAATAGCATCATGCCCCCTCGGAGTGTTCGGTAATCCTGTCACAAAATCCATAGATATACTATCCCATTTCCACTCCGGAACATCTAACGGTTGCATCAAGCCTGTTGGCCTCTGATGTTCTACTTTCGACTTTTGGCACGTCAAGCATGCATACACAAACCGCGCAACATCTTGCTTCATTTTTGGCCACCAAAATATCTTCTTTAAGTCTTGATACATTTTAGTAGCTCCCGGATGAATACTTAAATTGCTTCTGTGACCTTCTTCTAAAATCATCTTCTTCATCTCTGCATTATCAGGAATACAAATTCGATCGCGGAACCTCAACACACCGTGCATATCTAACTTAAAATCACTACCTTCGGGTTGATTTTCACCAACCATCAAATCTACTAGTTTCACATCCATCTTCTGAGCTTCCTTGATATCATCCAAGAAATCACTGTTAATTGTCAACATCCCTAGCATCACACTCTGGGGTTTTACTTCGCAAACCAAATTCATGTCTCTGAACTGCTCGATCAACTCTAACTCTTTAACCATCATCGCTGACATATGCAAAGTTTTTCGACTTAAAGCATCGGCTACAACATTAGCTTTACCAGGATGGTAATTCAAGCTAAAATCGTAGTCTTTCAACAACTCTAACCATCTTCTGTGTTCACAAAACATCAAATAATTGATTAGAAATGTCTAAGGACAGTACTCAACTGTCACTAAACTAAAGACTCGACAACCTGGCCGGATGGACCGACCTGCTCTGATACCAATTGTAACACCCCGATTTCCCCGCGCGAATAAGCACATAATATATCAGAGTATTTAACAAATAACGGGATGTCACAAAATCATGAAAACATAAAACATACTTATTAACAAACAGGCTCCTCAAGATAACAACATCATGTCTGAAAATCTCTTTATTAGCAGCGGAAAATAATTATAATATCAACTCATAATCAGCACTATGGCATAAAAGCCGAAACATTCGTCATAATTCAAAACTCAACATAAAGTGAATACTTTAATAAAAATCAGCATTGGAGTTTATAAAGTTAACTCCCAAAAACATAAGACAAACGTATTCCCAGTGTTACATAATATCAGAGCATCACGACCCCAATTCTATATACCACTAGGTACTCCTCGTCTAAGCGTCACAGCAAGCTACTTCGAGTTATCTGCACATTGTCAATATAAAGACAATGGACCAACAAAAACAAAAGGGTGAGATATCAAACAATCTAAACGAAAGCATAATAATGAGCAAGTAAAAACATAAGCACAGGATCATACTTCATTATCTCACCAATCATTTTATTCATGTTCACACATCATTTTCATAAACAATCATCATCACCAATATTCAAACATCATCACATCAAGCACATCATGAACATCGCCACACGTCACGGTTATAACAATTTATCATCGACACATAATGCAATGAGACCCGACTTCACCTATATGCATGTGGTACCAAACGTCGCAAAATAATGCCAAATAGGGCATGTCAGGCCGGAGCCCCACGTCACTTTGCCAAACAAGGCTACGTCGCTTTATCATAATTTCAGGCCATCGTTACAAGATGCAATGAATGAGACTTCTAAAATGAAACAACAAAATACATGCAAGCATCGTACATAAACCACATCGCTGCCATATAAGGCTACATCACTGTCACTGTCATTCAAATTCACAATTACATATAACATCGTATTCAAACATCAACAATTCATCATACAATTTTGTAAAACCATAACAAATTATACATAACATATTTCCATGTCAAACCAAGGATACTAGAAAGATATCACAATTATCAACAACTTTCATGTTTATACCAAAGACCAATTTAAAACAGAGACGTGTGAAAAAGACGCAAAAACATGAAACAGAGAATGCTGTCACCGTACAATTTCACTAAGACCTCCTTGGAGTATTTTCATCATAACTCAAAAACTAAAAGTCATTTTCACGTCAAACCAAAGCCACTGGAAAGCTAACAAAATTATCTAAAACCTTCATGTTTACACCCAAGGCCAATTCTGTACCGATCAATACCAGTTTTCGTTTCAAATTCGGAAAAGTTGTGCAGAAAGTCCATAAAAATTCACTGTGACCTACGTGCAGTAATTTGACCATAACTCAAGTTCTATAAATCGTTTTGACGTCAGACCAACGGCATTAGAAAACTAACATCCATACCTACAACTTTTGTGTTTACACCTAAGACCAATTCTGTACCGATCAATACCAGTTTTTATTTCAAAATTCGGGGCAGAGATAAGAAAACTCAGGAAAAACAACTTATATTATTCAAACTTCTCATTCATTCAAAATCATCACAATCAACAACAACAACTCAACATAATTCATACCCAATTCATAATATGACATTAACAACAACAATCATCACAAACCACAATTATAATGCACAACAACAGCATGTATCATGCCAATTTCATCATCAAAATCACAGACCTCATGAATTGAACAAAAGGGTCACAATCCATACAATCACATATACCTAGAGTCTACCATACCCCATCATTATGCAATCCCTTAGAATGTAAGAACCCCACCCTTACCTTAGGTTTTCCGGTTCTAAACTCTATTGATCGCTTCCCGTAGAATCCCTTCCGGTCTCTCTTGCCTCAGCTTCGTTCTTCGCTCTTTGGTTTTCTCCCAATTTTGTTTTCACGATATGTTATGTTTTTATTCCTCTTCTCATCATAACATACCCCTAAATCCTAAATGCCACAAATGCCCTTTCTTATTTTATAATTCTAATTAATTAGTTTAATTTACTAATAATCCAATTAAATTATTAACACTATTATTTAATTAAATACTATAATTTTTCTTTATTCAATTAAATAAACCCAACCACCAATATACTAATAAATATCAATATTTCTCACATTTGGGTTATGCCTTCTAAGGATCTAATTCGCTCAAACTCATATTCCTTATAATCTAAGGTCACTACCCTCTAACAAGGCACCAAAACACCAAGAACATCACAAACACAACAAGACATCACACATACGTCGCATCATCAATTAAAATAACTGAAAATAATTCCAAGTAAATCCGGGGCGTTACAACTCTCCCCCACTTGAATATTTTCGTCCTCGAAAATTACCTGACTCAAACAGCATCGGATAAGAATCTCGCATCTTGCTCTCTAACTCCCATGTTGCACTTTCTCCGGCAGCTCCGTCCCAAACCACTTTCACTAAAGGAATCTCCTTGCCCCTTAACTTCTTCATTTCCCGATCCTCAATTCGTACAGGCACAGTCTCAATGGTTAGATTGTCCCGCACTTGCACGTCATCCATATGAATTACATGAGATGGATCTGAAACATACTTCCGGAGTTGCGACACGTGAAACACATCATGCAAATTTGATAGGTTCGGTGGTAAGGCCACCCTATACGCAGCATTCCCAACCCTCTCAGAAATCTGGTATGGTCCAATAAACTTAGAAGTAAGCTTCTTCGACTTCAAGGCACGACCTACACCTGTCACTGGTGATACTCTCAAGAATACATGGTCTCCTGCTTGAAACTCAAGATCTCTCCTCCGCTTATCATGGTAACTCTTTTGCCTACTCTGCGAAGCCTTCATCTTATCACGAATTAATTTCACCTTCTCAGTAGTTTCTCGTACAATCTCTGGTCCCAACACAACTCTTTCACCAGATTCATGCCAACACAACGGCGTTCTGCACCTCCGACCATACAATGCCTCGAAAGGTGCCATACCAATACTAGCATGGAAACTATTGTTATAAGTGAACTCGATCAGTGGTAGAAAACTGTCCCACGTTCCGCTTTGTTCGAGAACACACGCCCTCAGCAAGTCTTCCAACGACTGAATGGTCCTCTCCGTCTGTCCATCAGTTTGTGGGTGATATGCCGAACTCAACTTCAACTTAGAACCTAATGCCTCTTGTAGACTTTTCCAAAAATCTGAAGTAAACCTCGGATCTCTATCCGAAACAATGCTCGACGGGACTCCGTGCAACTTCACAATCTCACGAATATAAATCTCTGCTAACTTTGGTACAGGAAAACTAATATTGATCGGAATAAAATGAGCCGACTTCGTCAGTCTATCAATAATTACCCAAATAGCATCATGCCCCCTCGGAGTGTTCGGTAATCCTGTCACAAAATCCATAGATATACTATCCCATTTCCACTCCGGAACATCTAACGGTTGCATCAAGCCTGTTGGCCTCTGATGTTCTACTTTCGACTTTTGGCACGTCAAGCATGCATACACAAACCGCGCAACATCTTGCTTCATTTTTGGCCACCAAAATATCTTCTTTAAGTCTTGATACATTTTAGTAGCTCCCGGATGAATACTTAAATTGCTTCTGTGACCTTCTTCTAAAATCATCTTCTTCATCTCTGCATTATCAGGAATACAAATTCGATCGCGGAACCTCAACACACCGTGCATATCTAACTTAAAATCACTACCTTCGGGTTGATTTTCACCAACCATCAAATCTACTAGTTTCACATCCATCTTCTGAGCTTCCTTGATATCATCCAAGAAATCACTGTTAATTGTCAACATCCCTAGCATCACACTCTGGGGTTTTACTTCGCAAACCAAATTCATGTCTCTGAACTGCTCGATCAACTCTAACTCTTTAACCATCATCGCTGACATATGCAAAGTTTTTCGACTTAAAGCATCGGCTACAACATTAGCTTTACCAGGATGGTAATTCAAGCTAAAATCGTAGTCTTTCAACAACTCTAACCATCTTCTGTGTTCACAAAACATCAAATAATTGATTAGAAATGTCTAAGGACAGTACTCAACTGTCACTAAACTAAAGACTCGACAACCTGGCCGGATGGACCGACCTGCTCTGATACCAATTGTAACACCCCGATTTCCCCGCGCGAATAAGCACATAATATATCAGAGTATTTAACAAATAACGGGATGTCACAAAATCATGAAAACATAAAACATACTTATTAACAAACAGGCTCCTCAAGATAACAACATCATGTCTGAAAATCTCTTTA
Organism: Medicago ruthenica; assembly: GCA_018208015.1. Taxonomy (NCBI): domain Eukaryota; kingdom Viridiplantae; phylum Streptophyta; class Magnoliopsida; order Fabales; family Fabaceae; genus Medicago; species Medicago ruthenica. The sequence continues at coordinate 54,147,257 of CM031372.1, read as the reverse complement.
TTAGCAGCGGAAAATAATTATAATATCAACTCATAATCAGCACTATGGCATAAAAGCCGAAACATTCGTCATAATTCAAAACTCAACATAAAGTGAATACTTTAATAAAAATCAGCATTGGAGTTTATAAAGTTAACTCCCAAAAACATAAGACAAACGTATTCCCAGTGTTACATAATATCAGAGCATCACGACCCCAATTCTATATACCACTAGGTACTCCTCGTCTAAGCGTCACAGCAAGCTACTTCGAGTTATCTGCACATTGTCAATATAAAGACAATGGACCAACAAAAACAAAAGGGTGAGATATCAAACAATCTAAACGAAAGCATAATAATGAGCAAGTAAAAACATAAGCACAGGATCATACTTCATTATCTCACCAATCATTTTATTCATGTTCACACATCATTTTCATAAACAATCATCATCACCAATATTCAAACATCATCACATCAAGCACATCATGAACATCGCCACACGTCACGGTTATAACAATTTATCATCGACACATAATGCAATGAGACCCGACTTCACCTATATGCATGTGGTACCAAACGTCGCAAAATAATGCCAAATAGGGCATGTCAGGCCGGAGCCCCACGTCACTTTGCCAAACAAGGCTACGTCGCTTTATCATAATTTCAGGCCATCGTTACAAGATGCAATGAATGAGACTTCTAAAATGAAACAACAAAATACATGCAAGCATCGTACATAAACCACATCGCTGCCATATAAGGCTACATCACTGTCACTGTCATTCAAATTCACAATTACATATAACATCGTATTCAAACATCAACAATTCATCATACAATTTTGTAAAACCATAACAAATTATACATAACATATTTCCATGTCAAACCAAGGATACTAGAAAGATATCACAATTATCAACAACTTTCATGTTTATACCAAAGACCAATTTAAAACAGAGACGTGTGAAAAAGACGCAAAAACATGAAACAGAGAATGCTGTCACCGTACAATTTCACTAAGACCTCCTTGGAGTATTTTCATCATAACTCAAAAACTAAAAGTCATTTTCACGTCAAACCAAAGCCACTGGAAAGCTAACAAAATTATCTAAAACCTTCATGTTTACACCCAAGGCCAATTCTGTACCGATCAATACCAGTTTTCGTTTCAAATTCGGAAAAGTTGTGCAGAAAGTCCATAAAAATTCACTGTGACCTACGTGCAGTAATTTGACCATAACTCAAGTTCTATAAATCGTTTTGACGTCAGACCAACGGCATTAGAAAACTAACATCCATACCTACAACTTTTGTGTTTACACCTAAGACCAATTCTGTACCGATCAATACCAGTTTTTATTTCAAAATTCGGGGCAGAGATAAGAAAACTCAGGAAAAACAACTTATATTATTCAAACTTCTCATTCATTCAAAATCATCACAATCAACAACAACAACTCAACATAATTCATACCCAATTCATAATATGACATTAACAACAACAATCATCACAAACCACAATTATAATGCACAACAACAGCATGTATCATGCCAATTTCATCATCAAAATCACAGACCTCATGAATTGAACAAAAGGGTCACAATCCATACAATCACATATACCTAGAGTCTACCATACCCCATCATTATGCAATCCCTTAGAATGTAAGAACCCCACCCTTACCTTAGGTTTTCCGGTTCTAAACTCTATTGATCGCTTCCCGTAGAATCCCTTCCGGTCTCTCTTGCCTCAGCTTCGTTCTTCGCTCTTTGGTTTTCTCCCAATTTTGTTTTCACGATATGTTATGTTTTTATTCCTCTTCTCATCATAACATACCCCTAAATCCTAAATGCCACAAATGCCCTTTCTTATTTTATAATTCTAATTAATTAGTTTAATTTACTAATAATCCAATTAAATTATTAACACTATTATTTAATTAAATACTATAATTTTTCTTTATTCAATTAAATAAACCCAACCACCAATATACTAATAAATATCAATATTTCTCACATTTGGGTTATGCCTTCTAAGGATCTAATTCGCTCAAACTCATATTCCTTATAATCTAAGGTCACTACCCTCTAACAAGGCACCAAAACACCAAGAACATCACAAACACAACAAGACATCACACATACGTCGCATCATCAATTAAAATAACTGAAAATAATTCCAAGTAAATCCGGGGCGTTACAGACGAAATTGTGGTATATGATTGTATTGACAACTATATTTAATAAAACTATGATTCGTCCTTGATATATATTGTGATACCCTTGGCCAAAAACAAACATAATTAACATAAAAGTTGTGAAAAATTAAAATTGTATGCTTATATTTAACAAAACCGCATTTTACAAAGGTATAGATAAATCATACAACTTAACAAATTTTCTTTTCTTGAAAAATAATTGATTTAAATAATTTTTTAATCAATTATTGATTGTTAAATTTAGCAACTGTACTAAATCGCCGTCAAGTATTAAAATTTATAAGTTTGTCTCCAAGAGATTATGGAATTGCAAACTAACTACTACGATAATTGTTAGGAAATGTAAAGTTTGGGGGGGGGGGGGGGGGGGGGGGGGGCGCACTTACCAATGGTTTGATTTTCTAAACTCAGAGAAAATAGTGTAATATCCCGAATCTAATTAATACTAAGAATAATATTAATTAGAATTAGAGATGGTTAACTGAGGATAAATGAGAGAAGATAAATTAATCGTTTCAAAATGCGAATGAAGGTTATCGTGGTCATTTTCACTACTAGTGGCATTTTAGTAGATATTAGACTGAGTAATGGCATAGTGGTAATTATAATGAGTTATATAGTGGCAAAATTAGGTAAGATGAAAGATGAAACCTCAAACCCTCTCTTCCTTTCTCTCTCTCGCGATCTGGTTTCCCATCCTCTCTTGCTCTCATGGTTTCCCCTCCTTTCTCTCAACCTTTCACTGTCAAATCTAACTCCAAATCAACATGTAACCTTACCAACTTATTCCTTGTGAACTTCTGACCTAGAATCAAGTCTCAAATCCTTCCATCCCTTTCAATTATGCCCAGGCCGAATCCTCCATCCCTCTCTCTAAACCTTGAAGTTTTGCTTCTAAACTAGAAAATTGGTTTGTATTTGTGCATGTTTGGGTTGCTAAATTCGAGTTTGGCCTGGGGTTGGGATTTTTAGAAAACTATAAGTCACCTTCCTCTTCTTCTTGCTGACCTGAAGGGGTTTAAATAGGGTTTTTCAAAATTTTAATCCTCTTAGCAGAACAAATCCCATTGAAATCAGATCTTGATTAAATCATTAATCACAAATCAAACACATACTTAAACACTTTAAAGATTCATGTGTATACCTTTCTTGAAGAGCAGAACCTTTGTAGCAGAATTGTTTCTGATCGCGAGCAAAGCAACGTAGCGAGGCCTCTACTCAGTCCACACGAACAGACCTTCTTCGATGACCGGTGCTAGCCAATTTCAACGAAGATTCAGAGAGACTAAGATTTAGAGTGCGGCGGCTAGGGTTTGACAAGGCATTGCGACTGTTATAAGGGTCGTAGATATCCCTTTGGATTGCGACTGTTAGAAGGGTCGTAGATATCCCTTTGGATTGCGACACATAAATTGGGTCGTAAGGGCATTTTGCGACTGTTCAAAGAACAGACGCACCAACAGTCGCAAAGGCTATTGCGACTGTTAGGAACAGTCGCAAAGGAAGAACATTCACATGGTTTTGAAGGGACTTGCGACGGTTCCCAACAGTCGCAAATGACTGATTTAAAATTTTGAATTTATTATTCAGCGACTGTTTGAATAGTCCCAATTATTTCTTTATTTTTGAAATTGAGAGGAGCTGATTTAAATTGAGATGACCTGATTTAATATTTTTTTTATAGCTTAACCAAGAGTAACAAAATAATAATCCAAGAGTAACAAAATCGAACCATACATCAACTTAACCAAAACATTAGATAAAGTATATGTAGTATTAACATTCAAAAACCGAAACACTAGTGGCTAAACATTGAAAACAACTGTATCAGAATTAGAAGTCCCTAAAATACCAAAATATTCCCTAGTGTTCCTTAGTGATGTTGCTTCAATGATCCTAAAGTATATGTAGTACTCAATCATAACTAACATTTTTATTCCAATATCAGTAAAACATGAAGCAGTTTTTGTTTATTTCAACAACATGATTCCAATAGCAGTATGTGTTTATTCCAAATTCTTTTTTTTTTAGAATCTAACACTTTGATTAAGAAAGAAAACATTTGATTACAGAATCTAATAGCTACAGGGGTTAGAAAGCTTAGAGAATAAATAGCTATTAGAAAGCTTACAGGGGTTAGAAAACACGAACCAGAATCTAACACTAACACAGCTATTAGAAAGGATCAATGCTAGGTATAGACAACCTGCCACTAAAACAATTCTCCACCACAAAAGCATCTATTTCAAACATTATATTATTGAGCTTTTTGTCCACGGTGAATTGTAGGACCCATCGCATTATTCCAATAGTAGTGTATAAAAGAGCAGAATTTTTTTGCAATAGTTTTGTAAAAGTTACCTCATTTTCAATGTGATAATTTTGCATTTGCATTTGCATTAAGAAAGCAACTTGCGCCTTCAAGATATCAACTTGTGAAGCCTTATCCTTAAGAGAATCAATCTCAGCTTGCATTTTCAACAATTTCTCATTAGCCTCGATGGAAGATGATGCTGATCTAGTAGTTTGACTAGAGATTTGAGATGGTGTTATCCCAAGCCCCATGGAACGGACATATCCAGCATGGTCCTTTCCAAACACTTTGACAAATGCTTCATTCTCACATTGAGTGCTTTGCATTTCAGCTTACAATTGTTCTTGCATATACAACAGTTCGTGAAATTACAACAGTGCAACAAATAACTGTCAGCAAATAATTGTGTTGTAACTGCCCTGTTACAATTAGGTGAGTTAGATTGAATGTGATTCTGAAGAGTTTATAGATGGATAGAAACATAGATAATTGAACTTTGTTGTAACTTCCATATGATAGTTAATAACAGAATCCAAACTAACTAATATACTTTCTGTTACGTGTTCTCAACTTATCTGCTGCTCCAAGCACTATACATTCTCCTAACCCTGTGTACCTTCAAATCATTTCGCTAGACTTTTAATCACACATCATATGTTGGTTCATCTTAATTTACCCTTGGAGATTTTTCCTTTTTCTCACTTATAAGTGTGGATTTATCTTATCTAGAATACTACTATAAAAGTAAGGCTAAATAAATATGTTAAATATAATTAACTCATTAACATGTTTTTTATCTATAATTATGTGTAAATGCATTGTTTTACCTATCATTTTAGGCAGGCTATGAGGTATTATGACCTCTTTTTCAATTGTGCAGAAAAGAAGCTTTCAATGTTTATGCGAAATTGTCACTTACAAATTTTTCCTTTGCCTCTTCATTTACAAATGAGCCATTGGCATAATTATGCGAAATAGAATACATGTCTCCCCTACTATATTTTCGACCATCTCTAAATTCCTACAAGTAAGCACATATTGTTAAAGTGGCAAAACGCCATTGATGAACACAGAAAAGCTTGAAGGAAAGTTAGTTAGAGGAGAGAGAAATGTTGTTATAGGAGAACTGAACCGACTCTGGTTCAGAAGCAGAACTGGTTCAGAAGCAGAACTGGTTCCATACATCTAAATATAAGCAACTAAACCCTTTTTTATATCATGAATTTGATAGGTTTTCTTCGTAGTTTACTACCATTATGGATGGGTATAGCAGCATACAAAAGCCACCAAGCCAAATACTAGACACACTGTAATATCCCGCTTAAACGTGACTTTAACAGTGTTACAGGAATTAAAAGACGCAATGGCAATTATGTAATAAAGTGGCAATGACATTGGTGTAATTATTTGAAAGGAGAAGAATTGTTTAAAAAGGGGGGACAAGATATTTTCTTGCCCATTTTTCCTTCTCCCCTTCCCTCTCCTAAACCGGTTCCTCCCTCCTCTTTTCCTCCATTCACACGCCTCCCTCTCCCTTGGTTGCATCCATCAATCCTTCTTCCACAACTCTTGGAACACAAGTAACATGCTAGCTTGGAGAGTTTTAAAGCAAGAAAGGAAGTAGAGGAAGCAAGAAGAAAGGAAAGAATTAAGAGCTAGGGTTTTGAGGCAAAGTTTGGAAGCAAGCTGACCAGCACTAAATCGAGTATAAGGTGAGCTCCCTAGGGTTTTATAACCTACTATGTGCAAGTTTTAATGTTTATATGTTATGAGCAAGTTTAAGGTTTTAGTGCCCTAATTACCTTTCCATGTGTTTCTTTGGTTATTCATGATGTAATCTAGCTATATGCCTTAGAAATTGATCCATTAAGCTGTTATGATGTCTGGGTATGTTGGATAAGCTGAAATGGTGAAAAATCACGTTTTAAACTTGCCAAATGTTGTCCAACTGCAGGTAAAATCGTGTCACGATTTTACAATCGTGTCACGAATTCACAGGCAGAACTAAACACGTTTTCTGGGTAGAGAATTATGTCACGATTTCCAAATCGTGACACGATGGGACAGTGGACAGGATCATGTGTTTTTCATCAAATCCTTGCACCATTCCGGCTAACCAATGCTACCTCGGACTCAATAACGATATGTAGTGACTAAGCGTCGCTAACAAGCATAGAAAGCCCTATCCTTTAGAGAATGTATGGATGAATTATAGATGAGGATAGGTATATTGGTTAAGAGAGGATTATCTTAATCCATAAGTTATCATAGTGATGTAAAGGAACTAGCATAGGGTTTAACCCTTACCAAGCAATGTTATGGACTCGATTCAGTATATACGAATCTAAGAATGATATAATAGTCAAGTTTGGAACCTATTTTAGGTAAACCTGATTATAGATGTATTCAATTGAGAATACGAGGATAATAGGAATGCTTCGGCAATCAAAGTTATAGATAAGATCATAGTGTTGGTTTTCCGACGATTATAGGTGGCTTATGAGAACGATAAGCCAAGATTCATAAGTTATAGGGTGAGAGTTATAGGATTGTTATCATATGATTACAGTAACAGATTATATGTTCATATGTTAAAGTTAAAGAATTAAAGATCAAAGATAATGGCGTGCTTGCACGTTTTACAGTTACAGGGCGTGTTCAGCAGACTCCGGGATTCGCCGGATGGGACTTCTCCGAGAGGGTTGTCCACACGTTTCACAATCATAGGCATGTTCAGCAGACTCCGGGATACGCCGGATGGGACTTCACCGAGAGGGTTGTCCACATGCAAGTTAAAGAGGAGTCCGGTGTTAGCCTGATATGATAGGAATTTCACCGGTTTATAGGGAGATGTACTTCGGGGTTACTCCACCCGGATGCACTCCGTAAAATGAACTCAGATAATATTGTTTGTTCAACGCTAACAGCTAACATAAAACACCTAAAACATCTTTATCTGTTTTATGTTTCACAGTTACAGTCATAGTTACAGTTACAGTTACAGTCACAGGAAACTTACAGTTATAGTTATAGACAGTTATCAGAAAGTGGTCCTAGGTTTCCCCTCGATCACTAAGTCATAGATACAGACAGATCACAGTTATGGATATAGGCAATTATAGTTATAGTCATAGGCCTTTTATGACAATGGTTATAGGCAGTTCTAAGCTATAGTTACAGGAAGACTTATAGTCAAAGGCAGATAAAGACTTGGCGATCATAGGAAATCCCCAAGATTGCCAAGGTAGGCATGGCGACCCTAGGTTCTCTGTGGTTGCCAACAGTTGGTTGGGCTGGAGCTCACTGAGACATTATGTCTCATCCCTTTCCTTCTGGTGCAGGTTTGTAAGCATGTCAGAGGTTCGTGATGAAGTTCTTCATAGAGATGCTGGATGGAGTACAGTTGCTCGTTGTGTATCAGCTCAGGAGCTTAACAGACATTGTATAAGTATTTGTAATAGTATTGGATTATTTGTACAAACGAGTATACTTGTATTCATTCATTTGTGATGTAATATTATTATTGAAATTTTTAAATGTATCCAGTATCAGTTTAATGCACATGCTAATATACTAGTTAAAGTTAGTATGGGTGTTACAATTGGTATCAGAGCAGGTCGATTCAGACCGTGCCATGGGTCATTTAAGATTCAATAAAAGTAGTGGAATCATTGGGTTCCGGATGTTGTTCTAAAGGTCACATCTAGTTGAGCCTGATCAACTCAGTCTAGTATATGACAGTTAGGACAAATATCCGAGAGCTGAATGTGACCAAGGAGGAAAGAAGAGTACGAAGGGTAAAGGTTAAGACGTCAAATTCTAAGACGAAGTGGCAAAGTCTCAGGAATACAAGAGGAATTTAAGAGTAAGGTCAAGTACCTTAACTAGTTGGACGCATCCTTGAGCGATGCCTTCTCCGAGAAGATGTGTAGAGTAAAGAATTATGGAATACACTAAGAAATGATTTGGAATCTTAATGGGAACCGAAATTGGGAAAGTTAAAGTGAATTGTAAAATTAGAGTTTTAATTCCGGCTGCAGATGCAAAGGATTGTGATACCTAACCCAGCGACTTGGAATAAGGAATGACCAGTTAACGATTGGAAGCTCTGGACTTTCAGTAAGGATAAAGAGTGTAAGGATAGAAGGACTTGCGCACTTGACCGGATGAGATTTTGATATCCGACATGTAAGAGACTTATTTATGTATTAAGCGAAATATTGGATGGATAAAATAGATTACCTTCCTTTATTAGGGGACACCAAGATGCTTGGTATGAAGATTGCGAGCGTAGTGATAAGTAAAGGAAACCCCCAGGAAGGGTATGGATTAAAGATTGAATCTTATGTTGACGGATTATAGTAGACCGGTTTCGAAGATTAAGCAGGAAGATTGTCACTAACGTACGAGTCATAGTTAAAGTTACGGTTAATGTTAAGGAGTTCTATGTTATCTTTTGATGGGCTCCTTACACGAGTATTTGGGTAAGCCAACAAAGATCACCTTATGATGGTAGATATATATATATATATATATATATATATATATATATATATATATATATATACCTTGGATTGTTCGAAACCATCAAGGGGGCAACGGTCGAGAAGACATATGGAATGTTATTCAGATAACGAGATTAGTTTGGAACTGTGAATACAGTAATAAGTTATAGGAAGGTTCCATTGGAAAATGTTAAGTATTGAAGCTTATAGATTTATTAACCGGATACTCGAAGAGGTGTAGTATGTGTTTGGACTTATAGGAGAGTTGGTAACAGTTGAGTTTTTATCCAGACAGATTATTTTCGGAGAAACCTGAGAAGTAACCAAGAGATATGATAGAATTATGTGGACCTAAGTTGTCTTGAGAAAAGATTGTGGATGTGAAATCCTTATGGATAATTATAGTATGGAAACTTGATTCAGAATATGAAGAGTAAAGCTTGAACCAGTGAATGAGTTGTTTTAACACGAGCATTGTTGGGTTCGTAATTATAGCTAAAGATTGTTTACAGGATTCGGCGTATCTCCGTAAAAGTAAGAACATTGTTTATGTCCGAAAGGAAATGCAAAGTCAAAGGATTGGCCAAGGAGAATTTATATGGTAATAGTGATCCCAAAGCGAATTGTTAAAATCAGAGTTGCGCAGCGGAGAAGTAATCAAAGGATAAGTTAATGAACAATTTAAAGTTGAAATTTAGAGAAAAAGGATGCTATGAGGTCCTTGCCAGATGAATTACAGGAAAGGTATTCAGAGATTAAATCTCAAGTTACAGAATAATTGTAAGTAGTGATGGCTTGAACTTGTCATCAGTTCTACGGGAAATTTAATAGATAAGTTGAGGAATGTTTCAGACCTCGAAACTCATGAGATAAGAGAATCGAAGCAGTTTGATAACTTTAAAGGATGTGTTTATAGTACAATAAGTACATAGCGAAGGAGGCCACATTTCATACGGTGATCTAGCTGTTTAGCTCAGTAACTTAAAGTTAACTTGAATAGTAAGTTTAACTAAAGAGAAATTATGCCGTGGCATACAGTTATCCCACATCGTACCCACGTTATGCTAGCATGTCGCATGTAACAGGCATGTAACAGGTTTTGATTAGTATTATGTATACTGATCGGGCAGACTACTTAGACAGTAGTGTAACGTATTTATAGTCATGAGACATGTATTAGTAATCGTGGTACGCAGTCGGTAATGTTTTAACAGGAAAGTCTTAAGCAGAACAGGTTTGTTGTTACCGAACAAATCGCAGTTGAGGAGTTCAGAAATTCTTGAACTTAATATTCACAGTTAAAGGAAGGAAATGTTTTACATAGATCAGAGGATTACTCATAGTTTACAGTAAAAGGCTACGTGATTTGAAGTTATGGAATAAAGGATTAAAAGTTTAAAGGTGCTATTTTGAATAGCGGATAGAATAGAATTTTCTTTTAGAAGACGGAGAATGTTCTTGAATGAAATAAGTTATAACGTCTATGGGACGTAATCATTGTTACATATGGGATTGTAGTTACTCAAAGAGTGTAAGCATGAGTTAAGAGCAAGAAGAGTGACCTTAGTTGGCGTGGCTTTGTCTCAAGTATATTTTGTCTAAGTATGATGTCCCGTTATTTGGACAATGATGATGCGACGTACTGTGTACCCGATAGAAGTGTACACGTACTCGATCATGTATGGAAGTTATGTGCTATGGATTGTATTATATGATGATATGTGAGACGGCTCATGCCACACGTCACTTATACTGGATTTTCATAAGTTTGAAAGTATAGGTAAAGAAGAAAATTCCTAAGACATTTGGCTACATGTTATTGCTGATTTATTAATCGGAGCATAACTGACTTATGTGATTTCTCGAGCTTAAAGAATTCCCGCAGTGGGAAGGTGAGCAATGCGTAAGGTTGTGGTAATAGTTACACCAGGATGTCAGAAAGAAAGGAACTTGCACCATACGTTCAGCCATCACCTTATATTTGAAACGTGAAGGTAGTTGTAATAGACTTCACTTCCGTTTAAAGATACTCTATATCAGATGCCTTGCGGTGCAAGACTAACCTATATAAAGGATGATATAAATGTAACAGTAACAGGTCGTCTTACGAGGCGAAAGTTAAAGACAAGAATTCTTTTGGACTGAAAACAATGTAATAGATTCCTCGGAAAATTGAGATAATTGAGGAAAAATAGTTTGACTCGACATCTTCAGTGTGAGATGGAGTGGTCAATGAAAGAAGAACTGATAAAATTCAGTAAAGGAAATTCAAGATTTAATAATTTTACTTTGGATTTACAAGAAATATGTCGAATAGAGGACATAGTCAGATAATATGGATATGTTGGTTCAGATAACCATACGTCTTAGCAAGTAATAGTTATGTAACATGCACCAAATCTTTCGGCAGGAAAGAGATTGTCATATGTTTTGGTTAGTAGAAACGGGAATCATGGCTAAAGAACAAGTTTTAACCAGTATGGTTTAATCTGGATGCGTGACTAATCTACATGTCGGACCTTAGAGTTGCCATGGAATCCCTATGAGTAAAAAGAATTAGACATTTTCATAGTGAAGAAAGAGGTAGAAAAGATTTATCTTTTCAGGATCTTCGAAGGATTTTCTAAATTTCGAGGACGAAATTTCTTTAAGGGGGGTAGAGTGTAATATCCCGCTTAAACGTGACTTTAACAGTGTTACAGGAATTAAAAGACGCAATGGCAATTATGTAATAAAGTGGCAATGGCATTGGTGTAATTATTTGAAAGGAGAAGAATTGTTTAAAAAGGGGGGACAAGATATTTTCTTGCCCATTTTTCCTTCTCCCCTTCCCTCTCCTAAACCGGTTCCTCCCTCCTCTTTTCCTCCATTCACACGCCTCCCTCTCCCTTGGTTGCATCCATCAATCCTTCTTCCACAACTCTTGGAACACAAGTAACATGCTAGCTTGGAGAGTTTTAAAGCAAGAAAGGAAGTAGAGGAAGCAAGAAGAAAGGAAAGAATTAAGAGCTAGGGTTTTGAGGCAAAGTTTGGAAGCAAGCTGACCAGCACTAAATCGAGTATAAGGTGAGCTCCCTAGGGTTTTATAACCTACTATGTGCAAGCTTTAATGTTTATATGTTATGAGCAAGTTTAAGGTTTTAGTGCCCTAATTACCTTTCCATGTGATTCTTTGGTTATTCATGATGTAATCTAGCTATATGCCTTAGAAATTGATCCATTAAGCTGTTATGATGTCTGGGTATGTTGGATAAGCTGAAATGATGAAAAATCACGTTTTAAACTTGCCAAATGCTGTCCAACTGCAGGTAAAATCGTGTCACGACTTCACAGGCAGAACTAAACACGTTTTCTGGGTAGAAAATTGTGTCACGATTTCCAAATCGTGACACGATGGGACAGTGGACAGGATCATGTGTTTTTCATCAAATCCTCGCACCATTCCGGCTAACCAATGCTACCTCGGACTCAATAACGATATGTAGTGACTAAGCGTCGCTAACAAGCATAGAAAGCCCTATCCTTTAGAGAATGTATGGATGAATTATAGATGAGGATAGGTACATTGGTTAACAGAGGATTATCTTAATCCATAAGTTATCATAGTGATGTTAAGGAACTAGCATAGGGTTTAACCCTTACCAAAAAATGTTATGGACTCGATTCAGTATATACGAATCTAAGAATGATATAATAGTCAAGTTTGGAACCTATTTTAGGTAAACCTGATTATAGATGTATTCAATTGAGAATACGAGGATAATAGGAATGCTTCGGCAATCAAAGTTATAGATAAGATCATAGTGTTGGTTTTCCGACGATTATAGGTGGCTTATGAGAACAATAAGCCAAGATTCATAAGTTATAGGGTGAGAGTTATAGGATTGTTATCATATGATTACAGTAACAGATTATATGTTCATATGTTAAAGTTAAAGAATTAAAGATCAAAGATAATGGCGTGCTTGCACGTTTTACAGTTACAGGGCGTGTTTAGCAGACTCCGGGATTCGCCGGATGGGACTTCTCCGAGAGGGTTGTCCACACGTTTCACAGTCATAGGCATGTTCAGCAGACTCCGGGATACGCCGGATGGGACTTCACCGAGAGGGTTGTCCACATGCAAGTTAAAGAGGAGTCCGGTGTTAGCCTGATATGATAGGAATTTCACCGGTTTATAGGGAGATGTACTTCGGGGTTACTCCACCCGGATGCACTCCGTAAAATGAACTCAGATAATATTGTTTGTTCAACGCTAACAGCTAACATAAAACACCTAAAACATCTTTATCTGTTTTATGTTTCACAGTTACAGTCATAGTTACAGTTACAGTTACAGTCACAGGAAACTTACAGTTATAGTTATAGACAGTTATCAGAAAGTGGTCCTAGGTTTCCCCTCGATCACCAAGTCATAGATACAGACAGATCACAGTTATGGATATAGGCAATTATAGTTATAGTCATAGGCCTTTATGGCAATGGTTATAGGCAGTTCTAAGCTATAGTTACAGGAAGACTTATAGTCAAAGGCAGATAAAGACTTGGCGATCATAGGAAATCCCCAAGATTGCCAAGGTAGGCATGGCGACCCTAGGTTCCCTGTGGTTGCCAACAGTTGGTTGGGCTGGAGCTCACTGAGACATTATGTCTCATCCCTTTCCTTCTGGTGCAGGTTTGTAAGCATGTCAGAGGTTCGTGATGAAGTTCTTCATAGAGATGCTGGATGGAGTACAGTTGCTCGTTGTGTATCAGCTCAGGAGCTTAACGGACATTGTATAAGTATTTGTAATAGTATTGGATTATTTGTACAAACGAGTATACTTGTATTCATTCATTTGTGATGTAATATTATTATTGAAATTTTTAAATGTATCCAGTATCAGTTTAACGCACATGCTAATATACTAGTTAAAGTTAGTATGGGTGTTACAATTGGTATCAGAGCAGGTCGATTCAGACCGTGCCATGGGTCATTTAAGATTCAATAAAAGTAGTGGAATCATTGGGTTCCGGATGTTGTTCTAAAGGTCACATCTAGTTGAGCCTGATCAACTCAGTCTAGTATATGACAGTTAGGACAAATATCCGAGAGCTGAATGTGACCAAGGAGGAAAGAAGAGTACGAAGGGTAAAGGTTAAGACGTCAAATTCTAAGACGAAGTGGCAAAGTCTCAGGAATACAAGAGGAATTTAAGAGTAAGGTCAAGTACCTTAACTAGTTGGACGCATCCTTGAGCGATGCCTTCTCCGAGAAGATGTGTAGAGTAAAGAATTATGGAATACACTAAGAAATGATTTGGAATCTTAATGGGAACCAAAATTGGGAAAGTTAAAGTGAATTGTAAAATTAGAGTTTTAATTCCGGCTGCAGATGCAAAGGATTGTGATACCTAACCCAGAGACTTGGAATAAGGAATGACCAGTTAACGATTGGAAGCTCTGGACTTTCAGTAAGGATAAAGAGTGTAAGGATAGAAGGACTTGCGCACTTGACCTGATGAGATTTTGATATCCGACATGTAAGAGACTTATTTATGTATTAAGCGAAATATTGGATGTATAAAATAGATTACCTTCCTTTATTAGGGGACACCAAGATGCTTGGTATGAAGATTGCGAGCGTAGTGATAAGTAAAGGAAACCCCCGGGAAGGGTATGGATTAAAGATTGAATCTTATGTTGACGGATTATAGTAGACCGGTTTCGAAGATTAAGCAGGAAGATTGTCACTAACGTACGAGTCATAGTTAAAGTTACGGTTAATGTTAAGGAGTTCTATGTTATCTTTTGATGGGCTCCTTACACGAGTATTTGGGTAAGCCGACAAAGATCACCTTATGATGGTAGATATATATATATATACCTTGGATTGTTCGAAATCATCAAGGGGGCAACGGTCGAGAAGACATATGGAATGTTATTCAGATAACGAGATTAGTTTGGAACTGTGAATACAGTAATAAGTTATAGGAAGGATCCAATGGAAAATGTTAAGTATTAAAGCTTATAGATTTATTAACCGGATACTCGAAGAGGTGTAGTATGTGTTTGGACTTATAGGAGAGTTGGTAACAGTTGAGTTTTTATCCAGACAGATTATTTTCGGAGAAACCTGAGAAGTAACCAAGAGATATGATAGAATTATGTGGACCTAAGTTGTCTTGAGAAAAGATTGTGGATGTGAAATCCTTATGGATAATTATAGTATGGAAACTTGATTCAGAATATGAAGAGTAAAGCTTGAACCAGTGAATGAGTTGTTTTAACACGAGCATTGTTGGGCTCGTAATTATAGCTAAAGATTGTTTACAGGATTCGGCGTATCTCCGTAAAAGTAAGAACATTGTTTATGTCCGAAAGGAAATGCAAATTCAAAGGATTGGCCAAGGAGAATTTATATGGTAATAGTGATCCCAAAGCGAATTGTTAAAATCAGAGTTGCGCAGCGGAGAAGTAATCAAAGGATAAGTTAATGAACAATTTAAAGTTGAAATTTAGAGAAAAAGGATGCTATGAGGTCCTTGCCAGATGAATTACAGGAAAGGTATTCAGAGATTAAATCTCAAGTTACAGAATAATTGTAAGTAGTGATGGCTTGAACTTGTCATCAGTTCTACGGGAAATTTAATAGATAAGTTGAGGAATGTTTCAGACCTCGAAACTCATGAGATAAGAGAATCAAAGCAGTTTGATAACTTTAACGGATGTGTTTATAGTACAATAAGTACATAGCGAAGGAGGCCACATTTCATACGGTGATCTAGCTGTTTAGCTCAGTAACTTAAAGTTAACTTGAATAGTAAGTTTAACTAAAGAGAAATTATGCCGTGGCATACAGTTATCCCACATCGTACCCACGTTATGCTAGCATGTCGCATGTAACAGGCATGTAACAGGTTTTGATTAGTATTATGTATACTGATCGGGCAGACTACTTAGACAGTAGTGTAACGTATTTATAGTCATGAGACATGTATTAGTAATGGTGGTACGCAGTCGGTAATGTTTTAACAGGAAAGTCTTAAGCAGAACAGGTTTGTTGTTACCGAACAAATCGCAGTTGAGGAGTTCAGAAATTCTTGAACTTAATATTCACAATTAAAGGAAGGAAATGTTTTACATAGATCAGAGGATTACTCATAGTTTACAGTAAAAGGCTACGTGATTTGAAGTTATGGAATAAAGGATTAAAAGTTTAAAGGTGCTATTTTGAATAGCGGATAGAATAGAATTTTCTTTTAGAAGACGGAGAATGTTCTTGAATGAAATAAGTTATAACGTCTATGGGACGTAATCATTGTTACATATGGGATTGTAGTTACTCAAAGAGTGTAAGCATGAGTTAAGAGCAAGAAGAGTGACCTTAGTTGGCGTGGCTTTGTCTCAAGTATATTTTGTCTAAGTATGATGTCCCGTTATTTGGACAATGATGATGCGACGTACTGTGTACCCGATAGAAGTGTACACGTACTCGATCATGTATGGAAGTTATGTGCTATGGATTGTATTATATGATATGTGAGACGGCTCATGCCACACGTCACTTATACTGGATTTTGATAAGTTTGAAAGTATTGGTAAAGAAGAAAATTCCTAAGACCTTTGGCTACATGTTATTGCTGATTTATTAATCGGAGCATAACTGACTTATGTGATTTCTCGAGCTTAAAGAATTCCCGCAGTGGGAAGGTGAGCAATGCTTAAGGTTGTGGTAATAGTTACACCAGGATGTCAGAAAGAAAGGAACTTGCACCATACGTTCAGCCACCACCTTATATTTGAAACGTGAAGGTAGTTGTAATAGACTTCACTTCCGTTTAAAGATACTCTATATCAGATGCCTTGCGGTGCAAGACTAACCTATATAAAGGATGATATAAATGTAACAGTAACAGGTCGTTTTACGAGGCGAAAGTTAAAGACAAGAATTCTTTTGGACTGAAAACAATGTAATAGATTCCTCGGAAAATTGAGATAATTGAGGAAAAATAGTTTGACTCGACGTCTTCAGTGTGAGATGGAGTGGTCAATGAAAGAAGAACTGATAAAATTCAGTAAAGGAAATTCAAGATTTAATAATTTTACTTTGGATTTACAAGAAATATGTCGAATAAAGGACATAGTCAGATAATATGGATATGTTGGTTCAGATAACCATACGTCTTAGCAAGTAATAGTTATGTAACATGCACCAAATCTTTCGGCAGGAAAGAGATTGTCATATGTTTTGGTTAGTAGAAACGGGAATCATGGCTAAAGAACAAGTTTTAACCAGTATGGTTTAATCGGGATGCGTGACTAATCTACATGTCGAACCTTAGAGTTGCCATGGAATCCCTATGAGTAAAAAGAATTAGACATTTTCATAGTGAAGAAAGAGGTAGAAAAGATTTATCTTTTCAGGATCTTCGAAGGATTTTCTAAATTTCGAGGACGAAATTTCTTTAAGGGGGGTTGTCATACCCCATTTTTTGACCCATTTTCGTCTCGTTTTATTTATTGTCTCGTTTTACGCATTTTTTAAAGGCCGAGAATTTTCGTCGTTTCAGACGAAATTTCGGCAGGGAGGTATTTTAAAATACCTCATGTCAATTTTTGTTTTGTTTATTAATTTTATTTTTTTATCATTTTTTATTTTTACTTTTAATTTCAATTTTTTTTATTATTATCATTAATTTTTATCCTTTTATTATTATCATTTTTATTATTTTTACTATTATTATTATTATTATTTTTTTATTTTTTTACTTTTTTGCATTTTGTCCAAGTCCAAGTCCAAGTCCATAGTCCAAGTCAAACACAGTCAACAGGCCAGGCCCTAGCACTGTTCACGCGCCCCAAACACAGTTTTTTTCATCATCACAAAACCTTCAATTCTATCCAAAATCATCATCACAAATCCCAGATCCTCACAAAATCATCTGCAAAAAATCCAGCAGATCACTTCCACATAAATGCTTGCTCAAAATCTTATCCCAAAAAACAGATCAACTTGCATTTAAATGAGTCATTAAGCTGACAAGCAGCTTAATTTTCTCTATTTAACAGAACCAAATCAACACAAAAAAAGAGAGAAAAATTTTAGAGAAGAAGAAATTTTTTACAAACATAACAAACAAACATTTTTCAGCAGCAACTCACACATACACACATAAATCACACAGCTAACACACACCATTTTCGCACCACATACTCACACGCACATACAACACCACAACAAAACACAACTCACGCACATACAACCCAGCTACCAGCCACAAACTCAGCACCATCACCAAGCCAAAACTCACGCATATACCCACAACACACGGACACAAGCACGCACCATCACCAAGCCAAAACTCACGCATATACCCACAACACACGGACACAAGCACGCACCATCACCAAGCCAAAACTAACTCACGCACACACCCAGCAAGTACACGACACAACACAACCCACACACGCAAAAAAAACACGCATAAGAGCAGCAGAAAGCACCCACAGAACCGAAGCAAAACAAGAAAAGGTAAAAATTTTTGGGTTGTTTTCAAACCTAGATCTAGGAATTTTGGTGAGGATTTTGAGAAAACCAAGGCCGGATTCGTGTTTAGGGGAGAAAAGGATATAGGAAAAGAAGAAAAAATTTTGAAAAAAAGAGCATTTTAACTCTCCGGCGCGGTGGCGCCGCCGTTTAGGCCGGCGGCCACCACGCCGGAGCACTGTTCACGCCGAACAGTTAAGAGAGAGGGGAGAGGAAGAGAGTTCGGCTGGCATGGAGAAGAAGAAGAGAGAGATTGAAACTGAAAAATGAATGAAAATTGTGAAGGAGGGGGTTTAAATACCCCTCCCTGTTTCAGTGAGGCAGGGTGTACGCGTTAGCGTACACCCACGCTCTCCAGGCCCCTTTGATTTTAATCATGTGGCCCTGTTTTTTATTTCCCTGTGTTTGATCAGGGCCGTCTGATTAATCAGACGGCCCAGATTAATTTACGAAAGCCCAATGCTTTTTGGGCCTTTTCTTTCAAATCTGAGTTTAGTTTTACTACTAGCACCCCTAGTTTTAATTTTTACACCTCCCAAATATTTATTTCTTTTATTTTCTTTGCAAATTTTATTTTTTCTTTTTATTATTTATTTCTTTTTATTGTTTTATTGTTTTTTAACATCTCATTTATTTATTTACCTTTCATATTATCTCATGCATTTTTTATTATTGTGTTCATTTTATTTTTCTTTTATGTCATTAGTATATACATTTAGGAGCATATATATATATATATATATATATATATATATATATATATATATATATATATATATATATATATAAATGCATTGTTTTATTATTTTTTATAGTTCAATCCATGATAAATAAAATTTTTTTTTTATTTAAATCCAACGATCGTTTTATTAATTCCTCGCGTTTAATTTATTTTATCGCATTTTATTCTCTTTTAACTCCAAGTAAAAAATTCAAAACCACAAAAACATTTTTTTTTTTTTTTTATCAAGCAACAAATTTGTTCATTTTGGTTGCAACAACTAATTTGAACAATTTCTTTTCTTTTATTTTAAGTTCTAAAAAACGAGCGTTTTTAGTTAATACATTTTTCTTAAAAAAATTCAAGCGAAACTTGAATGAAAAAGGGTGGTTTGACGTATGTCTCTCCTTTCCTCGATCGAATAAACACTTGACGTATGTCTCGTTGTTTAGACGATCGTCATTCTTTTCTAGCTTCACCAAAAATACGTTTTTTAAATTCAAACAAAATTTGAATGAAAAAGGGTGGTTTGACGTATGTCTCTCCTTTCCCCGGTTGTACGAACACTTGACGTATGTCTCGTTGCTCGGACAATCGTCATTCTATTTTCGAGGTATAAAAACTCACCAATCTTGGCCCTTGTGGCCAATCCAAACCTTTCGCACCTTTGCGCGTTATTTTCATCCTTTTTACGCCTTGCGCGAATTTAACGCCTCCGTGCGTTTCTTTTATTTTCAACATTTATACGCCTCCGTGCGTTTGTCTTTATTTTCAAACCTTTTACGCCTCCGTGCGTCAGTTTTTTTTCCTTAAACATTTACGCCTTGCGCGAGTTTATCGCCTTAGCGTCTGTCTTTCACCTTTTTAAGCTTTTTACGCCTTTGTGCGTTTTCAAACAATTCTTTTTCAAGAACTACGTAAGCTTTGAATTCTCCGACTACCGGGAGATACGTAGGAGCAAGATCGACATCTTGTCAAGCCCGTTAATAAAAAATCTTTTTTTTCCTTTTTTCTATTTCGTTTGTTTTTATCTCTTTCTTCACCTCACATTTTATTTACTTGTTCATTTACATATATATATATGATTAAGCATGCAAACAAAACGTCAAAAACATTTTAAGCCTAAGCCAACTAAGAGGTTCCCGTTGAGTACAACGGATGTGAGGGGTGCTAATACCTTCCCCTCGCATAATCGACTTTCGAACCTAAAATCTCTTTTCAAGGTAATTTAGAACTTTTTTCCTTTTTCCCCGAAAAATTAAAAGTTCAGTCGTGATTTAAATTTAGTGATTCAACGCTAGTTAATAGCTTGACATCCGAAATTCGACGCGACAGAAATGGCGACTTCACTGGGGAATCGTGATACACTTAACACTTTGTTTTCGTGTATGATAAGTCAAGCCTATCTTAGTCGGCTTTTAGGATAAAATGTTTTTTATTTTGCTTGCACGCTTATGCCTTATCATCATTATTTGTTTATCTTTTCTCGCTTTATATGTATTTGTTTCATATTGCTTTATGTTCATATTATATATGTTGTGGGGTTACTTGAGCGGTGTTACTCCACATTGTTCGGGTTAATGCCGGACGTGTGAGGCTCTATTCCCGAGCTTGAGAAAAAAATTAAGATAGGATGGGGTTGCGTAGCGGAGGCCCACTTGACGTATGTCTTGAAGGGAAGATGCGAAAACCCCGCCTAGAATAGATTTCACGTGGAATATATTGAGGTCTTGCGAGCATTTGCAATTGACGACAATAGTTCCATGTGAAATCCGTGATCTCTAGGGACCTTTTAGAAAATCTCATCTTAGAGCCTACACGTGAGGATGGGGGAAATTTTGAACATACATACATATGCATACCATACATTTGTATTCATGGAAAATAATTTTGCACGTCATCTTGCTTTATAGGAAATTAAAAGGCAATCAAAAATTAGCAAAAAGAGATATGGCTTCCGGAAAAAGAAATACATTTCCTTTCAAGGTCAAAATTCCTAAAGTGGAGGGCTTGCTAGCTTTAAGTCAACGGCTCTCTTTGGTCGACAAAAGCAACTTTGAAGCAAGCTATGGTTTGATACTCGATCTCTTGCCCGTGAAGATAGATCCCGTGGCCTTAACCACCTTAGCCCAATTCTTTGATTCACCTCTCCGATGCTTCACTTTTCAAGACTTCCAATTAGCCCCTACCTTGGAGGAATTTGAGAGGATTTTGGGATGCAATTTGAAAGGTCATGGACCTTATCTCGGTTTAAAGGAGGATCCTACTTTAGAGGCCATCGCCGAATCGTTGCACCTTGGTATCCAAGAAATAGCACCGAACTTGGAAATTAGAGGAAATACCAAGGGTTTTACAAGGAAATTTTTGGAGGCTAAGGCTCGAAGCTCATTGGCCAACAAAGAGGGAGAAGCATTCAACGCAATCCTAGCTCTCTTGATATACGGGCTAGTATTGTTCCCTAATATGGAAAATATCATAGATCTCCCGGCTATAGGCGTATTCTTAACTAAGAATCCGGTGCCTACACTTCTAGCGGATTTCTATCACTCACTTCATGCTAGGCATGAAAAAGGGAAAGGAGGCATAATTTCTTGCTGCACCCCTCTAGTGCACGTGTGGTTAATGTCTCATATGCCGAGAAGTCGGGACTTTGTGGAGAATCGGGCCAAGCTCAAATGGTCGCAAAGGATGTTAGCTCTCACCGAGAAAGACATCCATTGGTTTTCTCCGAATTTAGAGGACCCGGAAATTATCCTAAGTTGTGGGGATTTTCCTAATGTACCCCTCATTGGTACTAAAGGATGTATTAACTATAATCCGGTCCTCTCTCTTCGCCAGCTAGGCTATTCCATGGACGACAAACCCGGTGATCTCTTGCTAGAACCTTTCTTCTTAAGAGAAGGAGATCAAGACTTGGCCTTGCTAGAAAGAATCCGAGGAGCTTGGAATCAAATGCACAAAGGGAAAGTGGGCAAGAGGAATTGTGTGGCCAAGCCATTATATACTCAATGGGTGAAGGAGAGGGTCAAAATAATCAAGTTGCCCTTTGGGGTCATATGCCTTCCTAAACCTCATACACCTAAACCGACCACTACCATTCCCAACAAAGAAGCGGAGGAACTCAAAGCTAAAATTCGAGAACTCCAAAACAAAAATGGAGAACTAGAATTAAAGCACCTCCAAGCTTTAGGAGAAACCACAAGGATGAAGAGATCTCGCGACGAAGCGACAAATTCTCTTCTAACGTGTGAAAAACGTTTAAGAATCTCCGAGGGGAAAAGAGAGTGGATCGGAGGTGGCTTGGTTAGCGCGGATTCCAATCTTATTGCCAAGGACGAGGAGTTGGAAAGAGTTTTGCATTCCAACCAAGAACTCAAGAAATTCGGCGAGCTAGCCATCGAAGCTCAAAGGAAGTGGAGGTTGAAGTTTCAAGAGAAAGATCAACAACTCCAAGTAGTCGTCAAGGACTACAAAGAGCAGCTCCAAGCCGAACGCGTCCAAAGGCAAAGATATGAAAGCCTTTCTCATCAAGGAAAGCTACAATGCAATCACCTCGAAGCGGACATCAAGAAATTTGAAGAGTACTTCGACAAGATTGCAAGAGAGCATGGAAACCACATTGCACGACTCCTTGATGAGATTAGAAGTGCAAACATCCAGCTAGCTCAGCGCAAGGAAGTGATCGAATTTGTATGGCAAGACGCCACCCGGTTAAGTGAAGACTTCACAAGATTGGTCGCGTTCTCCAACATGGTCATCGCCAAGCTTCCAAAGAAACTAGCCAAGGCCGAGCTAGTCATGCCATACTTTGACATCCCTAAGAAAGTCAAGACCTTCATGAAGTTCTGCAAGGACACTTTAGACTTCTATAGGGAGGAAATCGACAAGGCCGAAAAGCGAGCAGCTATTTGATTGTATTAGCATTAATTACCCTTTGTAATCTCAATGTTATTCAATCAAATAAATATATTTTGAACAATATTATTTTCTTGGCCTTTATTATTTTAATTGCTAATATTAATTGCGCACTTTTAAATTCCTAATAAAGCAAGACAAAATAGAATTTTTCATGCATTTTACATTAACATCATTCAATATCATGCATATGTCCATCTTCGAGTCCAAAACTCATTCCCTTTTCTTTCTTATCCTCAGGATTTCTCATAATCCAAATTGAGTATTCAGTGTTCGCATTTTCTCCGCAACACTACGCGTCTTTCCATAAAGAGAAGTGGCTCATCGTCTTGAAGCGACTCACGCCTACAACACTCGAGCAGCTTTAAAGAGAAAAATGGAGAATCTAGAGCAAGAGAATCACGAGCTTCGTGAAGAACTAACATCTATGAAAACGGAGATGGAGAAACTAACGGAGTTAGTGAAACTACTAGCTGCCGCGCAAATCCCGACACCTCCTCCTCCCTCCAGTTCTCAAGAACAAGCATCAGCATTTGCTTCAACTTCGCATATCAATGCTCCACAACACTCTAAACCCCTCGGTTGTACGTGGGGCATGCCTTTTGAGTTCGGTGAAGAGTCTATCCCAATTCCCACTACTCTCCTAGAAGCTCCGGTATCTCAACCCGAGTTTACCTTCTCTCCGGCTACTGTGGCCTTTACAACGCCAGTGGTCCATACCACTCAACATGATCACGGGCCTATCTTTCGTGCCGAAAGCTTAGGTGCCCAGGATAGGATGGCCGATTTCCAAGAAAAATTCGAGGAAATGCAAAAGGAGATCAAGGCCCTCCGAGGAAAGGATTTATTCGGGAAGGACGCCCATGATCTATGCCTTGTACCCAATGTCAAGATCCCTCCTAAATTCAAGGTCCCGGACTTTGAAAAGTACAAAGGGAATACTTGCCCGCAAAGTCACTTGGTAATGTATGCAAGGAAGATGTCAACGCAAACCGACAACCATCAACTCCTTATCCATTATTTCCAAGATAGCTTAACCGGTGCCGCTTTAAAGTGGTACATGGGTTTGGATAGTACCAAAATTCGAACCTTCAATGACTTGGGAGAGGCGTTTGTCCGCCAATACAAATATAATTTGGACATGGCCCCGGACCGGGACCAACTCCGGGCCATGGCCCAAAAGGACAAAGAGACCTTTAAGGAGTACGCACAAAGATGGAGGGAGATAGCGGCTCAGATCAGCCCGCCTCTTGAAGAGAGGGAAATGACCAAGATATTCTTGAATACTCTTGGCTCCTTTTATTATGAACGAATGGTTGCGAGTGCGCCAAGTGACTTCACCGAGATGGTAAGCATGGGCGTACGTTTGGAGGATGCGGTCCGAGAGGGACGCTTGGTGAAAGAAAGTGCTCCATCAAGCAGCACTAAGAGATTCGGGGGTGGCTACCCAAGGAAGAAAGAGCAAGATATCGGCATGATTGGCCATGGAGGACCTCATCAAGGGTACTCAACATATCCACATATCTCTGCTATTTCACCTACCATCTCAACACCTCCAAACTACCAGATCCAGGTCCCACAAAGGCCTCCCCCTCCTTATCAACCAGCATATCAACAACAACAACCTCCACAAAATCCACAGCCATATTATCAACAACAACGTCCGCAAGGTCAGCAGCAATTCCGACCTCAAGCGCCTCAACAACCCTTTAATCCTCAGAATCGCCCAAGAGTGGCATTCGATCCGATACCAATGAAGTACGCGGACTTGCTCCCGGCTTTACTTGCGAGGAACCTCGTGCAAACAAAGGCACCACCTCCCGTACCAAACGTGTTACCCCCGTGGTATCGCTCCGACCTTACTTGTGCATACCATCAAGGGGCATCGGGACATGACGTTGAACGTTGCCTCGCTCTAAAAAATGAGGTCCAAAGGCTAGTCCGTACTAAGGTGTTGACCTTCAAGGACTCAAACCCAAACGTCCAAACTAACCCGCTGCCAAACCATGTCTCCTCTATCAACATGGTTCAAGAATGTCAAGGAGCCAGTCCTGTTTTAAAGGCCCAAGACATCAAGACGCCTCTAGTTCCACTGCACATCAAGATGTGTAGGGCAACTATGTTCGAGCACGATCATGCTAGTTGTGAAGAATGCTCAGTGAGTCCTCAAGGATGTATGAAAATCCAAAATGACATACAAGGACTGTTGGACAAAAAGGAGCTTGTTGTCACAAAAAGGGACAAGAGCGTATGTGTTATAATCCCGGAATTTAATATCCCGGATTACTTGGAGTTAGCCCCCAGCAGCCAGAAGCCTGCCGCTACTCCTCTCATAATATGCTTACCAGGGCCTGCCCCATACACTTCCAACAAGGCAGTTCCTTACAAATACCTTGCAACCATGGTGAATGAAGGTCAAGAGGTACCAATTCCTCCTTTAGCCCCTGTCGGTAATATCACGGACAGTAGCAAGGTGCTAAGGAGTGGACGGATTCTTCCCGCAGTAGTCCAAGAAAAGGTCAATACCCCGGTATTTGAACCAAGGCAAACCCAAGACCCCTGCACAAACAAAGATGTAGGTCAATCCAGTGGGGCAAATACCGATTCGGATCTTGATGAGGTTTTGAAACTAATCAAGAAAAGCGAATATAAGGTTGTGGACCAGTTGTTGCAAACACCTTCGAAAATCTCTATGCTGTCCTTACTGTTAAACTCCGAAGCACATAGAGAATCATTGATGAAGGTTTTGAACCAAGCCTTCGTGGAGCACGATATAACCCTTGGCCAATTCGGGGGCATTGTCGGAAACATCACTGTATGTAACAACTTAAGCTTCAGTGATGAGGAACTCCCGGAGCAAGGAAGGCACCATAATTTGGCAGTTACACATCTCGGTAAACTGCAAGTCGGATGCTTTAGCAAACGTACTTGTAGATACCGGTTCTTCATTGAACGTAATGGCCAAGACAACCCTTGATCAGCTTTCTTACCAGGGGACCCCCATGAGGCCAAGTGGGGTGGTTGTCAAAGCTTTCGACGGCTC
Source organism: Medicago ruthenica (assembly GCA_018208015.1). Lineage (NCBI taxonomy): Eukaryota > Viridiplantae > Streptophyta > Magnoliopsida > Fabales > Fabaceae > Medicago > Medicago ruthenica. Next base: position 54,121,027 of record CM031372.1, on the reverse strand, counting down.
AAGAAAGTCAGTAATTGGAGAGGTAGATTTGCCCATCACAGTCGGGCCGCACACATTTCAAATCACCTTCCAAGTAATGGACATACAAGCAGCGTACAGTTGTTTGTTAGGACGTCCATGGATCCATGAAGCCGGAGCAGTAACGTCCACACTTCACCAAAAGCTGAAGTTTGTGAAGAATGGAAAGCTAGTCACTGTGAGAGGGGAGGAAGCTCTGTTAGTCAGCCATCTGTCGGCTTTCTCGTTCATCGGTGCTGATACCGTTGATGGGACATCATTCCAAGGTCTTTCCTTAGATGATGAGAGTGCTATAAAGAATGGAGCATCCATGATGTCTTACGAAAGTGCACAAAGGACAGTGCGAGATGATTTACTCCCGGGTTGGGGAAAGACGATAAACCTTCCGGAGCATAGGCATAGAGAGGGGTTGGGTTTCACTTCAACCACAAGAGTTGCCGAACCAAGCGCTAGCATCGAAATGCTCAAGGACATTTTCCATAGCGCCAATTCCGTTCATTCCACAGCAGAAACTAATGCCATCACTGAAGATGGGCCGGAAGAAGCGGTACATGTCCATGTGACGCCCGGAGGAGTTTGTCGCAATTGGGACGCTGTCGACGTTCCTTCTGTTATTCAATTGTCAAAGTAATGTGTTTATTTATTTATCGCTTTCAAAAAAAAGATCCCTTCGTCTTGCCCAAAGCGAAGAAGGACTCATGTAGGGCTTGTTTGAAGTACTATTATCATAAATGAAATTTGTCGTTTTTATCACGACCTTTCTATTATTCTTTTTGTTGTTTTATTGTCGTTTTTCCGAAAAAATGGTAACACAAAAAACCAAAAAAAAAAAATCAATCAATCATAAGTATATTTTCTTCTTTTAAATTTCAAAAAGTTTGCATTTTCGCTCATTTCACTAAAATCAATCATCCATCATTTGCAGACTAAACGTCCATAAACCCGTTGAACTTCATAACCCTAGGCTCTCTCCCAACTTTGAATTCCCTGTTTACGAAGCGGAAGAGGAAGAGGATGAAGAAATTCCGGACGAAATCAAGCGTCTATTAGAACAAGAGAGGAAGACTATTCAGCCTCATGAAGAAGCAATAGAGGTTATCAACTTGGGTTCCGAAGAGGACAAGAAAGAAATCAAGATCGGGGCATTGTTGGATGCATCCGTCAAAGAAAGAATCATCAAGCTTCTTGAAGAATATGTGGATATCTTTGCATGGTCATACCAAGATATGCCAGGATTGGATCCTGAGATTGTGGAGCATCATCTACCTTTAAAGCCTGAATGTCCGCCAGTCAAGCAGAAGTTGAGAAGAACTCGCCCTGACATGGCCCTCAAGATCAAAGAGGAAGTGCAAAAGCAAATTAACGCTGGATTTCTTGTTACATCAGAATACCCTCAGTGGTTGGCCAACATAGTGCCTGTTCCCAAGAAGGACGGTAAAGTTCGGATGTGCGTCGACTACCGAGATTTAAACAAAGCTAGTCCAAAAGACGACTTCCCTTTACCCCACATTGACATATTGGTCGACAATACTGCCAAGTCCAAGGTATTCTCCTTCATGGATGGCTTCTCTGGATACAATCAAATTAAAATGGCTGTTGAAGATAGAGAAAAAACATCTTTCATTACACCATGGGGCACCTTTTGTTATCAAGTGATGCCTTTTGGCTTAACAAATGCGGGTGCTACCTATCAAAGGGGCATGACCACTCTCTTCCACGACATGATACACAAAGAAATTGAAGTATATGTCGACGACATGATTGTCAAATCAGGAAATGAAGAGGAGCATGTTGAATATTTGCTAAAGATGTTTCAACGTCTAAGAAAATATCGGCTTCGCCTGAACCCCAACAAATGTACATTCGGCGTGAGATCTGGAAAACTCCTAGGTTTCATTGTCAGTCAAAAGGGTATCGAGGTAGATCCCGACAAGGTCAAAGCCATCAGAGAAATGCCTGCTCCTCAAACTGAGAAGCAAGTAAGGGGATTTCTAGGACGTTTAAATTACATCTCTAGATTCATATCCCACATGACAGCCACTTGTGGACCCATCTTCAAGCTACTTCGCAAAAATCAAGAAGTAGTATGGACAGAAGATTGCCAGAAAGCCTTCGACAGCATCAAGGAGTACCTGCTAGAACCTCCAATACTTATTCCTCCAGTCGAAGGAAGACCTTTAATCATGTACTTAACCGTATTGGAGGACTCCATGGGTTGTGTACTCGGACAACAAGACGAGACCGGTAGAAAAGAGCACGCTGTCTACTACCTAAGCAAGAAGTTTACGGACTGCGAGTCCCGATACTCTCTACTCGAGAAGACTTGTTGTGCATTAGCTTGGGCTGCTAGGCGTCTTCGCCACTACATGCTTAACCATACTACTTGGTTGATATCCAAAATGGATCCAATCAAGTACATCTTTGAAAAACCCGCCTTAACCGGAAGGATCGCCCGTTGGCAGATGTTGTTATCAGAATACGACATCGAATACCACACTCAGAAAGCTATCAAGGCCAGCATTCTTGCCGATCATTTGGCTCATCAACCAATCGAGGATTATCAACCAATCAAGTTTGACTTCCCCGATGAAGAAATCATGTATCTAAAGATGAAGGATTATGACGAGCCACTATTCGGCGAAGGTCCAGATCCCGAATCTAGATGGAAGTTAATCTTTGATGGAGCTGTCAATGTCTATGGCAATGGAATTGGGGCAGTTATCATCACCCCCGACGGCAAACATCTCCCTTTCGCTGCAAGACTTTCATTCGACTGTACAAACAATATGGCGGAGTATGAAGCTTGTATTCTGGGAATTGAGGAAGCCATTGATCTAAGGATCAAGAACCTCGACATTTATGGAGACTCAGCTCTTGTGATCAATCAAATCAATGGAGATTGGGAAACTCGCCACACCGGCTTGATTCCTTACAAAGATTACGCAAGACGTTTGCTAACTTTTTTCAACAAAGTTAAGCTGCATCATATTCCTCGAGATGAGAATCAAATGGCGGATGCTTTGGCAACCTTGTCTTCCATGTATGAGATCAGCCGCCGGAGTGAGATTCCAACAATCAAGGTTGAGCATCTAGAAAGGCCTGCACATGTGTTTGCAGCCGAAGCAGTCATAGATAACCAGCCATGGTTCCATGACATCAAAAGTTTCCTCCAAAAGCAAGAGTACCCGCATGGGGCATCCAACAAGGATAAGAAAACTCTGCGAAGATTAGCTGGCAACTTCTTTCTAAATGGAGAAGTTTTATACAAGAGGAATTTTGATATGGTGCTACTCAGATGCGTTGATGAGCAAGAAGCCGATCGTATAATGCATGAGATACATGAAGGTTCCTTCGGGACTCATTCCAGTGGGCACACAATGGCTAGGAAGATCTTAAGGGCCGGATATTACTGGATGACCTTGGAGAGTGATTGCTACAAGCATGCCAGAAAATGCCATAAATGTCAAATTTATGCGGACAAGATCCATATGCCACCAACGGCTCTGAATGTCCTCTCTTCCCCATGGCCTTTCTCCATGTGGGGTATCGATATGATTGGTAGGATTGAACCTAAAGCTTCTAATGGACATCGCTTCATTTAGTTGCGATTGACTACTTCACCAAATGGGTCGAAGCTGCGTCATACGCCAACGTCACCAAACAAGTGGTGGTCCGATTTATTAAGAATCATATCATCTGTCGATATGGTATTCCCAGCAGGATTATCACCGACAATGGGACCAATCTGAACAACAAAATGATGAAGGAGCTATGTCAAGAGTTCAAGATCGAGCATCATAACTCCTCTCCTTATAGACCTCAGATGAATGGCGCAGTTGAAGCTGCAAACAAAAACATCAAGAAAATAGTGCAAAAGATGGTAGTCACCTACAAGGATTGGCACGAGATGTTGCCATATGCCTTACACGGGTATCGTACTTCAGTACGCACATCGACAGGGGCAACCCCTTTCTCTTTAGTATACGGCATGGAAGCAGTGCTCCCCGTAGAAGTCGAAATCCCGTCATTGAGAATCTTGATGGAAGCTAAATTGTCAGAGGCTGAATGGTGTCAAAACCGATACGATCAGTTGAACTTAATTGAGGAGAAACGCATGACCGCCTTGTGTCATGGACAACTGTATCAACAGAGGATGAAACAAGCTTTTGACAAGAAGGTTCGTCCTCGTGAAATCCAAGAAGGAGACCTCGTGCTTAAAAGGATCCTATCTTTTCAACCCGATTCCAGGGGCAAATGGACGCCTAACTACGAAGGCCCGTATGTAGTCAAGAGAGTTTTCTCCGGAGGAGCTTTGATTCTCACGACAATGGACGGCGAAGATTTGCCGCGTCCTGTGAATTCCGATGTAGTCAAGAAATATTTTGTCTAAAAAACAAAAGAACAGCTCGGTAAGTCGAAAACCTGAAAGGGCGGCTTAGGCAAAAATGAGCGTCTCGGTGGACTGAAAACCCGAAAGGGCGGTCCAGGCAAAAATTAGAGACACAAAACAGAAATAATCATCCTGATAGGTCGAAAACCCGAAAGGGCCACCTATGCAAAAGTTAAGGATCAAAAGACAAGATAACTGCATCGGATTGACTACAGTTTACTTGGGGCAAATCAGCTGTCAAAGGACTCGGAATCTGAAGCATCCAAACAGTGAATTCAAAGTTGTTAGGGAGAATAGCGGTTATTGTTCAATGAACCTTCCCTGTATATTTACCATTTTTTCAAACTTTGTAAGATCCGTGGAGCCACGCCGTTGGCGGGCCACCACCCCATTAATAAAATTTCTTCCTAGTGAAGTCTTTACATTTTGTTGGGAATTCCCATTTATTTTGCTTAGTCATTTCTTCTATTTTTGATAATAGTACTTGGAACGAAACTCTTTTTCAAAAGAAAAATTTAAATCTTTTTAGAAGGCATAAATAATAAACACATTCTCTTTGGACTTGCGAATAATTGAAGTGCGCGTCAGTAGCTATCCCGAGAGCGGATAAACTTCGCAGACCAAATATGGTCAATTGCTAAACAGATTTCCCCAGCGGAGTTCCCCCATGAATCAAAGGGAGTATCCCCAGTGAATCAAAGCCCGACCTCGCTCGGCATTCAATCATAATCCCCAGTGGATTAGCACAACCCCCGGTGGATTAACAAACTCCCCAGGAAGTCAACCTTTGTCCAAAACAGTCAAAAGCCCAATTGTCATTGGCACCTACTCACAAAAGCCCAACCACCGTTGGCATCTAAGGCTGGATATCGATCATGCTTCCAAAATGATCCTTATATCCCCAGCGAAACCACAAATAAAGCCCAATTTTTATTGGCATTCCTCCAGTGGAGTCTCAACCCCAAAAGCCCAATCATCATTGGCACAAATACAAAAAGCCCGACCTTGCTCGGCATCCAACATAAAAGCCCGACCTCGCTCGGCATCCAAATACATAAAAGCCCGACCTCGCTCGGCATCCAAACAAAACATAAACATTCCCGGCGGAATCACCAGTTCTTTTCCCAAGCGGATTAACATGATTCCCCAGTGAAGTAATAATTTCCCCATGAGGTATGTGTTCCTCGTCAACGGTTACGGCTTCACCCCGTCAACATTTTGGAGGTGTTCCCTGTGACATCATCATCATCAAGGATTACCGAGTGTTTGCAACGCGACGTCGGTCCACTTTTCTTTTTACCGGTCTAAATCTTGTTTCACCAAGTTGTCGGTCATGCAAATAAATCAAAACATTTAGGGTATCCCCCAATGCAAGCCAATCTTTCACACATCCCCAGTGGGAGTCCTGCATTAGTGCATTCATACATTCATGCATTTGTACATTTGTACAATCATACAAATCATACAAGCACGCATTCATGCACACATGCATTCATACATGCAACATACCACAATGTCATATGTACATGGTTGCTTTAACCACCACGTTTCTTACCAATTTATCATAAACAATCTGCATTTTTCTCAAGTGTCATCCTCCAGTGATTTTACAAAGCAAAGCCCAATTTTATTGGCATTCCCCAGTGAGTCATCATTCACACTCACAAATACCAAATCATAACCAAAGCCCGACTTTGCTCGGCATCCCATCATAGTCACCAGAAAATGTTCCCCAAGTGTCATCCCCGGTCCGTTTGGTCAAGTGATGTCACCCTTTTACGCCAAGTGGCAGTTCAAACGAACAGCTTGCGCATCTTTTTATCATAACTTTATGCCAAGTGGCAGTTCAAACGAACAGCTTGTGCATATTCCCCAGTGTTGTGCCAAGTGGCAAGTTCTTTAATGGACAGCTTGTGCATCCCTTTTCCCCAAGTGAAGGGGCAATTCTGTAAGGAACGGCTTGTCAGTCGCATCCTCACCGTCGTCAATGAACGGTTCGGTAACCAACCCGGACAGTTGACGTGTCTTTATTTCCTACTGTCAATGAACGGTTCGGTAACCAACCCGGACAGTTGACATGTCTTTTTACTTCCTGTTGTCAATGTACAGTTCGGTAACCAACCCGAACAGTTGACTTTTCTTTTTGTTGTCAATGAACGGTTCGGTAACCAATCCGGACAGTTGACATGTCTCTTTTATTTCCCGTCGTCAATGTACAGTTCGGTAACCAATCCGAACAGTTGACTTCCCTTTTTATCGTCACTGAACGGTTCGGTAAACAACCCGGACAGTTGACGTGTCTTTACTTCCTATTGTCAATGAACGGTTCGGTAACCAATCCGGACAGTTGACATGTCTTTTATTTCTTATCGTCAATGAACGGTTCGGTAACCAATCCGGACAGTTGACATGTCTTTTATTTCTTATCGTCAATGAACGGTTCGGTAACCAATCCGGACAGTTGACATGTCTTTCTTTTTTATTGTCAATGAACAGTTCGGTAAACAACCCGGACAGTTGACATGTCTTTCTTTCTGACGTCAATGAACAGTTCGGTAACCAACCCGAACAGTTGACTTTTCCTTTTGTCGTCAATGAACGGTTCGGTAACCAATCCGAACAGTTGACATTTCTTTTTATCGTCAATGAACGGTCCGGTAACCAATCCGGACAGTTGACATGTTTTTATTTCCTGTCGTCAATGAACGGTTCGGTAAACAACCCGGACAGTTGACGTGTCTTTATTTCTTATTGTCAATGAACGGTTCGGTAACCAATCCGGACAGTTGACATGTCTCTTTTATTTCCCGGCGTCAATGTACAGTTCGGTAACCAATCCGAACAGTTGACTTTCCTTTTTATCGTCAATGAACGGTTCGGTAACCAATCCGGACAGTTGACATGTCTTTTCTTCTTGTCGTCAATGAACAGTTCGGTAAACAACCCGGACAGTTGACGCGACATTTACTTTCTTGTAGTCATTGGCAGTTCGGAATTCAACCCGAACAGTTGACATTTTATTTCTTGTCGTCAGTGGCAGTTCGGCAACAACCCGAACAGCTGACCCTTACATTCAATCCTTGTCGTCAGTGGCAGTTCGGAATTTAACCCGAACAGCTGACATTTTACCCTTTTTGGTTCCCGTGGTTAATTGCCCACTCTCCCCAGTGAACAGTTCGGCAATAACCCAAACGACTAACCTTTTTCCCCAGTGGAACACTATCCCCAATAGAGTTGGATCCCGTTTCTTTAACGAACCCGGGTATCCCTTTGTCTCTTTTTATCCCCAATCAGGTCATCTTTGCCATTTTGCATTTATACTTGCATCACATGCATTCATAACATTGCATACATGGCATCGCATCCATATTGTTTTACTGTCCAAAAATTGGTCAAAAAATGGTGTACTCTGTATTTAAGTTTCTTCGACCCGTCGAATCAAAATTTCGCTTTTAATCTCCGTAGCGAAGAAACTTAAATAGGGGCATCTGTCATACCCCATTTTTTGACCCATTTTCGTCTCGTTTTATTTATTGTCTCGTTTTACGCATTTTTTAAAAGGCCGAGAATTTTCGTCGTTTCAGACGAAATTTCGGCAGGGAGGTATTTTAAAATACCTCATGTCAATTTTTGTTTTGTTTATTAATTTTATTTTTTTATCATTTTTTATTTTTACTTTTAATTTCAATTTTTTTTTTTATTATCATTAATTTTTATCCTTTTATTATTATCATTTTTATTATTTTTACTATTATTATTATTATTTTTTATTTTTTACTTTTTTGCATTTTGTCCAAGTCCAAGTCCATGGTCCAAGTCAACACAGTCCAGGCCAGTACTGTTCACACGCCCCAAACACTGTTTTTTTCATCATCACAAAACCTTCAATTCTATCCAAAATCATCATCACAAATCCCAGATCCTCACAAAATCATCTGCAAAAATCCAGCAGATCACTTCCACATAAATGCTTGCTCAAAATCTTATCCCAAAAACCAGATCAACTTGCATTTAAATGAGTCATTAAGCTGACAAGCAGCTTAATTTTCTCTATTTAACAGAACCAATCAACAGCAAAAAAGAAGAGAAAAATTTTAGAGAAGAAGAAATTTTTTACAACATAACAAACAAACATTTTCAGCAGCAACTCACACATACACCATAAAGCACACAGCTAACACACACCATTTTCGCACCACATACTCACACGCACATACAACACCACAACAAAACACAACTCACGCACATACAACCCAGCTACCAGCCACAAACTCAGCACCATCACCAAGCCAAAACTCACGCATATACCCACAACACACGGACACAAGCACGCACCATCACCAAGCCAAAACTCACGCATATACCCACAACACACGGACACAAGCACACACCATCACCAGCCAAAACTAACTCACGCACACACCCAGCAAGTACACGACACAACACAACCCACACACGCAAAAAAAACACGCATAAGAGCACAGAAAGCACCCACAGAACCGAAGCAAAACAAGAAAAGGTAAAAATTTTTGTGTTGTTTTCAAACCTAGATCTAGGAATTTTGGGTGAGGATTTTGAGAAAACAAGGCCGGATTCGTGTTTAGGGGAGAAAAAGGATATAGGAAAAGAAGAAAAAATTTTGAAAAAAAGAGCATTTTAACTCTCCGGCGCGGTGGCGCCGCCGTTTAGGCCGGCGGCCACCACGCCGGAGCACTGTTCACGCCGAACAGGTTAGAGAGAGGGGAGAGGAAGAGAGTTCGGCTGGCATGGAGAAGAAGAAGAGAGAGATTGAAACTGAAAATGAATGAAAATTGTGAAGGAGGGGGTTTAAATACCCCTCCCTGTTTCAGTGAGGCAGGGTGTACGCGTTAGCGTACACCCACGCTCTCCAGGCCCCTTTGATTTTAATCATGTGGCCCTTTGTTTTTTATTTCCCTGTGTTTGATCAGGGCCGTCTGATTAATCAGACGGCCCAGATTAATTTACGAAAGCCCAATGCTTTTTGGGCCTTTTCTTTCAAATCTGAGTTTAGTTTTACTACTAGCACCCCTAGTTTTAATTTTTACACCTCCCAAATATTTATTTCTTTTATTTTCTTTGCAAATTTTATTTTTTCTTTTTATTATTTATTTCTTTTTATTGTTTTATTGTTTTTTAACATCTTATTTATTTATTTACCTTTCATATTATCTCATGCATTTTTTATTATTTCTATTGTGTTCATTTTATTTTTCTTTTATGTCATTAGTATATACATTTAGGAGCATATATATATATATATATATAAATGCATTGTTTTATTATTTTTTATAGTTCAATCCATGATAAATAAAAATCTTTTTTTATTTAAATCCAACGATCGTTTTATTAATTCCTCGCGTTTAATTTATTTTATCGCATTTTATTCTCTTTTAACTCCAAGTAAAAAATTCAAAACCACAAAACATTTTTTTTTTTTTTTTATCAAGCAACAAATTTGTTCATTTTGGTTGCAACAACTAATTTGAACAATTTCTTTTCTTTTATTTTAAGTTCTAAAAAACGAGCGTTTTTAGTTAATACATTTTTCTTAAAAAAATTCAAGCGAAACTTGAATGAAAAAGGGTGGTTTGACGTATGTCTCTCCTTTCCTCGATCGAATAAACACTTGACGTATGTCTCGTTGTTTAGACGATCGTCATTCTTTTCTAGCTTCACCAAAAATACGTTTTTTAAATTCAAACAAAATTTGAATGAAAAAGGGTGGTTTGACGTATGTCTCTCCTTTCCCCGGTTGTACGAACACTTGACGTATGTCTCGTTGCTCGGACAATCGTCATTCTATTTTCGAGGTATAAAAACTCACCAATCTTGGCCCTTGTGGCCAATCCAAACCTTTCGCACCTTTGCGCGTTATTTTCATCCTTTTTACGCCTTGCGCGAATTTAACGCCTCCGTGCGTTTCTTTTATTTTCAACATTTATACGCCTCCGTGCGTTTGTCTTTATTTTCAAACCTTTTACGCCTCCGTGCGTCAGTTTTTTTTCCTTAAACATTTACGCCTTGCGCGAGTTTATCGCCTTAGCGTCTGTCTTTCACCTTTTTAAGCTTTTTACGCCTTTGTGCGTTTTCAAACAATTCTTTTTCAAGAACTACGTAAGCTTTGAATTCTCCGACTACCGGGAGATACGTAGGAGCAAGATCGACATCTTGTCAAGCCCGTTAATAAAAAATCTTTTTTTCCTTTTTTCTATTTCGTTTGTTTTTATCTCTTTCTTCACCTCACATTTTATTTACTTGTTCATTTACATATATATATATGATTAAGCATGCAAACAAAACGTCAAAAACATTTTAAGCCTAAGCCAACTAAGAGGTTCCCGTTGAGTACAACGGATGTGAGGGGTGCTAATACCTTCCCCTCGCATAATCGACTTTCGAACCTAAAATCTCTTTTCAAGGTAATTTAGAACTTTTTTCCTTTTTCCCCGAAAAATTAAAAGTTCAGTCGTGATTTAAATTTAGTGATTCAACGCTAGTTAATAGCTTGACATCCGAAATTCGACGCGACAGGGGTAGAGTGTAATATCCCGCTTAAACGTGACTTTAACAGTGTTACAGGAATTAAAAGACGCAATGGCAATTATGTAATAAAGTGGCAATGGCATTGGTGTAATTATTTGAAAGGAGAAGAATTGTTTAAAAAGAGGGGACAAGATATTTTCTTGCCCATTTTTCCTTCTCCCCTTCCCTCTCCTAAACCGGTTCCTCCCTCCTCTTTTCCTCCATTCACACGCCTTCCTCTCCCTTGGTTGCATACATCAATCCTTCTTCCACAACTCTTGGAACACAAGTAACATGCTAGCTTTGAGAGTTTTAAAGCAAGAAAGGAAGTAGAGGAAGCAAGAAGAAAGGAAAGAATTAAGAGCTAGGGTTTTGAGGCAAAGTTTGGAAGCAAGCTGACCAGCACTAAATCGAGTATAAGGTGAGCTCCCTAGGGTTTTATAACCTACTATGTGCAAGTTTTAATGTTTATATGTTATGAGCAAGTTTAAGGTTTTAGTGCCCTAACTACCTTTCCATGTGATTCTTTGGTTATTCATGATGTAATCTAGCTATATGCCTTAGAAATTGATCCATTAAGCTGTTATGATGTCTGGGTATGTTGGATAAGCGGAAATGGTGAAAAATCACGTTTTAAACTTGCCAAATGCTGTCAGACTGCAGGTAAAATCGTGTCACGATTTTACAATCGTGTCACGATTTCACAGGCAGAACTAAACACGTTTTCTGGGTAGAAAATTGTGTCACGATTTCCAATTCGTGACACGATGGGACAGTGGACAGGATCATGTGTTTTTCATCAAATCCTCGCACCATTCCGGCTAACCAATGCTACCTCGGACTCAATAACGATATGTAGTGACTAAGCGTCGCTAACAAGTATAGAATGCCATATCCTTTAGAGAATGTATGGATGAATTATAGATAAGGATAGGTACATTGGTTAAGAGAGGATTATCTTAATCCATAAGTTATCATAGTGATGTTAAGGAACTAGCATAGGGTTTAACCCTTACCAAGCAATGTTATGGACTCGATTCAGTATATACGAATCTAAGAATGATATAATAGTCAAGTTTGGAACCTATTTTAGGTAAACCTGATTATAGATGTATTCAATTGAGAATACGAGGATAATAGGAATGCTTCGGCAATCAAAGTTATAGATAAGATCATAGTGTTGGTTTTCCGATGATTATAGGTGGCTTATGAGAACGATAAGCCAAGATTCATAAGTTATAGGGTGAGAGTTATAGGATTGTTATCATATGATTACAGTAACAGATTATATGTTCATATGTTAAAGTTAAAGAATTAAAGATCAAAGATAATGGCGTGCTTGCACGTTTTACAGTTACAGGGCGTGTTCAGCAGACTCCGGGATTCGCCGGATGGGACTTCTCCGAGAGGGTTGTCCACACGTTTCACAGTCATAGGCATGTTCAGCAGATTCCGGGATACGCCGGATGGGACTTCACCGAGAGGGTTGTCCACATGCAAGTTAAAGAGGAGTCCGGTGTTAGCCTGATATGATAGGAATTTCACCGGTTTATAGGGAGATGTACTTCGGGGTTACTCCACCCGGATGCACTCCGTAAAATGAACTCAGATAATATTGTTTGTTCAACGCTAACAGCTAACATAAAACACCTAAAACATCTTTATTTGTTTTATGTTTCACAGTTACAGTCATAGTTACAGTTACAGTTACAGTCACAGGAAACTTACAGTTATAGTTATAGACAGTTATCAGAAAGTGGTCCTAGGTTTCCCCTCGATCACTAAGTCATAGATACAGATAGATCACAGTTATGGATATAGGCAATTATAGTTATAGTCATAGGCCGTTATGGCAATGGTTATAGGCAGTTCTAAGCTATAGTTACAGGAAGACTTATAGTCAAAGGCAGATAAAGACTTGGCGATCATAGGAAATCCCCAAGATTGCCAAGGTAGGCATGGCGACCCTAGGTTCCCTGTGGTTGCCAACAGTTGGTTGGGCTGGAGCTCACTGAGACATTATGTCTCATCCCTTTCCTTCTGGTGCAGGTTTGTAAGCATGTCAGAGGTTCGTGATGAAGTTCTTCATAGAGATGCTGGATGGAGTACAGTTGCTCGTTGTGTATCAGCTCAGGAGCTTAACGGACATTGTATAAGTATTTGTAATAGTATTGGATTATTTGTACAAACGAGTATACTTGTATTCATTCTTTTGTGATGTAATATTATTATTGAAATTTTTAAATGTATCCAGTATCAGTTTAACGCACATGCTAATATACTAGTTAAAGTTAGTATGGGTGTTACACACACACACACACTTTGTTATAGGAGAACTGAACTGACTCTGGTTCAGAAGCAGAACTGGCTGGTTCAGAAGCAGAACTGGTTCAGAAGCAGAACTGGTTCCATACATCTAAATATAAGCAACTAAACCCTCTTTTATATCATAAATTTGATAGGTTTTCTTCGTAGTTTACTACCATTATGGATGGGTATAGCAGCATACAAAAGCCACCAAGCCAAATACTAGACACACACACACACTTTGTTATAGGAGAACAGAACTGACTCTGGTTCAGAAGCAGAACTGGTTCAGAAGCAGAACTGGTTTCATAAATCTAAATATAAGCAACTAAACCCTCTTTTATATCATGAATTTGTTAGGTTTTCTTCGTAGTTTACTACCATTAAGGATGGGTATAGCAGCATACAAAAGCCACCAAGCAAAATACTAGACACAGACACACACTTTGTTATAGGACAACTGAACTGACTCTGGTTCAGAAGCAGAACTAGCTGGTTCAGAAGCAGAACTGGTTCAGAAGCAGAACTGGTTCCATAAATCTAAATATAAGCAACTAAACCCTCTTTTATATCATGAATTTGATAGGTTTTCTTCGTAGTTTACTACCATTATGGATGGGTATAGCAGCATACAAAAGCCACCAAGCCAAATACTAGACACACACACACTTTGTTATAGGAGAACTGAACTGACTCTGGTTCAGAAGCTGAACTGGCTGGTTCAGAAGCAGAACTGGTTCCATAAATCTAAATATATGCAACTAAACCCTCTTTTATATCATGAATTTGATAGGTTTTCTTCGTAGTTTACTACCATTATGGATGGGTATAGCAGCATACAAAAGCCACCAATCCAAATACTAGACATACACACACACTTTGTTATAGGAGAACTGAACTGACTCTGGTTCAGAAGCAGAACTGGCTGGTTCAAAAGCAGAACTGGTTCCATACATCTAAATATAAGCAACTAAACCCTCTTTTATATCATGAATTTGATAGGTTTTCTTCATAGTTTATTACCATTATGGATGGGTATAGCAGCATACAAAAGCCACCAAGCCAAATACTAGACACACACACACTTTGAACCAAGACAAAGACCAGAACACACACTCTGAATTCAGACTCAAGTCACTCTATCAAACTGACTAGAGTTCTTATTCTAACACATATAATAATTACTTGTTCAATTGTATATATAATCAACCAGTAGATTGAGTGAACCATACCAATTCATCTCTAGTCCTCGCAAGCGTCTTAGCTCCTAGTGTATGAGGGATTGTTAGCTTTTTCTAATTTCTTGCATTTCTTTGTGCAATCTCCTGCATTAATTGAAGCAAGAATTTTTATACATGCATCAATTAAACACTTAAGAAAATAACAAATGAAACCATAATTTACCACATTTTTCGGCTTCCTCCTATAATTGACAAAAACAGGCCAAGAATCTTGGTCAACATAACTTGGCCTATTTTTGAGATTCTCCTCCAATGTGAGTTCTCATTTGTAATGTTTAGTCAACAATCGAGACCTTCCATCCTTCCATTTCTTTCCAATGCTACTGATAATATATTTTTTTTGTTCTCCATCATCAACAACAAATTTTGTCTTGCAACATAAACATAAAAACAAATTGTTAGTTAACACAAGAAACAATAAATCATATATATTCAAATGTATATCAATGATACCTTTATTATATCATTATAAAACCCAATTTTTTTATCATCTGAAATTGCATCCCAGCTTTCAAACATTATCGGAAAATCTCTATATTGCCTTGCCAATTAACCAAAATAATTTGCCAACAAACCAGCAGCTTGTCCCACCACTTGAGGAACATCATTCCATTGAGTCATTATCCTGGTTCCATTAGGAGATTCTTCAAGCACATCTGCCACCGTTAAATGTCTCCTTGAAACATGACCTGCCTCATCTAACAAATAAGAATGTGAAACATGGCATAAGTAAACCATTTAAAACAGTCAAATTATTTAAACATAATTTAACACTAGATTACACACTTATAACTTCGACATCCCAGTATTTAGATTTCCTTTTTTGAGTAATGTTTAGCTCTTCATCTACATAATTGTCTACATCATCATCTCCAGAATCAAGGGACAAAATATCATGATGCGGTGATGTTGCCTCGGAAGATGGCAGTGAAGGTGTGACATGTGTAGGCGATGGAGGTGTCACATGATTATGCGGCGAAGGTGTCACATGCATAGGTGATGAAGCTGTCAAATGTGTAGGCGATGAAGATGCATGTGGTAAACCTTGTGAACGAAGGCGCTTCTTATTGGCTACCTCAAGAGCTCCAGGTTGTACAAACTTTGATTTTCCCTTCACAAACTAAAAATATGGCATGTATAAATAAATGGCATAATTAAAAAAAAACAATCAAATGCAAGGGATGTTCAATCATACCTTTGAATGTTTTGAAGTGGCGGAATAGGTTTTTGCAAGTTCTTGAGATAGAATTAAAATATTTAGAGCCTCCAACCTTTTTTGATTTTCTGCCATTCTTTTCCTCTTTTCATCCTCGTATGATGTCATATTTTGACAAGAATGAAACCTGAAATACAATTACACTGCATGATTGACGATAAACAAATCAGAACAATGCAAATAGCTAAGCAAAGTAGGATTAAAAACAATCACAAGTAAAATGTAAAAATAACAATCACAAGTAAAATTAAAAACAAGTACTGTAGGGTAAGAAAAAACTAGCAAAAGTTACACTTCATTGCATTAATGATTCAGTATATGTAAACAACAAACTAGACTTCTTAACAATCATAAGTCGATCGAGGTTACAACAACAATATAGACTTCTTAACAATCAAGTTCAACATGAACAGTTTAAGTTTCATGATCATCATCTGTAGTCAATCTTGCTAATTGTATATGTGTGGTATCATTAGAGAAAATTTGTTCTAAATTTTGTGATGGGAATGGCTCAATGGGGGCCATAATTTCATCATTTCCACCCATGTCATACAAGTCTCTTGGCTTCAAATGAACAGGAATACTCCATCCTTGTTCCTTCTCATCATCCACATAATAAACCATTTGAGCTTCTGATGCTTTAATGAATGGCTCATCATCTTCATGTTGTCCAGCATCTTTTAATCTTGTAAAGTTTATAGACTTAAAACCCAACATATCTGTTTTAATGCTTCTTGGGTTTGTGGTATTAGCCCATTCACATTTAAACATCGACACTGTGAAGCCAACATAGAGAAGCTCAATGATGTCTATTAATCTTCCATAGTAAGGTACCCCTCCAAATCTCATTTGGGCATCACTATTACTTGAATAACTTCGTGTCCCAAACATGCCAAAAACTCCACAGTTTTGTGTTTTTAATAACTCGTCTCGCGCCATTGTTCGAAATTTGAATCCATTGACATTGTATGTAGTGAACCTTCTAACTTTATCAAAAGGACCTTGAGCAAGACTATTGAGAACATCTTTATTTGGTCGATCAATGGTGTCAAGATTGTTGCAAATCTAAACCCCATAAAATATACAGTTAGTCACATTCTTATTCTTATTAAAAAGACATACAAGCAAACTCTCTATGAACCTAAATGGGTTTATGAACACTAACACAATTGCGGAACCAACGAGCAAACTCTTTATGAACCTTCTTGTCTACCTCATAAGTAGTCCTTGCACTACTCCTTAGTTGACTTCGTGTGATACTTCTATACTGCCTATTTGGTTATTTCATATTAGATGTAAAAAATTGAAAAGTAGTATACTAATTTTTTAATGTGATAAAATTACTTACATTAGATAGTCGTCAACTACAGGGCAGTTTGTTAAAATATGTCTATGAGCTTGTAACTTTTCAATCGGTGTGAGAGTGTAACGTGATGATCCACCAATAGGTTTTCCAACTCTAGGAAATAATTCGGCTACACGCGGGTCAATTTGTACATCATTAATAGGCTCATCATCTACACGACCCGGTTGATTCCATTTAGTCTCAATGTTTTCCAGATACCTTGAACAAAATATATGAATCTCATGTATAATGTACCCTTCTGCAATAGACCCTTATGGTTGTGCTTTATTACGTACATATGAGTTAAGTTTTCCTAAGTACCTATAATTGAACCACAATAGTATTAGTTTCAACAACTTTACAAACTACTAAATCATTGAAGGAACGAAATCGGACAGATTTTACCTTTCGACTGGATACATCCATCGATAATGAACGGGACCTCCAAGTAAACTTCTTCAACAAGGTGAACAACCAAGTGAACCATAACAGTGAAGAATGATGGAGGAAATATCATTTCCATGTGGCATAGAGTGAGGATAATTTGGTTTTGCATTTTTTCCAAATCTTCGACTTTCAACACTTTACCACATAATTGTCTAAAGAATGAGCATAACTCGATCAATACTGCTGAAACTTCGGTAGGTAATGTTGTCTAAATGGCTAATGGTAGAAGTTATTCCATCAATATGTGGCCATCATGAATCTTCAACATTCCTTTCAACTTAAGATTTTCCAAGTCAATGCATCTAGAAATGTTGCTTGAATAACCATCAGGCACAGTGATATTCTTTAAAATTGTTAAAAATTCCATCTTACTTTTACCAGTCAGAGTAAAAATTGCCGGAGAAATTTTTTCATTTTCATTGCACCAAAGGTCAGGTCTTATGCCCATAACTTCAAGGTCTCTTCGAGCATCAACATGGTCTTTACTCTTTGAACTGTCATGAAGCAAAGTAAATATGATATTATCCAACACATTTTTCTCGATATGCATCGGGTCAAGATTATGACGCAGAAGATTATCCTTCCAATATGGAAGTTCAAAGAATATAGTTTTCTTCTTCAAGTTTGGACGGTCATCTTATGTAGATTGCCTCTTGCCTGTCCTTCTGTTCGAGTTTGGAGGATCACCTTCTGTAGGTTATGTTGGAACAAAATGTATGAACAACTCTCTCTTGAGTTTTGATGATAACAAAGTGTTAAAAAGAAAATTGGATATGCTAATACTTGATTCTAGTGTGCAAAACCATATACTTATAGAAGCTTGTGTTGCAAGGCTGAAGAAAATCAGCGTCTGAAGAAGAGCTTCTGAAGACAGCATCTGAAGAAGAGCTTCTGAAGGTAGGGTAGAGCACCAGACGGGTTCGGGCGGGTTCGTGCCACGAAAAGCCATGCAAGATGAAACCGAACACACCATATTCAGGCCCAAATTCGACCGTGGATGTGGTCGGTTTGGGCGGGTCTCGGTTCGACGGTTGTGTGGGTCGTTCAGGCGGGTTTGAGCGGTTATGAGCATCTCAAGTGTAAATGAAAACAATGAGAACAACATGAAAAGAAGGATGAAGAATGGGTTTTTTTACATATGCACAAAATGGAAAAATAATGAAGAGGGCTTCATAGTTAGGAATCTCTGCTATTTTCTATTTCTATTTCACTTCATAGTTCATAGTTGCAAAAGGTTTTAAAAGAAGATTGCTTGAGAGCTCTTCAAAAGAAGGAGAAAGAAAAAAAGGAAAGAAAGGAATCTCAAGGGTACTACGGTAGAGTTTCTCTACAAAGAACAAGAAGACCAATAAATTGTTTTTTATTTATTGAAAATATAAAAGAATAAAATAAATTAATGAGTAGTTGGTAGTAATAAATAATAATATTTAAAAAATGTAGAAGCAAAAGTTCAAACGTTTAGCTTGTAAAAGCCATTCATGAGCACTTGGTAGTGTGCTATCGTGCTTTTGTGGTCTCAAGAGGCATTGGTAGTGGAATTTTAGCTGGCTATAATATAATACTAGTTGACAAGTGACATAAAGTTAACTCTTTACATGTGATAAAAGACAATGGTCAAGGGAAAAAGGCTATTACTCGGTCGGTTGTGGGTACCGAAGGGTACTAAAATCAGGAACCGTAACCGACCGTTGAAAACTGTATGTACTCGATTTTGTTCATTTTCTGGACCCGACAACCGACCCGACCCAACCGTTTAATTAAAATGAGAAGCGGTTTAGGTGAGTTTTGGGCGGGTTCGGTTCTCATGCTCAGTCCTATCTGAAGGGAGCGTCTGAAGGTAGCATCTGAAGGAAGCGTCTGAAGGCTTGCTTCTGAAGAAGTGCGTCTGATGAACAGTGCGTCTGAAGGCCAGCTTATGAAGACAGCGTCTGATGAACAGTGCGTCTGAAGACCAGGTTCTGAAGAAGTGCTTCTGATGAACATTGTTTGATGCCAACTTCTGAAGAACTGCTTCTGAAGAACAGACTGGAAGTCTGAGTCTGAAGCAAACGTAGCAGTCAACAATTGCAACTATCTACAGTGAAGTACTGTACAGTCAGAACAGCTCTTTGCAACAGTTGTCTCCTTGTACAAAACATTCTCCATGTTTTAAGGAAACAATTCAAATTCGATTCCTCTGTTTTCTGTGTTACGCACACAATGTCAGAACAGAAGGAATTAATGTTGGCTGAAGCTTCTAATTGCAACGGCTCTAATTACTAACATGGCATCTTCACAACAGCTCTTTATTCCTCTATAAAGGATTGAAGAATTGAAGAAGAAGACTAAGACTCTGTTACTATGTTTTCTGGAAACATAACTGTCAAGTTAGAGAGAGTCTTAATCTGTGTTGTATTTTGTGAACACCACTGATAGTATATCAAGTGTTCAACTCAAACATATTCTTTGTAATTCTGTTTGATTAAAATTCTCTTGCCTGCGTGCTTGAGCAACTAGAAGTCTCATAATTTTTATTTGAGCAAGGAAGTCTCAAACTGTGTGTTTGAGCAAGGAAGTCTTAGACTGTGTGTCTGAGCAAGGAAGTCTCATACTGTGTGTTTGAGCAAGAAAGTCTTAAACTGTGTGTCTGAGCAAGGAAGTCTCATACTGTGTGTTTGAGCAAGGAAGTCTTAGACTGTGTGTCTGAGCAAGGAAGTCTCTAGCTGTGTGCTTGAGCAAATGTAATCTTTGTGATTATAGTGAAAATCTCTTTGTTGGATATTTGATTATTGGCTACATGTTTGCTAAAATCAAAATGTACAAGCAATGCATCTTCAGAAGCTATAGTACTTCAGAAGCTGATAACTTTGCTCTGCGAAGCCACTTTGCTCTGCGAAGGTCATCAGACGCTGAACTGTTCATCAGATGCACTGTTCAGACGCTGACTTTTGTTGACCTTCAGAAGCTGCTGTTCAGACGCATTGTTCAGACGCTGACTTTTGTTGACCTTCAGAAGCTGCATTTCATAAGCTGAATTTCTGCGTTCTTTCTGTTAATTCTTTCACAGTATCTTTCGAAGATTTGTTGAAGATTTATTCAGGCTGTTGTTTCTAGAAGGCTGATTTTTACGTGAAGATCTTTGTTGAAGATTTGTTCCTGTTATTGTTGAATATATTTTCAAAGGAATCTTTGCAAAATATATCTCAGAAATATGTTTGCTTCTATGAGCTTCTATAGAATTTTAGAATTATACCTTTGAAGATTATATTGTTCAAAATTATGTGTGCTGCTGAAGACTATGTAAGGAGGGCGTTGCGATTGAAGACTAGTACATCAAAAACCAGAAGTTATCTATATTAGAGTCTTAGTGTTTTTGAGATTGTAAGCTTAGAGCTTTGTTTTGTGCACCACTCATCTGTAAGAGTTGGTTGTTTTGTTTAGAGTTGTAATTCACTTAAAGCTTTTAAGCACAAGTGACTTTGTTGTTTTTGAAGTGTGACTTCGTACTTGAGTTGTTCAGAAGTTGATAATCACTGGGCTGTGATTACTTGGTTGGGAAGTAAGTGGGTTCTTATATCTAGGTGTTTTTAGGTAGAAGTCTATACGGGTAGAGATTAAGTGATAAGGCTGGGAACAGGGGTTGTGTCTTAAGTCTTAGAATTAATTCTACTTAGTGGATTTCCTTCCTGGATTGCCATACAAACTAAATTACTTCCTTGCATTGGGCTAGCTGGATATTTGCACTTCTAATCTCATCAAGGAGTCGTGCGATATGGTTTCCATGCTCTCTTGCAATCTTGTCGAAGTATTCTTTAAATTTCTTGATGTCCGCTTCGAGATGATTTCATTGTAGCTTCCCTTGATGAGAAAGGCCTTCATATCCTTGTCGTTGGACACGTTCGGCTTGGAGCTGCTCTTTGTAGTCCTTGACCACTTCTTGGAGTTGTCGATCTTTCTCTTGGAACTTTAACCTCCATTTCTTTTGAGCTTCGATGGCTAGCTCGCCAAACTTTTTGAGTTCTTGGTTGGAATGCAAGACTCTTTCCAACTCCTCGTCCTTGGCTACAAGGTTGGCATCCGCACTAACCAAACCTACTCCGATCCAATCTCTCTTCCCCTCAGAAATTTTTAGCCGCTTTTGGCACACTAGGAGAGAATTTGTTGCTTCATCTCGATCTCTCTTTGTCCTAGTGATTTCTCCTAAAGCTTGAAGGTGCTTTAATTCTAACTCTCCATTTTTATTTTGGAGTTCTCGAATTTTAGCTTTGAGCTCCTCCGCTTCTTTGTTGGGAATGGTTGTGCTTGGCTTAGGTGTAGGAGGTTTTGGAGGGCATATGACCACAAAGGGTAGCTTGATCGTTTTAACCCTCTTCTTCACCCATTGAGTATAGAGAGGTTTGGCCACACAATTCTTCTTGCCAACCTTTCCTTTGTGCACTTGACTCCAAGCCCTTCGGATTCTTTCTAGCAAGGCCGGGTCTTGATCTCCTTCCCTTAAGAAGAAAGGTCCTAACAAGAGATTACCGGGTTTGTCCTCCATTGGATAGCCTAGCTGGCGGAGAGAAAGGACCGGATTGTAATTGATGCATCCCTTAGTACCAATGAGGGGTACATTAGGGAAATCCCCGCAACTAAGGATGATTTCCGGATCCTCTAAATCTGGAGAAAACCAATGAATGTCTTCCTTGGTAAGAGCTAATATTCTTTGTGACCATGGAAGCTTGGCCCGATTTTCCATAAAATCCCGGCTTCTTGGCATGTGGGATGTCAACCAAATTTGCACCAAAGAAGTACAACAAGAAATTGTGCGCCCTCTCCCTTGTTCATGCCTTGAATAAAGGGAATGATAAAAATCCGCCAAAAGTGTGGGAACCGGATTTTTAGTCATGAACACTCTTATGGCCGGAAGGTCTACAAAGTCGTCCATATTGGGGAATAGAATTATCCCAGACACCAAAAGGGCTAGGACTGCGTTGAATGCTTTCTCCTCCTTGTTAGCCAACAAAAACCGAGCTTTGGTCTCCAAGAACCTTCTCGTGAAACCCTTAATGTTCCCTCTAGTTTCCAAATGAAGTGCTATGTCTTGAACATTAAGGTATAAGGATTCGGCGATGGCCTCTAAAGTAGGGTCCTTTCCTGGACCGAGATAAAGCCCATGGTCCTTCACATTACATCCCAAAATCTTCTCAAACTCTTCCAAGGTTGGGGCTAGTTGAAAATCTTGAAAACTAAAGCACCGGAGAGGTGGGTCAAAAAATTGAGCCAAAGTGGTTAAAGCCACCGAATCTATCTTCACAGGCAGGAGGTCGAGTATTAGTCCATAACTTGCTTCGAAGTTGCTCTTGTCGACCGAAGAGAGCCGTCTACTCAAAGCTAGCAAACTTTCCACTTTAGGGGCCTTGATCTTGAAAGCGAGCGTGCTTCTATTTTTGGAGGCCATATTTTTTGCTAATATTTGGTTGCTATTTTTAATTTCCTATAAAGCAAAATGATATGCGAAAATTATTTTCATGAATGTGAATGTATGGTATGCATAGGTATGGTATATGAAGGTTCAAAACTTCCCCCCATCCTCACATGTAGGCTCTAAAGATGAGATTTTCTAAAAAGGTCCCTAGAGTCATGGATCCCACATGGAATTAAGGTCGTCGTTTGCGAACTTCGCAAGACTTCAATACATTCCAAGTGAAAATCTCCTCTAGGCGGGGTTTGGCATCCTACCTCACGGACATACGTCGACGCGGGCTTCCGCTCACAACCACCATTCTAACTTAATTTTTTCTCAAGCTCGGGTAGAGAGCCTCACACGTCCGGCATTAACCCGAACAATGTGGAGTAACATCGCTCAAGTAACAACCCCACAATTGATATATATAAACATAAAGCAATATGAAATATATAACTATAGAGCAAAAGAAAGAGAAACAAATAATGGTAATAAGCTACAAACACGCAAGTAAAATAAAACATTTTAGCCTAAAAGCTGACTGAGATAGGCTTGACTCGTCATACACAAACAAAGTGCTTGTGCATAATCCCCAGTGAAGTCGCCATTTTTGTCGCGTCGAATTTCGGATATCAAGCTATTGAGGAGCGTTGAATCACTAATTTTAAATCACGACTGAACTTTTAATTTTTCGGGGAGAAAAGGAAAAAAGTTCAAAATTACCTTTAAATAAGAGATTTTAGATTCGATAGTCGATTATGCGAGGGGAAGGTATTAGCACCCCTCACATCCGTTGTACTCAACGGGAACCTCTTAGTCAACTTAGGCTTAGAATGTTTTCAAAGTTTTGCTTGCGTGCTTGAATATATAAAAGGGAAAAATAAAATATGATAAAAGGGAAAAAAGATAAAATACGATGAAGGGGAAAAAGAAAGTTTTTTATTAAAGGGCTTGACAAGATAGAATCCTGCTCCTACGTATCTCCTGATGCAATGGAGAATTCAAAGCGTACGTAGTTCTTTGCAGGGTAGAAAAAATTTGTATGTTGGTTCGTTTTAATTAAAAAAGATTTAATCGCGCCCGAGCGAAAAAGTTTGAAAAGGAAACGCGGTCTACTATCGTTATGTTGATAGGTTAATAAAGACCGATAAAAAAAGCCTCCTACCTACTACCGTTATGAGGGTAGCTTAAAAAAGGTAAGGGTTTGATAAAAAGGAGACGGATTCGCACTCGGGCGTGAAAAAAGACGGACGCATACTAAGGCGATGGTATTCGCACAAGGCGTAAAAGGTTTAAATGAAAAAAAGACGGACGCACATTAAGGCGATGGTATTCGCACAAGGCGTAAAAGGTTTTAAAAACGCGCAAAGGCGCGAAAAGTTCGAATTGACCACGAGGGCCAAGAAAAGGTTTTAAAATGGTCACGGGGGACCAAAGAAAAGGTTAAGCGCGTTGGACGCATCGAAAGGTGGAATGACGATTGCCCGAACGACGAGACATACGTCACGCATTCGTGCAACCGGGGTTTGGAGAGACATACGTCAAACCATTCCTTTTTCATTCAAGTTTTGTTTTGTTGAAACTCAAAGGAATCTCAAAGGGAACCAAAACACTTGGTTAAAACTTAAAGAAAAGTTGTTGAAAATCATGAACATAGCTTGTTGCTAAAGTTATTGGAACTCAAGAACAAGCGTTATTCAAGTTTGAAAGATGAACAAATCATGAACAACGTTATCGTTCAATTAAGAGACGAACAAACCAGTCAACAGACACATCGTTATTCAAGTTTGATTGAAAATCATGAACAACGTTATTGTTCAAGTTTAGTTTAGAAGAAAATGAACTTAGCTTATGCTCAAGCTTGATTTTGAAAGTTTAAGAACATAACTTGTCTCGCAAGTTACTCAAAAAGTATAGCACAAACTTGTGAAATTTCTAAAGGCATGCAAAACTTTTGATATGGTTTGAACAAAAATAAATTTTAACCCTCTTAGGTTCTGAATCAATGGTTAGAACCTCAAAAATTTGGCTTTTGGAAGCCTGAATTCATGTTCTGAGTTTTGTCTACTTCGCAGAGCAACCAGAACTTGGCTCTGCGAACCCAGGTTTTGTCATGGTCGCTCTGCGACCATGACTTTGCTCTGCGAAGTATGCGAAAAAATGAACTCAGAAGCTGCTTCTGAACAGAAGTTCAGAAGCTGCTTCTGAACAGAAGTTCAGAAGCTGCTCCTGAGCAAGCTTCAGAACCTAAAGGGGGTTAAAAAGCTTTGCAAATTTGGAAGAAAAGGAGTACAACAACTGAGATTTAGTGTTTTGCAACTTTGAGATTCCTTTTGAGTTTCAAAAGGGGTTTTTGAACAAAATGAAATTAAGCAAAGTAAATGATGCAAACAGCAAACAAAAATGAAAGATAGAGGCTTTTAGAACACTTACAGAACTCCTAGCAATGCTTGTGCAAGAGATAGGAAGTGGCTTGGTTGATCAAGGTTGGAATGTTAGAGGTTATGGATAACAAATAGCTCAAATGTTCCAATTGGTTTTTGAACTGTTTTCTCTACTCTCACAATGCTGCAATGTAGTGGTTTTTCAAGTATAAGTAAGTGTATTCATGTGTTTTCTCTTTTGTTTCTCTTTTTTCTTGCATTCCTTTTATAGGCCAAAACACTACAAGAAAATTGTCATTTTGCGACACTCAGATTGCGACATCTTGGCACAACTGTCGCAAGGTTGCTTTTTTAATGCTTTTTGCGACATTTCATACGACAATTGGCTCAACTGTCGCAATGCTTGGGCGCGAATTGAAAATAGAAGCGCTCTTTCCAGAAAAATGGCTCCCTCTCATATTTATTTTCAGAAAAATAAATAAAAAACAAAACCCTTTCACTCCCAGACCCTTTCACTCCCAAATCACTTCCAAATCCCAAACCACTTCTCACCCCTTACTCCGCTCCGCCCCTTACTAACCGCCCTCTTCCTCCGGCGAACTAACCGCCCTCTTCCTCCGGCGAACGGAGCGCTCCGCCCCTTTTCTGCGATCAAGAAGCTTTTCTGCCCTCTTCCTCCAATTCTTCACTGTAAGTTCCAATTCAACTCTAGACATATGTGAGATTGGTTGTTTGGTTTGTTTTTAATTTGCTTTGTTGGTGGAGTTATTTTTGGTTACACACTCAGAGGTCGTGTTAAGCGTTGGGCTTCCAAAATTCTCAACAAGCTTACTTGAAAGTCTGAAACACAAGTTTTATTTTACTTTTTTTTTAATTTTTATTAGTGATTAGAGTTTACTGATTTGGTTAGGGTTCAGTTTCATTCATATCTTAGCTAGAGAAAAAAGATTGATTTTACTTAATTCCTAGATACTTACCCATTATGATTGCTGCTTGATACTCAATTTGTTATGCTTTTGAAAGACACTGTTAACTACACAAAGATTGTGGAACTTGACATTTGAAAAAAAAAAAAAAGATTGGTTGTTTGGTTTATATATATAAAAAAAAAATTATTTTACATTACTTTGTTTTGTGCAATCATTGTTGTTTGAATGTTGACATTGTGTTTATTGGTCAAATGGTGTTTTATAAGTTCATATGGTGTTTTAGTTGCTCTTGTTGTGTTGATTTTTGTGTCTGTTTTGTGGTTCTTGAAGAAAAAGTCGAAAACTTTTGTTGGAAAATCCAAACGGGCTTTTATGACAACAGCTTTTCAGAGAGTTGGGTTCAATGAGGAAGATATAGTACCTTTTTTAACCAATGAGAATTTGATTGGAAGAGGTGGGTCAGGTCAGGTTTATAAGGTGAAGGTGAAAACAGGTGAAATAGTTGCAGTGAAAAGGCTTTGGGGTGGTGGAACACAGAAACCTGATACTGAATTGGTGTTTAAGTCAGAGATTGAAACATTAGGTAGAATTAGACATGCTAATATAGTGAAGCTTTTGTTTTGTTGTAGTTGTGATGATTTCAGAATATTGGTGTATGAGTATATGGAAAATGGGAGTTTAGGTGATGTTTTGCATGAGGGAAAGTTTGTGGAGTCGTTGGATTGGTCTAAGAGATTTGGAATTGCTTTAGGTGCTGCTCAAGGTTTGGCTTATTTACACCATATACTGTCTTTGCCGTGATATTATACTGTTTTGCGTATCTCATTTTGTTGGGTTGTGCCTGAGTTTGCTGTGTGAAAGGAGTTTTGTTTTTCTGGCTATGGTTTTGGTTTTGGGTGTTGTCTTGCTAGTTTGTTCTAGTTTGGCTTTTGAGTTACTTGCATAATTGCATTAGTTTGGCTTTTACTTATCTTATGCATCGTTTTGACTTGTTTATCATCAATGCTTGCAGTGTAAGTGTGTTTGGAGTCTCAACCTTGTGAAAAAGATGACACCATATGAGTATGCACGGAGCAAAAGAATTGAAGATAATAATAAAAGGATTAACGCTCTCAATCTGCCAATTCTCGCTCAATCCCTTGTCGAATCCTCTTCTGCCACTAAAAAACCTTCATCGGTATGATTTATTGATTCTTAAACTTTAGAACCTTTTTTTATCTACTCGCTTCAGACTAATATACTTTCATTCGGTTACCTATAGACAAATGTTAAGGTGAAAATGTAAGTTTTTTTTTTGTTTGTTTGTAATTTTCTGCTCTCAAAGAAAAAGATTCATGGTTCCTACACCCACCTTCACTGATAAATGACCAGATGCTCGAACATAGTATTTAAACGTAGCATTACATTTGTACTCTATAACCCTAAGCATTACATTACATGATAGAAAAACTACGATCGGAGACATAGACACAATTAACTGAACTATAATCAATCGTTTGTGTTCTTGTGTACGCTTACATATCTGTTTAAGTTAGAGCCGGGTTTTTTGTTGTAACAAAACACGTATCTAATAATATTGAAAAATAAAAGTGAAAAGCATAAAATTTACTTACCATTAAGAAGGCTTCAAAATCAACATCAGTTGTAAAATCATTGCCTGATTCATTCAAGATCCCCCTAATCTCATCTTCACTGTATAATAACATGTTCTATTGCCATAACTTTACCATGCTGAATAATCATATGCTTAGTAATTGTTTTAATTTTGCTGCATTTGTTGTTATAATAAGCTAATTAGTATCTTTTTTAATAAGTTAATTGTTTTAATAAGCTGAACAAAATAGTAGAATTTAGTAAAACTGATGTAATAAGCTATAATAAACATTTAGAAATTTTCAATTAAGTTAGTACTAATGATGCATTGAGAATGTTTGATTTTTGCTGTTTTTTTCTGTTAATTGTTAGTACTAATGGAAAAACGGCATTTGAATTTGGTTTATCTATATAGTTAGATTGAGTTATGGCAATAGTATAGTGATTTGTTGTTGTGGACCATTTATAACATGTTATTTTTCACTTTAATTGGTAAAATAGGGAATCTAATAGTGATTTAGTTTTTTAATTTTGAAAGAGAGAATCAGCATATGTAACTATTGCCATAACTTCACTGTATAATAACATGTTCTATTGGCAATAGTATAGTGATTTAGTGATTTGGTAAATCTCCATATGTAACTTTACCATGCTGATTTTTGAAAGAGATAAACTACACCACCACAAAGAAAAGCAACATAGGTAAAAAAGCACATAGAAGACATGAAATTGGGCCAAAATGTCCTTTGTATAAGGAAAGACGAAAAGAACTTACTTTTGATTTAAGGCTGCGAAGTTCAACCTGTGTAAACTGGCTTTGAAGCAATTGATCAGATACAATAACACCCTCAAATTTTGACATCTTGGTAAATCACCAATACATAAAAAGAGATAGAGAGAAAGCACAAACAAAAACATAAGCTATAAAAAGAAAAAACAGAACACAGAATATGTAAATAACAGAATTTTCATATTCAACAAAAAAAAAATAAACATAGAGTTTGTTACTTGTTAGATTGGTTACATATTATTATATTAAAAGACATCATCATAATCTAAAAATGAACAAAATTTCTTTCATAAGAAAAGGGTGTGATGCATTTGAAATCTTGGTGTAAGAACTAAGACACGAGTGAATTAAAGTAGTAATAAATGAGAACATACCGAGATACATAAAAATCAGAAATAAGTTGTTTAAGGCTCTCAACCGTTTGTGGTAAGTACATTGAATGAAAGAACATGGAGTACATTGAACCAAACACCACTTGGTTTCATTAAAGGGTGATATAGTACTATGTTTGTGAGTAGTTTATTCATAATGGTTTCAAATAGTTTGAGAATTATCTATATATTCATAAGGTATTGTTGATGTCAGATGTTGTTGATGTCATACTATGATTATGCACATGAAATTGTGATCTTAATTATACTTTTGATTCCTGTAGTTTTTTTTTTCTTTATTGGACCAATCAAATCCCTCCATATTTATGACTGTGATCTTATTTAGTTTGTGAAGGGTCGTTCAAGGTTTGTACAACCTGGAGTTCTTGAGGCAATCAACAAGAAGCGCCTCCGTTCGCATGATTTACCACAAGCCCCTCCACCACCTACACATGTGACACCACCACCTGCACCAGTCCAAGAGACATATCCACTAACTAGCAAGGTGACAACACCGCCGGCAATAGTCCAGGTGACTGAACTGCCACCTACACATGTGACACCACCACCTGCACCAGTCCCTGATTCTGAAGATGACGTGTTAGAAGATGATCCAGAAATTACTCAAAAAAAGAAATCTAAATATTGGGATGTAGAAGTTATAAGTAAGTAATCTAGTTCCAAATTATCTTTAAATAATTTAATTGTTTTACATCGTTGAGTTATGTCATATTTCACTTACTTTCTTATGTGTTAGATGTGGCGGGTCATGTTTCAAACATGCGTTTAATGGTGTATGATGTGTTGCAAGAATCTCCTAATGGAACAAGGATAATAACAAGATGGAATGACCGTCAACCAGTGGGAGCAGCAGCTGGTTTGTTAGCGAATTTTTTGGGTGGACTTGCAAGAATGTTTAGAGACTTTCCGATAGTGTTCGAAAGTTGGGACAAAATTCCAGAGAAACAAAAAACTAACATTTATGATGCGAAAATAAAGGTATCATTGATATACAACTACATATTTTTTGATTTATTGTTTCTTTTGTTTAGTAACTATTTTTTTATGTTTATGTTTCAAGACAAAATTTGTTGTTGATGATGGAGACAACAAGAAATATATTCTGACTAGTCTTGGAAGGAAATGGAAGGATGCAAGATGTCGATTGTTCAATACACATTTTAAATGGGAGCTCCCATTAGAAGTGAATCTTGCGAATTATCCACGTTCTATTGACGCAACCGATTGGGCTGTTTTTGTAGCATATAGGCGGAAGCCAAAAACGCAGCAGAAGGCACACAAAAATGCATCAAATAGGCAAAAACTAACAATCCATCATACACTAGGAACTAAGTCTATTGCGAGGAAGAGAGATGAGTTGGTATGATTCACTCAATCTGTCTTTGATTAAAGGTATCATTGCACAAGTACTTATTACACGTGGTTATTTGTAGGAAGTGAGAGATGGTCGAGAATACAGTAGGGGAGAAATGTATCCAATTGCTCGTAAGAAGTCTGACGGGTCATTTGTCAATGAAGAGGCCAAGGAAAAAGCTGTAAGTGCAATTATATGTATATAGTCATTTATATGTTTAAACACTCAATCGATCATTGATATTTTTCATATAGTAATAGTAATGGAATTATATGTATATAGTCATTCTAAGTTTTCTATGAAATCTCCTTGTGAACATAAATGACAATTATTTGTTTTTGCTAACTAGTTTCTGAATGGAATTGCCTGAAGAAAAATTTATACCTGCATGTCATATAGACCTATTTAATTTACCACATTTCCTTGCACATAGGCCAATTTATTACCTTTAGATATAGAATCAGTTTTATGTATTTTTTTAAGTTTGTTCCCTTGTTCACCATCTTTTGATTTGTGTACATTCTTTGCCAAACAATTTCACTTCCTGGTTTATTCATTCTGTGCAAACTGTTAGCCAATTTCAGTTTTGTTAATTGAATTGCCAATTCCTACCTATCAGTTACTAATTAAATAGTCCCTTGCTGAAACTGTCTAACTAACCTGGTTCATGCATTATGTGCAAACTTTTAAGCCAATATCGATTTTATTAATTGAATTGTCACTCACATATATTTCAATATTGAAAAAGAAAGTAAATATATAATTCTCTTTTGTCACGATTCTTCTTGTAAACTTGTGTTAGAGAAGCCAAATGGTTGTCATTGATTGCTGCACATTTACTCAGTTAAATATTCAGTTTGTGTTTCCTTATCATCGACTGTATTAGCCGGTCAGACAGAGTAGAATGCAGTAGGGTTTGTAATATTCTTATTCCAAGAGTCACAACTATGTAGTTTTTTAATTTTGAGACTGTTCTATAATAGAAGTCCTATCAGATTACTCATTTATTTTCTCTCTCATGATAATATGAAAACATTTTAGTCATGATAATTTGATAACATGCAGGAACAATTGCAAATTGAAATGCAAAACACTCATTCTGAGAATGAAGCATTTGTCAAAGTGTTTGGAAAAGAACATCATGGATATGTGCGTTCTATGGGACTTGGGATAACACCATCTCAAATCTCTACTTCTCACCGTGCTAGATCGGCATCTTCCTTTGAGGCTAATGAGAAGATGTTAAAAATGCAAGCTGAAATTGATTCACTCAAGGATAAGACTTCACAAGTTGATATCTTGAAGGAACAAGTTGCATTCTTGTTGCAAATGCAAAATTCTAGAGAAAAACAGGTAAAATTATATTCTCACAAGTTGCATTCTTATTGTTTGGATTAGGATGATAAATTTTAGGGGCTGGTTAGGTTGTTCTTGTCGACTTCTTTTGAGCTCGACCTTGGGTTTTGTATGTTTTTACTTGGTTGTTTGGTGTTATTTTTACAAGGCCGTTTTTACCTGGTTGTTTTTTTTTACTCTATCCATTTTGAAGATTGTCATTGCTCTTTTGTTATGAGTTTTAATGAGTACTTTGATATTGCTAATCATTGTCTTATTTTTTTTTTAGCCAACACACGTAGAATCCCCAAGAGATGGTGTGCGCTCCTCTGAGTCTAGTTACCGCCTTGAAGATAATGAGCAACGTCACTAGGGATGTTTAGATATATATTATGAACTAATTATGTAGTTTTTTGTATGGTCAACCATTGAAATTCACTACTATTTTGGTGTTTGAATATTTAAGCTACTTTATTTATAGTTTTAATTAAGTTTAATGTATGGATCAACATTGTTACTTTTGAATCGTTTATATGAATGAAATTTAGTCGATTATATTAATATATTCTTGCAGTTTAAGTGTTTTATTGATTTATAGTTTTTATTTTAATTTAAGATTAATTGTTATTTAAACAGTTGTGAAAATTGTTTTAAAGAAAAATGTTAAAAAAACAAAATTATCAAAATTTTGCATTTGCGACGGTTTAAACCGTCGCTACTAGCCTAAAAGACCCATTCAAAAAATAATTTAAAATGCACTTTGCGACAGTTAAGAAAATGTCGCAATACCTGCTACGACGGTTGTAACGACGGTTTGAGGAACCGTCGCAAAATGCTTCAGCGACACGCATTTCATCGACGGTTGAGGAACTGTCGCAGATATTCTATTGCGACAGTTAGAACCATCGCAATGCCTCATTTTAACTGTCGCAAAAAACAGATTTTCTTGTAGTGAAATGAAATCCAATGCAATGATGAGAAAATCTCTAGAACCTAGCTGATTTGTGGGCTAAAACCAGGCTAAATTGCTTTGCATTTAATGCTAAAGGATAAAGGTTGCTTTGCCTTGTGCCAAGGGCCAAGACTTTGGCTGGTTTTAGCCACAAATGCAGCTGATCTTTGAATGCAATGATGAGAAAAAATCTGAAAAACAGGGCAGCTTGCAATTGTGTGGTTCTTGGGATCAATCCTTGCAATCTTGAGAGGTCAAGCAAGGAAAACGTGTACTGCCATGTACAGAGGTTGGGGGAAAACAAAAGGGAGCATGTGGGCTGGTGTGAGGAAGGAGAAAAACAGCTGAAAACAGGGCAGCACAAACAGCTTTTTTGCAAGTAAAACCATCTAAGTTTGACTAGTTTTCGGGGAGAAAGGAGGAAGAAAAGGAACAAGAGCTGACCAAGGGTAGCCCAATTGCTTGAGCACATGCTAGGTTGGAAGAAAAACCATCTTACCTCAACCTTTAATGTCACACATTTGATTCTTGCTTTGCTGCATCATTTCAACCACAATTGGCAATAACAGTGATAATAATAATGATAGAGGTTAACAATAATAACTATAAATGAAAACAAAAGAGATAAATCAAAAAGATTAAAATCTGCAGAAAATTCGCAGAGTTCGCAGAGCGAAGGTGACTTTGCTTTGCGAACTCCCCTTTTCTTTTTTTTGTATTTTCTTTAAAATAAAATAAATAAAAACCCAATAATGATAATAGTAATGGCAATAATGGGAATGACAAATGGAAATAAAATAGTAATGATAATAGTAATAAAGATAATAATAAATGATGAAAAAGATAATATATTAGTAATTAAAAATAAGGATAAATGATAAATAATAATAATAAAACATTGATAAAAGATAATAATAATAATATTAAAAACAATAGCAATGGTATTAATAAGGATAATGATAATATCAATAACAATGATAGTAATGATGATGGTGATGCATATTGTCGCGGTGATTTTCGGAGATCAAGCTATTGATTAGCGTTGACTCACTAATTTTATCTCACGACTGAACTTTTAATTTTTTAAATGAAAAGTGGAAAAAAGTTCTAAATTACCACATTTTAAAGATTAAGGGTTCGGGGGTTAGTTACGTTTAGGGAAGGTGTTAGCACCCTAAACGTTCGTAGTACTCTACGAGAACCTCTTGATTTTATTTATTTATTTTGGCTATAACTTGCTTATTTTTTTCTAGAGAGACAGAATTAAAGTAATGAGAAAAGAAAATGTTTTATTGTATTTTTTATGATTTGGAAGGACAGGGTCCTCTGCCTACGTACCCGTGAGGGATCAAAACCTCGTAGTTCGGGGTAAAAATGACGTTTGATTTGTTTTGTGTTTTTTAATGGTTTTAAAAAAGGTTTTAAAAATAAAAGCCAAATGGCAAAATGGGATTGGTTTGTGTTTTTTATTTTGAAAATGATTAAAGTGTAATTAAAGTGGATTAATGATTTTTTAAAGAAAATAAAAGAGAAAAAAACGGACACTTGATTGAAAATCAAGGTTTATTAAGAAAAGATTTTTTTGTGATTTTTTGTTATTTGCATGTTTTTGTTCTTTTTGTTTTTAATTACTAAGACTAAACGTAATGAAAGTTAAAGGCGAGGAATTTTCGTGGTGGCGTTGGATCACCACGAAATCCCTTTGAAACTAACCTAATATTTTTGTATATATTTTTTTTTATAAGGCGAAATAAAATAAAATAAAGATAAAAATAAAGGACATAAAGCAGAATAAATAAAGTGAGTGTCAGTGCATATTCTCATTTATGATTTTTACATTGTACCTAAATACATTCTAATAAAAAAAAATGGCAAAACAATAAATAAAAATAGGATTGCAAATGTACTAAAATAAGTATGCTAAAAAGGTAAAAATAAAGATGCATGAGATGTTAAACATTAAATAAACATGTTGCATAAAGTAAAAAAAGTAAAAAAAAATAAATAAACATGCATGATATGCTGGAAAGTAAATAAAATAAGTAAAAATATGTAGAAGGAAAGAAAAATAAATAAATAACAAAAGCTAGACTAAAAAGATGAAAAAAATGCATTAAATATGAACCTAGAACTAAAAAAATAAAAAAAAAGCAAATAAATAAATTAAACAGAAATAAAAGGGCATGGAATATTATAATGCAAAATGGAGGTGAGAAAAGTGCAAAAAAAAGAAAATAAAACAAAAATAAATGCAAGAAATAAAGATAAAAGACAGGGGGCGCATGAGCAGGGAGAGGGGGTGCAAAGAGGAGCTGAAAGAAATAGCATGAAGAAGGCAGAAAAATTGCTCTGGGCCGCGTGATGGGCCTGGCTGGGCTTTGGCTTTAAATGGTTTTTTTCCAGAATTTTCTCTCATTTCTTCTTCTCCTCCCTCTCTCTACTCTTTCTTTCTCTAAAATCTCTCCTCCCTCTCTCTTTCCTGAAGCCTGGCCGGACTGGTTTCAGGCGCGGTGGTTGGCCGGCCCAAGGGGGCGGCGCCACCGCGCCGGAGTAAAAACTCCGTTTTTTTCAAAAAAAATTTCCCTTTTTTAAAGATCGTTTTCCTCCCTCTAACCGAATATGAACACAATTTTTCCAAATCCTTTTTAAAAAATCCTAGATCTAGCTTCGAAAATTCAAAAGAAAACTACCTTCTGGTTTATTCTCCGGTTCGGCTACGGCTTTGTGACAGGTAGGGGCGGTTGTGTGTTAGTGGCTGTTTGCCGTGTGTGTGGGGAGTGGGGAAAAGGCGTGGATGAGTGTTATGGGTGGTAGCTAGATTTTTTTTGTGGTAAGTGGTGGAGGATTCGTGAATGAATGTTTTGTTGGTGTTGTTGATCAGTTTTAGTTTCTGCTGGAATTTGTGGTGGGAGTGGTTTTTTATGATGGTGGTACGTGTTGTTGTTGTGTTGGTGGCGGTTGTTGGTAAGGGAGTGGGTGAGTGTGTTTGTGGTGGTAGTGGAGGTGGGCCGTACGGTCGCGTGAGTTAGGGGTGAGGAAGGCCGTGAGTCTTGTGTGTGTATGTGGGTAGCTGGGGAATTGGGACGGTTGGTGGCCGTGTGTTTAGGTTAAGTTGTTGTTTGTAACTGTGGGTTATGGAGGGGGCGTGAGTGATGGAGGAGTACGGCTGGTGTTTTGTATTTTTGTGTTTTTTTGCGTAGCGTTCCTGATTGTGATTTTTGAATTGGCTTTGTTTCTGATGGTTCGTAACTGATTCTGTGTCTCCCCCTCCTTTCTTGATTGAATTCTCCTTTTAAAATATGCAAGTGCCAGGGCAAGTGCCAGGTTAAATGCATTTGAAAGCTATTGATGACCCATAAACAGCAAATCAGTCAACTCAAATTTCCACCATTAAAAAGACCATTAAAAACCATAATACACAAGTCAACTGAAATAATAAAAATAAAAATCCGAAAATAATAAAAAAAAGATAAAAATAAAAAGGGTAACAAAATAAAAATAAAAAAAATAAAAGGGTAATGCTAAAAACAAGTAAATAAATAAATAAAAAGAAATTAAAAACAATAATAAATAATAATAAAAAAAAAGTTGCCTTCGGAACCAAAAAATGAGGTATTTTAAAATACCTCCCTGTCGAAATTTTGTCTGAAACTCCGAACAAATTCCGAACTAAAAAGACAATTGAAAAAGAAATTTTAGGTCAAAAATTGGGGTATGACAGATGCCCCTATTTAAGTCTCTTCGCCCGGAGATTCGAAGAGAAAATCTTTGATTCGGCGGGTCGAACGGACTTAAATACAGAGTACGCCAATTTTGGACCTAACAAAAAAAAATGTGACATGCTCGTGATGCAAATGTGAATGCAAGACGGCGAGGATGACCTGACTGGGCATAAAACAAAACGAAAGGATACCCGAGTTCGTTAAAGAAAGGGATCCGACTCCACTGGGGAATAACACAGTTTCACTGGGGAAAGGGATCAACTATCGTATTGACAGCTGAGAAAGGAAATATGATATGGGAGAAGACACCTACCACAAGCTGCCCGTTTGTAGAGCTTGCCACTTGAGGTAAAGACGAAAATAAAAGTAACATGCCACTGACGACAAGAAACAAAGGTGAATGTAAACGTTGGATGAAAGGTGAAAGCTGGATGAAATACAAAAGCCGGATAAATGCTGGATGAAATATAAATGTTGGATGGAAGATAGAAGCTGGATGAAAGATAAATGCTGGATGAAATTTAAAAGCTGGATGAAAGATAAATGCTGGATGAAAGATAAATGCTGGATGAAATTTAAAAGCTGGATGAAAGATAAATGCTGGATGAAATTTAAAAGCTGGATGAAAGATAAATGCCGGATGAAATTTAAAGCTGGATGAAAGATAAATGCTGGATGAAATATAAAAGCAGGATGAAATATAAAAGCAGGATGAAATATGAAAGCAGGATGAAGGATAAATGCAGGATGAAATATAAAAGCAGGATGAAATATAAAAGTAGGATGAAGGATAAATGCAGGATGAAATATAAAAGCAGGATGAAAGATAAATGCAGGATGAAGGATAAATGCAGGATGAAATATAAAAGCAGGATGAAGGATAAATGCAGGATGAAATATAAAAGCAGGATGAAATATAAAAGCAGGATGAAGGATAAATGCAGGATGAAATATAAAAGCAGGATGAAGGATAAATGCCAGCTGTTCGGGTTATTGCCGAACGAGTCAACTGACGACAAAAGATTGGATAAATGTCAGCTGTTCGGGTTATTGCCGAACGAGTCAACTGACGACAAAAGATTGGATAAATGTCAGCTGTTCGGGTTATTGCCGAACGAGTCAACTGACGACAAAAGATTGGATAAATGTCAGCTGTTCGGGTTATTGCCGAACGAGTCAACTGACGACAAAAGATTGGATAAATGTCAGCTGTTCGGGTTATTGCCGAACGAGTCAACTGACTACAGGATAAAAAGGTAAATGTCAGCTGTTCGGGTTATTGCCGAACTAGTCAACTGACGACAAAAGATTGGATAAATGTCAGCTGTTCGGGTTATTGCCGAACGAGTCAACTGACGACAGGATAAAAAGGTAAATGTCAGCTGTTCGGGTTATTGCCGAACTAGTCAACTGACGACAGGAAACAAAAAGGATAAATGTCAGTTGTTCGGGTTATTGCCGAACGAGTCAACTGACGACAAAAGACTGGATAGGAAAATGCACAAGCTGTTCGTTAAAGAACTGCCACTTGGCGAAAAGAGGGTGACATCTTTGGACCAGACACACTGGGGATGACACATGGGGAAAAAGAGTTACCAATTATTCAGATTGATGGATATGAAAAGCAAGACTCAGGGTGGTCAATGCAATCATGTATGAATGATGTTATGTGCATATTGTGTATGCAAGAATGTGTATATGCATGAATGTATGAATGTATGTATGACAATACGACTTGTATGACTGTATGGAGGATTGACTGGTAAGATTGTATGGAAGACTGACTTGTATGATTGTATGAAAGACTGGCTTGTATGATTGTATGAAAGACCGACTTGATGAGACGAGATTGGACGGATAAGATGGAAAGTGACCCGACATCGCAGTACAAACACTCAGCAATCTTCATTGGGGATGATGCCACTGGGGACATATCAAAACATTGACGGGGTAAGGCCCGATGTCTGCAACAACTGGTGGGGAGCAAACACTTCCCGGGGGAGACGTGTTAATCCATAGACCTCGCAGAAGAACTGGCGTTTCTGTGGTCATGCTTATCTTTTTCTTTTTTGACTCCCTAACTTTTTCCTGGACCGCCCTTTCGGGTTTTCAGTCCACCGGGAATACATTCTTTTTTGCATGCCCCTAATTTTTGCCTGGACCGCCTTTTCAGGTTTTCGATCCACCGGGACGCTCATTTTTGCCTAAGCCGCCCTTTCGGGTTTTCGACTTACCGAGCTCTTTTCTTTTTTCTTCTTTCTTTTTTCTTCAAGCAATTGACCATGTTTAACCTGTAGAGTTTGCCCGTTCTCAGGATAACTGTTGATGCACACTTCACTTATTCATGAGTTCAGAGAGAATGTGTTTGTTGTTTATGCTTTCCAAAAATAAAAAGATTTATGATTTTGAAAAAAAGTTTTGCTTCAAGTACTACCATCAAAAATAGAAGGAGTTTTATAAATAGAATAAATGGGAGTTCCAAATAAAAGGCACAGACTCAAATTCAATTAACAGAGTGGTGGCCCGCCAATGGCGTGGCTCCACGGATCTCACAAAGTTTGGAAAATGGTAAATATTAGGGGAAGGTACATTGAACACAATAACCGTTATTCTCCCTAACAACTTCGAATTCCACCGTTTAGATGCTTCAGATTCAGAGTCTCTTTGACCGCTAACGTGCCCCAAGTGAGTCATGGCCAACCTGATGCAGTTACTTTGTCTATTGATCCTTAACTTTTGCATAGACCGCCCTTTCGGGTTTTCGATCTATCAGGATGATTGTCTTCTGTTTCATGTCTCTAGTTTTTGCCTGGACCGCCCTTTCGGGTTTTCAGTCCACCGAGACGCTCATTTTTGCCTAAGCCGCCCTTACGGGTTTTCGGCTTACCGAGCTGTTCTTTTATTTTTTAGACAAAGTATTTCTTGACTGCATCGGCGTTCACAGGACGGGGAAGCTCATCACCATCCATAGTTGTAAGAGTCATTGCACCACCGGAGAACGCTCTTTTGACGACATATGGGCCTTCATAATTAGGCGTCCATTTGCCCCTGGAGTCCGGTTGAAAGGATAAAATCTTTTTGAGCACAAGGTCTCCTTCTTGAAATTCACGGGGACGAACCTTCTTGTCAAAGGCTTGTTTCATCCTCTTTTGATATAGTTGACCATGACACAAGGCAGCCATGCGTTTTTCTTCAATCAAGTTTAGCTGATCATACCTACTTTGACACCATTCAGCCTCAGACAATTTGGCTTCCATCAGAACTCTCATCGACGGGACCTCGACCTCTACGGGGAGCACTGCTTCCATGCCGTAGACTAAAGAGAAAGGGGTTGCCCCTGTTGAAGTGCGCACTGAGGTACGGTACCCATGCAGAGCGAATGGCAACATCTCATGCCAGTCTTTGTAAGTGATTACCATTTTCTGGACAATCTTCTTGATGTTTTTATTTGCGGCTTCGACAGCACCATTCATCTGGGGTCTGTAAGGAGAAGAATTATGATGTTCAATCTTGAACTCTCTGCACAATTCTTTCATCATCTTGTTGTTCAAATTGGTTCCATTATCCGTGATGATTCTATTAGGCACACCGTAACGGCAGATGATATGGTTCTTGATGAAACGGACTACGACTTGCTTGGTTACATTGGCATAAGATGCTGCTTCGACCCATTTAGTGAAGTAATCAATGGCCACTAGAATGAAACGATGTCCGTTTGAAGCCTTTGGTTCGATCTTTCCAATCATATCAATGCCCCACATAGAGAAAGGCCACGGAGAGGAAAGGACACTGAGGGCAGTCGGCGGAACATGAATCTTGTCGGCATAAATCTGACACTTGTGACATCTCCTGGCATGTTTATAGCAATCAGATTCCATCGTCATCCAGTAGTAACCCGCTCTCAACAACTTTTTAGCCATTGCATGCCCATTGGGGTGAGTTCCGAAGGAGCCCTCATGTATCTCACTCATCAACTTCTCTGCTTCACGTTCGTCTACACATCTGAGTAATACCATGTCAAAGTTCCTCTTGTACAAAATATCTCCATTCAAAAAGAAATTACCAGACAATCTTCTCAAAGTCTTCTTGTCTTTATTGGAGGCCCCAGGTGGGTATTCTTGACTCTGGAGGAAACACTTAATATCATGAAACCACGGCTTATCGTCAACGACCTCTTCAACTGAAAACACATGAGCAGGCCTTTCAAGACGTTGGATTCTGATCGTTGGCAGGTCATTCTGATGGCTTACCTCATACATGGAAGACAAGGTCGCTAAGGCATCTGCCATCTGGTTCTCATCACGAGGAATATGGTGCAGCTCAACCTTGTTGAAGAAGGTTAACAAACGCCTTGCATAACCTTTGTAAGGAATCAAGCCGGGGTTGCGAGTTTCCCATTCTCCTTTGATCTGATTGATAACGAGTGTTGAATCCCCGTAGATATCAAGGTTCTTGATTCTCAAGTTGATGGCTTCTTCGATGCCCAGGATACATGCTTCATACTCTGCCATATTGTTCGTGCAATCAAACTGTAACCTTGCAGCGAAAGGGAGATGATTACCTTCAGGAGTGATAATAACTGCCCCAATTCCATTACCGTAGACATTCACGGCCCCATCGAATATCAAACCCCATCTGGACTCGGGATCTGGACCCTCTCCAAGCAATGGTTCATCACAATCTTTCATCTTCAAATACATAATCTCTTCATCGGGAAAGTCAAACTTGATAGGTTGGTAATCTTCAACTGGTTGATGCGCCAAATGATCAGCCAGGACACTGCCTTTGATTGCTTTCTGGGTGCGGTATTCGATATCGTACTCAGACAACAACATCTGCCAACGGGCAATTCTTCCTGTTAAGGCCGGTTTCTCAAAGATATACTTGATTGGGTCCATTTTGGATATCAACCAAGTGGTGTGGTTAAGCATGTAATGGCGAAGGCGCTTGGCAGCCCAGGCTAGTGTACAACAAGTCTTCTCAAGTATGGAGTACCGAGATTCGCAATCTGTAAACTTCTTGCTCAGGTAATAAATAGCATGCTCCTTCCTTCCGGTTTCATCCTGTTGTCCGAGCACACAACCCATGGAACCTTCTAACACAGTTAAGTACATGATCAGCGGTCTTCCTTCGACTGGAGGGATAAGAATTGGAGGCTCTAGTAGATACTCTTTGATGCTGTCAAAGGCTCTCTGGCAGTCTTCTGTCCAAACAATCCCCTGGTCTTTACGGAGTAGTTTGAATATTGGCCCACAGGTGGCAGTCATGTGAGAGATGAATCTGGAGATGTAGTTCAGACGCCCCAGGAATCCTCTTACTTGTTTTTCTGTTTCTGGAGCAGGCATTTCTCTGATGGCTCTGACTTTATCGGGGTCTACTTCAATACCTTTCTGACTAACAATGAACCCCAAGAGTTTTCCAGATCTAACACCAAATGTACATTTGTTGGGATTCAGACGAAGTTGATATTTTCTCAGCCGCTGAAACATCTTTAGCAAATACTCAGCATGTTCTTCTTCAGTACCTGACTTGACAATCATATCGTCTACATACACTTCTATTTCCTTGTGCATCATATCGTGGAAGAGAGTGGTCATGCCCCTTTGGTAAGTAGCGCCAGCGTTTATCAAACCAAATGGTATTACTTTGTAGCAGAAAGTGCCCCAAGGCGTAATGAAAGACGTCTTTTCTCTGTCTTCGGGTGGCATCTTGATTTGATTGTAACCGGAGAAACCATCCATGAAGGAGAAAACCTTGGACTTAGCAGTACTATCAACCAATACATCGATGTGAGGTAAAGGGAAATCATCTTTTGGATTGGCCCTATTCAGATCTCGGTAGTCGACGCACATTCTGACCTTACCATCTTTCTTCGGGACCGGAACTATGTTGGCCAACCACTGAGGATACTCAGATGTAACAAGGAAGCCTGTGTCAATTTGCTTTTGCACTTCTTCTTTGATCTTGAGAGCCATATCGGGACGAGTTCTTCTCAACTTCTGCTTGATTGGTGGGCATTCAGGTTTCAAGGGCAAACGGTGCTCCACAATACGGGGGTCTAAACCTGGCATATCCTGGTATGACCATGCGAACACATCGGTATATTCTCTGAGCAGTTCTATCACCCTCTGTTTGACAGTCTCTTCAAGCAAAGCCCCGATCTTGATTTCCTTCTTAATTTCCTCAGACCCCAAGTTGATCACCTCCACCGCTTCTTCGTGAGGCTGAATGGCTTTCTTCTCATGTTCTAGTAACCGGGCAATCTCTTGTGGAATTTCTTCGTCCTCCTCCTCTTCGGCTTCGTAGACGGGGAACTCAAAGTTGGGAGAGAGCGTAGGGTTATCGTGTTCAACGGGCTCATTGATGTTTAGTCTGCATATATGATTCATGATTGATTTTAGAGAATGAGTGAAAAATGCAGACCTTTTGAAATTGATTAAAAAAAGACAAAAAATATTTTGGGTTTTTTGTGATACCATTTTCCAGAAAAAGCAATAAAGAGAATTGGAATAAGCAACATTTTTCATTAATGGTGGAAGTACTTGAAGCAAAACAGCCCTACATGATTGCACTTTCGCTCGGGCAAGCCGAAAGGATTTTATTGAAAAAAACAAAAAACAAGAAACACATTACTTTGACACGTGAATGACTAAAGGCACGTCAACAGCATCCCAATTACAAACAAGCCTTCCAGGTGTCACAAAAGCAGGTATCATCTCTTCAGAACCATCTAAAACAGCATTGGTTTCGGGCGGGGTATTGATGAATCCGGCACTATAAAAGGTACCGTTGACAGAGTCCAAGCTGACACCATACTGAGAGACGCTTGCAGAGGAAGCAAAACCCAGTCCTTCACGATTCTTGTTTCCTGGCAGTTGTACTAGCTCTCCCCATCCTGCAGTTCCTTCCTGTAGTACTCTTTGTGCATCCTTCAAAGAAGCCATGGATGTCCCACTTTTCTTTGCCTCTTTGCTCTCTATAGTCAAACCCTGGAAAGGCGTCCCCTCTGTGTCATCTGCGCCAATGAAAGAAAAAGCCGACAAGTGGCTTATCAACATGGCTTCTTCACCGCTCACAGTTATTAGCTTCCCGTTCTTTACGAACTTCAACTTTTGATGCAGCGTAGACGTCACTGCCCCGGCTTCATGGATCCAGGGTCGGCCCAACAAACAACTGTATGCTGCTTGGATATCCATCACTTGAAAAGCAATCTGAAATAGGTGTGGTCCAATTGTTATAGGCAGGTCTACTTCTCCGATCACCGACTTCCTTGAACCATCAAAAGCTTTTACTATTACCCCGCTTCTCCTTATGGGTGTACCCTTGTAGGGAAGTTGATCAAGAGTTGATTTGGCCATCACATTCAGAGACGAACCGGTGTCCACAAGTACATTCGACAGTGCATCAGACTTGCAATTCACCGATATATGCAATGCCAGGTTGTGATTCCTACCTTCTGCTGGGAGCTCTTCATCACCGAAACTCAGATTGTTACATGCAGTGATATTACCCACTATTCCTCCAAACTGATCAATCGTCACATCATGATCCACAAAAGCTTGGTCCAGGACTCTCATCAAGGCGTCTCTATGAGCGTCAGAATTCAATAATAA
The DNA here is from genome assembly GCA_018208015.1 of Medicago ruthenica. Classification (NCBI taxonomy): domain Eukaryota; kingdom Viridiplantae; phylum Streptophyta; class Magnoliopsida; order Fabales; family Fabaceae; genus Medicago; species Medicago ruthenica. Next base: position 54,077,031 of record CM031372.1, on the reverse strand, counting down.
TGACATCACAGATATCTTCGACGGACTTTGCATCAACTGATCAATCACTTTGTACTCGCTTTTCTTGATCAACTTCAAAAATTCGTCTTGATCAGAGTCCCCACTGGCCCCACTAGACTGGCCCATCTCCTTGTTTCCACTAGGACCAATTACTGGCAGTTGTTCAATCACCGGATCACTTACTTTCTTTGGAAGTGCTGCTGGGATGATACGCCCGTTCCTCAATATCTTGTTATCACTCGCAATGTTGTCGACAGAAGTTAGGGAGGGTAAGGGTATCTCTCGTCCATTTTCCAGCATCGTGGCCTGGTATTTGTATGGGATTGCTTTTTGAGAAGTATACGGCACGGGTCCCGGCAAACAGATCACTAGAGGAGTAGTAGTTGACCTTTCACTGTTGTATGCTATCTCCACCCGTTCTGGGATGCTGAATTCAGGTGTAATGACACACACCACCTTCTCCTTCTTCGAGATGAGCAACTCTCTCCGATCTATCAACCCTTGTATATCACCCTGCACTATCTGACATCCTCTTGGGTCTACAAGGCACACTTCGCACGCTGCATGATCGTGACTAAACAAATTCACCTCGCACATCTTGATATGCATCGGAACCAGTGGGGTCTGAACATGTTGGACATTAAGAATGATACTATCTTTGCCACAGTCTTGTACCATATTAACAGACGGTCCATGATTCGGCAGAGGGTTGGCCTGAACATTTGGATTCTGATCTTTAAAAGATAGTAAATTGGCGCTGACTAACCTTTGCACCTCGGTTTTAAGAGCAAGGCAATGCTCGACATCGTGGCCAGGAGCTCCTTGGTGAAAGGCGCAAGTTAGGTCATGCCGGTACCAAGGAGGTAAAACATCTGGTGTACGGAGAGGTGCCCTGACCTGAACAAGGTTTTTGGCGAGCAGAGCAGGGAGCAAGTCAGCATATTTCATCGGGATTGGGTCAAAGGTCGTTTTTTGGCAATTTTGTGAGTGATATGGTTGTTGAGGGGTTTGAGGTCGGGGCTGTTGTTGGTAGTACGTTTGTTGGTGAGGTTGCTGATAATGTTGATGGGACTGTTGGTAATGTTGATGGGGCTGTTGGTAAGGTGGTTGAGGTTGTTGGTAAGGCCTTTGTGGGGTTTGTAGTTTGTAGTTTGAATTTTGGGCAGTATTGGTGGATGGTGAAATGGCAGCAATGTGTTGGTAGGATGAGTATCTTTGTTGTGGTCTCCCATGAGCAACCATACTGACCTCCTGTTCCTTCTTTCTTGGGAAGTGATTCCCGAACTTCTTCCCACTGTTGGCGGGGGTACTCTCTTTAACCAGACGTCCTTCCCGGACTCCTTCCTCCAGGCGCATACCCATATTTACCATCTCAGTGAAATCGCTGGGTGCACTTGCAATCATCCGCTCGTAATAAAATGAACCAAGAGTATTCAGGAAAATCTTGGTCATTTCTTTCTCTTCCAAAGGCGGGTTGATTTGAGCAGCAATTTCCCTCCATCTTTGGGCGTATTCTTTGAAAGTCTCCTTATCCTTTTGAGCCATGGCCCGAAGTTGATCTCTGTCCGGGGCCATGTCCAGGTTGTACTTGTATTGGCGGACGAAGGCTTCTCCCAAATCATTGAAAGTTTGGATCTTGGTGCTGTCCAAACTCATGTACCATTTTAAAGCTGCGCCAGTTAGACTGTCCTGGAAGTAGTGGATGAGCAATTGATGGTTATCTGTCTGGGTAGACATCTTCCGAGCATACATCACCAAGTGGCTTTGAGGGCAGGTGTTCCCCTTATACTTTTCGAATTCGGGGACCTTAAATTTGGGTGGGATCTTGACATTTGGCACCAAACAGAGGTCGTGGGCATTTTTCCCAAACAGATCTTTTCCCCGGAGGGCTTTGATTTCCCGTTGCATCTCTTCGAACTTTTCTTGGAAATCATCCAATCGATCCTGAGCCCCTACACTTTCTGTGTGAAAGATGGGTTCATTATCGTACGGGGTTGTATGAATCACTGGAGCTGAAAAGGCCATAGTAGCCTGGGGAAAAGTAACACCGGGTTGAGGAGCAGAAGTTGCAACAGGAATAGGGATGAATCTTTCTCCGGAGCTAAGAGGCATGCCCCATGGGTATTCGTCAGGCATTGTGTATTGTGGAGCACTGGTGTGCGCAGTCGGAGCCGAAGTAGTTGCAGTTGTCGGCTGAGCTAGAGAGCTAGGGGAAGGAGACAGTGGATGAACTTGTGCGGCTGCCAGCAGCTTTACCAACTCTGTCAATTCTTCGATCTTGGTCCGCATGGATGTCATTTCCTCCCGAAGTACCTGGTTTTCTTGCTCCAAATGGTCCATTCTTTCTCTCTGATGTGCTCTAGTGTTGTACGTGTAAGTTGGTTTCTGCTGAGGACGTCGGGCCACTTTCTTGGACTAGGCAGATGAACCTTTGGAAAAAACAAGACGTGAGACTCGGCTTGAGAAACTATGAATGCAATATGATGCATGATCATGCGTATGCAAAAAGAAAGATATTTTATCGAAGGACTTTGTTGAAGTAATTGTAAACATCATGGTTTGAGCATTCTGTTTAAGCATTAAGATATTACAAAATAGTTCTTTTTTGACTGATTACAAGATTTTGGAAGCTAGAATCTAAACATAAAACTCTAAAGACTTCAGCTCAAGTTCCTGGAGTAGATGAATCCTCGGAATCTGAATGTGCACCAAAGAACGAATCCGTAAACCTCCGCTTCCTTTTAGAATCCTGGCTGAGCAAAGCATCTTTTTGCTGAAGCAAATCATCCTTCTCGATCATCCGTTGGTTCTGAATGAAAAGCTCATGATTCTTCTGCGCTAACTTCCCTTTCAAGGTTTCATGCTCACGTTCAAGTTCCTGATACCTTCTCTTCCAAGTTTCTTTTTCAAGCCTTTCCTTGGTCAATTGCTCCTGAAATTCTTCCTTGGTGTCAAAGGGTAGGGGTGATGATGGGGGGGGGGAATGGTGGAGGACAGATATCTAGGTAGATGCTAGGGTAGGCCAAAGCTCATGGTCCTATCAATAACCCACTGAGTGTAAGATTCATGCACATAATCTGATTTCTTCCCCAACTGACTTCTGCTGAGTCTGCGGATAGCGCTCCAAGCTTGTGCGAATCTCTCTCTCCTGTTTGAGTGGTCTTCATGGTTAAGATAAAACTCATTAGTCAAGGTAAGGTTGTTTGGTTTTGACTTCATTGGGTACCCAAATTGTCGTCGAGCGAGAGATGGGTTGTAGCTAATTCCGCCACGCATACCCAAAAGAGGTACGTTGGGGTATTCACCACAACTCACAATAACCTCTCCAACGTCACTAGCTGCCTGGTACCAAACAATGTCTGATGGGTCGAGGTTCATGATTCGGTGAGGCCAAGAAAGTTTGTCAACATTGGTCTTGAAGGCACGGGATTGAGGTAAGTGGAAGGTAAACCATTGATAGAATAGGGGTGCACAGCAAGAGATGGTTCCACGGCCAGCCTGGGTACGGTCATGGATGGAGTGGTAAGTATCAGCTAGTAGAGTGGGTACAGGGTTCTTGGAGAGGAAGATTTTGATGGCATTAATGTCGACAAAGTTGTCGATATTTGGGAAAAGTACGAGGCCATATACGAGTAGGGCTAGGGTGGAATGGAAAGCAAAAGTACTGGCTACCTCGGCAAAGGTGAAGGCTTGCTGGTAGAGGAAATGGGTGGGAAGACCTTGGAGGCCTCCTTTAAAGGTGAGGTTTGCTTGGATAAGGGAAGTTTCGAGGTGAAGGGCAGCTGCAATATCGGAGGGTCTAGGTACAGGCTCAAGACCGTGGAATGGTATCTTGTCAGGTACGGGTAAACCAACTAGGTATGAATATTCCTCAAGTGTAGGGACGAGCTGGTAATCTGGAAATGTGAAGCAATGGTAGAGCGGGTCATAGAACTGAACCAGGGTCTCTAGGCATCCTTCCTCAACATCTACTCTAAGAATTCTGAGCAACTTCCCATGATGAGCTTGAAAATCAACTGGATCACTTACTAAAGATGCTAGCTCCCTTAATCTCGACAAGTCTGTTTTTTTGAAAAGGTACTTCTTAGTGCTTCTTTTTGGAATGTCCATATCTACGATGTTTACGAAAAAACTTTGTTTTAGTCCTTCGATAAATTGGATGAAAAAAAAGAGTTTATGCATGGATGCATGATTATGTTAAAGAAACGGAGAAAACATGGTGAGGTTAAGTCCAAAATGTTGGAGTCAAGGGTAAACACGCCATTTGGTAAGGACTATGGTTTCGCATGTACCTGTATTACGGGTTCTACCAAGTTCCCAAAGTCATTGACCACTTCCGAATATTGTCGGATTACGGGACTGACTCCCGGTCCAATGATATTCGTAGGAAAGTCTCGTTTGAGTGTAGTATCGTGTGTCAACCAATTCAAGACTACTCTTGATTAGCCACCGCACTACGTCCTAAAAGGCCAAGATGGGTGAAAGGTAACTAAAGGTCCTCAACTTCATAGGTCACTTGAAAATATTAATGCCGAACACGACTATTCATGCCAACATAGTAATACTTCCAAGATCCCTCCATTGAGCGGGGTTATCACATGTGCCACATCCGAAACTCACTCTCGGAAAGGCACTATGATTATACCACCATCCTATCTTATGTTTCCCTCAAGTCCGGGTGTAGGACTTATCTCACCACTCACGTAAAAAGAAAAAGAAAAAAAACACATATGCACATATTTACAACTTTATTTTTGTTTTAAGCAAGCTATAGCACAAAATAATTAAATAAATTCAAGTTAGGCTCAACCCTCTTAGGGAATCCCCAGTGAAGTCGCCATTTCTGTCGCGGTGATTTTCGGAGATCAAGCTATTGATTAGCGTTGACTCACTAATTTTATCTCACGACTGAACTTTTAATTTTTTAAATGAAAAGTGGAAAAAAGTTCTAAATTACCACATTTTAAAGATTAAGGGTTCGGGGGTTAGTTACGTTTAGGGAAGGTGTTAGCACCCTAAACGTTCGTAGTACTCTACGAGAACCTCTTGATTTTATTTATTTATTTTGGCTATAACTTGCTTATTTTTTTCTAGAGAGACAGAATTAAAGTAATGAGAAAAGAAAATGTTTTATTGTATTTTTTATGATTTGGAAGGACAGGGTCCTCTGCCTACGTACCCGTGAGGGATCAAAACCTCGTAGTTCGGGGTAAAAATGACGTTTGATTTGTTTTGTGTTTTTTAATGGTTTTAAAAAAGGTTTTAAAAATAAAAACCAAATGGCAAAATGGGATTGGTTTGTGTTTTTTATTTTGAAAATGATTAAAGTGTAATTAAAGTGGATTAATGATTTTTTAAAGAAAATAAAAGAGAAAAAAACGGACACTTGATTGAAAATCAAGGTTTATTAAGAAAAGATTTTTTTGTGATTTTTTGTTATTTGCATGTTTTTATTCTTTTTGTTTTTAATTACTAAGACTAAACGTAATGAAAGTTAAAGGCGAGGAATTTTCGTGGTGACGTTGGATCACCACGAAATCCCTTTGAAACTAACCTAATATTTTTGTATATATTTTTTTTTATAAGGCGAAATAAAATAAAATAAAGATAGAAATAAAGGACATAAAGCAGAATAAATAAAGTGAGTGTCAGTGCATATTCTCATTTATGATTTTTACATTGTACCTAAATACATTCTAATAAAAAAAAATGGAAAAACAATAAATAAAAATAGGATTACAAATGTACTAAAATAAGTATGCTAAAAAGGTATAAATAAAGATGCATGAGATGTTAAACATTAAATAAACATGTTGCATAAAGTAAAAAAAGTAAAAAAAATAAATAAACATGCATGATATGCTGGAAAGTAAATAAAATAAGTAAAAATATGTAGAAGGAAAGAAAAATAAATAAATAACAAAAGCTAGACTAAAAAGATGAAAAAAATGCATTAAATATGAACCTAGTACTAAAAAAAATAAAAAAAAAAAGCAAATAAATAAATTAAACAGAAATAAAAGGGCATGGAATATTATAATGCAAAATGGAGGTGAGAAAAGTGCAAAAAAAAGAAAATAAAACAAAAATAAATGCAAGAAATAAAGAGAAAAGACAGGGGGGCGCATGAGCAGGGAGAGGGGGTGCAAAGAGGAGCTGAAAGAAATAGCATGAAGAAGGCAGAAAAATTGCTCTGGGCCGCGTGATGGGCCTGGCTGGGCTTTGGCTTTAAATGGTTTTTTTCCAGAATTTTCTCTCATTTCTTCTTCTCCTCCCTCTCTCTACTCTTTCTTTCTCTAAAATCTCTCCTCCCTCTCTCTTTCCTGAAGCCTGGCCAGACTGGTTTCAGGCGCGGTGGTTGGCCGGCCCAAGGGGGCGGCGCCACCGCGCCGGAGTAAAAACTCCGTTTTTTTCAAAAAAAATTTCCCTTTTTTAAAGATCGTTTTCCTCCCTCTAACCGAATATGAACACAATTTTTCCAAATCCTTTTTAAAAAATCCTAGATCTAGCTTCGAAAATTCAAAAGAAAACTACCTTCTGGTTTATTCTCCGGTTCGGCTACGGCTTTGTGACGGGTAGGGGTGGTTGTGTGTTAGTGGCTGTTTGCCGTGTGTGTGGGGAGTGGGGAAAAGGCATGGATGAGTGTTATGGGTGGTAGCTAGGTTTTTGTTGTGGTAAGTGGTGGAGGATTCGTGAATGAATGTTTTGTTGGTGTTGTTGATCAGTTTTAGTTTCTGCTGGAATTTGTGGTGGGAGTGGTTTTTTATGATGGTGGTACGTGTTGATGTTGTGTTGGTGGCGGTTGTTGGTAAGGGAGTGGGTGAGTGTGTTTGTGGTGGTAGTGGAGGTTGTAACGACCCTATTTTCGTATGTTATATTTTTTATATATTTTATTTTATGGATTTGCATTTAAAAATATTTTCTAGTAATCGAGGAATAATTATTTAGCGCGAAGATAAATTCGTAATCGAGTTTTTAAGGTTTTGGGCCAAGAGGATGAATAGTATTGGGCTTTTGGGTTTATGAGTAGTATTGATCAAGTGGATATGATAGTAGTGAGCTTGGATTGGATTGAAAGGCTAGGATTAGTCCTTGAGAGTTAGTAAGGAATGGATGGCCAAGATTGTTTTGCTTGGATTATAAGAGATTAACACAAAGACTTGTGAATCACTATTCATTGCTTTGTGGAGAAGAAGAAAAACGTGGAAGAGGAGAAGAAAAGCAAGAGAAAAGCTAGGGCAAGTGAACAAGGGAAAAAGCTTGAGTTTAGAATCACCAATTCCTGGTAAGAGAGTTAGTATTGCTTCTTCACAAGTGATTAAGAGAAGGGGAGAATGTCTATTTCTCCATCCCAAACTTCTCCTTCACTTTGTCTAGGTTTTGATAGAAAGATTTTATGGTTTAAAGATGTTAAATGATCATGTCATGCTTATGCTTATTTGATGCTAAGTGATGATGCTAGTATGTTTGGTTGAGAGTTATGGTGTTGTGAATTCATAAGAAAAGTTATGAAAAGTTTAGTGTTTTAAACCCTAATTTCTTTGCTAGATATAAGCCTTGCTTGTGATTGTTTTTAAAGGATGTTTTATGATGGAAAATCGTTTTTAACATGTTCTGGAAGTTGGGTAACCTTGAATGGGCTAAAATGGTGGAAAAATCACATTTTTACATGATTTTGTACTGATACGGTCGCTGTAGCGACGGACCGTCGCTTGTAGCGACCAGGCAGGATAATTCCCTGCCTATCCGCGCTTGTAGCGACCACACTGGCGCTTGTAGCGACCAGGCTCGCTTGTAGCGACCAAGGGCTCGCTTGTAGCGACCAACCCTGGACATGCCAACTTCGTTGATTTGTTCTGGAGGCCCTGGTGCGCGCGGGAATGGCTTTTTGCTACTGCATTCTCAATATATGTTTTGGAAACCTTGCCCACCATTTTAACTTATTCTTAATGTTTTCTAAAGATTATTTGTTTCAAGAAAAGCTTGAGTAAAACCCTAACATGGTGGTTTTTGTGTGCATATGTGTTATATATGTTTGAAATGGATAAGTTATCAAAGTGTGTGGGTTATCCTTTGGAACCCTTATGTGTTTGAGATTGTTGAACATGGTTGAGTATATACATGTTGTGTCTTATGATATGGCCATGAGCGCCTAGTGGTTGTGTTTGTTGTTGTTGAGTTTGTTGTTGTTGTTGTGATAATTATCAAAGTGCTGATAATTTAGAGGTTGTGTTTGTTGTTGTTGTTGTTGTGATAATTATCAGAGTGCTGATAATTAGTTGTATTAGTAAGTATCATATATTTACTAAGTGAATCATCATGCATTTCATGATTGTATGATATCCGTGTGCGGATAAGAAATCCAAGAGTGCTTGGTTATCAAGAGTGCTTGATAAGGATATAAGTTTATCCAAAATGATTTGGTACCACATGCATTAGTGAATGCATTTTGAGGCATGCATCCTTTGTGACATTAGTGTTCATTTAGGAATTATGTGTGCATAATGGTTGTTAAGTGGTAAGTGTTATTGATGAGTTTGTGCGTTGTCAATTACGTGTTGTGTTTTGGTTACGTATAATAATGTGTTATTTATACATGTTTATTGGTTGTGATACTAACACTCTCTGTTTTGTGTTATCTGCTGGATCTTTGGGGATCCAGATTATTAGGTTGACGAGAATATCGTCGAGGAGTAGCTTTTGCAGTTTAGGAGCCTGCATAGTGGTGAGGGCATAGCTTAGCTATCCTTACTTTTTTTGTACTAGGTGTTGTATCCTAGTTAGAGTTTAGGGCTCTGATATTTGTAACACCACTTTGGGTATCAGAACGTTTATGTATAGATTTGGCAATGGTCTTTGTTGTAGAATTGCCTCTTTTGAAAATCTTATGTATATATTTTTGTGTAATATATGCATGCTTGGTTATAAGCTGTGTTTGTTATTTTTTTCAGCTGCTGTTTGTGAATCAAATATATTTTGATTTCTGTTGATGTTTATGAAAATGAGTTTTCATCAATTTGTAACTTTCTATGTCCTTAACGTTTTCGTTATTAAAGTTAATATTCGGCGGTTAAGGGTTAGGGTGTTACAATAGTTGGTATCAGAGCAGGTCGATCCATTGGATCAATTAAGTTTAGTATACCCTTTGTGTAACATGTGTTTTCTTAAACACTTTGTTCTCACTTGTGTTATGTGATGATTGGTAGTGTGGATATGACGCAACGAGCACTTGCGGATGCGATGGAGCGGATGGCGGATGCCATGGCTCAGGATGCTGCTAGTAGGACTGCGGATAGAGCAGCACAACAAGCTAGAGGAGGCGGAGAAGATGAGCTGAGACTCGAGAGGTTTATGAACAACAAACCGCCTATCTTCAAGGGAGGATACGATCCAGATGGAGCTCAGACTTGGTTGGAAGGGATTGAGAGAATTTTCGGGGCTATGCGTTGTCTGGACGCGCATAAGGTATTGCTAGGAACGTATGTTCTCCATGATGAGGCTGATCATTTGGTGGGGAAATGCTAGTCAGAGGTTGGGAGCTGGTGGAGCTTTAGTTACTTGGGCTCGTTTCCGGAGAGAGTTTTTAACCAAGTATTTTCCGGCAGACGAGAGGAATCGTAAGGTGATTGAGTTCATGGAGCTCAAGCAGGGAAGTTTATCTGTTTCTGAATATGCGGCCAAGTTTGAAGATTTGTGTCGTTTTGCTCCTCATTACAACACGATGGAAGCTGAGGAAGACAAGTGTGTAAAGTTTGAAAATGGACTGAGGCCAGACATCAAGCAGTTGATTGGGTTTAGCGAGATCAGGAATTTTCCGATGTTGGTGAATAAGAGCCGAATATGTGATAAGGATGGTAAAGCTAAAGCTAATTACTACAAAGCCGCGAATGAGAAGAGAGGAAAGGACATGGCTAGAGGTAAACCGTATGGCAGAGGTGGAAAGAAACCAGATGAAGGTGGGAGTAGTGGTGGCAAGTTTGGAGGTAATAGGAATTGCTTTAAGTGTGGACAACCGGGACATCGTATTTTTGAGTGCCCGAAGAATGATGGAAAATGTTTCAAGTGTGGTGATCCTAACCACAAAGCTGATCAGTGTAAGAAAGGTGTTGTGTGCTTCAATTGCAAAGAAGCGGGTCATAAGAGCAACGTGTGTAAGAAGCCTAGAGCGGCTGGAGGAAAGGTGTTTGCTTTAGATGGTGGTGATGCGAAGGCGGACAACTTGATCAGAGGTACATGCTTTATCAATAATACTCCTTTGTCTGCTATTATTGATACGGGTGCTACCCACTCGTTTATTTCTATGGATTGTGTTAAGAGGTTGGGTCTTAAAGTAGAAAATATGATGGGACGCATGGTTATAGAAACGCCTGCAAGTGGTTCGGTATCGACTACGCTAGTCTGTGTTGACTGTTCAGTCACTATGTATGGTCGACACTTTGGAATGGATTTAGTCTGCATTCCGTTGAGCGGAATAGACGTTATCTTTGGTATGAACTGGTTAGAATTTAATCGGGTTCATATCAACTGCGGTAAGAGGACGGTTAAGTTTCCAAAACCGGAGCCAGAGTTGTGTTCGAAGCTCATGTGTTGTCGAGATGTGGTAAGATCAGTGAAGGCTCAAGAGGACGTGTTTGCTATGTTTGCTTCGTTGAGGGTGGAAGAGAAGATTGAGGTTGATGCGTTGCCGGTGGTGCGTGATTTCACAGATGTTTTTCCAGATGACATTTTGGATTTACCACCCGAGAGAGAGGTTGAATTCGCAATTGACATAGTACCTGGCACTAGTCCAATATCAATGGCACCGTATCGTATGTCAGCTGCTGAGCTAGAAAAGTTGAAGGAACAATTGGAGGAATTGTTAGAGAAAAGGTTTGTAAGACCGAGTGTATCGCCGTGGGGTGCGCCGGTTCTGTTGGTAAAGAAGAAAGATGGTAGTATGCGTCTGTGCATCGACTATCGTCAGTTGAATAAAGCAACTATCAAGAACAAGTATCCACTTCCGAGGATAGATGATTTGATGGATCAGTTAGTGGGAGCCTGTGTGTTCAGCAAGATTGATTTGAGATCGGGATATCACCAGATAAGAGTTAAGGCGGAGGATATACCGAAGACTGCTTTCAGGACAAGGTATGGTCACTACGAGTACGCTGTTATGCCTTTTGGAGTTACTAATGCACCTGGAGTGTTTATGGAATATATGAATCGTATATTTCATTCCTTTTTGGATCGATTCGTGGTGGTCTTCATAGACGATATTTTGGTATACTCAAAGACGGAAGAGGAACATGCCGAGCATTTGAGGATTGTGTTAGAGGTGTTGCGCGAGAAGAAGCTTTATGCAAAATTTTCTAAGTGTGAATTTTGGTTGCATGAAGTTAGCTTTTTGGGTCACGTCATTTCAAGTGGTGGTATAGCAGTGGATCCTGCTAAGGTTGAGGCAGTGCAAGATTGGGGAACGCCGGAGTCTGTTACTGAGATCCGAAGTTTTCTTGGTTTGGCCGGTTACTATCGGAGGTTCATCGAAGGATTTTCAAAGTTGGCGTTGCCGTTGACGCAGTTGACTAGGAAGGGTCAAGCTTTCATTTGGGATGACAAGTGTGAGCAGAGTTTCCAAGAGCTGAAGAGGAGGTTGACATCTGCACCTGTGCTAATTCTGCCACATCCGAAGGAACCGTTCGTGGTTTATTGTGATGCGTCGAAGATGGGTCTAGGTGGTGTGTTGATGCAGAGGGGACAAGTCGTTGCTTATGCATCAAGACAGCTGAAGATTCATGAGAGGAACTATCCTACGCATGATTTGGAGCTAGCTGCTGTCGTGTTTGTTCTCAAGATTTGGAGGCACTACTTGTATGGGTCAAGGTTTGAGGTTTTCAGCGATCACAAGAGTCTGAAGTACTTGTTTGATCAGAAGGAGCTCAATATGAGGCAAAGAAGATGGTTAGAGTTTCTTAAGGATTATGATTTCGAGTTGAACTATCACCCGGGTAAGGCTAATGTGGTAGCCGATGCGTTGAGTAGGAAGTCACTGCATATGTCTTCTCTGATGGCGAAGGAACTGAGATTGATTGAAGAGTTTAGAGACCTCAGTTTGGTTTGTGAAAGGACAACCACAAGCGTGAAGCTAGGGATGTTAAGATTGACGAATGATTTTCTTGAAGAGGTTGTGGAAAAGCAAAAGTATGATGTGAGATTGACGAAGCTTAAGACGCTCATCGAGCAAGGGAAAAAGGTAAACGTTGAGATCGATGAGAAAGGCGTGATGAGGTGTCAGGGAAGGTTATGTGTACCTGATGTGCCTGAGTTGAAGCGGATGATCTTGGAGGAAGGTCACAGAAGCAACTTAAGTATTCATCCTGGTGTTACTAAGATGTATCAAGATCTGAGGAAAATGTTTTGGTGGCAAGGGATGAAGAAAGAGATCGCCGAGTTTGTTTTCGCGTGTTTGACTTGTCAGAAGTCCAAGGTGGAGCATCAGAAGCCGTCGGGGCTATTGCAACCTATGTTTATTCCAGAGTGGAAATGGGATAGTATTGCGATGGATTTTGTAAGCGGTTTGCCGAAGACGTCGAAAGGTAACAATATGATTTGGGTAGTTGTCGACAGGTTGACAAAGTCTGCTCATTTCATAGCTATCAAGACCGGTATGCTAATACCAAAGTTGGCTGAGATTTATGTTGAGCAAATCGTGAGATTACATGGAATTCCGTCGAGTATTGTATCAGATCGAGATCCCCGTTTTACTTCAAGGTTTTGGGAGAGTTTGCAAGAGGCGTTGGGGACTAAGTTGCGGATGAGTTCTGCTTATCACCCGCAGACGGATGGTCAGTCAGAGAGGACGATTCAATCATTGGAGGATTTATTAAGATCGTGCATTTTGGAACAAGGAGTGAGTTGGGAAGCTTGCTTACCATTGATTGAGTTTACGTATAACAACAGTTTTCATTCGAGCATTGGTATGGCACCTTTTGAAGCGTTGTATGGGAGAAGATGTAGAACACCTTTGTGTTGGTTTGAATCGGGAGAAAGTGTGGTGCTTGGACCTGAGATTGTGCAACAAACGACCGAGAAGATCAAGATGATCCAAGAGAAGATGAGAGCGTCGCAGAGTCGCCAGAAAAGCTATGCCGACAAGAGAAGGAAGGATATAGAATTTCAAGAAGGAGATCATGTGTTTCTAAGAGTTACATCGACTACGGGTATTGGACGGGCTTTGAAATCGAAGAAGTTAGCATCGAGGTTCATTGGTCCATATCAGATTTTGAAGAGGATTGGGAAGGTGGCGTATAGGATTGCGTTACCGCCGTCGTTGTCGAATCTACATGATGTTTTTCACGTGTCTCAATTAAGGAAATACGTATCGGATCCGTCACATGTGATTGAGTCGGACGAGATACAAGTGAGAGAGAATTTGACGGTTGCAACGGTACCCTTAAGGATTGAAGGACAAGAGATGAAGAGGCTCAGGAACAAAGAGATTTCATCGGTGAAAGTCGTTTGGGGAGGCCCAGCCGGTGAATATGCGACGTGGGAGCTCGAGAGCAAGATGCGGGACTCCTATCCAGAGTTGTTTTCAGGTATTTTCGAGGGCGAAAATTCTTTTTAGGGGGGTAGAGTTGTAACGACCCTATTTTCGTATGTTATATTTTTTATATATTTTATTTTATGGATTTGCATTTAAAAATATTTTCTAGTAATCGAGGAATAATTATTTAGCGCGAAGATAAATTCGTAATCGAGTTTTTAAGGTTTTGGGCCAAGAGGATGAATAGTATTGGGCTTTTGGGTTTATGAGTAGTATTGATCAAGTGGATATGATAGTAGTGAGCTTGGATTGGATTGAAAGGCTAGGATTAGTCCTTGAGAGTTAGTAAGGAATGGATGGCCAAGATTGTTTTGCTTGGATTATAAGAGATTAACACAAAGACTTGTGAATCACTATTCATTGCTTTGTGGAGAAGAAGAAAAACGTGGAAGAGGAGAAGAAAAGCAAGAGAAAAGCTAGGGCAAGTGAACAAGGGAAAAAGCTTGAGTTTAGAATCACCAATTCCTGGTAAGAGAGTTAGTATTGCTTCTTCACAAGTGATTAAGAGAAGGGGAGAATGTCTATTTCTCCATCCCAAACTTCTCCTTCACTTTGTCTAGGTTTTGATAGAAAGATTTTATGGTTTAAAGATGTTAAATGATCATGTCATGCTTATGCTTATTTGATGCTAAGTGATGATGCTAGTATGTTTGGTTGAGAGTTATGGTGTTGTGAATTCATAAGAAAAGTTATGAAAAGTTTAGTGTTTTAAACCCTAATTTCTTTGCTAGATATAAGCCTTGCTTGTGATTGTTTTTAAAGGATGTTTTATGATGGAAAATCGTTTTTAACATGTTCTGGAAGTTGGGTAACCTTGAATGGGCTAAAATGGTGGAAAAATCACATTTTTACATGATTTTGTACTGATACGGTCGCTGTAGCGACGGACCGTCGCTTGTAGCGACCAGGCAAGATAATTCCCTGCCTATCCGCGCTTGTAGCGACCACACTGGCGCTTGTAGCGACCAGGCTCGCTTGTAGCGACCAAGGGCTCGCTTGTAGCGACCAACCCTGGACATGCCAACTTCGTTGATTTGTTCTGGAGGCCCTGGTGCGCGCGGGAATGGCTTTTTGCTACTGCATTCTCAATATATGTTTTGGAAACCTTGCCCACCATTTTAACTTATTCTTAATGTTTTCTAAAGATTATTTGTTTCAAGAAAAGCTTGAGTAAAACCCTAACATGGTGGTTTTTGTGTGCATATGTGTTATATATGTTTGAAATGGATAAGTTATCAAAGTGTGTGGGTTATCCTTTGGAACCCTTATGTGTTTGAGATTGTTGAACATGGTTGAGTATATACATGTTGTGTCTTATGATATGGCCATGAGCGCCTAGTGGTTGTGTTTGTTGTTGTTGAGTTTGTTGTTGTTGTTGTGATAATTATCAAAGTGCTGATAATTTAGAGGTTGTGTTTGTTGTTGTTGTTGTTGTGATAATTATCAGAGTGCTGATAATTAGTTGTATTAGTAAGTATCATATATTTACTAAGTGAATCATCATGCATTTCATGATTGTATGATATCCGTGTGCGGATAAGAAATCCAAGAGTGCTTGGTTATCAAGAGTGCTTGATAAGGATATAAGTTTATCCAAAATGATTTGGTACCACATGCATTAGTGAATGCATTTTGAGGCATGCATCCTTTGTGACATTAGTGTTCATTTAGGAATTATGTGTGCATAATGGTTGTTAAGTGGTAAGTGTTATTGATGAGTTTGTGCGTTGTCAATTACGTGTTGTGTTTTGGTTACGTATAATAATGTGTTATTTATACATGTTTATTGGTTGTGATACTAACACTCTCTGTTTTGTGTTATCTGCTGGATCTTTGGGGATCCAGATTATCAGGTTGACGAGAATATCGTCGAGGAGTAGCTTTTGCAGTTTAGGAGCCTGCATAGTGGTGAGGGCATAGCTTAGCTATCCTTACTTTTTTTGTACTAGGTGTTGTATCCTAGTTAGAGTTTAGGGCTCTGATATTTGTAACACCACTTTGGGTATCAGAACGTTTATGTATAGATTTGGCAATGGTCTTTGTTGTAGAATTGCCTCTTTTGAAAATCTTATGTATATATTTTTGTGTAATATATGCATGCTTGGTTATAAGCTGTGTTTGTTATTTTTTTCCGCTGCTGTTTGTGAATCAAATATATTTTGATTTCTGTTGATGTTTATGAAAATGAGTTTTCATCAATTTGTAACTTCCTATGTCCTTAACGTTTTCGTTATTAAAGTTAATATTCGGCGGTTAAGGGTTAGGGTGTTACAGAGGTGGGCCGTACGGTCGCGTGAGTTAGGGGTGAGGAAGGCCGTGAGTCTTGTGTGTGTATGTGGGTAGCTGGGGAATTGGGACGGTTGGTGGCCGTGTGTTTAGGTTAAGTTGTTGTTTGTAACTGTGGGTTATGGAGGGGGCGTGAGTGATGGAGGAGTACGGCTGGTGTTTTGTATTTTTGTGTTTTTTTGCGTAGCGTTCCTGATTGTGATTTTTGAATTGGCTTTGTTTCTGATGGTTCGTAACTGATTTTGTGTCTCCCCCTCCTTTCTTGATTGAATTCTCCTTTTAAAATATGCAAGTGCCAGGGCAAGTGCCAGGTTAAATGCATTTGAAAGCTATTGATGACCCATAAACAGCAAATCAGTCAACTCAAATTTCCACCATTAAAAAGACCATTAAAAACCATAATACACAAGTCAACTGAAATAATAAAAATAAAAATCCGAAAATAATAAAAATAAGATAAAAATAAAAAGGGTAACAAAATAAAAATAAAAAAATAAAAGGGTAATGCTAAAAACAAGTAAATAAATAAATAAAAAGAAATTAAAAACAATAATAAATAATAATAAAAAAAAAAGTTGCCTTCGGAACCAAAAAATGAGGTATTTTAAAATACCTCCCTGTCGAAATTTTGTCTGAAACTCCGAACAAATTCCGAACTAAAAAGACAATTGAAAAAGAAATTTTAGGTCAAAAATTGGGGTATGACACATATTAATAAATAAAATCTAGATAAAATAATAAAAGGTAAATAAAATAAGAAAAATTGACAATTATAAATGGAATGAGAAATAATAATATGATAATGAACTAAGAAAAAATATGAGTCAAAAAATGGGGTATGCACCCACCAATCTTCTGCTGCGCCTCTGAACTGATTGGTAGCTAACAATACCTTACTTTCTTCTGGGCACTCCGTCATCCAGAACACTTTCTCAATCTGTTTTAACCATCTCTTGGCTTCTGGAGGCTCACCTTCCCCATTAAACTCAGGAGGGTGGTTTCTATTAAATTCCCGGAAAGACGGATTTGCCACTACTGGTGGTGGTGTCTGCTGCTGAGCACCTTGCCCTTGGTGCATCATCTCCATCCATTCATGCTGAGATTGAGCCTGTTGTTGGGCTTGCTGTTGAATCATAAGCATCATCTGTTGATGCTGTAATGCAGCTTGAGCTTGCTGCTCTTGATACTATTGTTGCAACGCCTGCTGCTGTTGCATCATTTGAGCCCAAAAATTCATATCAGGGTCTCCTCCGGTTTCCTCAGCATTGGCCTGATTTACTCTAGGCCTTCCAGGACCTCTTCTCCTCCCGGACATCTTATCCTAACTGTCATACACAAGTCAAAGTGATCAGTTTCAACCAGATATAACATTTAGAATAATGTCCTGTGAAGGGATTTAAGAGGGGTTTTTCAAAAAAAATTTAATCCTCTTAGCCGAACAAATCCCATTGAAACGGATCTTGATTAAATCATTAATCACAAATCAAACACATACCTAAACACTTTAAGGAATCATATGTTTACCTCTTGAAGAGCAGAACCTTTGTGGCAAAATTGTTTCTGATCACGAGCAAAGCAACGTAGTGATGCCTCTATTCAGTCCACACGAACAGAACTTCTCCGATGACCGGTGCTAGCCAATTCCAACGGAGATTCAGAGAAAACAGGGTTTAGAGAGTGGCGGCTAGGTTTCACCCCTTTTGTGAATTAGGTTAAGTGTTTCAACAAAAGTCTGTAATGCTTCACCACAAGGGTTGTATTTATAGAACAACTTGTGTGGTCAACAAGCCAAGCACTTAATTACACCGTACCTTACGGTGCACCATATTTCACTTAAACACACCGTACCTTACGATGGACCGCGTTTCTCTATTTCATAAATTAAATAATAAGTCATACTTAATTATTTAATTACTAATAAGTCCTACTTATTATTTTATAAATAAGTCTTACTTATTTATTTCTCTAATCTATCTGTCCTTTGTGTGTGACCCCTATAGGTTCCCGTAACGTTGGCAATAATATTAAATCACATTTAATATTATAAACAGTGAGCGGTATCTAGCAACACATCACTGCTACCCAAGTGACGAGAATGTCATGTGATCTGACGAAACCTTTCTGTGATAATGATCATGTGTATAATTACCCCTTTGCCCTCATGTCTTATATTGAACACAAGGCATAGACCGTGTCATCCTTATCTAGTTCAATATTGGGTCCATAGACATTTCTCCTGTTATGTAGGAGGGGCAAATTCCATCTAGGTCACTCATGTCCCTTAGCATGATTCATGGAGTACCCATCAACCAACTTTATAGTCATCCTATTACAGACAACGTTTGAATGGTGATAAAGCACTCGACTCCTACATCTAGGGTACATAGTGGTTTCAGGTCAAAGGGTGGAATACACCACTATCACTATGAGAATATCTTATGACACTTTTCATAACTTTTACTATGTAGTATTCTCATGGCGGGTCAATCCAGTATAAATATTACTCCTAATATTTATACCTATGTGAAGACTTGATAACTCTTTATCTATGATCTGTGAGATGTGATCATCAGTCTACCCACATAATAGTCTCTATGCTTTAATGTTATTCCATTTCACAATAAAGCTTGACTACGGATACTTTAAGAATAATGTCCTTTCGTTTAATGAGTCTCACAATTAAGTCACACTTAATGCTCCATTAAACAGACCAATTATTCTAGGGAATTTATTATTTTCAAACTAAACAAAAGAATAAATATAATGCCTTATATATATATATATATATCAAAGTCATGATACAAGGCCAAATCCAATCAAAATAGATTGGCTATTAGGGCTTATTCCAACTGTAACGACCCTATTTTCGTATATTATATTTTTATATATTTTATTTTATGGATTTGCATTTTAATATATTTTCGCGCAATCGAGAAATAATTATTTGGCGCGAGGATAAGTTCGTAATCGAGTTTTTTAGGGTTTTGGGCGAAATTGGGCCAAGAAGATGAATAGTATTGGGCTTTTGGGTTTATGAGTAGTAATGATCCTATGTGGATGAGAGTTAGTGAGCTTGGATTGGATTGAAAGGCTAGGATTGGTCCTTGAGAGTTAGTAAGAATGGATGGCCATGATTAATTGGATTGGGTTATAAGATAATCACAAAGACTTTGACATCACTATTCATTGTCTTTGGGAGAAGAAGAAAACGTGAAAGAGAAGGAGAAGAGAAGGAGAAAAGCTAGGGCAAGAGCAAGAGAGCAAGAGAAAGCTTGAGATTTGCTAGAGATTTTGAGAAGGTAAGAGAGTTAGTATTGCTTCTTCATAAGTGATTAAGAGAAGGGGAGAATGTCTATTTCTCCATCCCAAACTTCTCCTTCACTTTGTCTAGGTTTTGTTAGAAAGTTTTTATGGTTTAAAGTTGTTAATGATTATGTTTTGCTTGCTTGAATGCTAAGTGATGTTGCTAGCATGTTTTGTTGAAGTTATAGTGTTTTGAATGAAAAGGGAAAGTTATGGAAAAATAGTGTTTTTAACCCTAATTTCTTTGATAGATGTAATCCTTGCTTGTGATGGTTTATAAATGATGTTTTATGATGGAAAGTTGTTTTTAACATGTTCTGGAAGTTGGGTATTCTTGAATGGGCTAAAATGGTGGAAAAATCACATTTTTACATGGCTGTGTACTGATACGGTCGCTTGTAGCGACCAGGCAGGATAATTCCCTGCCTATCCGCGCTTGAAGCGACCGCACTGGCGCTTGTAGCGACCAGGCTCGCTTGTAGCGACCAAGGGTTCGCTTGTAGCGATCAAGCAGGATAATTCCCTGCCTATGTTCGCTTGTAGCGACCAAGGGTTCGCTTGTAGCGACCAACCCTGGACAGGCCAACTTCGTTGAGTCGTTCTGGAGGTCCTGGTGCGCGCGGGGATGGCTTTATGCCACTGTATTTTCATATTATGTTTTGGAAACCTTTCCCACCATTTTAACTCATTCCTAATGCTTCCTAAAGAGTAATTGTTCAAGAAAACGGCACTTTTGTATATCAAATTGTTTAATTATTTTGAAAGGGGTTTTGAGTTTGATAATAGTATAAATTGATGTGTGGGAATTGATGAATATAATTGAATTGATATGGTATCCAAAGGATTGGCTTTACCTTAGAAACATTTATGTTTATTTGGAGTTTTGGCTTAGTATGATGTTGTTGATGATGTTGTGAACCATGTTTGAAGATTTATGCATGTTTGTATTATGATTGGCCATGAGTGCCTACTTGTTGGAGTTAGCATGAGTAATGGTAGTGTACACACATATTTGAGCATATGTAGGTGTAAATATCAATAATTGTTAAGTGAACATACATGCATTTCATGATGGTATGTATGCTCTTTATGGGTAAGAATGAAATCCAATTATTATTGGTCATATGCACGACTGTCTTTATGGCGGATGAGAGGTGCAGAAGTAATCCAGCTTCGGTTGGTCAAGTGTACGTTTGTCTTTATGGCGAATGAGAGGTACACAAGGGATATAAGTTTATCCAGCAGTCCGCCATGACTCTAAAGCTGAGCAGGAATTGGTACCGCATGCATTAGAGTGCATTTTAGGAACATACATTCTACTTGACATTAGTGTGCACTTTAGGAATGATGTGTGCATAATGGTTGTTAAGTGGAAATTGCTATTGATGAGTTTTGCGTTTGAGGAATTATGTGTGCATGGTAATTGATGATTGATAATTTCCATCTGTTGACTTAATTGCTTAAAGTGTTAATACGTTTTGAGTACTTGTGAATTAAAGAATAAATGTTTGACGATAATTGATGATGCATGTGCGTGAGTTAGAATATGCATGATGGGTAAAGTGTAAGTACCCTACTTATTCTTGTGTTGTTTATATTGTGTTGATTATGCTTTACTAACACTCTCTGTTTCATGTTATGTGCTGGATCTTTGGGGATCCAGATTTTCAGGAAGACGAGCATATCGTCGAGGATTAGCTGTTGTCGTATAGAACTTGCGTAGTGGTGAGGGTTTAGCTTGGCTACCCTTTATCTTTTGAGTTTAGATATATGCCCTAGATAGAGTCTAGTGCTCTGATATTTGTAACACTACGTTTTGGGGTAATCTTTTGTTGTGTATTAGCTTGGCATTTGTCTCTGATGTAGACAGTGCCACTTTTGAAAACTATGTATATAGATTTGTATATTATATGCATGCTTGCTTATAAGCTGTGTTTGTTATTCTTCCGCTGCTGTGTTTGTGAATCAAATATGTTTTGATTTCTGTTGATGTTTATTAAAAATTGTTTTTCATTATGTTGTAACTTCCTATGTCCTTAACGTTTTCTTTTATTAAAGTTAATAATCGGCGGTTAAGGGTTAGGGTGTTACAATAGTGGTATCAGAGCAGGTCGATCCATTGGATCAATTAGGTGTAGATTACCCTTTGTGTAACATGTGTTAGGAAAACACTGTTTATACTGTTTTGAGGAAACGAAGTGTATCTTCACTCGTGGTGCGTGGTGTTGGTTCAGGTTATGGCGCAGAAAGCATTTGCCGATGCGATGGAATTGATGGCGAATGCCAGGGTTCAGAAGGCTGTGAGTAGGACGGCTGATAGAGCAGCACAGGAAGCCAAGACTAACTACTACAAGGCTGTGAATGAGAAGAGGAGGAGCACCTTCGGGAGAGGAAAGCCTTATGATAACCGAGGAAAGAAGCCGGATGAAGGTGGAAGCAGTGGTGGTAAAACTGGAGGTGGTAAGAATTGTTTTAAGTGTGGACAGCTGGGACATCGTTTCTATGAGTGCCCGGAGAATGATGGAAAATGTTTCAAGTGTGGTGATCCTAACCACAAAGCTGATCGGTGCAAGAAGGGTATTGTGTGCTTCAACTGCAAGAAAGCGGGTCACAAGGGCAATGTGTGCAAGAAGCCAAGAGCGGCTGGGGGAAAAGTGTTCGCTTTGGATGGTGGTGATGCAGAGGCTGACAACTTGATCAGAGGTACATGCTTTATCAATAATACTCCTTTGTCTGCTATTATTGATACGGGTGCTACCCATTCGTTTATTTCTGTGGATTGCGTTAAGAGGTTGAGTCTTAAAGTAGAAAATATGATGGGACGCATGGTTATTGAAACACCTGCGAGTGGTTCTGTATCGACTACTCTAGTCTGTGTTGATTGTTCAGTCACTATGTATGATCGACACTTTGGAATGGATTTAGTCTGCATTCCGTTGAGCGGAATAGACGTTATCTTTGGTATGAACTGGTTAGAATTTAATCGGGTTCATATCAACTGCGGTAAGAAGACGGTTAAGTTTCCAAGACCGGAGCCAGAGTTGTGTTCGAAGCTCATGTGTTGTCGAGAAGTGGTAAGATCAGTGAAGGCTCAAGAGGACGTGTTTGCTATGTTTGCTTCGTTGAAGGTGGAAGAGAAGATTGAGGTTGATGCGTTGCCGGTGGTGCGTGATTTTACAGATGTCTTTCCAGATGACATTTTGGATTTACCACCCGAGAGAGAGGTTGAATTCGCAATTGACATAGTACCTGGCACTAGTCCAATATCAATGGCGCCATATCGTATGTCAGCTGCTGAACTAGAAAAGTTGAAGGAACAATTGGAGGAATTGTTAGAGAAAAGGTTTGTAAGACCGAGCGTATCGCCGTGGGGTGCGCCGGTTCTGTTGGTAAAGAAGAAAGATGGTAGTATGCGTCTGTGCATCGATTATCGTCAGTTGAATAAAGCAACTATCAAGAACAAGTATCCACTTCCGAGGATAGATGATTTGATGGATCAGTTAGTGGGAGCCTGTGTATTCAGCAAGATTGATTTGAGATCGGGATATCACCAGATAAGAGTTAAGACGGAGGATATACCGAAGACTGCTTTCAGGACAAGGTATGGTCACTACGAGTACGTTGTTATGCCTTTTGGAGTTACTAATGCACCTGGAGTGTTTATGGAATATATGAATCGTATATTTCATTCCTTTTTGGATCGATTCGTGGTGGTCTTCATAGACGATATTTTGGTATACTCGAAGACGGAAGAGGAACGTGCCGAGCATTTGAGGATTGTGTTGGAGGTGTTGCGCGAGAAGAAGCTTTATGCAAAATTTTCTAAGTGTGAATTTTGGTTGCGTAAAGTTACCTTTTTGGGTCACGTCATTTCAAGTGGTGGTATAGCAGTGGATCCTGCTCAGGTAGAGGCCGTGCAAGATTGGGGAACGCCGGAGTCTGTTACTGAGATCCGAAGTTTTCTTGGTTTGGCCGGTTACTATCGGAGGTTCATCGAAGGATTTTCAAAGTGGGCGTTGCCGTTGACACAGTTGACTAGGAAGGGTCAAGTTTTCATTTGGGATGACAAGTGTGAGTAGAGTTTCCAAGAACGGAAGAGGAGGTTGACATCTGCACCTGTGCTAATTTTGCCGAATCCGAAGGAGTCGTTCGTGGTTTATTGTGATGCGTCGAAGATGGGTTTAGGTGGTGTGTTGATGCAGAAGGGACAAGTCGTTGCTTATGCATCAAGACAGCTGAAGATTCATGAGAGGAACTATCCTACGCATGATTTGGAGCTAGCTGCTGTTGTATTTGTTCTCAAGATTTGGAGGCACTACTTGTATGGATCAAGATTCGAGGTTTTCAGCGATCGCAAGAGTCTGAAGTACTTGTTTGATCAGAAGGAGCTCAACATGAGGCAAAGAAGATGGTTAGAATTTCTTAAGGATTATGATTTCGAGTTGAGTTATCATCCGGGTAAGGCTAATGTGGTAGCCGATGCGTTGAGTAGGAAGTCTTTGCATATGTCGTCTCTGATGGCGAAGGAACTGAGATTGATTGAAGAGTTTAGAGACCTCAGTTTGGTTTGTGAAAGGACAACCAGAAGCGTGAAGCTAGGAATGTTGAGGTTGACGAATGATTTTCTTGAAGAGGTTGTGGAAAAGCAAAAGTCTGATGTGAAATTGACGAAGCTTAAAACGCTCATCGAACAAGGGAAAAAGGTAAACGTCGAGATCGATGAGAAAGGCGTGATGAGGTGTCAAGGAAGGTTATGTGTACCTGATGTGCCTGAATTGAAGCGGATGATCTTGGAGGAAGGTCACAGAAGCAACTTAAGTATTCATCCTGGTGTTACTAAGATGTATCAAGATCTGAGGAAAATGTTTTGGTGGCAAGGGATGAAGAAAGAGATCGCCAAGTTTGTTTTCGCGTGTTTGACTTGTCAGAAGTCCAAGGTGGAGCATCAGAAGCCGTCGGGGCTATTGCAACCTACGTTTATTCCAGAGTGGAAATGGGATAGTATTGCGATGGATTTT
The DNA here is from genome assembly GCA_018208015.1 of Medicago ruthenica. Lineage (NCBI taxonomy): Eukaryota > Viridiplantae > Streptophyta > Magnoliopsida > Fabales > Fabaceae > Medicago > Medicago ruthenica. The sequence continues at coordinate 54,052,842 of CM031372.1, read as the reverse complement.
GTAAGCGGTTTGCCGAAGACGTCGAAAGGTAACAATATGATTTGGGTAGTTGTCGACAGGTTAACAAAGTCTGCTCATTTCATAGCTATCAAGACCGGTATGTTAGTACCGAAGTTAACTGAGATTTATGTCGAGCAAATCGTGAGATTACATGGGATTCCGTCAAGTATTGTATCAGATCGAGATCCCCGTTTTACTTCAAGGTTTTGGGAGAGTTTGCAAGAAGCGTTGGGGACTAAGTTGCGGATGAGTTCTGCTTATCACCCGCGGACGGATGGATTCAATCATTGGAGGATTCATTAAGATCGTGCATTTTGGAACAAGGAGTGAGTTGGGAAGCTTGCTTACCATTGATTGAGTTTACGTATAACAACAGTTTTCATTCGAACATTGGTATGGCACCTTTTGAAGCGTTGTATGGGAGAAGATGTAGAACACCTTTGTGTTGAATCGAGAGCAAGATGCGAGACTCCTATCCAGAGTTGTTTTCGGGTATTTTCGAGGGCGAAAATTCTTTTTAGGGGGGTAGAGTTGTAACGACCCTATTTTCGTATATTATATTTTTATATATTTTATTTTATGGATTTGCATTTTAATATATTTTCGCGCAATCGAGAAATAATTATTTGGCGCGAGGATAAGTTCGTAATCGAGTTTTTTAGGGTTTTGGGCGAAATTGGGCCAAGAAGATGAATAGTATTGGGCTTTTGGGTTTATGAGTAGTAATGATCCTATGTGGATGAGAGTTAGTGAGCTTGGATTGGATTGAAAGGCTAGGATTGGTCCTTGAGAGTTAGTAAGAATGGATGGCCATGATTAATTGGATTGGGTTATAAGATAATCACAAAGACTTTGACATCACTATTCATTGTCTTTGGGAGAAGAAGAAAACGTGAAAGAGAAGGAGAAGAGAAGGAGAAAAGCTAGGGCAAGAGCAAGAGAGCAAGAGAAAGCTTGAGATTTGCTAGAGATTTTGAGAAGGTAAGAGAGTTAGTATTGCTTCTTCATAAGTGATTAAGAGAAGGGGAGAATGTCTATTTCTCCATCCCAAACTTCTCCTTCACTTTGTCTAGGTTTTGTTAGAAAGTTTTTATGGTTTAAAGTTGTTAATGATTATGTTTTGCTTGCTTGAATGCTAAGTGATGTTGCTAGCATGTTTTGTTGAAGTTATAGTGTTTTGAATGAAAAGGGAAAGTTATGGAAAAATAGTGTTTTTAACCCTAATTTCTTTGATAGATGTAATCCTTGCTTGTGATGGTTTATAAATGATGTTTTATGATGGAAAGTTGTTTTTAACATGTTCTGGAAGTTGGGTATTCTTGAATGGGCTAAAATGGTGGAAAAATCACATTTTTACATGGCTGTGTACTGATACGGTCGCTTGTAGCGACCAGGCAGGATAATTCCCTGCCTATCCGCGCTTGAAGCGACCGCACTGGCGCTTGTAGCGACCAGGCTCGCTTGTAGCGACCAAGGGTTCGCTTGTAGCGATCAAGCAAGATAATTCCCTGCCTATGTTCGCTTGTAGCGACCAAGGGTTCGCTTGTAGCGACCAACCCTGGACAGGCCAACTTCGTTGAGTCGTTCTGGAGGTCCTGGTGCGCGCGGGGATGGCTTTATGCCACTGTATTTTCATATTATGTTTTGGAAACCTTTCCCACCATTTTAACTCATTCCTAATGCTTCCTAAAGAGTAATTGTTCAAGAAAACGGCACTTTTGTATATCAAATTATTTAATTATTTTGAAAGGGGTTTTGAGTTTGATAATAGTATAAATTGATGTGTGGGAATTGATGAATATAATTGAATTGATATGGTATCCAAAGGATTGGCTTTACCTTAGAAACATTTATGTTTATTTGGAGTTTTGGCTTAGTATGATGTTGTTGATGATGTTGTGAACCATGTTTGAAGATTTATGCATGTTTGTATTATGATTGGCCATGAGTGCCTACTTGTTGGAGTTAGCATGAGTAATGGTAGTGTACACACATATTTGAGCATATGTAGGTGTAAATATCAATAATTGTTAAGTGAACATACATGCATTTCATGATGGTATGTATGCTCTTTATGGGTAAGAATGAAATCCAATTATTATTGGTCATATGCACGACTGTCTTTATGGCGGATGAGAGGTGCAGAAGTAATCCAGCTTCGGTTGGTCAAGTGTACGTTTGTCTTTATGGCGAATGAGAGGTACACAAGGGATATAAGTTTATCCAGCAGTCCGCCATGACTCTAAAGCTGAGCAGGAATTGGTACCGCATGCATTAGAGTGCATTTTAGGAACATACATTCTACTTGACATTAGTGTGCACTTTAGGAATGATGTGTGCATAATGGTTGTTAAGTGGAAATTGCTATTGATGAGTTTTGCGTTTGAGGAATTATGTGTGCATGGTAATTGATGATTGATAATTTCCATCTGTTGACTTAATTGCTTAAAGTGTTAATACGTTTTGAGTACTTGTGAATTAAAGAATAAATGTTTGACGATAATTGATGATGCATGTGCGTGAGTTAGAATATGCATGATGGGTAAAGTGTAAGTACCCTACTTATTCTTGTGTTGTTTATATTGTGTTGATTATGCTTTACTAACACTCTCTGTTTCATGTTATGTGCTGGATCTTTGGGGATCCAGATTTTCAGGAAGACGAGCATATCGTCGAGGATTAGCTGTTGTCGTATAGAACTTGCGTAGTGGTGAGGGTTTAGCTTGGCTACCCTTTATCTTTTGAGTTTAGATATATGCCCTAGATAGAGTCTAGTGCTCTGATATTTGTAACACTACGTTTTGGGGTAATCTTTTGTTGTGTATTAGCTTGGCATTTGTCTCTGATGTAGACAGTGCCACTTTTGAAAACTATGTATATAGATTTGTATATTATATGCATGCTTGCTTATAAGCTGTGTTTGTTATTCTTCCGCTGCTGTGTTTGTGAATCAAATATGTTTTGATTTCTGTTGATGTTTATTAAAAATTGTTTTTCATTATGTTGTAACTTCCTATGTCCTTAACGTTTTCTTTTATTAAAGTTAATAATCGGCGGTTAAGGGTTAGGGTGTTACACCAACAATCTCCCACTAGCACTAAAAGCCAATCAAATATTATCTCAATATCTATTGGTCAAGTGTTAGCATCAAGCACACTATGGGCAAGATACTCTAGTAGCAGATAAGGAACCTTTCCTATGTTGGTAGGTTGTACTTCTTTCAATTTCCACTTTTGATCTTCTATCAAAAGGAAATTGAAGTGTCAACTTATACATTTGAATCATTGATGAGATCTAGTTTCGTTGCTCGCAAGATTAAACCAATTTCACCTTAGCAGGATCAATGGAATCCGCAACGCAAGAAACACATGTTTTCACTCAGTTATGAGCTAAACAATCCAAATCATATATTTGACATCTGCAATAGAAACAACAACTGTCTGAAGCTTGTACTTTTACAAATTTCATAGTTGATATACAAGCATAACATTTATTCCAGATTGTGATCTGGATATACTGTATACTGAAATTTCTGGCTTAGCAACTGGTAAGGAGGTTAAACTGGTTCTGATTAAAACAGGTTCTGAACCTAACAGGTTCTGAACTTGAAACTTAGCACAATTTCAATCACAGTTATGCAGCAGAATTAAAAAGTGCAGAAATAAAAGAACACAAGGTTTGTTAACCCAGTTCGGAGTAAACACCTCCTACTCTGGGGGATACCAATCCAGGAAGGAAATCCACTATTGAAATTAACCCTTAAGACTCAGACACTGACCTCCCAGTTCCTATCCTAAGCAATCAACTTCCACCTAGTCAAACTTCTACCCACGCATGAGTATTAGAGTCCACTAACTTCCTATTTAAGCAACAACCCAGTTACTTGAACAACTTGAACTAAACCCAGTTCTTAAACAAAACTACCCAGTTTTTGAAGAACACACTTCAAAACAAAAACTTCATTCTTGCTTAAAAGCTTTGAATGAATTACAACTCAATTAAACCTAAACCAACTCAAAACATATGAGTGGTGCACAAAACAAAGCTTAAAAAGCTTACACACACTAAGACTCAATTCTCTGATTTTTTCTCTCTAAATCATGTCTCTTGAATAGCAGCAAAGCACTCCTTATATAGTCTTCAGCAAGCAACATTAATCTGAATTAAATCTTCTCAAATAGATATGTTTCTGAATTATGCAAGGCTTAAAAAGGAAACATATAAATCTTCAATGTATCTGCAAAAGATTCCTTCAGGAAATACGATCTTCATAAAATATGAGCCAATCTTCTGAATTAGATTTGTTTATGAATTATGAATGATCCAATAAGGAAACAAATAAACCTGCAATGTATCTTTATAAAGATTCTGCAGAAAAATATGAACTTCATAAAACTGAACCAAATCTTCATAAAATCTTCACCAAATCAACCAGCAATCTAGAAGCAATATGCGAAGATAAATCCTTGATAAATCTCGCCAAGATTCGCGCCAAAATAACTTGTAAAAATGCAGCTTCTGAAGAAGTCAACAAAAGTCAACGCGGGATCAGACTCACATTTCAGCTTCTGAAGGATTTTTCAGCTTCTGAACAGCTTCAAATCAAGTTTCTTGCAACTGAAGACTTGTTCTAAATAAGGAGATGCATCTATTCAACACATTGGATTTGCCAAAACATGCAGCCAACTACAAAATACTCAACAATCTCCCCTTTTGGCAAATTTTTGGCTAAAACCAATGTTCACACACCCAAGTTCTTCAATCTCCCATAAGACTATCTCAGCAATGAAGAACTCCACAAACATATAACATAGCAAACATATTAGCAGCAAATTCAGCTATGTTAAACATTAAAAACCAATCAGTTTCAGCTTCTGAACACTGATACACACAAAACAGCTTCTGATCAACTTGAAGCACACAAAACACAGTCACTGATCAACTCCTCCTGATCATCAGAAACACTCCTGAAGCTTCACAATACTCCCCCTGCAACTCAGCATTCAACATTACTCCATAAAAACTCCCCTTTAAATCTGAACTGCAGTAACTTGTGAAACAAGTAACTTCTCTCTAGAAAGCTTGAAACACTTCAGGACCACAAACACTCAGGAATATAATACCCTTGTACTCCCCCTGAGACACATACTCCCCCTCAATAATATCTTGACAACTCTTGTTGCATTGGTTCTGAACTCTGAGCTTCACAGATAACTTCTGAATAGTACTGAAAGCTGAACATCTGAAATTTGAACTAATTCTGAGCAGCAACACATCTTCAAATTTTGAACAGCTCAAGCATAAGATTTTCTCCCCCTTTTTAGCCACAAAATTCTGACAAATCTCAGACTTCAAATAGGGAATAAAATCAAAACAAGTAACACAGATCCTTGAAAGAACTTCAGACTCAGATTCAGGATCACACTCAGCATGAGCACAACTGGCAGGTACTCTATCTTCCTCACATCCAGTTTGCAGTAATTGCTATAAATCCTTATGCTGACTAACATTTGAAGAACTACAACCAAAACCATTCCTCCCAGCAATTTGTTTCTCAAAATCAGCCACTCTTTTCTGATCACAAGTCCTAGCAACTTCAGACTTACAAGAAAATAGTACCTTCTGAGCAGGAACATGAACTTTGCTCCAGACTTTGGATGGTCCAGCACCAGAATTCTTCTGTGCTATAGGAATTGGCTTGCTGTCATCAGCAACAGCCTTTCCCTTTCCTTTATTCAGATTCTGAGCAATACCTTCACTCTTAGGTCTCCAAATTTTCTTGATTTTGCTCTTGTTCACAGCTGGTTCAACTTTTCTGTGTTGCAAATGTTTGGGATAACCACGCAATTTGTAACAAAAAGGTTTAATGTGACCCTTTTTACCACAATGATGACATACCCAATGTTGATTCCTTCTTTTGTTTCTGTTAAACTTTTGGGAATGCATCTGAGCATGCTTCTGAGGCAGCATCTGAACTTGCTTATGAGGTATCATTTGAGCTGGCTTCTGACCTTGCATCTGTGCTTGTTTCTGAGGTCTCCTCTTTGATGTTCCAACCATAGAATCATGAGTTTGAGTAGCAGGAACAAACTGACTAACATGATTTTTCTCCTTGCGCTTCAGACTCTGATCAACATAACCTAACCCAGTTTTTCCTTGCTTCCGGACATCTAGAATCTCCTCCAACTTATCAGTAGCAGAGTTCATCATCCTAACTTGCTTTTTCATCTGATCAAGTTGGGAATTCAAAAGTGTTACTTCTTCATTAAGATCAACATTCTGTCCTATATGAGCACATCTTTCAGACTGCAGCTGGCACACAGTTTCCTTCTCAGTCTCTAATAACTTGATCAAATCTTGATTTCTGAGATACAATTCTTCTTAAGAAATAGCTGGTTTCTCAAAAATCAATTCTTCATTACAGGCTTCAGATTCTGATGAAGTTTCAGACTCTGAATAGACCACAGATTTTGAACAAGCTTCTGAAACTGTAAGAGCAGCAACATGTTTAGCTGACTTACTTTCAATCTCTCCTTCTGCGCTATCCTCATCAGACCAAGATACAGCAAGGCTTTTCTTCTACTTCTTGAGAAAATTAGGACATTCAGCCTTGATATGTCCAACGCCTTCGCACTCAAGGCACTGCACAGCCTTTGATTGTTTGCTATTTTCTTCAGATTGTTGCTTGTTATTGTTGAGTCTGAGATTCTGACCTTTGGTTCTGGACTTTCTGTCAATATTCTTCAGAATCTTATTGAACTGTTTTCCCATTAACACTACAGCTTCTGATAACTCATCTTCATCTTCATCAAGCTCTTGTTGATCATCAGCTTCAGACTTATCAGCAAAAGCTATTCCTTTCCCTTTCTTATCTGGCTGTTTACAAAAAGCACTTTCAAAATTCAAAAGGGATCCAATCAGCTCCTCAACCTTCATAGTGGTAATATCATGGGCTTCTTCTATTGTTGTAACCTTCATATCAAACCTTCTGGGCAGGGACCTGAGGATTTTTCTGACTAATTTCTCATCTGTCATCTTTTCCCCAAGAGAATCAAAGGAATTGGCCATGTCCAGCACATTCATGTAGAAATCCTGAATAGATTCATCTTCCATCATCTTCAGGTTCTCAAACTTTGTTGTGAGAAGTTGAAGTCTGGATAGCTTAACCTTAGGGGTTCCTTCATGAGTGGTTTTCAGAATTTCCCAAGCATCTTTTGCCACAGTACACTGCTTGATGAGTCTGAACATGTTCTGATCCACACCATTGAAAATTGCATTCAGGGCCTTTGAGTTCCCATGAGACAGGTCATCCTCAGCTTTGGTTCATTCTTCTTCAGGTTTCAAAACTGCAGTTTTATTTCCATCTTTGTCTATAACCACAGGATGATCCCAGCCTTTGATCACAGCCTTCCAAGTTCTGCTGTCAATGGATTTTAGGAATGCACACATCCTTGATTTCCAGTACTCATAATTGGTGCCATCAAGTAGGGGTGGTCTGTTGACAGGGCCTCCTTCTCTCTCCATAAAGCCAGACATAAATACCTCTGGATCTCACCCAAATTATAGGCACTGGTAAGGAGGTTAAACTGGTTCTGATTAAAACTGGTTCTGAACCTAACAGGTTCTGAACTTGAAACTTAGCACAATTTCAATCATAGTTATGCAGCAGAATTAAAAAGTGCAGAAATAAAAGAACACAAGGTTTGTTAACCCAGTTCGGAGTAAGCACCTCCTACTCTGGGGGATACCAATCCAGGAAGGAAATCCACTATTGAAATTAACCCTTAAGACTCAGACACTGACCTCCCAGTTCCTATCCTAAGCAATCAACTTCCACCTAGTCAGACTTCTACCCACGCATGAGTATTAGAGTCCACTAACTTCCTATTTAAGCAACAACCCAGTTACTTGAACAACTTGAACTAAACCTAGTTCTTAAACAAAACTACCCAGTTTTTGAAGAACACACTTCAAAACAAAAACTTCATTCTTGCTTAAAAGCTTTGAATGAATTACAACTCAATTAAACCTAAACCAACTCAAAACATATGAGTGGTGCACAAAACAAAGCTTAAAAAGCTTACACACACTAAGACTCAATTCTCTGATTTTTTCTCTCTAAATCATGTCTCTTGAATAGCAGCAAAGCACTTCTTATATAGTCTTCAGCAAGCAACATTAATCTGAATTAAATCTTCTCAAATAGATATGTTTCTGAATTATGCAAGGCTTAAAAAGGAAACATATAAATCTTCAATGTATCTGCAAAAGATTCCTTCAGGAAATACGATCTTCATAAAATATGAGCCAATCTTCTGAATTAGATTTGTTTATGAATTATGAATGATCCAATAAGGAAACAAATAAACCTGCAATGTATCTTTATAAAGATTCTGCAGAAAAATATGAACTTCATAAAACTGAACCAAATCTTCATAAAATATTCACCAAATCAACCAGCAATCTAGAAGCAATATGCGAAGATAAATCCTTGATAAATCTCGCCAAGATTCGCGCCAAAATAACTTGTAAAAATGCAGCTTCTGAAGAAGTCAACAAAAGTCAACGCGGGCATCAGACTCACATTTCAGCTTCTGAAGGATTTTTCAGCTTCTGAACAGCTTCAAATCAAGTTTCTTGCAACTGAAGACTTGTTCTAAATAAGGAGATGCATCTATTCAACACATTGGATTTGCCAAAACATGCAGCCAACTACAAAATACTCAACATATACTAATATGAAAGTTGTCATCATTGTAACTCCTTTACAATGTTCCTTTCATCCGTGTTCAAGAAACAATCATAAGTCCTTTAAGACATCCAAGGATATTCTTGAAGGTATTCTAGTGTCGAACACTAGAATCAATTTTGGTACAAATTAGAAATAATTTTCTAACCATGTCTCACATGTGTAAATAAATTGTTTTGGTGACTAGTATGTCATCCACATACTCCACCAAACTAATATCAATGCTCCCACTAATCTCCTTGTGTGCACAAGATTTAAATTTGTTCTTTTATTAATCTAAGTTTTCATAAAACTCTATTAATAAAATAAACAATTCAACTTCGAGAAGCTTGTTCTAATTCATAAATGAATTTTGTAATACATGTACCTTTCTAGTATCCTTTGGATTAACAAAATCCTACATATGTCAAATACATATATAAGGTTATTCCAAGTAAGGAATACAACCTCGTTATCCATCTTTTAGAACACGTATTATACATCAATGACAAGCGGGATCGCTAGATATAAGCATTGCGATGATGTAATGATTTCGTCATGATTTGCATCATGAGTTGCATGAAGCCTTCTACAGTCAATCACATCTTAAAGGTATTCTTAATACCATCCATGTCAGTTTTATATAAGAAAACCCACATTCATCTTATGAGTCGTACTCATTGGATGATATAACCAATATCCATATATGGTTTGTGTACATAGATTCTCTATAAGATCCCATGGCATCTAGCCACTTCTCCGTATTCAGAGAAAACATGTTTTTCCATCATTTTTGCTCATTCAAAGTTACCCAAGCTTCCCAACCATGCTAGGAATGATTTTCTATCACAAAATAACAGTTTTAAACATATATGAGCAAGGAATTAGCAAGCATGGATTTAGGGTAAAAACTCTATAACTTTACCTATGATGCAAAACACATGAAACTCACTCTAGGAGGGTTCTAAAACCCAAGAGAGCTCACCTATAACTGGTAATAAGCTGGCTAAGCTCCAAACCCAAAACCTCCACTTGTGAAAACCTCCTTTCCTTGGTTTTTCCTTAGCTTCTCTTGTTCCAAGTTTTTCCAAGACTTTGATTGCTTGAGTTACAAGAGTTTTGGAAGAAATTGATGGATTAAGGGTTGTTGAAGGTGAGGGGCGAAAATCTAGAGAGAGAGGGGAGAAATTTTCTGATTTCTAGAGAGAGGAATTTTGTGATAAATATGAGAAAAACTCATATTTATCCATTTTAGTCCTTGTCTCTATAATTACTATTATGCCATTCCAATACGTTTAATTCATGTAATACTATTAAATGTCTCGCTTAAGCGGGATATTACACCAGCATACCACAGAACCACACACAGACACCACATCAGAACCATCATCAAAACTATTATCAGGATCAGAATCACACAAACAGTACCCACACACAGACTCCTCAGAAGATCAAAACAAAACTGCAAAGTACATCACAATTGCAGACCAGAATCACAAAATGCAACCCAGAACATAAAGCCAGCACATAGCTTGCAGTCTTCAGACTCATCATCAGACTCTGCATCAGACACAACAGACTCTGCAAAGTCTTTAAAAAAGACAAAAACCTAGTTGGCCCCTCAAATCTTCAAATATCTTGGCATTTAAGTCTTTTCTAACTATATCAACACCATCTTCATCACCCTCAGCACACTGAACATAGGGCATGATGTTTTGAACATCTTGATCAACATGATCCTTAGACTTACTAGGATCCACTTCCTTTCTTATTAGTGCCTTCTTCTTTTGGACAAGGATCACTACCTTGCTCCAGACTTTAGATGGTCCAGCAACAGAACTCTTCTTTACAACAGGAGTGGGCCTGCTGTCAACAGCAACAGCCTTTCCTTTCCTATTTTTCAGACTTTGGGCAACACTTTCACATTTTGGTCTCCATACCTTCTTGACATTGACTACAACAGGTTCAGATTTTCTCTTTTGAAAGTTCTTGGGGTATCCATGTAGCTTGTAACAAAATGGCTTTATGTGCCCCTTTTTACCACAGTGATGACATACCCAAGGATGAGAATCCCTCCTGCTTTTAGATCCATGAGGTTGGTTCTGGTGTTCCAACTTAGGTTTATTCATCATTGGATCACATGTTTTAGCAGCAGCAATGAACCTTTTAGCTGGATGTTGCTGTTTGTTGTTCAGAGTCCTATCATTGTACCTAATTCCATTTAGTTTCCCTTGGTTCTGACTCTCTAAATCTCTTCTAACACATCAGTACCAGTGTTTAACATTCTGACTTGTTTCTTCATATTTTCAAGTTGAGAGTTCAGAAGGGTTACCTCATCTTTGAGATCAGAGATTTGTGCTAGATGATTACTTCTTTCAGCATGCAATTGACTGATAGTCTTCTTCTGATTTTCCAGCTACTTGCAAACTTCTTCATAGGTACCCAGTTCTTCACAAGACAGTTCTTCATCACTGAATTCAGTATCAGATGATGTTTCAGAACCTGATGGAGCTTCTAAAACCTTGACTCCATCATCAGTCATACATCTACCAGTAAAGGCTGCAACATGCTTAGCAGACTCATTCTCCTCTTCACCTTCTGAGTCATCAGACCAAGACACAGCCAAACTTTTCTTCTGATTCTTGAGGTTTGTGGCACATTCTGTTCTAATGTGACCATATCCTTCACACTCATGACATTGAACTCCTTTGGGTTGATCAGTTCTTGTCTTCTGCTTCAGAATCTTCTTAAATTGTTTACTCACCATCACAAGATCCTCTGATAAGCTTTCATCATTTGCTGCAAAAGCAACACCTTTCCCCTTCTTATCAGTTCTGGCTATTTCAAAATTCCGAAGAGATCCTATCAATTCCTCAACCTTCATACTGGAGATATCATGTGCTTCCTCAATTGCAGTCACCTTCATATCAAATCTCTTAGGTAGAGATCTGAGAATTTTTCTCACCAGTTTCTCATCAGACACTTTTTCTCCAAGTGAATCAAATGAGTTAGCCATATCCAGAACATTCATGTAAAAATTTTGTATGTTCTCATCCTCCAACATTTTGAGATTTTCAAATTTGGTGGTGAGAAGTTGAAGTCTGGACAGTTTTACCTTGGATGTGCCTTCTTGAAAGTTTTAAGAATCTCCCAGGCATCCTTGGCTATAGTGCATTGCTTGATCATTCTGAACATATTCTTGTCCACTCCATTGAATATAGCATTCAAGGCTTTGGAGTTTCCAAGACCTAATTCATCTTCTTCCTTGGTCCACACTTCTTCTGGTTTCAATTCAGTTGTCTTCTTACTATCTTTGTCTAGCATAACAAGATGTTCCCAACCCTTCAGAACTGCTTTCCAGGTCTTGCTATCTATAGATTTCAGGAAAGCATTTATGCGTGATTTCCAATATTCATAGTTGGAACCATCCAACAGAGGTGGTCTGTTCACAAATCCTCCTTCTTTCTCCATTATGCCAAAAAACCATCCCTGGAGCTTACCCTAAAATAGGCAGGGTGCCTGCTCTGATGCCAATTGAAATTCCTGGCAGGACTGGTTCTGAACCGTAAAACAGAGTAGAACAGAGTACAATAGTTCAGAAGCAGAATAACAGAAATAAAGGACAGAAAGTAAAATGGCACATATGATTTGTTAACCTAGTTCGGTGACAACCACACCTACATCTGGAGGCTACCAAGCCAGGAAGGAAATCCACTAAATAGTATCAATTCGAAGTCCTATGACAACAACCCCTGTTTCACAGCCTTCTCACTTAATCACTACCCGTATAGATTTCAACCTAGGAACTCCTAGACCTGAGACCCCTCTCACTTCCCTCAGTCAATCACTGCCCCAGTGATTATCAGACGCTAACAAATCAAACAAAGATGGAGACACTCTCCTAAAAACTCAATACATCAATTTTGCTTACAAGCTTCAAGTGAATTACAACTTAATAAAAAACAACCACCTCTAAACATTTGAGTGGTGTAAAAACACAAAGCACAAAGCTTACAGACTCAACACCTAAAAACACTATATTAAAACTGACAAAGTTGAGTTGATTTTCTTCAATGACAGCGTCCTCTATTTATAGCTTCAGCAGCAACGTAATTCTTGAATCAAATCTTCTTCAAAGATATATTCCCAGAATTCTTTAGAAGCAATTAGAAGCACTTATTATTTCAGAAATATATTTTCCAATGATTTCTTTGAAAATATATTCACAAAAAATTGAATCCAATCTTCAGAAAATATCTTGCGAAATTATTCTTTCTTCTGGAAACATCAGCTTGGAGAATTCTTCAATTAAATCATCAAAAGATTATGTGAGAAAAAATAACAGCTCCAAGACACAAGAAAGAACGCAGCTTCTGAACGCAAAAGACGTGCTTCTGAAATGCAGCTTCTGAAGGTCAGCTTCTGATGAACAGTTCAGCTTCTAATGACCAGTTCAGCTTCTGATGAATAGTTTAGCTTCTGATGACCAGTTCAGCTTCTGATGAACAGTTCAGCTTTTGATGAACACCCAGTCAGCTTCTGAAGTTCTGCTTCCAGCTTCTGAAGACGTGCAGCTTGAGATTTCAGTTTCTGAAGCACATATTGCTTGTACATTTGATTTTAGCAAACATGAAGCCAACAACCAAATATCCAACATGATAGGTGGAGTTTAAGCCTAAGAATTCGTACCTCAAATTCGGTGGAAGAGGCTTCAATTCCACCTTTGGCGCTTCTTTTGGAAGAGGGTCAGATTTTTCCTCAACCAAGTTCTCTATACCCAAGCCCTTTATTGGAGGATTTTTATCCAATAATTCAGCAAAGACTTGGGCATCTCCGGCCATCATTGTACCTGCATTGTTCATCAAACATTCTTCGAAGCCATCGTGTGTAGCTGATGCTAAAGAGCATTCTTTCACACAATGGTCAAATACATCTACCATGCAACAAGAGTCCTTGACAGAAGGACCCTTCATAAGATTAGCAAACTCAAATTCAACTTTTTCTTACCCAACATTAAATGCCAATTTACCATGTTTGACATCAATTATGGCCCCTGCGGTAGCAAGGAAAGGCCTTCCCAAAAGAATTGGTACTTGGAAGTCCTCTTCCATTTCTATCACAACAAAATCAGCTGGAATGAAAATCGCTCCCACCTTAACTGGGATATCCTCAATAATTCCCAATGGGTACTTAATGGAGAGGTCAGCTAATTTTAAGTTCATTTTAATTGGTTTTAGCTCACCTATTCCTAATCTTTTATATAAGGAAAAAGGCATAAAACTCACCCTCGCTCCTAAGTCACGCATAGCCTTTTTTATTGTTTCAGCTCCTATCACACATGGAATAGAGAAACTTCCTGGATTTTAAGTTTAGGTGGCAATTTGTTTTGGATGATTGCACTACATTCTTCCATAAGATTGACTGTCTCATCCTCTGCAATTTTTCTTTTGTTTGATAAAATTTCCTTTAAAAACTTTGCATACGAGGGCATTTCAGACAAGGCATCCGAAAATGGAATGTTAATGTTGAGTTTTTCAAGCATTTCAACAAACTTCTTAAACTGCTCATCTAACTTAGATTTGGCAAATCTTTGTGGGAAAGGTATCTTTGGTTTGTCAGGTGGTGGTGATTTCTTTTTCTTTTTTTCAGGCTCCATTACGGCTTCCTCACTTTGTGGTTCATCTCTTTTTTCCTCTCCCACATTTGTCTTAAATTTTTGTTTGGGCTCATCATATTGCTTACCATTTCTAAGGGTAATGGCATTCATTTGGATTTTGGTTTCGGGAGATCTTGAAGATGATGCCACTTGTTGGGCTACTTGAGAAATCTGGGTCTCAAGCATCTTATTGTGTGTAGCAATGGAGTCCACTTCTGAGGTCAATTTTATAATAGAGTCAATTAAAAATCCAGTTTGATTTTAAAAATCTTGGTTTTTCTTTGTTTGAGGGGCTCTATTATTGTTGGCAAAATTGGGTGGTGCTGATTGTTGTCCAAAGGGATTTTTAAAAGCAAAATTTTGATTATACCTTTGGTTATACTTAGCAAAATTGATTTGCTCCAAACTTTTAGTATCCCATTGGCATCCAACACCAACATGACCCAAAACACCACATATTTCACAAGAAGGAGTAGAAGAAGGAGGTGTGATAACACTTACACTTAACTTATCAAACTTGTTAAAAAGTGCGTCCATCGCAGCAGCTAAATTATCAAGGGCGGAGACTTCGTAAACACCTGCCTCATTTTTAGAGGGAGTCGGAGCAACATCAGTGATGGCTCTCTCACTCGTCCACTGGTAGTGGTTTTGAGCCATGTCTTCGATGAGAGCGTATGCTTCCGTGTAATTTTTGTTCATTAAAGCTCCCCCTGCAGCTGCATCAACAATAATTTTGGTAGCATACAAAAGACCATTATAAAAGGTATGGACGATCAACCATTTCTCCAAACCATGATGGGGGCAAAGCCCAAGCATTTCCGTGAAACGCTCCTACACATCGTATAGAGATTCCCCATTTTTATGAGTGAATATAGTAATTTGATCCCTCAATTGAGCTGTTTTGCTAGGGGAAAAATCGGGCTGGGAAAGCTGCCCTTAGTTGATCCCATGTGGTTATAGAAGCATTTGGCAACGAGTGAAACCAGGCGCTTGCTCGATCCCATAATGAAAAAGGAAAGAAATGCAACCTTATAGCTTCCTGGGCCACTCCATTGTTTTTAAAGTTCCACTGAGTCTTAGAAAATTTGAAAGATGTAGATTCGGATCCTCAGTGAGTGATCCAGAAAACTGATTATGCTGCCCTAAGTTAAGTAGTGCAGGTTTTATTTCGAATTTTTTTGCTTCAACAGCTGGGTAGACAATAACAGCATGAGGTTCATCCGTAGATGGCGTGGCATACTCTTTAAGAGTATGTTCCGCAGCCATGGTGTTATTGCGTGTTTCTCTCCTTCTTTGGTGGAGGAACCTTTCGATCTCGGGAACGAATTCTCCAAGACTTCGGGTTCTTCGCATGCAAAGAACAAGAGAATACAAACAGTTGAAGATTTAAAGAAAAAGGAAAAGAAAAAGTTCAGTTTAACTATTACTAAAACGTCAATCAATATTACGAACAACTCCCCGACAACTTCGCCAAAAACTTGATACGTCACCGCAAGTATACGATTATT
Organism: Medicago ruthenica; assembly: GCA_018208015.1. Lineage (NCBI taxonomy): Eukaryota > Viridiplantae > Streptophyta > Magnoliopsida > Fabales > Fabaceae > Medicago > Medicago ruthenica. The sequence continues at coordinate 54,036,950 of CM031372.1, read as the reverse complement.
ATCGAGTAGTAAAAATATTGATCCACAGAGAGTTGTGTAATTAACAATTTTATTTTCAGAAGTGATTAGCTGAACAAAATTAAGTTTTAGATTTGGACAAAGTTCTTGTTTCAAGATTCTTATGATAACAAACGTCTCGGGATTATTGGTATATCTAATGACAGAATATAAACAGTCAAGCCTATATCTCTATTCATATTGAATCCATGTCCAACGACAAGATTCTCTAAGGTAATTCATGTTTTCTTTCGAACTACATGATCATATCCCAATAACAATCACGCCTATTCTCATGGTTGATTGCTATATGAGACCCATTAAGTACGAATCTTATGGCCTCAAGACATCACATAGCTACTCATTTGGGGTGTTCCCATCAAGCTTTGTGACATCTTGTCTAATCTCATTTGTTCCAATATCAAGCTTCTTCATTCGATACTTCACTTGACATTTGCGATGATGAAATAGTAGTTGTTGAACTTCTCCATTCGGTACTTCGTTCAACACTTGCTATTGATTATAAAAGTGATGAGATTAGATAGGAAAATAGTTTTAAATAAAATAGAGTCTAGGCTTGGTTTGATTAGGATCTAGTCATTAGACTTATCCAACAATCCCAAGACTAGACTTGTTTACTCACTAGAGTTCATCGTAGATGCTTGACAATATAAACGATATGAATTGTAAAAGCAAGAAACTAAATTGCAAGAATTGTAAAGGTACAGAAAAGTAAAGAACAAGAAAGTAAATTGCAAGAATGATATAAATGCAGAAATTTTATAAAGAAGTGAACTTAGAACAATATAGAGTTTCAATCTCACTATAGTAACCTTACACTCATTCCAAGATGAGAAACAATTCTGTCTAGAGCCCTATTTATAGCCTAAAGCCAAAGACAAAGCATTAAATACGGATTACATGGAAATAATTGGCATTTTCCAAGAGTTTTCAATCATAAAATTTGGCTGCATAACGCACACGATCGTGCCAAAGGGGCGCACAACCGTGCCATGTTCTGAAACTGCTGGAAATTGCATCTTGAAAGGTCGCACGACCGTACGTATGGGGCGCCCGGTACGGGCGTGTCACTCGACGTTGCTCAGCACGGGCAGTTCAAAGAGGGGCGCACGACCAGTTCAAAGGTGGCACGACCGTACCACCAAGAATAACCTTGGAACTTTAAATTTTCTTCTTTTGCTTGGCTTTTCATCCAGGTTTTTGATCCAAGTTTCTTGCTAAGGAAAACAAGTGCTTTGAAGTAAAATAGTTCTTGAAAATAAACTAAAACGACTAAAAACAAACACTTAAAAACCTAGAAATTACTACTTATCAAGATCCTTTAAAAAAAAGTTAAATCTTAAAAAACAAGGGACAAATATTTGTATTTATATTTAAAAAAACAAAAAAATAAGTTTTGTTGATAAATATAAAAAGTAATGGAAATATATTTTTCACTGATACATAAAAACACAAGACATATATTTATAAGTGGGTAAATACCATTTGCGGTCTTTCAAGTTACATGATTATAACAAGTTAGTCCTTTAAGTTTTTTTGGCACAAATTGGTCCTTTAAGTAATAAAATATTTGCATCATTATTCTAATTTCATCAAACTCAATCAAGAAGTGTTTATGTGGATCTTTAATGTTAAATTGGTTTGTCTAAATTCATTGCTCTCAAAACTAGAGCTCATAGGTGTGTTATTCTGTCTTGATTCAAAACAAAATTGACCAATTACTTGATTTATAATATTGTTGATCAAATATTTATATGTAAAATTAGGCTTGAAATTCAAAAACAAGAAGAAGAAAATGTGTATAAGTAATCATGTTTAATGTCATAAGCACTTTTGCACCTACCATCTTCATGTTAAATTGTCTACAAGCACTTTTTAATGAAACTGGCTGAAAAGATGGATGACAATGTAAATATTCTATGACTTAAAGGACCAATTTGTAACATAAAATAACTTAAAGGACCAATTGGTAACCAAAAAAATTTAAAGGACTAATCTGTTATAAACATACAACTTTAAGGACCGCGGGAGGTATTTGACCTTTATAAGTAATAAACATAAAAAAAAAAAAAAATGGGAGACACATTTGTCATTGCGGCATAAAAAAATACGGACGAATATGAAAAAACACGGGACAAATAATTTTTGTTGATAAATAGAAAATTAAAATAAAATAAAGTATTTATAGAGATTAACAAACAGTATCATGTCGCCCGTGCATGACATGGGTTAACACACTGGTTTTCTATTATACTGTGTTTTTAAACACTTTTGAGGTAGATTGTGTCAAAGTCAATACTCAGGATTCTAAACAGTCAACCTCTATCAATGGATTTAATTGTTTTAAATGTATTAAATTATTTTTTGTCTTTTTCATTTGTCATTCAAAACCTAGACTTTTTCTATCTTATTAATTATCAAGACTCTGAAACAACAGTCAACAACTATCAATGAACTTAATTGTCTTAAATGCATTAAATTGTTTTTTGTATGATTCATTTATCATTCAAAAATGAATTTAATTGTCCTTGTTTATAATACTTCATCTGTTTCTAAATGAAAGTCGGTGCAATGATTAGAAGAAATGGAAAAACTATTTTACCAAATTAAGTTAAAGAAATGTTTTGGAAATAGTGTACATGATATTAATTGGAGGGTAGAATTAGAAAGAAATGGTTAGTATTGCATTGAAAACTAAAAGTGACATTCATTTCGAAATAATATTTTTTTTACTAAAGCGGTATTCATTTTGAAACGGAAGGAGTAATATTCTTTTCCATCCCGAATTCTTTTAAAAAACTGAACGTAGACTTTTGTCTCTTTTTAATTTTTTGAATTCTATAACAGTCAACCTCTGTCAATGCATTAATTGTCTTAAATGCAATAAATTATTTATTTTTTCCATTTCATTTATCATTCAAAATAATGTTGTCCGAAAAGTATCAACTGAGTGACAAGAGTTTGACTTTGAAATCACAAATAAAATGGTTCAAATCCAATCTAATGTTTCAGGATTTTGGTGGCTTAGTGCAAAAATATAATTTGGACCTTCTGAGTGTTTCTAGATGCACCCTAATTAATAATTGTGTCTGCAACAATATGATTTGTCACATCTTTTTAGATGTGAAGTTTTTCGATAATTTTAACTTCAAAAACTTCTTTCTATACGTGCAACAATCACTGACGTAATTAAGAGAATTCGATAGGCAATTGAAACATTTGACAAACTCAAGAATTTCAAATGCTGACATCAACATCCGACAAATTCTTATGAGAAAATACAACCTCAAAATTTGTGCAAGGTTTTTTTAACTCATCATTATTCAATGATTTTAAGATTCTTACATCAAATAAAAATCCAACAATACTTTCAAATACTTCTAACTACTCAAACTTATTTTTCGATAAAGTTATTGTCATATCAACAACCACCAAAAAATGATCGACTCTAAAATACTCTTTGGTTATTGTATTTGCCCATAATTATCATCATATTGTTTTTTCTAAGGCTACGATACTTTGTTTGAAGTGTCGGCTCTATACTCATATTAAATGCAAGACTTTTGACAATAATCATACTAGATTAAAAGTCTTCATTTCTATATTTTAGACTTATTTTGTGGGGCCTAGGACACTCTCCCTTTTCATCCTACCTCGGATACTGCCCTGTAAGACACCACGTATTCAACAAAAATTAAGAAGTGGGCCATATCCTTTAAAGTATCAACTTTCACTCTATGTTATATATACATGTACAAGTTTTGGACTTCCTTGAAAAAAGCATTACATGTCCTTGAAAGTAACATTTAAAATTTTATGGATCTAATTCTCTTTCTAGTTCTTAGTTTGTGCATAACATGTTGCAAAGTTGAGGCAAGAAGCAAAATTTTACTAGATGAGCAAAATAATTTTACTCTATCATATAGCAACTGAGGTATTTTTTATTATTCATCATCCATTATTAGTTTGATTTATACATGATTTAGTTGATTGAAATTTTGGTTACCGAATCCAGCATTCTGTGGCCCGCAAATTTGACTGTGTTGATATCTACAAGCAACCTGCTCTACAACACCCTTTACTAAAAAAGCACAAAATTCAGGTATAATAGTCGAACAATTTAATAATATTAATTATCTTACTTTACTGCATTGTAAAAACTAATTGTTATTTGATGAAGTTTAAGAGAATGATATATAATTGTAACTAACATATATAATTAAAGATTTGTAACCTTAAATTTTCATTCAAAATTACTTTATTTGTTTGTAAAGAATTTCAACTTCAACTATAATTCATTTTAATTAATTTTTATTTTATTCCCTCTTCATTGCAACATATGTAGCTTCTCCCAACTTTCACAAAGAACATCGTGCGAAGTAGACCATCTTATGGTAAAGCAGTGGATGATTGTCCATTGGGAAAAGTGCCTATCTACAACAGGAGAAGAAGACATCAGATTATTACTAATTCATCTTCTAAATTACAAATTGATGATTTTCAACGGTATTCCCAAAGTTCCCCTGGCTATCATGTAAGTGGTTATTTTTAATCAATACATTTTACATGGAATATTATAACATTATGTATTTATCAATATTATGAAAAAAGGACCAACTAAAATAACGCCGCACCAAGACAGAGCACAAAACAAAGTCGCACTCTGATTACGAAATCACAAAAAAAAAGATATATTTGAAAACCACTTATTGAAATAAAAGAAGAGAAAAAGTGATGCTAAATGGGTGATTATGGATCCAGAAATGGCACAAAACCAACATTTATCGGTAGGAATGGAAAATCAAGCCAATCCACCCTGCTACTAAACCGTCTTGAATGGGGCAAACCAACAAGAGGTGTATGGTTTAAAACCTCATCCCAGCCCCTTTTTATGGTGATCCAGAGGGTTAGTGTGTTCTTCCGTCAAATCTTTGTTAGAAAGTATTAATTAAAAAATTCACAAAAAACTATGTGAAAAGTGTAAAAATAATAATAAAAATAAATACAATTAAATGAAGTTAAAATATATAACTAACGAGACCAACAAAAACAAATAAATAAATGATCATTCAAACATCCATAGTTTATCATAAAAAATCTAGACCAAGTCAACAAGACATCTAAAATAGACATCTAAAATTAGAAATAAAAATGACTCAAAAAAAAAAAAAAAGACATCTAAAATAGCTCTAAAAAAATAGCTGAAATAAAAATGCAATGGGTTCACTAAAGTGATTACATTAAATGAATTTTCTCTCTCCACTTTGTATTTCAAACATACTAGAAAATTAGAAAATGGATTGTAACTTATAAAAAATGAGTGAAAAGAGTATATTCTTGCTATTATTTAAATCAGACGAGCCAGCCCGCCCTATCACCACCATATTATTTTAGTTGGGTTTAGTAAGGCAAGTTAACTATTAGGTGAGATGCAAAATTATAACGCCTTGCCAAAACGTCAGGTCAAATGGGTTAACATATTAGGCCTAACCCGTTTTTCCATCCCTACTTTTTTATGGACGAGAAAGAAAGAACTAGGGTTACAAGAGAGAAAGGTGGCTAGGTGTATGTGAGAGATAGGCGGTAAAATATCAAATTTTAGATTTAAGACATAGTGTGCGTGAATAATCACTTTAACATTTATAAATTGTATAAAATATGTAATATTGTACTTATTTGTCTTCTCTAGACTGTTACCCTTGATACAACCCAAAATATGGTATTTCATGGAGCATACGCGGGCATAGTTGGGTATAATCTATCAATTCAAGCAAAGCAATACAGCATGTCTTACATTTGGATTGAAAGTGGATCAGGAACAGAACTAAATAGCATAAAAGTTGGAGTTGGGGTTAGTTACTTTTCATTACGTTATGTTGATTTTTTTAATCTCATGACATGACATTCTTTTAGAGAGATAGTGATAGAAAAAACATAGTCATTCTTTTATAATATACTACTCACATCCTCTCTTTTTTATGTAAAAGGTTTTTCCAACCTTATATGGGGACAACCAACTACGACTAACTAGTCGATGGACGGTAAGAATATAAATTTAATGCATTTAATAATATATAAGACCATCTACAGTGGTGAGTGTTTCACCTATTTAGAACCATATTAAATAGGAACCTCTATTGTAGAACAAATAAATATGGTGCTTGTAGAGAAGAGTGGTTATGGGAGCACCCACTCTATATTCCTTTTTTTAGCCCCATAAATAAATTGTATTAAAATAAATAATTTTCTTGAAATTTCATGATTTAACGTTATTGGTAGGACTAGTTTAGTAATTTTTCTGAGGTGCTAGGTTGGAGAGATTGGATACTCTTCAATATTAATATTAGTAAATGCTAAAATTGATGAAGTGTATATATAGGACCCACTTAAACATCACGGTGGATGGTCTAATGTGATAGAAACAAAAAAAAAATACATATTGTTGTTGTGCTCAAGTTCAATTTGATATAAACATGCAGGCAGATGGTTTTAAGCAAACTGGATGTTACAATAATAATTGTCCGGGTTTTGTGCAAGTCAATAATAACGAAGAATATACTCTTGGAACTGTCATGTCGCCCACTAATTCAATTGGATCAACTAAGAAGGTTGCTTCTTTTCTCAAAATCAAACAGGTAAATTTTTAATTATAAATACATACAAATATATTATACATTATGATATATATATATATATATATATATATATATACACACACACAAACTGTTACATCAAAATAAAAGTGTTTATAAAATTATTTTGTTTAACAATATTATATTTAAAACTTCTATGAAGTAATTACATTTATATTTGTTTTAAGAAAAATGATAATTTAAGTAACTGAAAAGAATGATAATTAAATATACGATCTTAAATATTTATAACTCTTTATAAGTCCCGTCTTAAAAAAAACACATTATGAGTGAATGTTTTTGTTTTTTTAATTAGTCTTAATATGATTGGTTAATATCTTCTCCCATTATTTCTCTTACCTTTTTAAATATATGTAGGATCGATCTACAGGTCATTGGTGGTTACTTATGCAACATGAATCAATATATGTTGGATATTGGCCAAAAGAGTTATTCGGTCACTTAAGTACGGGAGCATCAAAGATTCGATTTGGAGGTCAAACTTATGCTGCACCTAATACAAATAGTCCCCCAATGGGTAGTGGAAGATTGCCTAAAGAAAAATTTGAAAACTCATGTTTTATGGGAACGCTTAAGATTATTGATTCAGAATATAATGAAGTTGAGGTAAAACCTGAAGACATGAAGCCATATAGAGATACTAATTCAAATTGTTATGACTTGATATACCATGGTTTTGAAGGACCTCTTTATAGGCAAGCTTTTCTTTATGGTGGGCCAGGTGGACGAAATTGTGGAATATGATTGTATTGACAACTATATTTAATAAAACTATGATTCGTCCTTGATATATATTGTGATACCCTTACCCAAAAACAAGATAATTAACATAAATGTTGTGAAATTTTTTTTTTTTTTGAACAAGACAAAATGAGATATATTACCACAGATTCTGCTCCCTAGCACAAGATATGCCGAAGAAGCAGAACAAAATTACAACCAAAAAGTCGATAAGTTACTGAAAAGAACACACTCAGCCAATTCCCAAACAATGAAGGGGTTGCTGCCACCACAAAAGTTGTGAAAAATTAAAATTTTATTCTTTTATTTAACAAAACCACATTTTACAAAGGTATACACAAATCATACAACTTAACAAATTATCTTTTCTTAAAAAATAATTGATTTAAATTATTTTTTTAATCAATTATTGATTGTTAAATTTAGCAACTGTACTAAATCGTCGTCAAGTAATAAAATTTATAAGTTTGTCTCCAAGATATTACGGAATTGCAAACTAACTACTACGATAATTGTTAGGAAATGTAAAGTTGGGGGGGGGGGGGCGCAATTACCAATGGTTGGATTTTCTAAACTCAAAGAAAATAGGTAAACAACGATTGGGTCATGTCATATACCCTTCTCTTCATAACTTGGTAATTACACATTATGCTAATAATTGTTCGGATAGATTAGTTTCACGACATTTGAACAAAATTGTTACGCCAATGTCTTGGTCACCAACACTCTTCTATGATTACAATCCTCTAATGTCTTAGGTGAGTCTGCATCTGTAATATCCCGCTTATATGTGGCGTTTATCTGTGCTAGAAACTTGAGTAGCAAGCAAGAAAACCAAGTATTATGTGTGATGGCAATTTTGTAAATAAGCTTAAGTGGGAGATTATTTTGGAGCATGGAACAAGATATTTATCATGTTCCTTTCCATTCCTTCATTTTCATTATCAAAATTCAGATTTCCTCTCCTTTCTCACTTCTCTCTCACGCCCTCAATCTCACTCACTATCAATTCATTCAACTTCAACCAAACTTTAGTGAGAAACTTGTAAAGAAAGCTTGGGATAGAAGCTAGAAAAGTAGAACAAGGAAGAACCAAGGAAGGAGTTGTTTTGGAGCAAGCTAGGGCTTTGATTTCAGGACTTAATCAGCACCATTAGAGGTTAAGGTGAGCTCCACAGGGTTTTAGAACCCGTTTAAGTAAGTTTTGAAAGTTACAGCTTAATTACCTAGTTAGGGTTTTTGGGTACCTATTTGCCTTTCCATGTTAATCCTTGATTATTGATGATATGAACTAGCTATATGCCTTAGAAAATGACTCTTAAACATGTTATGATGTCTGGGTATGTTGGATAAGCTGAAATGGTGCAAAATCACGTTTTAAACTTGCCAAATGCTGTCTAACTGCAGGTAAAATCGTGTCACGATTTTCCAATCGTGTCACGATTTCACAGGCAGGGACCAAACGATTTTCTGGGTAGAAAATCGTGTCACGATTTCCAAATCGTGACACGATGTGGGCTTTGGCAGAATGTGTTGTTTTATCATCTTTTCTCGCACCACTCCGGCTTACCAACGCTACCTTGGTCTTCATAACGATTAGTAGTGATTAAAGGATTCTTTTAGGCATTGAAAGACCCATCTTATGGGAAATGTATAGATGAATTACAAGACAAGGAAAGGTACTAAGTTAGAAGAGGATTGTACTAATCCATAAGCAATCATAGTAAAGCCAAGAACTAGTTTAGGGTTTACCCCTTATGAAACCATGATATGAACCTAGTCGTTTTGTACGACATCAAGAATGATACGATGATTAAGATTAGAACCTTTATAGGTTAAGTACTTAAGAATGATCACTTAAAATATGAGATTACGATACGAATATGTAATACGATATGATCACGTGTTCATCAGACTCCGGGTTTCGCCGGATGGGATTTCTCCGAAAGGGCTATCCACACGTAAGTTAAAAGATTTAAGCATGTCCATCAGGCTCCGGGATTCGCCGGATGGGACTTCTCCGAGAGGGTTGTCCACATGTAAAGTAAGATGTGTCCAGCAGGCTCCGGATTATGCCGGATGGGGCTTCACCGAGAGGGTTGCCTACACAAAGATAAGAGGAGTCCGGTGTTAGCCTGATATGATAGGAATTTCACCGGTATGATGGGAGTTGTACTTCGGGGTTACTCCACCCGGATGCACTCCGTAAAACGAACCAAGATAATGTTATGTTTGTTCAACCCTAACTGCTAACTTAATGTTATGAAAGACGAATACGTACATATTATATGATATACGAGAGATGATGTTTAGTTCCTAGTAAATGAGATGTGATCATAGGATGTCCCCAAGATCACTCCGTATAAGTCAAAGTTTAAGAATAGAATATGAAGTACATGAGATAAGACAATGAAGCGATCCTAGGTTTCCCCTGATCGCGATAAAAGTAAAGAATGATGGCGATCGTAGATATTCCCCAGGATTGCCAGAGTAGGCACGGCGACCCTAGGTTACCCCCGTGGTTGCCAACAGTAGGTAGGGTAGGAGCTCACTGAGACGTTATGTCTCATCCCTTTCCTTCTGGTGCAGGTTCCTCGCAGGTAGCACGACGAAAAGGTAAAGAGAAAGCTACGGACTGAACGTGCTGCTTATGTTTTTAGTATTTGGACCTTTGTATTTGGATGATGTATCATGATGTATATTATGGAAATGTTTTGTATCGGATTATGGAATGTATCAAAGACATATGCTTTGTATTAATAATAAACAACTTTCTGTATTGTATTTAATGTATCCGGTACGAAATTTTAATACTCGTAAGAGATCCTAGGCAATCTCTATATGGGTGTTACAATTTGGTATCAGAGCAGGTCGATTCAGACCGTGCCTTGGGTCATTAAAGTACAATCCAAGTTTGTGGACCTCTTGGATCCAGGACATTATTCTAGATGTTATGTTCAGTTAAAACTGATCACTTTGACTTGTATATGACAGCTAGGATAAGATGTCTGGGAGAAGAAGAGGTAGACCTCGTACTAATCAAGCCAGTGACGAGAGTGGAGGACCCAGTCAGAATTCATGGGAACAGATGATGCAACAACAGCAGGCCTGGCAGCAGCAATACCAAGAGCAACAAGCTCAGAATGCATTACAGTATCAGCAAATGATGCTGATGATGCAACAGCAATCTCAGCAACAAGCCCAGGCTCAACAGCAATGGATGGAAATGATGCAACAAGGTCAAGGTTTCCATCCACAACCACCACCCCCTCCTGTAATTGGTAACCCAGTGTTCAGGGAGTATAACAGACATCACCCTCCGGAGTTCAATGGAGAAGGTGAACCACAAGAAGCCAGGAAGTGGATTAAGCAGATGGAGAAGATTTTCAGAATGGCTGAATGTTCAGAAGAGGACAAAGTGGTCTATGCCACGAATCAACTCAGAGGCGCAGCAGAAGACTGGTGGGAATCTGCTCAGCGCAGGATGGAAGCCAGTGGTGTAGAAGTGAATTGGGAGAACTTTAAAGGAGTGATGCTGGACAAGTATTTACCTGTGTCTTACAAGGTAAAGAAGGAACAAGAATTCTTAGAATTGAAGCAAGGCAGTATGTCGGTTGCTGAGTTTACAAAGAAGTTCGAAGAGTTGTCCTATTACTCCACACACAATGAATATGCTGACAATGAAGTGTGGAAAATGAATCAGTATAAAAGAGGTTTAAGAGGCGAGATTGACACTGCTGTGAGTCTCCAAAGAACGGCAAGTTATGATGAACTAGTACATGACAGCTTGGTGGTCGAAGCAGGACTTGCAAAGACCTCAAAGGAAAGATCAGTGGCTTTTGAAAGAAGGAAGAGCAGGATGCAGGATAAGTATCATGACAAGTTGAAACCGAAGGGATCTCCTCAAAGGGGTAAACAGACGTATTCACCGAAGGCTGGTGCTATGTGCAACAATTGTGGGAAGTCGCATTATGGCGAATGCATGAAGGGTACAGGTATTTGTTACGGATGTAAGAAGCCGGGGCATATTATTGCAAATTGTCCAGAACGGAGAAACAGAAGTGGAATTGAAGGAACTACCACAAGCAAAGGAAGGGTGTACTCCCTTGATGGTGCAAAGGCCTTGGCAAATGAAGACCTGATTGCCGGTATGTGTTATCTTGGCTCATACCCAGTGAAAGTTCTTTTTGATTGTGGCGCTTCATGCTCTTTTATTTCATATAAATGTGTGGAGACGCTTCAATTACCTTTGTCTCCGTTGAATCCTCCCATGTTAGTATCCACCGCTACTGAAGGCGGAATTGAGGCAAGTTATGTTTGTGAAAGCTGTCCTATCACTGTGTCTAGTAAGACTTACTATGTTGACTTAGTATGTCTTCCAATGGAGCAACTTGACGTGATCTTAGGCATGGATTGGCTCTCCGCTAACCATGTGTATATAGGATGTTCAGAGAAGAGTATTTATATGCCTACCAGTGATACGACAGAAGGTGTGGCTTTGTCAGAATTGATTAACCGCACCCATCAGTTAATCCAGTTTATTTGTGCTCAAGAAAAGGGATTCTATGTTATGCTCACTGTGGCCTCAGAATCAGAGTTAAGTCCCAGTGATATTCCTGTGGTGAATGAATATCTAGATGTTTTCCCTTCAGAAGTAACTAGTTTACCTCCAGAGCGTGAGGTGGAGTTTTCAATTGATTTGATTCCAGGAGCGGAGCCAGTGTCTGTGGCACCGTACAGAATGTCACCAACAGAGTTGAAGGAGTTGAAATCTCAACTCGAGGATTTAATCCAAAAGCATTTCATCAGACCCAGTGTATCACCTTGGGGTGCTCCAGTTTTATTGGTCAAGAAAAAGGATGGAAGTATGAGGCTGTGTATAGATTACCGCCAACTTAATAAAGTGACTATCAAGAACAAATATCCTCTTCCAAGGATTGATGATCTCCTGGATCAGCTCAAGGGAGCAACGGTATTTTCCAAGATTGATCTTCGATCAGGTTATCACCAGATCCGTATCAAATCTTCAGATGTGTCTAAGACAGCGTTTCGAACGCGTTACGGGCACTATGAATTTCTGGTCATGCCTTTCGGTGTAACCAATGCTCCAGCTGTGTTTATGGATTACATGAACAGGATATTTCAACCCTATCTTGATCAATTTGTGGTGATTTTTATAGACGACATTTTGATTTATTCTAAAGACCCTCAGGAACATGCTCAGCACTTGAGAATTGTTCTGGATGTCCTAAGAGACAAGCAGCTGTATGCTAAGTTTAGCAAGTGTGAGTTTTGGTTATCTGAAATTAAGTTTTTGGGTCATGTTATTTCTCAAGGAGGAGTAGCTGTTGATCCATCTAAAGTTGAGGCTGTTCTTAATTGGGAAAGACCAAAGAATGTAGCCGAGGTCAGGAGCTTTCTAGGCTTGGCAGGTTATTATCGGAGATTTATCATGAAATTTTCTCAGATTGCCTTGCCTTTGTCACGACTCACCAGGAAAGATGTACCCTTTAATTGGAATGAAGAATGTGAAGAGAGCTTCAGAGTTCTGAAAAGAAAATTGACTAAAGCCCCAGTGTTGGCAATACCAGATCCTGAAAGGAGATACACCGTTTTCTGCGATGCATCTTCCAAGGGACTGGGATGTGTTCTGATGCAAGGAGAGAATGTAATAGCATACGCCTCTAGACAGCTCAAGACTCATGAGGAGAATTACCCCACTCATGATCTAGAGTTAGCAGCAATAGTTTTTGCATTGAAGATATGGAGACATCATTTATATGGTGCACAGTTTGATTTATTCAGTGACCATAAAAGTTTGAAATATTTGTTTGATCAACGAGATTTGAATATGAGACAAAGACGATGGATGGAGTATTTGAAGGATTTTGATTTTGATCTGAAATACCATCCAGGAAAAGCAAATGTGGTAGCGGATGCCTTGAGTCGAAAGGCTTTAGTTAAAGCTGAAGTAATGATGAGTGCATGTGGGTTGTATGAGAAATTCAGAGATCTTAATCTACATGTTACGGAGTTAGAAGGTGGCGTCTTGTTGAACAAGATAGATATTTTGTGCGACCTACGGTTCAGGATTGCACAAGCTCAATCTGTGGATATGGACCTTCAGAGGAAAGTTGGTCAAGCAGGGTTTTCATGGGCACCAGATGGTGTGGTATTATTTGAAGGAAGGATTTACGTTCCGAATGATGTGGAATTAAAAAGGTTGATATTAGAAGAAGCACACAAGAGCAGTTTTAGTATACATCCAGGTACCACCAAAATGTATCAAGACTTGAAAAGAGATTATTGGTGGCCTAGTATGAAAAGAGATGTTGCGGAATTTGTATCGCGATGTATCGTATGTCAGCAGGTGAAGATTGAACATCAAAGGCCTGCAGGAATGTTAGTACCATTGGAGATTCCACAATGGAAATGGGAAGATATAACCATGGATTTTGTGACAGGATTACCTCGAACACAGCGAGGACATGATTCCATTTGGGTGATAGTGGACCGGTTAACTAAGTCAGCTCATTTCTTACCGGTTAAGACTACTTACCGAGCTTCTCAGTATGCCGAGTTGTTTATTTCGGAGATTGTGAAACTCCATGGTGTGCCAGCTAGCATTGTGTCTGATAGAGATCCCATTTTCACATCCCACTTTTGGAAGGCTTTTCAAAAGGCTTTGGGAACTAGATTAAAGATGAGCACGTCCCATCATCCTCAGACAGATGGACAATCCGAGAGGACTATTCAGACGTTAGAGGATATGTTACGTGCATGTATCCTAGAAGATGGAGGAAGTTGGAACGATCACCTACCATTGATTGAATTTTCTTATAACAACAGTTACCATTCTAGCATCGGAATGGCACCTTATGAAGCTCTATATGGTAGGAAATGTAGAACCCCGCTTTGTTGGGCAGAAGTCGGAGACAAAAGTATATTGGGACCTGAGATAATTCAGGAGACGACCTTGAAGATTAAATCCATTCAGGATAAAATGAGAATAGCTCAAAGTCGACAGAAAAGTTATGCGGATAAGCGACGAAGACCCTTAGAATTTGAGGAAGGGGATCATGTATTCCTTAAAGTTACACCCAAGTTGGGGTTAAGAGGAGCATTCCGGACTAAGAAACTTTGTCCGAGATATGTTGGACCGTTTCAGATACTTCGACGGGTCGGACCAGCAGCTTATCAGTTGGCGCTGCCACCGGCTATGTCAGGTTTACATGATGTATTCCACGTCTCTCAGCTGAGGAAGTTCATTCCCGATCCTTTCCAACCAGTGGAACTGGACAGTATAGACTTAAGATCGGACTTGACTTTTCAACCGGAACCAGAGCAGATAATTGATCGTGATGTTAAGTCTTTGCGGAACAAAGAAATTCCTATTGTTAAGGTTGTATGGAAAGGTTCTCCCGACGGCGAAGCGACGTGGGAGCTAGAGTCAGAAATGCAAGAGCACTATCCACATTTATTTCCAGGTAAATTCTAAATTTCGAGGACGAAATTTCTTTAAGGGGGGTAGATTGTAATATCCCGCTTATATGTGGCGTTTATCTGTGCTAGAAACTTGAGTAGCAAGCAAGAAAACCAAGTATTATGTGTGATGGCAATTTTGTAAATAAGCTTAAGTGGGAGATTATTTTGGAGCATGGAACAAGATATTTATCATGTTCCTTTCCATTCCTTCATTTTCATTATCAAAATTCAGATTTCCTCTCCTTTCTCACTTCTCTCTCACGCCCTCAATCTCACTCACTATCAATTCATTCAACTTCAACCAAACTTTAGTGAGAAACTTGTAAAGAAAGCTTGGGATAGAAGCTAGAAAAGTAGAACAAGGAAGAACCAAGGAAGGAGTTGTTTTGGAGCAAGCTAGGGCTTTGATTTCAGGACTTAATCAGCACCATTAGAGGTTAAGGTGAGCTCCACAGGGTTTTAGAACCCGTTTAAGTAAGTTTTGAAAGTTACAGCTTAATTACCTAGTTAGGGTTTTTGGGTACCTATTTGCCTTTCCATGTTAATCCTTGATTATTGATGATATGAACTAGCTATATGCCTTAGAAAATGACTCTTAAACATGTTATGATGTCTGGGTATGTTGGATAAGCTGAAATGGTGCAAAATCACGTTTTAAACTTGCCAAATGCTGTCTAACTGCAGGTAAAATCGTGTCACGATTTTCCAATCGTGTCACGATTTCACAGGCAGGGACCAAACGATTTTCTGGGTAGAAAATCGTGTCACGATTTCCAAATCGTGACACGATGTGGGCTTTGGCAGAATGTGTTGTTTTATCATCTTTTCTCGCACCACTCCGGCTTACCAACGCTACCTTGGTCTTCATAACGATTAGTAGTGATTAAAGGATTCTTTTAGGCATTGAAAGACCCATCTTATGGGAAATGTATAGATGAATTACAAGACAAGGAAAGGTACTAAGTTAGAAGAGGATTGTACTAATCCATAAGCAATCATAGTAAAGCCAAGAACTAGTTTAGGGTTTACCCCTTATGAAACCATGATATGAACCTAGTCGTTTTGTACGACATCAAGAATGATACGATGATTAAGATTAGAACCTTTATAGGTTAAGTACTTAAGAATGATCACTTAAAATATGAGATTACGATACGAATATGTAATACGATATGATCACGTGTTCATCAGACTCCGGGTTTCGCCGGATGGGATTTCTCCGAAAGGGCTATCCACACGTAAGTTAAAAGATTTAAGCATGTCCATCAGGCTCCGGGATTCGCCGGATGGGACTTCTCCGAGAGGGTTGTCCACATGTAAAGTAAGATGTGTCCAGCAGGCTCCGGATTATGCCAGATGGGGCTTCACCGAGAGGGTTGCCTACACAAAGATAAGAGGAGTCCGGTGTTAGCCTGATATGATAGGAATTTCACCGGTATGATGGGAGTTGTACTTCGGGGTTACTCCACCCGGATGCACTCCGTAAAACGAACCAAGATAATGTTATGTTTGTTCAACCCTAACTGCTAACTTAATGTTATGAAAGACGAATACGTACATATTATATGATATACGAGAGATGATGTTTAGTTCCTAGTAAATGAGATGTGATCATAGGATGTCCCCAAGATCACTCCGTATAAGTCAAAGTTTAAGAATAGAATATGAAGTACATGAGATAAGACAATGAAGCGATCCTAGGTTTCCCCTGATCGCGATAAAAGTAAAGAATGATGGCGATCGTAGATATTCCCCAGGATTGCCAGAGTAGGCACGGCGACCCTAGGTTACCCCCGTGGTTGCCAACAGTAGGTAGGGTAGGAGCTCACTGAGACGTTATGTCTCATCCCTTTCCTTCTGGTGCAGGTTCCTCGCAGGTAGCACGACGAAAAGGTAAAGAGAAAGCTACGGACTGAACGTGCTGCTTATGTTTTTAGTATTTGGACCTTTGTATTTGGATGATGTATCATGATGTATATTATGGAAATGTTTTGTATCGGATTATGGAATGTATCAAAGACATATGCTTTGTATTAATAATAAACAACTTTCTGTATTGTATTTAATGTATCCGGTACGAAATTTTAATACTCGTAAGAGATCCTAGGCAATCTCTATATGGGTGTTACAGCATCCATTGAAGGTTTGAATGCTAGTCAAATTACTGTCTGAAAGTTGTAATAGAATATTTCTAAAGCTATTAAAGATTGGAATTTTAAAATCAGGTCAAGCCCTAAAGCTAGGGTTAGTAGTCATCAAGAGTCAAGACATAGATCAGTTTATGAACATCCGCTAACAAATAAAAATCATTATGAATAAATTATAAACAGATAAAACCAAACAATAAATTGTATTCATAGGACCTTAATAGTGGCATAATCAACCAATTACATAAAAGTTCCTCCACAAAACGTGTAGCTCAAGCCAAAGGCAGCAACCTATCAGGAAGCAAAGGACTTGGATACGTTGATTCTGGAGAATCTCATAAGCTCTGTCAAAAGTCATGAGATTGAGCTTGTTGGAGATAAACCAGCTGAGAAATTTAAATCTCTAGCCCTGATAGCTAAGGGCAAATCCGCTGAAGCTCTTCAGGCTACTGAGTCAATAGAAGAATTCTCTAATGGAGATTTTGACAGAGATTCAGATGTAGAAGAGATGACATATTTGACCAAAAGATTTAAGTACCTAACCAGAGGAAAGAAGCACTCAAGTAGAAGCAGTGGTTCAAAAATTTCATGCTTCAGGGATCAGAAGGAAGATCAGAATGGATGCTTCAACTGTAAGAAGACTGTACATCTCAAGTCAGTATTGAGTAAGAATAGGGGTATAGAGAGTTAAGAGATTCTAACCTTGTGGACTGCTGAGAGTCCACTTTATATAGGGCGGAGGTTGGAGGGCCGTAGTGTGGCACACGTGGGGGCTCGGTGGTTACGGATTCATGGGAATCGTAACCGCCGAGCGAGATTCGCGGAAGTCATGGGGGAGACGTTAATGTTCAGTTGGAATGAGGCTTTGTTGCTCCGAGCACCCCCTCGCGGGGAGGGGGTGTGTTGCGAGTAAAATAGTCTAGATGCACAATTTGGGCCTTTTGGTATTGGGCATATGTAAATGGGCCTTTGAGCATTTGCTTTGTCTAGAACAATAAATAATAAAAAAAAGAAAAAATATTTGTCATTTATGTAAAAATAATGGGACAAATATTTGTGGTTTTGAGAAGGTTTTTGGCATTGATAAATATATAAAAAAGAGGAAAAATATTTTTTAATAATCAAAACATAATATATATTTGTTGTAACACACATATAGAGATTGCCTAGGATCTCATACGAGTATTAAAATTTTGTACTGGATACATTAAATACAATACAGAAAGTTTGCTTATAGATAATACAATACATGAGTCGTTAATACAATCTGAAATCTGATACAAACAATCCTTAGTAATTTACATCATAATACAACATCCATGTACAAACATTCATATAATAAAAGCAGCACGATCAATCCAAAGCTTTCTCTTTACCTTTGTGTCGTGCTTCTTGCGAACCTGCACCAGAAGGAAAGGGATGAGACATAATGTCTCAGTGAGCTCCGACCCTACCTAGTGTTGGCAACCTCGGGGAAACCTAGGGCCGCCATGCACTAACTTTGGCAATCTGGGGATACCTATGATCGCCGTCTTTTCTACATATACTTTGCGATCAAGGATAACTAGGATCGCTAAAAGTCTTAATCATATGCTTATCATTGACTTGTCTTAAACTTAAACAATTACTTAGTGATCTGGGGACACCCCATGATCACATCCTTTTTCTTTGCTGACTATTCGTCATGTTCTCATAATAATTTCATAAGTATCAATATACATCATTCTTAATCATAAGTTAGTAAGTCAGCGTTGAACAAACAATAATTTTCTGAGTTCATTTTACGGAGTGCATCCGGGTGGAGTAACCCCGAAGTACATCTCTCTTCTTACCGGTGAAATTCCTATCATATCAGGCTAACACCGGACTCTTCTTTCTTTTGTGTGGCTGCCCTCGCGAGCGGTAACTTCACCGTTCCAGCTGCCATTTAAGGCGGTAACTTCACCGGAACCCCCTGTATTCTAACTAGCGAGACTACGGGAGACACATTAACTTTTCTTGACTATGATGCGTAGCTGCCCTCACGAGCGGTAACTTTACCATTCCAACATAAATCGGAACCCCCTGAATACTGACTAACGAGCCTACAGGAGACACATCTAGTCCTTTAAATTACTTAGTTCTCATTCTTTAAAATAATTATCCTTGAATACTTAACGTATAAAAGGTTATGAATTGAATACTAAATCTTCCTTATGTTGTACATACTTAATTGAGTGCATAAATTCATTGCTTGGTGAGGGGTAACTGAAAACTTTCCCCCTTAACCTCTATATTAACTTATGAATCAAAGTAATCATCTCTCATTACAAGCCTATTCTCATCATGTATTAGTCTATACATTGCATATCTATTGCAATCCCTAAGGGCTAGATCTTCTAATAATTAATAATGACGCGCTGTCATTACATGTTGTTATTGAGTCTGAAGCATTATTAGAAAGCCAGAAGGTGCAAAAGTAGATAAACAACAAGATCCTGAAAACAGTGGTATCGTGACACGATTTGGAAATCGTGTCACGATTTGGAAATCGTGTCACGATTTTCTACCCAGAAATGGTGGCAAATTCTGCCCATGAAATCATGACACGGTGGCAAAATCGTGACACGATTTTGCGTGCAGTTAGACAGCACTGAAAAAGTTCAAAACGTGATTTTCCACCATTCTTGGCTTATCTAAGCATGCCCAGACATCATAACAGCTTAAGGAATGAATTTCTAATACATATTGATAGTTTATAACATGATTGATTCAGGAATTACAAGCAAAAAGGGAATTAGGGCACTAAACTTACAAACTTGCTCAAAATACCAAAAACACTCAAACTTACTCAGAGCGGGTTCTAAAACCCTGTGGAGCTCACCTTAAACCTCAATTGGTGCTTGCTAAATTCTGAATTCCAAAATCCTAGCTTCAATCTAACACTTCTCTTGATTCTTCCTTGTTTCTGCTTTTACTTTCTCTTGTTCTAACTTTCCAAAAACAAGCTTGCTAGCAAGAATTCTCGCAAGAATCGGATGGAGAATTGATGGGTTGCTGAGAGGGTGAGGAGGTCGAGTTTGTAGAGAGAGGGAGGAGAGAAATCAGACTTGTTAGAGAGAGAAAGGTGAGAGGAAAATGGTGTAAATATCTTGGCCTCCACCTTAAATAATCCTTCCTTCCCAAATTACAAAATTGCCATTTCTTTCGTTTCAAACCTCTATTACTGATAACAGTTATATCTAAGCGGGATATTACAATCTACCCCCCTTAAAGAAATTTCGTCCTCGAAATTTAGAATTTACCTGGAAATAGATGCGGATAGTTCTGTTGCATCTCTGATTCTAGCTCTCACGTTGCTTCGCCGTCGGGAGAACCTTTCCAAACAACCGTAACAATTGGAATCTCTTTGTTCCTCAAGGACCTAACATCACGATCAACTATCTGATTTGGCTCAGGTTGAAATGTCAAATCTGATCTCAAATCAATGGTGTCTAACTCGACTGGTTGAAAAGGATCGGGAATGAATTTCCTCAGTTGAGAGACATGGAAAACATCATGCAAACCTGACATGGCCGGTGGCAGAGCTAACTGATAGGTTGCTGGACCGACACGTTTAAGTATCTGAAATGGCCCAACATACCTTGGACAAAGTTTCTTGGTTCTAAAAGCTCCTCTTAAGCCCAACTTAGGTGTAACTTTGAGGAATACATGATCTCCCACTTCAAACTTTAAAGGCCTTCGTCTTTTATCTGCATAGCTTTTCTGGCGACTTTGGGTTGTTCTCATCTTATCCTGAGTGGATTAAATTTTCAGAGTAGTTGTAATATCCCGCTTAGATGTAGCGGTTAACAGCGTAGAAACTTATTAAGCAAGCATGGCAAATATGTAAATAAGTGGAAATGGCATTATGGTAAATAAATTGGAATGGGAAGATTGTTTAAAAATAAGTGGTAAGATATTTCTTACCATCTTTCTTCATTTTCTACACTCTTCCAAAATCAGCTCTCCCTCCCTCTCACTCTCTAGTTACACGCCCTCACCCCTTTTTCCCTCACTCATCAAAAACTTCATCCAAACTCTTGTGAGGAAGTTTATGCAAGCAAGCTTGTGTTGGAAGTTAGAGCAAAAGAAAGAAAAGAAGAAACAAGGAAGAATTAAGAGAAGAGTAGATTGGAGCTAGGACTTGGAGTTTAGAAGCTAGCAAGCACCAATTGAGGTTTAAGGTGAGCTTCACAGGGTTTTAGAACCCGCTTTGAGTAAGTTTGAATGTTTATAGTTTTATGAACAAGTTTGAGGTTATAGTGCCCTAATTTCCTTTTCATGTGATTCCTTGATCAATCATGATGTAATCTATCATTATGCCTTAGAAATTGATCCATTAAGCTGTTATGATGTCTGGGTATGTTTGGATAAGCCAAAATGGTGAAAATCACGTTTTGAACTTGCCCTATGTTGTCCATCTGCACGCAAAATCGTGTCACGATTTTGCAACCGTGTCACGATTTCATAGGCAGAACATGCCACAAATTCTGGGTAGAAAATCGTGACACGATTTCCAAATCGTGTCACGATGGCACAGGGGGGCAGGGCCATGTTGTTTTTCATCAATTCTTGCACCATTCTAGCTATCTAATACTACATCAGACTTAATAACGACATGTAATGGCTAAGTGTCGCTAACAAGCATAGAGAGACCTATCCTTTAAAGAATGTATAGATGAGGATAGGTACAATGTTAAGAGAGGGATACCTTAATCCATAAGTTGTCATAGAGATGTTAAGGAGCTAGTTTAGGGTTTAACCCTTACCATGCAATGTTATGAACTTGATTCAGTATACACGAATCCAAGAATGATACAATAGTCAAGTTTAGAACCTTTTATAGGTTAAGCACTTATGAATGATTTCTTAAAGAATAAGAACAAGTTAAGATTATACTATAAGATTATGATCACGTGTTCATCAGACTCCGGGAATATGCCGGATGGGACTTATGTTCATCAGACTCCGGGAATCCACACGTAAGTTAAAAGATTAAGCATGTCCATCAGGCTCCGGAATATGCCGGATGGGACTTCACCGAGAGGGTTGTCCACATGAAAAGTTAAGTTGTGTCCAGCAGGCTCCGGATTATGCCGGATGGGGCTTCACCGAGAGGGTTGCCTACACAAAGATAAGAGGAGTCCGGTGTTAGCCTGATATGATAGGAATTTCACCGGTATGATGGGAGATGTACTTCGGGGTTACTCCACCCGGATGCACTCCGTAAAACGAACCAAGATAATGTAATGTTTGTTCAACGCTAACTTCTAACCTAATGATATGAAAGATGAATATGTACATTTTTATATATAACGGGAAGTATGACAATTAGTTCCTAATGGACAAGTAGTGATCGTAGGATGTCCCCAAGATCACTAAGTTTAAGGATAGAATATGAATGCATGAGATTAAGTCATGTAGCGATCCTAAGTTTCCCCTTGATCGCGGTATATGTAGAGAATGATGGCGATCGTAGGAATCCCCAAGATTGCCAAGAGTAGGCACGGCGACCCTAGGTTTCCCCCGTGGTTGCCAACAGTAGGTAGGGCCGGAGCTCACTGAGACGTTATGTCTCATCCCTTTCCTTCTGGTGCAGGTTCTCAGGAAGCACGACGTAAAGGTAAAGGAAAAGCTTTGGATTGATCGTGCTGCTTATGTTATATTTGAATGTTCGTATATAATGATGTATCATGATGTATATTACGGAGGATGTTTGTATCGGATATTTGGGTTGTATCAGAAACTTATGTATTGTATAATTATTAAACAACTTTCTATATTGTATTTAATGTATCCGGTACGGAATTTTAATACTCGTAAGAGATCCTAGGCAATCTCTATATGGGTGTTACAATTTGGTATCAGAGCAGGTCGATTCAGACCGTGCCTTGGGTCATTAAAGTACAATCCAAGTTTGTGGACCTCTTGGATCCAGGACATTATTCTAAATGTTATATTCAGTTAAAACTGATCACTTTGACTTGCATATGACAGCTAGGATAAGATGTCTGGGAGAAGAAGAGGACCAGGCAGACCACGTGCTAATCAGGCCAGTGATGAAAGTGGAGGACCAAGTATGAATTCGTGGGAACTAATGATACAGCAGCAGCAGGCCTGGCAGCAGCAGTATCAAGAGCAACAAGCTCAAAATGCATTACAGTATCAGCAGATGATGCTGATGATGCAGCAACAAGCTCAGCAACAGGCTCAAGCCCAACAACAGTGGATGGAGATGATGCACCAAGGGCAAGGTGCTCAGCAGCAGCCTCCACCACCGCCAGTTGTAGCAAATCCGTCTTTCCGAGAGTTTAATAGAAACCATTCTCCTGAGTTTAATGGGGAAGGTGAGCCTCCGGAAGCCAAGAGATGGCTAAAGCAGATTGAGAAAGTGTTCCGGATGACAGAGTGCCCAGAAGAAAATAAGGTATTGTTGGCTACCAATCAGCTTAGAGGCGCAACAGAAGATTGGGGGGAATCTGCCCAGTGCAGAATGATAGCAAATGACATCGAGGTAAATTGGGATAACTTCAAGGAAGCAATGCTAGAGAAGTACATACCGATGTCATACAAAGTAAAGAAAGAACAAGAGTTCCTTGAATTGAAACAAGGTGGCATGTCAGTCACTGAGTTTACTAAGAAGTTTGAAGAGCTGTCCTACTATTCCACACATAATGAGTATGCTGAGAATGAAGTTTGGAAGATGAACCAATACAAACGAGGTTTAAGAGGCGAAATCGACACTGCAGTGAGCCTCCAAAGAACTGCAAGTTACGATGAACTGGTGCATGATAGTTTAGTGGTCGAAGCAGGACTTGCAAAGACCTCGAAAGAAAGATCCGTAGCTTTTGAAAGAAGGAAGAGCAGGATGCAGGATAAGTATCATGACAAGTTGAAACCGAAGGGGTCACCTCAAAGGGGTAAACAGACGTATTCACCGAAGGCTGGTACCACTTGCAACAATTGCGGGAAATAACATTACGGTGAATGCATGAAGGGTACAGGTATTTGTTATGGGTGTAAGAAGCCGGGGCACATTATAGCAAATTGTCCAGAACGGAGGAATAGGAGTGGTACTGAAGAAACTACCACTAGCAAAGGCAGGGTGTACTCCCTTGATGGTGCAAAGGCCTTGGCAAATGAAGATTTGATTGCTGGTGTGTGCTATCTTGGTTCATACCCAGTAAAAGTTCTTTTTGATTGTGGTGCTACTTGCTCTTTTATTTCATATAAATGTGTGGAGACGCTTCAATTATCTTTGTCTCCGTTGAATCCTCCAATGTTAGTATCTACCGCTACTGAAGGCGGAATTGAGGTAAGCTATGTTTGTGAAAACTATCCTATCACTGTGTCTAGTAAGACTTATTATGTTGATCTAGTGTGTCTCCCGATGGAGCAACTTGACGTGATCTTAGGCATGGATTGGCTTTCCGCTAACCATGTGTACATTGGATGTTCCGAGAAGAGTATTTATATGCCGACAAGTGATGCGACGGAAGGTGTAGCTCTGTCTGAATTGATTAACCGTACCCATCAGTTAATCCAATTTATTTGTGCTCAAGATAGGGTATTTTATGTCATGCTCACTGTGGCTTCAGAACCAGAGTTGGGTCCCAGTGATATTCCCATTGTGAATGAGTACTTAGATGTATTCCCTTCGGAAGTAACTAATTTACCTCCAGAGCGTGAGGTGGAGTTTTCTATTGATTTAATTCTAGGAGCGGAGCCGGTATCCGTGGCACCGTATAGAATGTCACCTACAGAGCTTAGAGAGCTGATATCTCAACTCGAAGAGTTAATTCAGAAGCATTTTATCAGACCCAGTGTGTCACCTTGGGGTGCTCCAGTTCTGTTAGTCAAGAAGAAAGATGGAAGCATGAGGCTGTGTATAGACTACCGCCAACTGAATAAAGTGACCATTAAGAACAAGTATCCTCTTCCAAGGATTGATGACCTCCTAGACCAGCTTAAAGGAGCAACGGTATTTTCTAAGATTGATCTTCGATCAGGTTACCATCAGATCCGCATTAAGTCTTCTGATGTGTCCAAAACGGCATTTCGAACGCGTTACGGACACTATGAATTTCTGGTTATGCCTTTCGGTGTAACTAATGCTCCAGCGGTATTTATGGACTATATGAACAGGATATTTCAGCCTTATTTGGATCAATTTGTGGTGATTTTCATAGATGATATTTTGATCTATTCCAAGGACCCTCAAGAACATGCTCAGCACTTGAGAATTGTTTTGAACTTCCTCAGAGACAAACAGTTGTATGCAAAATTCAGCAAGTGCGAATTCTGGTTATTCGAGATTAAGTTTTTGGGTCACGTTATTTCTCAAGGAGGAGTAGCCGTTGATCCATCCAAAGTTGAAGCTGTTCTCAGTTGGGAAAGACCCAAGAATGTGGCAGAAGTCAGGAGCTTTTTAGGCTTGGTAGGTTATTACCGAAGATTTATTATGAAGTTTTCTCAAATTGCCTTGCCTCTGTCACGCCTCACCAGGAAGGATGTGCCCTTTATTTGGGACGAAGAATGTGAAGAGAGCTTCAGAGTTTTGAAAAGGAAATTGACTAAAGCACCAGTGTTAGCAATACCAGATCCTGAAAGGAGATACACCGTTTTCTGCGATGCATCCTCTAAAGGACTGGGTAGTGTTCTTATGCAAGTGGAGAATGTGATAGCTTATGCATCGAGACAGCTCAAGACTCATGAAGAGAATTACCCCATCCATGACCTTGAGTTAGCATCTATAGTATTTGCATTGAAGATATCGAGACATCATTTGTATGGTGCGCAGTTTGATTTGTTTAGTGATCACAAAAGTTTGAAATATTTGTTTGATCAACGAGATCTAAACATGAGGTAAAGGCGATGGATGGAATACTTGAAGGATTTTGACTTTGATTTGAAATACCACCCAGGAAAAGCTAACGTAGTAGCAGATGCTTTAAGTCGAAAGGCTTTAGTTAAGGCTGAAGTAATGATGCACACGTGTGGGTTATATGAAAAGCTTAGAGACCTTAGCCTCCATGTTACTGAATTGGATGGTGGCATCCTGTTGAACAAGTTAGAGATTTCTTGCGACCTACGGTCTAGGATTGCACAAGCGCAAACTATGGATATGGACCTTCAAAAAAGAGTTGGTCAATCAGAGTTTACTTTGGCGCCAGATGGCACGCTACTGTTTGAAGGAAGAATTTATGTTCCGAATGATGTGGAGTTGAAAAGGTTGATTTTAGAAGAGGCGCACAAGAGCAGTTTTAGCATTCATCCAGGTACCACCAAGATGTATCAAGATTTGAAGAGAGATTATTGGTGGCCTAGCATGAAGAAGGATATTGCGGAATTTGTGTCGCGATGTATTGTATGCCAGCAGGTAAAGATCGAACATCAAAGGCCTGTAGGAATGTTAGTACCCTTGGAAATTCCTCAATGGAAATGGGAAGAGATAACTATGGACTTTGTGAGTGGTTTACCTCGAACACAGCGAGGACATGACTCCATTTGGGTAATAGTGGACCGGTTAACCAAGTCTGCATATTTCTTGCCGGTTAAGACTACTTACCGAGCCTCTCAGTATGCCGAATTGTTTGTTTCGGAGATTGTGAAACTCCATGGTGTACCTGCTAGTATTGTATCTGATCGGGATCCGATCTTCACATCCCACTTTTGGAAAGCTTTTCAGAAGGCTTTAGGAACAAGATTAAAGATGAGCACGTCTCATCGTCCTTAAACAGACGGACAATCAGAAAGAACTATTCAGACATTAGAAGATATGCTACGAGCGTTCATTCTAGAAGATGGAGGAGGTTGGAACGATCACCTACCTTTGATTGAATTTTCTTACAACAACAGTTACCATTCTAGTATTGGAATGGCACCTTATGAAGCCTTATATGGTAGGAAATGTAGAACCCCACTTTGCTGGGCTGAAGTTGGAGATAAGAGTATTTTGGGACCTGAGATAATTCAGGAGACGACCCTAAAGATTAAATCCATTCAGGATAAAATGAGAATAGCCCAAAGTCGCCAGAAAAGCTATGCAGACAAAAGAAGAAGGCCTTTAGAGTTTGAAGTGGGAGACCATGTATTCCTTAAAGTCACGCCTAAGTTGGGCCAGAGGAGCATTCAGAACTAAGAAACTTTGTCCAAGGTATGTTGGACCATTTCAGATACTTCGACGTGTCGGTCCAGCAGCTTATCAGTTAGCGCTGCCACCGGCTATGTCAGGTTTACACGATGTCTTCCATGTCTCTCAATTAAGGAAATTCATCCCCGATCCTTTTCAACCAGTGGAGTTGGATAGTATTGACTTGAAATCAGATTTAACTTTTCAACCTGAGCCAGATCAGATAATTGATCGTGATGTTAAGTCTTTGCGGAACAAAGAGATTTCAATTGTTAAGGTTGTATGGAAAGGTTCTCCCGACGGCGAAGCAACGTGGGAGCTAGAGTCAGAGATGCAAGAGAACTACCCGCATCTATTTTCAGGTAAATTCTAAATTTCGAGGACGAAATTTCTTTAAGGGGGGTAGATTGTAATATCCCGCTTAGATGTAGCGGTTAACAGCGTAGAAACTTATTAAGCAAGCATGGCAAATATGTAAATAAGTGGAAATGGCATTATGGTAAATAAATTGGAATGGGAAGATTGTTTAAAAATAAGAGGTAAGATATTTCTTACCATCTTTCTTCATTTTCTACACTCTTCCAAAATCAGCTCTCCCTCCCTCTCACTCTCTAGTTACACGCGCTCACCCCTCTTTCCCTCACTCATCAAAAACTTCATCCAAACTCTTGTGAGGAAGTTTATGCAAGCAAACTTGTGTTGGAAGTTAGAGCAAAAGAAAGAAAAGAAGAAACAAGGAAGAATTAAGAGAAGAGTAGATTGGATCTAGGACTTGGAGTTTAGAAGCTAGCAAGCACCAATTGTGGTTTAAGGTGAGCTCCACAGGGTTTTAGAACCCGCTTTGAGTAAGTTTGAATGTTTATAGTTTTATGAACAAGTTTGAGGTTATAGTGCCCTAATTTCCTTTTCATGTGATTCCTTGATCAATCATGATGTAATCTATCACTATGCCTTAGAAATTGATCCATTAAGCTGTTATGATGTCTGGGTATGTTTGGATAAGCCAAAATGGTGAAAATCACGTTTTGAACTTGCCCTATGTTGTCCATTTGCACGCAAAATCGTGTCACGATTTTGCAACCGTGTCACGATTTCATAGGCAAAACATGCCACGAATTCTGGGTAGAAAATCGTGACACGATTTCCAAATCGTGTCACGATGGCACAGGGGGGGAGGGCCATGTTGTTTTTCATCAATTCTTGTACCATTCTGGCTATCTAATACTACATCAGACTTAATAAAGACATTTAATGGCTAAGTGTCGCTAACAAGGATAGAGAGACCTATCCTTTAAAGAATGTATAGATGAAAATATAGATGAGGATAGGTACAATGTTAAGAGAGGGATACCTGAATCCATAAGTTTTCATAGAGATGTTAAGGAGCTAGTTTAGGGTTTAACCCTTACCAGGCAATGTTATGAACTTGATTCAGTATACACGAATCCAAGAATGATACAATAGTCAAGTTTAGAACCTTTTATAGGTTAAGCACTTACGAATGATTTCTTAAAGAATAAGAACAAGTTAAGATTATACTATAAGATTATGATCACGTGTTCATCAGACTCCGGGGCACGCCGGATGGGATTTCTCCGAAAGGGCTATCCACACGTAAGTTAAAAGATTAAGCATGTCCAGCAGGCTCCGGAATATGCCGGATGGGACTTCACCGAGAGGGTTGTCCACATGAAAATTTAAGTTGTGTCTAGCAGGCTCCGGATTATGCCGGATAGGGCTTCACCGAGAGGGTTGCCTACACAAAGATAAGAGGAGTCCGGTGTTAGCCTGATATGATAGGAATTTCACCGGTATGATGGGAGATGTACTTCGGGGTTACTCCACCCGGATGCACTCCGTAAAACGAACCAAGATAATGTAATGTTTGTTCAACGCTAACTTCTAACCTAGTGATATGAAAGATGAATATGTACATTTTTATATATAACGGGAAGTATGACAATTAGTTCCTAATGGACAAGTAGTGATCGTAGGATGTCCCCAAGATCACTAAGTTTAAGGATAGAATATGAATGCATGAGATTAAGTCATGTAGCGATCCTAAGTTTCCCCTTGATCGCGGTATATGTATAGAATGATGGCGATCGTAGGAATCCCCAAGATTGCCAAGAGTAGGCACGGCGACCCTAGGTTTCCCCCGTGGTTGCCAACAGTAGGTAGGGCCGGAGCTCACTGAGACGTTATGTCTCATCCCTTTCCTTCTGGTGCAGGTTCTCAGGAAGCACGACGTAAAGGTAAAGGAAAAGCTTTGGATTGATCGTGCTGCTTATGTTATATTTGAATGTTCGTATATAATGATGTATCATGATGTATATTACGGAGGATGTTTGTATCGGATATTTGGGTTGTATCAGAAACTTATGTATTGTATAATTATTAAACAACTTTCTGTATTGTATTTAATGTATCCGGTACGAAATTTTAATACTCGTAAGAGATCCTAGGCAATCTCTATATGGGTGTTACAGTAGTCTCCTGAATGATCTCTGGTCCCAAAATGCTCTTATCTCCAACCTCAGCCCAAAAAAGTGGGGTTCTACACTGCCTACCATACAAGGCTTCATAAGGTGCCATCCCAATACTGGAATGATAACTATTGTTGTAAGAGAATTCAATCAAAGGCAAGTGATCATTCCAACTTCCTCTGTAACACCCTAACCCTTAACCGCCGATTATTAACTTTAATAAAGAAAACGTTAAGGACATAGGAAGTTACAACATGATGAAAACTCATTTTCATAAACATCAACAAAAATCAAAATATATTTGATTCACAAACAGCAGCGGAAAAATAACAAACACAGCTTATAACCAAGCATGCATATATTACACAAAAATATATACATAAGATTTTCAAAAGAGGCAATTCTACAACAAAGACCATTGCCAAATCTATACATAAACGTTCAGATACCCAAAATGGTGTTACAAATATCAGAGCCCTAAACTCTAACTAGGATACAACACCTAGTACAAAAAAAGTAAGGATAGCTAAGCTATGCCCTCACCAATGTACAGACTTCTAAACTGCAAAAGCTACTCCTCGACGATATTCTCGTCAACCTGATAATCTGGATCCCCAAAGATCCAGCAGATAACACAAAACAGAGAGTGTTAGTATCACAACCAATAAACATGTATAAATAACACATTATTATACATAACCAAAACACAACACGTAATGGACAACGCACAAACTCATCATTAACAATTACCACTTAACAACCATTATGCACACATAATTCCTAAATGAACACTAATGTCACAAAGGATGCATGCCTCAAAATACATTCACTAATGCATGTGGTACCAAATCATTTTGGATAAACTTATATCCTTATCAAGCACTCTTGATAACCAAGCACTCTTGGATTTCTTATCCGCACACGGATATCATACAATCATGAAATGCATGATGATTCACTTAGTAAATATATGATACTTACTAATACAACTAATTATCAGCACTCTGATAATTATCACAACAACAACAACAAACACAACCTCTAAATTATCAGCACTCTGATAATTATCACAACATCAACAAACACAACACTAAATTATCAGCACTCTGATAATTATCACAACAACATCAACAAACACAAACACTAGGCGCTCCTGACCATATCATAATATACAACATGTATATACTCAACCATGTTCACGATCTCAAATAAACCAATCATTCATACCAAAATCTCAAACACATAGGGGCTTCAAAGGAAAACCCACACACTTTGAATAACTTATCCATTTCAAACATATATAACACATATGCACACAAAAACCACCATGTTAGGGTTTTACTCAAACCTTTCTTGAACAAATAATCTTTAGGAAGTATTAAGAATGAATTAAAATGGTGGGCAAGGTTTCCAAAACATATTGTGAGAATGCAGTAGCAAAAAGCCATTCCCGCGCGCACCAGGGCCTCCAGAACAAATCAACGAAGTTGGCATGTCCAGGGTTGGTCGCTACAAGCGAGCCCTTGGTCGCTACAAGCGAGCCTGGTCGCTACAAGCGCCAGTGTGGTCGCTACAAGCGCGGATAGGCAGGGAATTATCCTGTCTGGTCGCTACAAGCGAGCCTGGTCGCTACAAGCGACCGTATCAGTACAAAATCATGTAAAAATGTGATTTTTCCACCATTTTAGCCCATTCAAGGTTACCCAACTTCCAGAACATGTTAAAAACAACTTTCCATCATAAAACATCCTTTAAAAACAATCACAAGCAAGGATTGCATCTAGCATAGAAGTTAGGGTTTAAAACACTAAACTTTTCATAACTTTTCTTATGAATTCACAACACAATAACTCTCAACCAAACATACTAGCATCATCACTTAGCATCAAATAAGCATAAGAATAACATGATCATTTAACATCTTTAAACCATAAAAACTCTCTATCAAAACCTAGACAAAGTGAGAGGAAGTTTGGGATGGAGAAATAGACATTCTCCCCTTCTCAATCACTTGTGAAGAAGCAATACTAACTCTCTTACCTTGAAATGATGATTCTAAACTCAAGCTTTCTCCCTTGTTCACTTGCCCTAGCTTTTCTCTTGTTTTTCTTCTCCTCTTCCACGTTATTCTTCACAAAGAAGATGAATGGCACTATTCATGTCCTTACAAAATATCTTATATCCCTAGCAAATGATCCTAGCCATCCATTTCCTTACTAACTATCATGGACCAATCCTAGCCATACAATCTAACAAGGCTTACTACATTCATTTGCACATGATCATTACTAATACTCATAAACTAAAGCCCAACACTATTCACCCTCTTGGCCCAAATTCGCCCAAAACTCTAAAAACTCGATTACGAACTTATCTTCGCGCTAAATAATTATTTCTCGATTACTAGAAAATATATTTAAATGCAAATCCATAAAATAAAATATATAAAAAATATAACATACGAAAATAGGGTTGTTACATCCTCCATCTTCTAGAATACATGCACGTAACATATCCTCTAGTGTCTGAATAGTTCTCTCGGATTGTCCGTCTGTTTGAGGATGATGGGACGTGCTCATCTTTAATCTCGTTCCTAAAGCTCTCTGAAAAGCTTTCCAAAAGTGGGATGTGAAGATCGGATCTCTATCGGATACAATACTGGCAGAAACACCATGGAGTTTTACAATCTCTGAGATGAACAAATCGGCATACTGAGAGGCTCGGTAAGTAGTCTTAACCGGTAAGAAATGAGCTGACTTGGTTAACCGGTCTACTATCACCCAAATAGAGTCATGTCCTCGCTGTGTTCGAGGTAATCCACTCACAAAGTCCATAGTTATCTCTTCCCATTTCCATTGAGGAATTTCCAAGGGTACTAACATTCCTGCAGGCCTCTGATGTTCAATCTTTACCTGCTGACACACAATACATCGTGATACAAATTCCGCAATATCCTTCTTCATGCCAGGCCACCAATAATCTCTCTTCAAATCTTGATACATCTTGGTGGTACCTGGATGTATGTTAAAACTGCTCTTGTGCACCTCTTCTAAAATCAACCTTTTCTATTCCGCATTATTCAGAACATAAATTCTTCCTTCAAATAGTAGTGTGCCATCTGGTGCCCAAAAAAATTCTGATTGACCAACTCTTCTTTGAAGGTCCATATCCATACTATGGGCTTGTGCAATTCTAGACCGTAGGTCACATGAAATCTCTAATTTGTTCAACAAGATGCCACCTTCCAACTCGGTAACATGGAGATTAAGATCTCTAAACTTTTCATATAACCCACATGTATGCATCATCACTTCAGCCTTAACTAAAGCCTTTCGACTCAAAGCATCTGCTACCACATTTGCCTTTCCTGGGTGGTATTTCAATTCAAAATCAAAATCTTTTAGGTATTCCATCCATCGCCTCTGTCTCATGTTTAAGTCTCGTTGATCAAACAAATATTTCAAACTTTTGTGGTCACTGAACAAATCAAACTGTGCACCATACAAATGATGTCTCCACACTTTCAATGCAAATACTATGGATGCTAACTCGAGATCAAGGGTGGGATAATTCTCTTCATGAGTCTTGAGCTGTCTAGACGCATAAGCTATCACATTCTCCCCTTGCATAAGTACACTTCCCATTCCTTTAGAGGATGCATCACAGAAAATGGTGTATCTCCTATCAGGATCTGGTATTGCCAACACTGGTGCTTTAGTCAATTTTCTTTTTAAAACTGTGAAGCTCTCTTCACATTCTTCGTCCCAAATAAAGGGCACATCCTTTCTAGTGAGGTGTGACAAGGGTAAGGCAATCTGAGAAAACTTCATAACAAATCTTCGGTAATAACCTGCCAAGCCTAAGAAACTCCTGACTTCAGCCACATTCTTGGGCCTTTCCCAACTGAGAACGGCTTCCACTTTGGACGGATCAACGGCTACCCCTCCTTGAGAAATAACGTGACCCAAAAACTTCATCTCAGACAACCATAATTCACATTTGCTGAATTTAGCATACAACTGTTTGTCTCTGAGGACATTCAAAACAATTCTCAAGTGTTGAGCATGTTCCTGAGGATCCTTGGAATAGATCAAAATATCATCTATGAAAATCACCACAAACTGGTCCAGATAAGGCTGAAATATCCTATTCATGTAATCCATAAATACAGATGGAGCATTAGTTACACCGAAAGGCATAACCAGAAATTTGTAGTGCCCGTAGCGCGTTCGAAACGCCGTTTTGGACACATCTGAAGACTTAATACGGATCTGATGATAACCCGACCAAAGATCAATTTTAGAAAATACCGTCGCTCCTTTGAGCTGATCTAGGAGATCATCAATCCTTGGAAGAGGATACTTGTTCTTGATAGTCACTTTATTCAATTGGCGGTAATCTATACACAGCCTCATACTTCCATCTTTCTTCTTGACTAACAGAACTGGAGCACCTCAAGGTGACACACTGGGTCTGATAAAATGCTTCTGAATTAACTCTTCGAGCTGAGATTTCAGCTCTTTAAGCTCTGTAGGTGATATTCTATACGGTGCCACAAATACTGGCTCTGCTCCCGGAATTAAATCAATAGAGAATTCCACCTCACGCTCAGGAGGCAAACTAGTTACTTCAGAAGGAAAAACATCTAAGTACTCATTCACAATAGGAATATCACTGGAACTTAACTCTAGTTCTGAAGCCACAGTGAGCATAACATAAAATCCCTTATCTTGAGCACAAATAAATTGAATTAACTGATGAGTACGGTTAATTAATTCAGACAGAGCCACACCTTCGGCATATAAACACTCTTCTCTGAACATCCAATGTATACATGGTTAGCGGAGAGCCAATCCATGCCTAAGATCACATCAAGTTGCTCCATCGGGAGACACACTAAATCGACATAATAAGTCTTACTAGACACACTGATAGGACAGTTTTCACAAACATAACTTGCCTCAATTCCGCCTTCAGTAGCGGTAGATACTATCATTGGAGGATTCAAGGGAGACAAAGATAATTGCAGCGTCTCTACACACTTATATGAAATAAAAGAGCAAGTAGCGCCACAATCAAAAAGAACTCTTACTGGATTTGAACCAAGATAACACATACCAGCAATCAAGTCTTCATTGGCCAGAGCCTTTGCGCCATCAAGGGAGTACACCCTGCCTTTACTTGTGGTAGTTCCTTCAGCCGTTCCTTTACCACGGTTATTTGGACATTCATGTATGAAGTGCCCAGTTTGTTTGCACCCATAGCAGACACCCATACCTAACATACACTCTCCTTTGTGATTCTTTCCACACTTCTTACAAGCAGAAAAAGCTAAGGCTGAACCAGATTGTTTTCCCCTCTGAGGGGATCCCTTAGGCTTCAATTTATCATGATACTTATCCGGCATCCTACTTTTCCTTCTTTCAAAAGCTACCGCTCTTTCTTTCGAGGTCTTAGCAAGTCCTGCTTCAACAACTAAACTATCATGCACCAGTTCATCATAACTTGCAGTTCTCTGGAGGCTCACTGCAGTGTCAATTTCACCTCTTAAACCTCGTTTGTATTGGTTCATCTTTCAGACTTCATTCTCAGCATACTCATTATGTGTGGAATAATAGGACAGCTCTTCAAACTTCTTGGTGAATTCAGCAACCGACATACTACCCTGTTTCAACCCCAAGAACTCTTGTTCTTTCTTCACTCGGTAAGAGAGGGGAAAATACTTTTCTAACATTACCTCCTTAAAGTTCTCCCAATTTAATTCCACATCATTTGCCAGCATTCTACGTTGAGTGGACTCCCACCAGTCTTCCGCTGCGCCTCTGAAGTGGTTCGTGGCATAAACCACTTTATCAGTTTCCGAACACTCAGCCATCCGGAAGATCTTCTCCATTTGCTTAAGCCACCTCTTGGCTTCTTGTGGATCACCTTCACCATTAAACTCGGGAGGGTGATGCCTATTAAATTCCCGGAAAACCAGATTACCAATTACAGGAAGAGGTGGTGGTTGTTGATGGAATCCTTGTCCTTGATTCATCATTTCCATCCATTGCTGATGGGTTTGAGTCTGCTGCTGAGCCTGTTGTTGCATCATTAGCATCATCTGCTGATACTATAATGCATTTTGAGCCTGTTGCTTATGATACTGCTGCTGCCAGACTTGCTGCTGTTGCAGCATCTGTTCCCAGAAATTTGTATTGGGTTCCCCACTATCATCACTGGCCTGATTAGTTCGAGGTCAACCTGGTCCTCTTCTTCTCCCAGACATCTTATCCTAGCTTTCATATACAAGTCAAACTGATCAGTTTTAACTGAATATAACATTTAGAATAATGTCCTGGATCCAAGAGGTCCACATACTTGGATTGTATTTTAATGACCCAAGGCACGGTCTGAATCGACCTGATCTGATACCAAATTGTAACACCCATATAGAGATTGCATGGGATCTCATACGAGTATTAAAATTTTGTACTGGATACATTAAATACAATACAGAAAGTTTGCTTATAGATAATACAATACATGAGTCGTTAATACAATCCAAAATCTGATACAAACAATCCTTAGTAATTTACATCGTAATACAACATCCATGTACAAACATTCATATAATAAAAGCAGCACGATCAATCCAAAGCTTTCTCTTTACCTTTGCGTCGTGCTTCCTGTGAACCTGCACCAGAAGGAAAGGGATGAGACATAATGTCTCAGTGAGCTCCGGCCCTACCTACTGTTGGCAACCTCAAAAAACCTAGGGCTTCCATGCACTAACTTTGGCAATCTGGGGATACCTATGATCGCCGTCTTTTCTACATATACTTTGCGATCAAGGATAACTAGGATCGCTAAAAGTCTTAATCATATGCTTATCATTGACTTGTCTTAAACTTAAATTCTTACTTAGTGATCTGGGGACACCCCATGATCACATCCTTTTTCTTTGCTGACTATTCGTCATGTTCTCATAATAATTTCATAAGTATCAATATACATCATTCTTAATCATAAGTTAGTAAGTTAGCGTTGAACAAACAATAATTTTCTGAGTTCATTTTACGGAGTGCATCCGGGTGGAGTAACCCCGAAGTACATCTCCCTTCTTACCGGTGAAATTCCTATCATATCAGGCTAACACCGGACTCTTCTTTCTTTTGTGTGGCTGCCCTCGCGAGCGGTAACTTCACCGTTCCAGCTGCCATTTAAGGCGGTAACTTCACCGGAACCCCCTGTATTCTAACTAGCGAGACTACATGAGACACATTAACTCTTCTTGACTATGATGCGTAGCTGCCCTCACGAGCGGTAACTTCACCATTCCAGCATAAACCGGAACCCCCTGTATACTGACTAACGAGCCTACATGAGACACATCTAGTCCTTTAAATTACTTAGTTCTCATTCTTTAAAATAATTATCCTTGAATACTTAAGCTATAAAAGGTTCTGAATTGAATACTAAATCTTCCTTATGTTGTACATACTTAATTGAGTGCATAAATTCATTGCTTGGTGAGGGGTAACTGAAAACTTTCCCCCTTAACCTCTATATTAACTTATGAATCAAAGTAATCATCTCTCATTACAA
This sequence comes from Medicago ruthenica, assembly GCA_018208015.1. Classification (NCBI taxonomy): domain Eukaryota; kingdom Viridiplantae; phylum Streptophyta; class Magnoliopsida; order Fabales; family Fabaceae; genus Medicago; species Medicago ruthenica. Next base: position 53,999,680 of record CM031372.1, on the reverse strand, counting down.
GCCTATTCTCATCCTGTATTAGTCTATACATTGCATATCTATTGCATTCCCTAAGGGCTAGATCTTCTAATAATTAATAATGATGCGCTGTCATTACATGTTGTTATTGAGTCTGAAGCATTATTAGACAGCCAGAAGGTGCAAAAGCCGAAAAACAACAAGATCCTGAAAACAATGGCATCGTGACACGATTTGGAAATCGTGTCACGATTTTCTACCTAGAAATGGTGGCAAGTTCTGCCCATGAAATCGTGACATGGTGGCAAAATCGTGACACGATTTTGCGTGCAGTTAGACAGCACAGAAAAAGTTCAAAACGTGATTTTCCACCATTCTTGGCTTATCTAAGCATACCCAGACATCATAACAACTTAAGGAATGAATTTCTAATACATATTGATAGTTTATAACATGATTGATTAAGTAATACCAAAAACACTCAAACTTACTCAGAGCGGGTTCTAAAACCCTGTGGAGCTCACCTTAAACCTCAATTGGTGCTTGCTAAATTCTGAGTTCCAAAATCCTAGCTTGAATCTAACACTTCTCTTGATTCTTCCTTGTTTCTTCTTTTACTTTCTCTTGTTCTAACTTTCCAAAAACAAGCTTGCTAGCAAGAATTCTCGCAAGAATCAGATGGAGAATTGATGGGTTGCTGAGAGGGTGAGGAGGTCGAGTTTGTAGAGAGAGGGAGGAGAGAAATCAGACTTGTTAGAGAGAGAAAGGTGAGAGGAAAATGGTGTAAATATCTTGGCCTCCACCTTAAATAATCCTTCCTTCCCAAATTACAAAATTGCCATTGCTTTCGTTTCAAACCTCTATTACTGATAACAGTTATATCTAAGCAGGATATTACATTTGTCATGATAAATAAAAAAAGTGTAAATATTTAACATTGATACATAAAAATAAATTATGGATCAAATATTTGTGACTGGTAATTATAAAAAAAAATATTCCATGAAAATATTGGTTTTTTTAAGAAATGAAAATATTAGTTTTTTTTTGGCAAGATGAAAATATTAGTTATTAGTACATAAAAAACATGGAAGGAATATTTTTCATTGGTAAGTTAAATCTTAAAATCCTTTAAAAAAAGTTAAATCTTAAAAAACAAGTTAAAAATATTTGTATTTATATTTAAAAAAAACTAAAAAATATTTTTCGTTGATAAATGTAAAAAGTAATGGAAATATATTTTTCACTGATAAATAAAAACACAAGACATATATTTATAACTAATAAACATAAAAAAAATAGGAGACACATTTGTCATTGCAGCATAAAAAAATACGGACAAATATGAAAAAACACTGGACACATAATTTTTGTTGATAAATAGAAAATTAAAATAAAATAAAGTATTTATAGTGATTAACAAACGGTATCGTGTCGCCCGTGCATGACACGGGTTAACCCATTGGTTTTCTATTATACTGTGTTTTTAAACACTTTTGGGGTAGATTGTATCAAAGTCAATAATCAGGTTCTAAACAGTCAACCTCTATCAATGGATTTAATTGTTTTAAATGTATTAAATTATTTTTTTTGTCTTTTTCTTTTGTCATTCAAAACCTAGACTTTTTCTAACTTATTAATTATCAAGACTCTGAAACAACAGTCAACAACTATCAATGAATTTAATTGTCTTAAATGCATTAAATTGTTTTTTGTAAGATTCATTTATCACTCAAAAATGAATATAATTGTCCTTGTTTATAATACTTCATCTGTTTCTACATGAAAGTCGCTGCAATGATTAGAAGAAATGGAAAAACTATTTTATCAAATTAAGTTAAAGCAATGTTTTGGAAATAGTGTACATGATATTAATTGGAGGGTACAATAGAAATAGTTAGTATTGCATTGAAAACTAAAAGTGACATTCATTTCGAAACAATATTTTTTACTAAAGTGGCATTCATTTTGAAACGGATGGAGTAATATTTGATACGTCACCACAAGTATATTGTTATTATCGAGTAGTAAAAATATTGATCCACAGAGAGCTGTGTAATGTAATATCCCGCGTAGGCGCAACTTTTATCAGTAACAGAGGAATTATGAGTGAGTAGGGACAAAATGGTAATTTTGAGAGGAAGGGGAATAAATAGGGATAAGCTTGAATATTTCTTCATTAATCCCATTTCCTTCTCTCACTAAGTCAAATTTTCTCTCCCTCTCCCTCTAGATTTGGTTTGCAGCATCAGCAGCTTTGATCCATCAGTTTTCCTTCCTTGATTTCTTGAAATGAAAGCAAGCAAGTTTTGGGAAAGTTGAAGTAAGTGGAAGCTTAAGGAAAGAGTAAGACCAAGCTAAGGTTTTGGTAAAGGAAGCTTGTCAAAGACCAGCATAATTCTAAGTGAGTTCCTTAGAGTAGCAATATCCTTTGTGGGTTATATTGTGTGAGATTCACAACAAAATTGCTAAGGTTTAGGAAAAAGGATAGTTTTCCCCTATTTTTGATACTATGCTTGATCCTGTTTAATCCTTGATTACGGCATGTTTTAAAGTTCAAAATGAGTCCCTGACATGTTTCCAAAGATCACTGGACAGTTGGGTACCAAGGTTTTTAAGATTGAAACATGTTTTTCAGAAAAATTCTATGTTCAGCTATAGTCGGAGTGCGACCAAGAGTTTGCTCTGCGAAGTAGCAGAGTTTTGCTACTGCCTACCATCGCCTAGACTTGGCTCTGCGAAGCTTCAGAAGCTGACTTCAGAAGCAGGCTTCAGACTCTGACTTGAGAAGCTGACTTCAGAGTCTGAAGGTTCAGACACAAGTGATCGCATAGCGACACTCAGGGTCGCAAAGCGAAGTTGCCCAGAATGGCATTTTATTTACAAACAACTGTACCATGCCAATGATCTTTGATATCCTTTGGGGTAGAGATACTCATGAACCTTCAAGGATTAATCTAGGATAAAGATAGGTATCATACAGAGAGATGGGTATTTTATATCCACATGATTTCAGGATAGTTAAGGGTTAGTTTCAGGATACCCTTAACCAGGCAGGTACATTTATATGTACATCAAGACGTGCCTCAGATGTTCACGTCAGAGTGACACGGAGGGTACATGTATCAGTTCAGGATAGGATGTACCCTAGTTAGCGGTACAAGGATTTTATCAGGATTTATACAGATTGTATATATATATATATATATATATATATATATATATATATATATATATATAAGTCATGGCACAGGTACGCTTCAGATTTATTCTGAATAGGTCAGCCCATTAGGGAACCTACATGACGACTCACATATATATGTTCAAGAGGATATCAGGATAAGTATATTTTATATACCAGGAATAATATTAATTAACAGGATAAACTTTTGTGTCTTCTATGTTCTCGCAGTTAGAGAGCACATGGGGTTCTAGTACTGCTGGAACGGGCAGGAATCTTCCGCGAGGATAACCACACATAAGTTTTAGTGTGTCTTCTGTGTTCTCGCTAGTTAGAGCACAGGGGGTTCTGGTACAGCTGGAACGGGCAGGAACTTTCCGTGAGGATAACCACACACACATGCAAGAGGAGTCCGATGATTAGCCTACTATAGGAATTTTCACCGGTTATCAGGGGAATGTGCTTCGGGGTTGCTCCACTCGGGGGCATTCCATAAAATGAACTCAGATAATAATGTTTGTTACACGCTAACATCTAACATAATATTGTCAGTTTATACTTTATTATGTTATCAGGCAGTAAATACCATCAGGCAGGTATTAGGTGGTGATCTTAGGTGTCCCCTCGATCACCAAGTTATCAGGTTATAGTCTAGTTTTTTATGACTATACAATTATCAGGTTCAGGCAGGTATAAACCCTTTGTGGGTAAGGTTAAGACTTGGCGATCATAGGATTCCCCGACATTGCCAAAATAGGCATGGTGACCCTAGGTTCCCTGAGGTTGCCAACAGTAGGTTGGGTGGAGCTCACTGAGACATTATGTCTCATCCCATTCCTTCTGATGCAGGTTCATAGGTAGCACGCAGCAAGGGTAAGGAGAAAGCTTTGGACTGATCGTGCTGGTTTTCTAGTTGTTTCAGTTAACCTGTAATCAGATGTTGTACTTTTGATGTATAATTATTAGAGATGATATGTATTAACAGTTGGATGTATTAATACTTATGTGATGTATTACTATGAGATAACTATTTGTATTGTAAATTAATGCATCTAGTACGAAATTCTAATACTCGTATAAGATCCTAGGCAATCTTTATATGGGTGTTACAATTTGGTATCAGAGTAGGTCGATTCAGATCGTGCCTTGGGTCATTAAAATACAATCCAAGTATGAGGACCTCTTGGATCCAGGACATTATTCTAAATGTTATATCTGGTTGAAACTGATCACTTTGACTTGTATATAACAACAAGGATAAGATGTCTGGGAGAAGAAGAGGACTAGGAAGGCCTAGAACAAGCCAGGCTAATGAGGAAGAAGGAGAAGAGCCTAACAAGAATTTCTGGGCTCAGATGACGCAACAGCAACAAGCGTTGCAACAAAAATATCAGGAGCAATAGGCTCAGACCGCATTACAGCATCAGCAGATGATGCTTATGATGCAACAGCAAGCCCAATAACAGGCCCAATCTCAGCATCAATGGATGGAAATGATGCACCAGGGGCAAGGAGCCTATCAGCAGCCTCCACCACCTCCAATGGTTGGTAATCCGATTTTCCGGGAATTTAATAGAAATCACCCTCCCGAGTTCAATGTAGAAGGTGATCCCCAGGAAGCCAAGAGATGGCTGAAACAGATGGAAAAGATCTTCCGGATGGCTGAGTGTTCGGAAGCTGATAAAGTGGTGTTTGCCACAGACTAATCCTACTTGCAAGACATGTGGAAAACCGCATAAAGGAGAATGTATGGAGGGTGCTAAGGTGTGCTACGCGTGCAAGTAGCCTGGACACTTCTTGTGAGAATGCCCCAATAGGCGGGGTAAGGGAGCGGCTGAAGGAACCACAACCAGTAAAGGTAGGGTGTATTCCCTTGATGGTCGGAAAGCTCTAGCTAATGAAGATTTAATTGCTGGTATGTGTTATCTTGGTCAGAATCCAGTTAAAGTTCTTTTTGATTGTGGTGAATCATGTTCTTTTAGTTCATATAAGTGTGTAGAAACACTACAGCTACCTATGTCACCATTGATTCTTCCTATGATGGTAACCACCGCTACAGAAGGCGGAGTCGTAGCAAGTTATGTATGTGAGAATTTTTCTATCACGGTATCCAGTAAGACGTACTATATAGATTTGGTATGTCTTCCCATAGTACAACTTGACGTGATTCTAGGAATTGATTGGTTCTCCGCTAATCATGTGTATATCGGATGTGCTGAAAAGAGTATCTTTATGCCAACAAGTGATACAACTGAAGGTGTGGCTTTATCTGAATTGATTAATCGTACCCATCAGTTAATTCAGTTTATTTGTGCTCAGGATAGGGGTTTTTACGTGATGGTTACCGTGACATCAGAATCAGAACTGAGTCCCAGTGACATTCCGGTTGTTAATGAGTATGTAGATGTTTTTCAGTCTGAGATAATCAGTTTACCCCCAGAACATGAAGTTGAGTTCTCTATCGACCTCATTCCAGGATTGGAGCCAGTATCTGTGGCACCGTATAGGATGTCACCATCGGAGCTTAAGGAATTGAAGTCCTATTTAGAGGACTTGATTCAAAAACATTTTATCAGGACTAGTGTGTCACCTTGGGGTGCACCAGTTTTGTTGGTTAAGAAGAAGGATGGTAGTATGAGATTATGCATAGACTACCGACAGTTGAATAAGGTAACTATTAAGAATAAGTATCCACTTCCAAGGATCGATGATCTTTTAGATCAGCTCAAGGGAGCAACGGTATTTTCTAAGATTGACCTTAGATCAGGATACCACCAGATTCGCATCAAATCATCAGACGTGTCCAAGACAGCGTTCAGAACACGTTACAGACATTACGAATTCCTAGTTATGCCTTTTGGAGTGACTAATGCCCCAGCAGTGTTTATGGACTACAAGAACAGGATTTTCCAGCCTTATCTGGATCAGTTTGTGGTAATTTTCATTGACGATATTTTGATTTATTCAAGGGACCCTCGGGAACATGCCCATCATCTAGGGATTGTTTTGGACATTCTCAGAGAAAAGCAGTTGTGTGCCAAATTCAGTAAGTGTGAATTTTGGTTGTCTAAAGTTAAGTTTTTGGGTCATGTATATCAAGTGTTCAAACAAAACATCTTTCTTGTATATTTGTTTGTTGAGAAGTCTCTTACTTTGTGTTTCAGCATAGGAAGTCTCTTGCCTTGTGCTTGAGCAATTTGTAATTATTGGAGCATAGGAAGTCTCTTGTAAGGGACTAGACTACTTCCGGATTGTGGAAGGAATCAGGATAATTGCTTGTGTCTTTCTCTTCTCTATCTCTTTAACCTTTATCCACTGCATCAAAATCTAAAGTTTTCAGTCAAACTCTGAAACTCTGTTTTTGACTTAGAACATCAGACTCAGATTCTGAACTCCATCAGAACCTGATCTTTGTCTTAGTCATTTTTAAAGAAGAAAAAGCCAACACAATTCAATCCCCCTTCTTGTATTTTTCTCACCTTCAGTTGGTATCAGAGCTTCGGTTCTGATATTTTAACACTTAACAGTGTGTCAGTGAGATCCTGAGAAAAACATCATGTCTACTGGTGGATTTGCTAGTCCTGGTGTTGGAACAAGTGTCTCTGATTCTGGAACTTCAATTTCTGGAAACAACAGAGTTGTATCATATGATTATCATGCAGATGATAAATCTAGCTCTCATCATCATATTAAACCTCCTATGTTCAATGGAGATGCTGAGAAGTTTTCTTGGTGGAAAAGCAAGATTTACAGTCACATCATTGGTGTTGATGACACTTTATGGTATATCATTGAAGATGGTATCACTATTCCTGTTGATGAAGAAGGTGTAGCAGCTGAGAGAAAGAAACTCTCAGATGTTGAAAGAAAGATCTACAAAAAAGCATCATAAAGTGAGAGATATCATTCTTGAAGCTTTACCTCATACTGAATACTTAAATTTGAGTGATAAGTCCACTGCAAAGGCTATATTCACTTCTTTGTGTTCTACCTATGAGGGTTACAAAAAGGTTAAAGAAGCTAAGGCTAAACTTCTTGTTCAACAGTATGAGCTGTTCAGAACTAAAGGAACACTAACTCCAAGTCAAGCAATCTCAGAAACAAAATCAGGAAAAGCCTGATGGCAACTTGGGATGATCTTGGCAACGAATCAGACTCTAACAATGAAGATGAAGAAGACGCCAATCTGGCTTTAGTTGCAACAATATCTTCAGATGTAGAGCTTGAATCAGAATCTGATGATAAAAATGAGGTATTTTCTAAATTCACCAAATCTGAACTTGTTGATACTGTTAAAGAACTTATCAGTCACTATCATAAGAAGTCAAAAGAGCTAAAACTTTTGAAAGAAAAACTGGAATTGCTGAATAAAGAAAGTGATAAAGATCACCTTATGATATTAGAACTTGAAGATAAATACTTTGAACTTATGAAAGAATTGGCTGATAAGAAGGCATATAAATCCTTGAGTGAGGAAGATTTTGTTGAGATAAAATCCAAAAATCCCTATTCAATGTTTTAATGATAAAAAACATCTGAATTATATTTTTATGGGTTATGATTCCCTATTGAACTTATTTTTATTCAATGTTGTTATCTACCATGTGCTCTTGAGTGATTCAAAGATAAGACAGGACAAGAATCATTTTCCAAATCAAAGTCATGAAGATAGCAAAGCCATCTTTTAATTTTGGGTTTTGAATTTATCACCCACAAATAAACAAGCTGAAAGACACTCAACGTCTGAATGACACTCAACGTCTGAAGATCAGCGTCTGAAGGTCAGTGTCTGAAGGTCAGTGTCTAAAGGTCAGCGTCTGAAGGTTAGCGTATAATGAACAGTGCATCTGAAGAACTGCTTCTGATAAACAGTGTGTCTGAAGAGCAGCTCTAATCAACAGCTTCTGAAGGATTGCTTCTGATGAACAGTGCGTATGCAGAACTGCTTCTAATGAACAGTGCGTCTGAAGAACTGCTTCTGATGAACAGCTTCTGAAGAACTGCTTCTGATGAACAGTGCTTCTGATGAACAGTGTCTGAAGATCAACATCTGTAGTTCAGAATCTGAAGTCTGAAGTTTAAAGGAACCTCAAATATTTTCATTCTGAGGGGGAGCTACAAATTCAGAACTTCTTTTATAGAAAATTTATTAATAAGTTCTGATTATTTTTTTGTCTAACTTGTGTTTTTGAGTGTCTCATTTAGTAACAGGAAAAGTATTCAAAAGGAACTCAGTCTACAAATTATCAGTTGATGTTCAGTCATATAATTTTTCCTGCATATGGATTTTAAGGCACCAAGTGAAAATCAAGAAACACACTATATTGGGACAAAATTACATTGGTATTGCTTTGACAAAAGCAGAAAATTTCTATACAAATAAATGCAATACAAAGGAAGAAACATGGTTTTAGCTTGTCCACAAAACTACCAATTATCAAATCAAGTAAGAAAGCCAGTACAAACAATATGTACTTTTTGGCTGCAAATATGGATTGAAGAATAGGGAGGTATACACGTGTAAAGACAGTTTGAAATGCAGTTTTAACCTACATCAGTTAAAACCTGGCCAAGTTGTTTTTAAAACTGCACCATGTAACGACCCTATTTTCGTATGTTATATTTTTATATATTTTATTTTATGGATTTGCATTTAAAAATATTTTCTCGTAATCGAGAAATAATTATTTGGCGCGAGGATAAGTTCGTAATAGAGTTTTTAGGGTTTTGGGCGAAATTGGGCCTAGGGCGTGAATAGTATTGGGCTTTTGAGTTTATGAGTAGTAATGATCCTATGTATATGATAGTAGTAAGCTTAGATGAAATAGAAGGCTAGGATTGGTCCTTGAGAGTTAGTAAGGAATGGATGGCCATGATTGATTTGATTGGGTTATAAAGATTATCACAAAGACTTTGACAATCACTATTCATTGTCTTTGTGGAGAAGCTTGGAAACGTGAAAGAGAAGGGAAAAGCAAGAGAAAACTAGGGCAAGTGGAGAAGCTTGAGTTTGCTAGAGTAACATCAATTCCGGGTAAGAGAGTTAGTATGCTTATTCACAAGTGATTTTGAGAAGGGGAGAATGTCTATTTCTCCATCCCAAACTTCTTCTTTCACTTCGCCTATGTTTTGATGGAAAGTTTTTATGATTAAAGTTGTTAATGATCATGTTATGCTTATTTGATGCTAAGTGATGTTGCTAGTATGTTTAGTTGAAGTTGTATGATGTTTATCTATGTTTTGGAAACTCGAAAATGTTGTTGTTGTTCAAGAAAAGCTTGAGTAAAACCCTAACAATGGTGGTTTTTGTTAAGGCCATCATGTTGTGTGAGTATGTGTTATATAATGCTTGGAATGGCTGTTAGGAACTAATAGAGTGTGTCTAAGGTTTTGAAAGTGGATTTGGACTTGATAATATTAAAGACTAAGGTGTGGGTAGTGATGAATATGTTGAAATGGATAAGTTATCAAAGTGTGTGGGTTTTCCTTTGAAACCATTATGTGTTTGAGATTTTGGTATGATTGCTTGGTTTATTTGAGATTGTTGAACATGGTTGAGTATATACATGTTGTGTTTTATGATCCGGCCATGAGAGCCTAGTGTATGTGTTTGTTGTTGTTGTGATAATTATCAGAGTGCTGATAATTAGTTGTGTTAGTAAGTATAGTGATAAGTGTACACTAATATTAGTGAATATGTAGTGTAAGTATCATATATTTGCTAAGTGAATCATCATGCATTTCATGATTGTATGATACCCGGTGCGGGTTATTCGATGATATCCGGTGCGGATATGAAATCCAAGAGTGCTTGGTTATCAAGAGTGCTTGGTAAGGATATAAGTTTATCCAAAATGATTTGGTACCACATGCATTAGAGAATGCATTTGAGGCATGCATCCGTTGTGACATTAGTGTTCATTTAGAAATTATGTGTGCATAATGGTTGTTAAGTGATAATTGTTATTGATGAGTTTTGTGCTTTGTCAATTACGTGTGGTGTTTTGGTTATGTATAATAATGTGTTATTTATACATAATGGTTGTTAAGTGATAATTGTTATTGATGAGTTTTGTGCTTTGTCAATTACGTGTTGTGTTTTGGTTATGTATAATAATGTGTTATTTATACATGTTTATTGGTTGTGATACTAACACTCTCTGTTTCGTGTTATGTGCTGGATCTTTGGGGATCCAGAATATCAGGTTGACGAGACTATCGTCGAGGAGTAGCATTTTGCTGTTTAGGAGCCTGCGTAGTGGTGAGGGCATAGCTTAGCTATCCTTACTTTTTTGTACTAGGTGTTGTATCCTAGTTAGAGTTTAGGGCTCTGATAGTTGTAACACTACTTTGGGTATCTGAACGTGTATGTATAAATTTGGCAATGGTCTCTGTTGTAGATTTGGATGTTAGTTTTCTAATGCCGTTGGTCTGACGTCAATACGATTTATAGAACTTGAGTTATGGTTAAATTACTGCACGTAGGTCACAGTGAATTTTTATGGACTTTCTGCACAACTTTTCCGAATTTGAAACGAAAACTGGTATTGATCGGTACAGAATTGGCCTTGGGTGTAAACATGAAGGTTTTAGATAATTTTGTTAGCTTTCCAGTGGCTTTGGTTTGACGTGAAAATGACTTTTAGTTTTTGAGTTATGATGAAAATACTCCAAGGAGGTCTTAGTGAAATTGTATGGTGACAGCATTTTCTGTTTCATGTTTTTGTGTCTTTTTCACACGTATCTGTTTTAAATTGGTCTTTGGTATAAACATGTGAAATGTTGTAATGTGTTTTGAAAACGGAAAACAAATGATGCAATCGATTTCGTGAACATTGATATAGAAGGGGTATGAGCTAGAAGGGGTATGAGCTAGAAGGGGTATCCTAGTTAGAAGGGGTATCGCCCTGTTTGTTATTTTTCCGCTGCTGTATGTGAATCAAATATATTTTGATCTGTTGATGTTTATGAAAATGCGTTTTCATTATGTGTAACTTCCTATGTCCTTAACGTTTTTTTTTATTAAAGTTAATAATCGGCGATTAAGGGTTAGGGTGTTACAATAGGTGGTATCAGAGCAGGTCGATCCATTGGATCAATTAAGTTTAGTATACCCTTTGTGTAACATGTGTTTCCTTAAACACTGTGTTCTCACTTGTGTTATGTGATGATTGGTAGTGGATATGACGCAACGAGCACTTGCGGACGCGATGGAGCGGATGGCGAATGCCATGGCTCAGGAGGCTGCTAGTAGGACCGCGGATAGAGCCGCACAACAAGCTAGAGGAGGCGGGGAAGATGAGCTGAGGCTCGAGAGGTTTATGAACAACAAACCGCCTATCTTCAAGGGAGGATACGATCCAGATGGAGCTCAGACTTGGTTGGAAGGAATTGAGAGAATTTTCGGGGCTATGCGTTGTCTGGACGCGCATAAGGTATTGCTAGGAGGGTATGTTCTCCATGATGAGGCCGATCATTGGTGGGGAAACGCTAGTCAGAGGTTGGGTCTTAGAGTAGAAAATATGATGGGACGCATGGTTATAGAAACGCCTGCGAGTGGTTCGGTATCGACTACTCTAGTCTGTGTTGACTGTTCAGTCACTATGTTTGGTCGACACTTTGGAATGGATTTAGTCTGCATTCCGTTGAGCGGAATAGACGTTATCTTTGGTATGAACTGGTTAGAATTTAATCGGGTTCATATCAACTGTGGTAAGAAGACGGTTATGTTTCCAAGACCGGAGCCAGAGTTGTGTTCGAAGCTCATGTGTTGTCGAGAAGTGGCAAGATCAGTGAAGTCTCAAGAGGACGTGTTTGCTATGTTTGCTTCGTTGAGAATGGAAGAGAAGAATGAGGTTGATGCGTTGCCGGTGGTGCGTGATTTCATAGATGTTTTTCCAGATGACATTTTGGATTTACCACCCGAGAGAGAGGTTGAATTCGCAATTGACATAGTACCTGGTACTAGTCCAATATCGATGGCGCCGTATCGTATGTCAGCTGCTAAACTAGAAAAGTTGAAGGAACAACTGGAGGAATTGTTAGAGAAAAGGTTTGTAAGACCGAGTGTATCGCCGTGGGGTGCGCCGGTTCTGTTGGTAAAGAAGAAAGATGGTAGTATGCGTCTGTGCATCGACTATCGTCAGTTGAATAAAGCAACTATCAAGAACAAGTATCCACTTCCGAGGATAGATGATTTGATGGATCAGTTAGTGGGAGCCTGTGTGTTCAGCAAGATTGATTTGAGATCGGGATATCACCAGATAAGAGTTAAGGCGGAGGATATACCGAAGACTGCTTTCAGGACTAGGTATGGTCACTACGAGTACGCTGTTATGCCTTTTGGAGTTACTAATGCACCTGGAGTGTTTATGGAATATATGAATCGTATATTTCATTCCTTTTTGGATCGATTCGTGGTGGTCTTCATAGACGATATTTTAGTATACTCGAAGACGGAAGAGGAACATGCCGAGCATTTGAGGATTGTGTTGGAGGTGTTGCGCGAGAAGAAGCTTTATGCAAAATTTTCTAAGTGTGAATTTTGGTTGCATAAAGTTAGCTTTTTGGGTCACGTCATTTCAAGTGGTGGTATAGCAGTGGATCCTGCTAAGGTAGAGGCCGTGCAAGATTGGGGAACGCCGGAGTCTGTTACTGAGATCCGAAGTTTTCTTGGTTTGGCCGGTTACTATCGGAGGTTCATCGAAGGATTTTCAAAGTTGGCGTTGCCGTTGACACAGTTGACTAGGAAGAGTCAAGCTTTCGTTTGGGATGACAAGTGTGAGCAGAGTTTCCAAGAGCTGAAGAGGAGGTTGACATCTGCACCTGTGTTAATTCTGCCAAATCCGAAGGAACCGTTTGTGGTTTATTGTGATGCGTCGAAGATGGGTCTAGGTGGTGTGTTGATGCAGAAGGGACAAGTCGTTGCTTATGCGTCAAGACAACTGAAGATTCATGAGAGGAACTATCCTACGCACGATTTGGAGCTAGCTGCTGTTGTGTTTGTTCTCAAGATTTGGAGGCACTACTTGTATGGGTCAAGGTTCGAGGTTTTCAGCGATCACAAGAGTCTGAAATACTTGTTTGATCAGAAGGAGCTCAATATGAGGCAAAGAAGATGGTTAGAGTTTCTTAAGGATTATGATTTCGAGTTGAGCTATCACCCGGGTAAGGCTAATGTGGTAGCCGATGCATTGAGTAGGAAGTCTCTGCATATGTCGTCTCTGATGGCGAAGGAACTGAGATTGATTGAAGAGTTTAGAGACCTCAGTTTGGTTTGTGAAAGGACAACCAGAAGCGTGAAGCTAGGAATGTTGAGGTTGACGAATGATTTTCTTGAAGAGGTTGTGGAAAAGCAAAAGTCCGATGTGAGATTGACGAAGCTTAAGACGCTCATCGAGCAAGGGAAAAAGGTAAACGTTGAGATCGATGAGAAAGGCGTGATGAGGTGTCAGGGAAGGTTATGTGTACCTGATGTGCCTGAGTTGAAGCGGATGATCTTGGAGGAAGGTCACAGAAGCAACTTAAGTATTCATCCTGGTGTTACTAAGATGTATCAAGATCTGAGGAAAATGTTTTGGTGGCAAGGGATGAAGAAAGAGATCGCCGAGTTTGTTTTCGCGTGTTTGACTTGTCAGAAGTCCAAGGTGGAGCATCAGAAGCCGTCGGGGCTATTGCAACCTATGTTTATTTCAGAGTGGAAATGGGATAGTATTGCGATGGATTTTGTAAGCGGTTTGCCGAAGACGTCGAAAGGTAACAATATGATTTGGGTAGTTGTCGACAGGTTAACAAAGTCTGCTCATTTCATAGCTATCAAGACCGGTATGCTAGTACCGAAGTTGGCTGAGGTTAATGTCGAGCAAATCGTGAGATTGCATGGAATTCCGTCGAGTATCGTATCAGATCGAGATCCCCGTTTTACTTCAAGGTTTTGGAAGAGTTTGCAAGAGGCGTTGGGGACTAAGTTGCGGATGAGTTCTGCTTATCACCCGCAGACGGATGGTCAGTCGGAGAGGACGATTCAATCATTGGAGGATTTATTAAGATCGTGCATTTTGGAACAAGGAGTGAGTTGGGAAGCTTGCTTACCATTGATTGAGTTTACGTATAACAACAGTTTTCATTCGAGCATTGGTATGGCACCTTTTGAAGCGTTGTATGGGAGAAGATGTAGAACACCTTTGTGTTGGTTTGAATCGGGAGAAAGTGTGGTGCTTGGACCTGAGATTGTGCAACAAACGACCGAGAAGATCAAGATGATCCAAGAAAAGATGAGAGCGTCGCAGAGTCGCCAGAAAAGCTATGCCGACAAGAGAAGAAAGGATATAGAATTTCAAGAAGGAGATCATGTGTTTCTAAGAGTTACATCGACTACGGGTATTGGACGAGCTTTGAAATCGAAGAAGTTAACATCGAGGTTCATTGGTCCGTATCAGATTTTGAAGAGGATTGGGAAGGTGGCGTATAGGATTGCGTTACCGCCGTCGTTGTCAAATCTACATGACGTTTTTCACGTGTCTCAATTAAGGAAATACGTATCGGATCCGTCACATGTGATTGAGTCGGACGAGGTACAAGTGAGAGAGAATTTAACGGTTGCAACGGTACCCTTAAGGATTGAAGGACAAGAGATGAAGAGGCTCAGGAACAAAGAGATTTCATCGGTGAAAGTCGTTTGGGGAGGCCCAGCCGGTGAATATGCGACGTGGGAGCTCGAGAGCAAGATGCGGGACTCCTATCCAGAGTTGTTTTCAGGTATTTTCGAGGGCGAAAATTCTTTTTAGGGGGGTAGAGTTGTAACGACCCTATTTTCGTATGTTATATTTTTATATATTTTATTTTATGGATTTGCATTTAAAAATATTTTCTCGTAATCGAGAAATAATTATTTGGCGCGAGGATAAGTTCGTAATAGAGTTTTTAGGGTTTTGGGCGAAATTGGGCCTAGGGCGTGAATAGTATTGGGCTTTTGAGTTTATGAGTAGTAATGATCCTATGTATATGATAGTAGTAAGCTTAGATGAAATAGAAGGCTAGGATTGGTCCTTGAGAGTTAGTAAGGAATGGATGGCCATGATTGATTTGATTGGGTTATAAAGATTATCACAAAGACTTTGACAATCACTATTCATTGTCTTTGTGGAGAAGCTTGGAAACGTGAAAGAGAAGGGAAAAGCAAGAGAAAACTAGGGCAAGTGGAGAAGCTTGAGTTTGCTAGAGTAACATCAATTCCGGGTAAGAGAGTTAGTATGCTTATTCACAAGTGATTTTGAGAAGGGGAGAATGTCTATTTCTCCATCCCAAACTTCTTCTTTCACTTCGCCTATGTTTTGATGGAAAGTTTTTATGATTAAAGTTGTTAATGATCATGTTATGCTTATTTGATGCTAAGTGATGTTGCTAGTATGTTTAGTTGAAGTTGTATGATGTTTATCTATGTTTTGGAAACTCGAAAATGTTGTTGTTGTTCAAGAAAAGCATGAGTAAAACCCTAACAATGGTGGTTTTTGTTAAGGCCATCATGTTGTGTGAGTATGTGTTATATAATGCTTGGAATGGCTGTTAGGAACTAATAGAGTGTGTCTAAGGTTTTGAAAGTGGATTTGGACTTGATAATATTAAAGACTAAGGTGTGGGTAGTGATGAATATGTTGAAATGGATAAGTTATCAAAGTGTGTGGGTTTTCCTTTGAAACCCTTATGTGTTTGAGATTTTGGTATGATTGCTTGGTTTATTTGAGATTGTTGAACATGGTTGAGTATATACATGTTGTGTTTTATGATCCGGCCATGAGAGCCTAGTGTATGTGTTTGTTGTTGTTGTGATAATTATCAGAGTGCTGATAATTAGTTGTGTTAGTAAGTATAGTGATAAGTGTACACTAATATTAGTGAATATGTAGTGTAAGTATCATATATTTGCTAAGTGAATCATCATGCATTTCATGATTGTATGATACCCGGTGCGGGTTATTCGATGATATCCGGTGCGGATATGAAATCCAAGAGTGCTTGGTTATCAAGAGTGCTTGGTAAGGATATAAGTTTATCCAAAATGATTTGGTACCACATGCATTAGAGAATGCATTTGAGGCATGCATCCGTTGTGACATTAGTGTTCATTTAGAAATTATGTGTGCATAATGGTTGTTAAGTGATAATTGTTATTGATGAGTTTTGTGCTTTGTCAATTACGTGTGGTGTTTTGGTTATGTATAATAATGTGTTATTTATACATAATGGTTGTTAAGTGATAATTGTTATTGATGAGTTTTGTGCTTTGTCAATTACGTGTTGTGTTTTGGTTATGTATAATAATGTGTTATTTATACATGTTTATTGGTTGTGATACTAACACTCTCTGTTTCGTGTTATGTGCTGGATCTTTGGGGATCCAGAATATCAGGTTGACGAGACTATCGTCGAGGAGTAGCATTTTGCTGTTTAGGAGCCTGCGTAGTGGTGAGGGCATAGCTTAGCTATCCTTACTTTTTTGTACTAGGTGTTGTATCCTAGTTAGAGTTTAGGGCTCTGATAGTTGTAACACTACTTTGGGTATCTGAACGTGTATGTATAAATTTGGCAATGGTCTCTGTTGTAGATTTGGATGTTAGTTTTCTAATGCCGTTGGTCTGACGTCAATACGATTCATAGAACTTGAGTTATGGTTAAATTACTGCACGTAGGTCACAGTGAATTTTTATGGACTTTCTGCACAACTTTTCCGAATTTGAAACGAAAACTGGTATTGATCGGTACAGAATTGGCCTTGGGTGTAAACATGAAGGTTTTAGATAATTTTGTTAGCTTTCCAGTGGCTTTGGTTTGACGTGAAAATGACTTTTAGTTTTTGAGTTATGATGAAAATACTCCAAGGAGGTCTTAGTGAAATTGTATGGTGACAGCATTTTCTGTTTCATGTTTTTGTGTCTTTTTCACACGTATCTGTTTTAAATTGGTCTTTGGTATAAACATGTGAAATGTTGTAATGTGTTTTGAAAACGGAAAACAAATGATGCAATCGATTTCGTGAACATTGATATAGAAGGGGTATGAGCTAGAAGGGGTATGAGCTAGAAGGGGTATCCTAGTTAGAAGGGGTATCGCCCTGTTTGTTATTTTTCCGCTGCTGTATGTGAATCAAATATATTTTGATCTGTTGATGTTTATGAAAATGCGTTTTCATTATGTGTAACTTCCTATGTCCTTAACGTTTTTTTTTATTAAAGTTAATAATCGGCGATTAAGGGTTAGGGTGTTACACACCACATGTGGGAACAATGGAAAGAGAAAATTGAACAAATTATGTACAGTAGCTACACGTGAGAAAGGGAGCGTATGGTGACAGCTTCAAAGCATAATCTGCCTATAAATAGCAAGCTCATGGCAAGACAACATACTACTGAATTTTGAGAAGCTACAAGCAAAAATACTCATACATTCAAAGCTCTCTTTTATTCTTCAATTTTAAGTTTACTAAACTTTGCTCTTTTGTTTTGAGCTCTGTTTGGCAGAACACGGATATTTGATTTTATCCAAGTAAGATTTTGTTTCTTATTGGATTGTAAAAGAAAAGGCTTGTTGAAAACAAGTGTGTAAACTTAAGAGTGAGAAAAGCTCTGTGTAAACTCAAGAGCGAGTAAAGCTCTGTGTAAAGAAAGATCAAGAAGATCAAGACAAAAGAGGAGTTGTGGTTAAGTTATAACTCAACTACCTAGTGGAAAATCTCACATGCGTGTGGGGACTGGAAGTAACCTAGTTTGGGTGAACTAGGATAACTCTCTGTGTTATTTCGTTCATCTCTTTTATTTGTTTCAATTTTCACACACTCATCACACGTGATTATTATTATCTTTCATCTACTAACCATTTTTATTACTAGCTTAAAATTTTAAAAAAGGGTAATTTTTAAAAGTTCACAATTTAAACCCCCCTTTCTTGTGAAAATATTTTACTTCAATTGGTATCAGAGCCTGGCTCTGAGACCTTAGCACTTAACAGTGTAAGAGAAAAAGATTCAGAAAAGAAGAAAAATGTCTAAAGTAAAATTCATGTCTGAAGGAGGTTCAGTCACACGACGAACTCTCTTTGAAGGGGCTGATTACTACTTTTGGAAAAGCAAAATGGAACTGTGCTTACAATCACAAGATAATCATATGTGGTCAATAGTTAAAAATGGAAACTGTATTCCATATGATGATTATTTAAACATCAAAAAACAAGAAGATTGGTCATAAGAGGAAGGTAAACGTATTTTATTAAATTCTAAAGCTAAATTGTTTCTAACCATGGCTTTGAGCAGGGAAGAATATGATAGAACACAGGAATGCAAAACTGCCAAAGAAATTTGGGATACCTTAAAAACTCATATTAGAAGATCTAATTGGATCTTTAAAAGATCATGAAGTCCTGTTACAAGAGGACAAATCCTCAAACAAAGGCAAAATGATTGCCTAAAAACCAATCAAGAATCACAAAATCAGGAAGAAGAAATAAATTCTGATGATCAACAACAAGAGATTGATGATGAAGAAAGTCAAGATCAAATCATTCTTCTCACTCGCAAACTACAAAGAATGCTACAAAGAAGAGATCAACACAAAAGAAACATCCCAACAAGAAGAGAAAACACAAAAACAGATGTTGACAAAAGTCAAATTATCTGCTATGGATACTACAAACTCGAACATTACAAATCCGAATGTCCATTAAACAAAAGAAAATCAAACAATCCTCAATTCAAACAAAAATCGCTATTCACTTGGGATGATCAAGAAGAATCAACAAGTGAAGATGAACAAGCAAGTCTATGTCTAATGACAAAATCAGACAATGAAGAGGTAAACTTTGAACCATGTTCATCTTGTGAAAAAAACTGAATACTTGTTTAATAATCTTTTTTATAGCTCACATATTCTAGAACAAACTTGTGAATAATTGAGAAATGAAAATCTTGAACTAAAGAAGGAAAAAGAAGATTTAAAAAAATTAAATGAAGATCTTCTAAAGAAAATTCAATCAAAGGAAATTTCTGAAATTAAAAATGAAACTCATGAAGAAAACATTGTTCTAAAGAAAAATGTTTTACAATTAAAGGATGACATTTCCAACTTTGTTAAATCAACTGAAACCTTTCAAAAGATTATGGGATCACAAGTAAGTGTTTTTGATAGAGCCTGCATAGGTTTTAAAACCAATCAAAATCAAAAACTTTATGAAAATTTTTTCATTCCTGAAAAAATTACAAAAAAGATTGAAAGATACAAATGTACATGTTGTGAAAAATATGGGCATCTTGAAGCTTTTTGCTTTAGAAAGAAGAAAGAACATGTGTTGCGAAAATCAAGATTTAATCATAAATCAAATTCTGTTAAATTTGACAAAGATGGGTCTTCTAAAAATAACACTAACCATCAAGGACCCAAAAAGATATGGGTACCCAAATCATTACTAACTGCTGTTGCAGGAATGCCTAATGACAGTCAAGAAAAAGCCTGGGTACTTGGACAGTGGATGCTCAAGACATATGACTGGAGATAAACAAAGCTTTCTCTCCTTCGTAAAAAGGGAAGGAGGACTGGTGACCTTTGGTAATAATGAAAATGTTCAAATCAAAGGTATAGGTGTTATTGGTAAGATTAACTCCGCAAAAATTGAAAATGTTCAATATGTAGAAGGTCTTAAACACAATTTAATCAGCATCAGTCAATTGTGTGATAGTGGTTTTGAAGTAACATTCAACCCTCACACATGCGAAGTAAGACAAGGATCTTCAGGAAAAATCTTATTTACAGGATCAAGAAATAAAAATGTTTATGGTTTATACTTAGATGAACTCCCTGCTGAATCCTGTTTTATATCTCTTGAAAAAGATAAATGGATTTGGCATAAGAGGGCTGGGCACATAAGTATGGAAACAATTTCCAAAATATCAAAACTTGATCAAGTAAGAGGACATCCTAAGATTAATTTTGAGAAGGATAAAATATGTGAAGCCTGTATCAAGGGAAAACAAGCTAAAAGTAGCTTTCATCCAAAAGATTTTATTTCGACAAAAAGACCCCTTGAACTACTACACATAGATTTATTTGGACCTATCTCAATAGAGAGTCTTGGTGGAAAAAGATATGACTTTGTGATCGTTGATGATTTTCCCAGATTCACTTGGGTTTTATTTTTAAAACATAAAAATGACTCTATTGAAGCTTTTCAAACTTTTTGCAAGAAGGTTCAAAATGAGAAAGAAACCAATATCATTTCTGTAAGAAGTGATCATGGGGGAGAATTTGAAAACTCAGCATTTGAACAATTCTTTAATGATAATGGAATATCTCATAATTTTTCTTGTCCTAGATCTCCTCAACAAAATGGAGTTGTAGAAAGAAAAAATAGAACTTTGCAAGAAATGGCAAGAACTATTCTAAATGTATCCAATGTTGAGAAATATTTTTGGGCAGAAGCCAAAAATACGTCTTGCTATATTTTAAATAGGGTTTCAATAAGAAAATTTTTAAACAAAACCCCTTATGAACTCTGGAAAGGAAGAAAGCCAAACATTTCTTATTTTCATATCTTTGGATGGTAATGTTACATTTTAAACAACAAAGACAACTTAGCAAAGTTTCATTCAAAATCAGACAAAGCTATATTCCTTGGTTACTCCACCACTTCTAAAGCATATAGGGTTGAAATTCTGGCAGGTACTGAATCAGAACTGTAAAACAGAGTACTAGAAACGCAAAACAGAGTACTTAGACACAGGTTCAGAAGCAGCAAAATAAAGGACAGAAAATAAAGAACACAGAGTATTTGTTAACCCAGTTCGTGATAAACAACACCTACGTCTGGAGGATACCAATCCAGGAAGGAAATCCACTAAGAGGAATTAATTCAAAGACTCAAGACACAACCCCTGCTCCCAGCCTTATCACTTAATCTCCACCCGTATAGACTTCTACCTAGGAAACCCCTAGATATAAGAACCCTACTTATGTAATATCCCGCTTAGACATAACTTCTATTGGTATTAAGATTAATTCGCATGAGCAAGGGCGTAAAAAGTAATTTCACATTCAAGCCTTTATATAAGTATGGCAAGGTTAGAAAAACTCATTTTACACACTCCATTTTTCTCTCTAGAAGCTGTAAACTCCTTCCTCCCTCTCTCTAGTCTCACGCCCTCTTTCTCTTTGGCTACCATCCACCAAACTTTCACTCAAATATTGTGAAACCAATTCCTAGCAAGCACAGTTTTTGGGGAAAACTTGGAGCAAGAGAAGTAAAGGAGAATAAAGGAAAAGATTAAGCACAAGTTAGAGTTTTGAAGTTGAGAGCTTAGCAGAACATCAGTAAGGATTAAGGTGAGCTCCCTAGGGGTTTTAGAACCCACTTTGAGAGATTTTGATGAGTATTGTGTATTTTGAGCAAAGTTTGCAATTGTGTGCCCTAATCCCTTTAGCTTGTCAATTCCTTGTTCAATCACGTTTTAATCCATCAATTTATAGTTGTAAATTATTCCTTATGCTATTATGATGCTTGGGTATGCTTAGATAAGTCAAAAATGGTGGAAAATCACGTTTTAAACTATTTCTGGGTTGTCAAAATCGCCCGGCGAGCTCGGGGTGAGCTTACGGCGACTTTTCAACAATTTTCCCTGTCTCAATTCGCAATGGCGAGATGGAGCTCGCCCAGCGAAATCAGACAGACCTTCCATGGCTGTTCTGCTTCGTTCAGAGCTGTGTACGCGTCAGGCGAGGCATTTGGTAACCATTTTCAAAGAAAACCTTATTTTCTAAGAAAAACACCATTGTGGACATATTCGAGGGGAAAATAACACATAAGGAATAGATGAACAAGGGTTCAGCGACGCATTAAGAGTATAAGGGTAAGGGTTAGATGAGTAGGAAATCATTAAGAAAGTGGGATAGTAAATCCCTAAGTAAGACATATGATAACGATATGTTTAGATCCTTGATAGGATAGCAAGATGATGTACCCTTTTAGTGTACAATTTATAAGGAACATTTTATGTTCAAGGCCTCAGATAGGCATAAGGGGTTCAGATACCCAACATAATTTAAGTGGCTTATGAGAACGATAAGCTTAGAACCTTTTAACATAGGTCAATTAACGCATGATTGTTTAAGTATTGAATGCATCAGATATGCATAATTTTAAGGCAATGCATCAGATATGCATAAGTTCAGACAATGCATCAGATATGCTTATGTTCTGAATGGTGTATCAGATATACACATGCCAGTTAAGTTATGTGTCAGATATACATAACGACAAGAGGAGTCCGATGATTAGCCTCAGATAGGAATTTTCATCGGTTTCAGTGGAATGTGCTTCGGGGTTACTCCACTCGGGGGCATTCCATAAAATGAACTCAGATAATATTGTTTGTTACACGCTAACAACTAACATGTATGTTCAGTTTATATTATTTATAATATCAGGCATCATATACCTCAGATAGGTATCAGATGGTGGTCATAGGAGTTCCCTCGATCACTAAGTTATCAGAATATAGTCTAGGTTATTATGGCTATACAGTTATTAGATAAGACCCTTTATCGGAAAGGTTAAAAACTTGGCGATCATAGGATCCCCAAGATTGCCAAAGTAGGCATGGAGACCCAAGGTTCCCTGAGGTTGCCAACAGTAGGTAGGGCTGGAGCTCACTGAGACATTATGTCTCATCCCTTTCCTTCTGGTGCAGGTTCGCAGGAAGCACGACGCAAAGGTAAGGAGAAGGCTACGGATTGATCGTGCTGGTTTATGTATTACCTTAGATGCCGTGTATTCGGTCTTGTATAATGATGTAGCATGATGTATATTATCAGAAAAGGATATGAATAAACACTTGGATGTAATATTACTATGTGATGTAATATTTTTGATAACTTTCAGTATTGTAAATTAATGTATCCAGTACGAAATTTTAATAGTCGTATAAGATCCTAGGCAATCTTTATATGGGTGTTACAATTTGGTATCAGAGCAGGTCGATTCAGATCGTGCCTTGGGTCATTAAAATACAATCCAATTATGTGGATCTCTTGGATCCAGGACATTATTCTAAATGTTATATCTAGTTGAAACTGATCACTTTGACTTGTATATGACAGTTAGGGTAAGATGTCTGGGAGGAGAAGAGGTCCAGGAAG
The DNA here is from genome assembly GCA_018208015.1 of Medicago ruthenica. Taxonomy (NCBI): domain Eukaryota; kingdom Viridiplantae; phylum Streptophyta; class Magnoliopsida; order Fabales; family Fabaceae; genus Medicago; species Medicago ruthenica. Next base: position 53,976,367 of record CM031372.1, on the reverse strand, counting down.
GCCTAGAAGGAATCAGGCTGATGAAGAAGCAGGAGGAGACCCTAATATGGATTTTTGGGCTCAGATGATGCAACAGCAGCAGGCGTTGCAACAACAATATCAGGAGCAACAAGCTCAGACTGCACTACAGCATCAGCAGATGATGCTTATGATGCAGCAGCAAGCCCAACAGCAGGCCCGGTCCTAGCATCAATGGATGGAAATGATGCATCAGGGACAAGGGTTCCAGCAGCAACCTCCACCGCCTCCAGTAGTTGGTAATCCAGTATTCCGAGAATTTAATAGACATCACCCTCCGGAGTTCAATGGAGAAGGTGATCCCCAGGAAGCCAGAAAGTGGATAAAACAGATGGAAAAGATCTTTCGAATGGCCGAGTGTACAGAAGCTGATAAAGTGGTCTATGCCACGAACCAATTCAGAGGCGCAGCGGAAGATTGGTGGGAATCTGCTCAGCGCAGGATGTTGGCGAGTGGCTTAGAAGTGAACTGGTTAAACTTCAAAGAATTGATGCTGGAGAAATATTTGCCTTTGTCTTACAGGGTGAAGAAGGAACAGGAATTCCTCGAATTGAAACATGGTAATATGTCCATTACGGATTTCACTAAGAAATTCGAGGAGTTGTCTTTTTATTCTACACATAATGAGTACGCGGGAAATGAAAACTGGAAGATGAATCAGTATAAGAGAGGCTTGAGGGGCGAAATTGATACCGCCGTGAACCTTCAAAGGAACACAGGTTATGATGAGCTATTTCATGATAGTTTGATTGCAGAAGCGGGTTTTGCAAAGACCGCTAAGGAAAGGGCTGTAGCTTTCGAGAAAAAGAAAAGTAGATTTCAAGATAAATATCACGACAAGTTAAAGCCAAGGGGTTCTCCTCAGAGAGGGAAGCAACCATACTCTCCACGGACTTATCCTACTTGCAAAAATTGTGGGAAATTACACTCTAGAGAATGCATGAAGGGCGCAGGTGTGTGCTATGGGTGCAAGCAACCGGGACATGTTTTAGCAAATTGTCCAGAAAGGAAGAATAGAAGTGGAGCTGAGGGTACTACCACTAGCAGGGGCAGGGTATATTCCTTGGATGGTCGGAAAGCCTTAGCCAACGAAGACTTCATTGCTGGTATGTGCTATCTCGGTCAAAGTCCAGTTAAGGTTCTTTTTGATTGTGGTGCATCCTGTTCTTTTATTTCATATAAGTGTGTAGAGACTCTTCAATTACCAATGTCACCATTGACACCTCCTATGACGGTGTCTACCGCTACAGAAGGCGGAATTGTAGCGAGTCATGTATGTATAAATTGCCCTATTACGGTATCCAGTAAGACCTACTACATAGACTTGGTGTGTCTCCCCATGGTACAACTTGACGTAATTCTAGAAATGGATTGGCTCTCTGCTAATCATGTTTATATAGGATGTGCTGAAAAGAGCATCTTCATGCCAACGAGTGATACAACTGAAGGTGTGGCTTTATCCGAATTGATTAATCGCACCCATCAGTTAATTCAGTTTATTTGTGCTCAAGATAGGGGTTTTTATGTGATGGTTACTGTGACTCCATAATCAGAGCTAGGTCCCAGCGACATACCAGTTGTTAATAATTATCTAGACGTTTTTCCGTCTGAGATAACCAGTTTACCCCCAGAACGTGAAGTTGAATTCTCTATAGACCTCATTCCAGGATCAGAACCAGTATCTGTGGCGCCGTATAGGATGTCACCAGTAGAGCTTAAGGAATTGAAGTCCCAGTTAGAGGACTTAATTCAGAAACATTTTATCAGGCCTAGTGTGTCACCTTGGGGTGCACCAGTTTTGTTGGTTAAAAAGAAGGATGGTAGTATGAGATTGTGCATAGACTACCGCCAGTTGAACAAGGTAACTATCAAGAATAAGTATCCTCTTCCAAGGATTGATGATCTTTTAGATCAGCTCAAGGGAGCAACAATATTTTCAAAGATTGACCTCAGATCAGGATACCACCAGATTTGTATCAAATCATCAGATGTATCTAAGACAGCGTTCAGAACACGTTATGGACATTACGAATTCTTAGTTATGCCATTTGGAGTAACAAATGCCCCAGCAGTGTTTATGGACTACATGAACAAAATTTTTCAGCCTTATCTGGATCAGTTTATGGTGATCTTCATTGATGATATTTTGATTTATTCAAAGGACCCTCAGGAACATGTTCAGCATCTGGAGATTGTTTTGAATATTCTCAGAGAAAAGCAATTATATGCCAAATTCAGTAAATGTGAATTTTGGTTGTCAGAAATCAAGTTTTTGGGTCATGTCATCTCTCAAGGAGGGGTGTCAGTGGATTCATCGAAAGTTGAAGTTGTCCTTAATTGGGCCAGACCAACGAATGTGGCTGAAGTTAGAAGCTTCTTGGGCTTAGCAGGTTACTACCGAAGATTCATTATGAGGTTTTCTCAAATTGCTTTGCCTTTGTCACGTCTCACTAGGAAGGAGGTGCCCTTCGTGTGGGACGAGGAGTGTGAGAAGAGCTTCAAGACTTTAAGGGAGAAATTATCTAAGGCTCCAGTGTTAGCAATACCAGATCCCGAGAAAAGATATGTTGTATACTATGATGCGTCCTCTAAAGGGCTGGGTAGTGTGCTTATGCAGGAAGGGAATGTAATAGCTTATGCTTCTCGGCAACTTAAGTCTCACGAGGAGAATTACCCCACTCATGACCTTGAATTGGCAGCTATAGTTTTTCCTTTAAAAGTATGGAGGCACCATTTATATGGAGCGCAATTCGACTTGTTCAGTGACCACAAAAGCTTAAAGTATTTGTTCAACAACGGGAATTGAACATGAGGCACAAAAGATGGATGGAGTACTTAAAAGATTTTGATTTTGAAATTTCTGGCTTAGCAATAATGAGATTAAACTGGTTCTGAACCAACAGGTTCTGAACTTAACTTAGCACAATTAAAAACAGATAAGCAGCAGAAATTAAAAGTGCAGGAAAGCTAAAGAACACAAGGTTTGTTAACCTAGTTCGGAGTAAACACCTCCTACTCTGGGGGATACCAATCCAGGAAGGAAATCCACTATTGGAATTAATCCTTAAGACTCAGACACTGACTCCCAGTTCCTATCCCAAGCAATCAATCTCCACCTAGTCAGACTTCTACCCACGCATGAGTATTAGAATCCACTAACTTCCTATTCAAGTAACAACCCAGTCACTTGAACAACCCTTGAACTAAACCCAGTTCTGAAACAAAACAACCCAGTTTTTGAAGAACACACTTCAAAACAAAAACTTCATTCTTGCTTAAAAGCTTTGAATGAATTACAACTCAAAATACCTAAACCAACTCAAACTGAGTGGTGAACAGACAAAGCTAAAAAGCTTACACACTAAGACTCAATTTCTGAATATAAAGCTCTCTAATTTCGTATGTCTTGAATAGCAACAGCACTCCTCCTTTTATAACCTTCAACAAGCAACATTAATCTGAATTAAATCTTCTAAAATAGATATGTTTCTGAATTATGCAAGGCTTGAAAAGGAAACATATAAATCTTCAATGTATCTGCAAAAGATTTCTTCAGGAAATATGAACTTCATAAAATACGAGCCAATCTTCAAAAGATCTCCTCCAAATTAATCAGGCCTTCTAGAATCAACATGCTTGAATAAATCCTTGTTAAATCTCGCAAAGATTCGCGCCAAAACAATTCAGAAAAACCAGCTTCTGATGAAGTCAACGAAAGTCAACTCTGCTACAGTGCGTCTGATGCTTCAGAAGCACATTTCAGCTTCTGAAGTAACTTTCAGCTTCTGAAGGTGATTTCAGCTTCTGAATGACTTCAAAATGAAAAACTTGCAACTGAAGATTTGTTCTACTCATTAAGATGCTTCTATTCAACACATTGGATTTGCCAAAATATGCAGCCAACACCAAAATACTCAACAATCTCCCCCTTTGGCAAATTTTTGGCTAAAACCAATGTTCACACACCCAAGTTCTTCAATCTCCCATAAAATTTACTCAGCAATGAAGAACTCCACAAAATCAAACATATATAACATAGCTAAGAGTTTGCAGCAGCGGATACAGCTATGTTAAACATTAAAAACCAATCAGTTTCAGCTTCTGAACACTGATACACACATAGCAGCTTCTGATCAACTTGAAGCACACAAAACACAGTCACTGATCAACTCCTGATCATCACAAACACTCCTGAAGCTTCACAATACTCCCCCTGCAACTCAGCATTCAACATTGCTCCATAAAAACTCCCCCTTAATTCTGAACTGCAGTATCTTGTAAAACAAGTAACTTCTGAAAAAATTCTGGAAAGCTTGAAACACTTCAGGACCACAAACACTCAGGAATATAATACCCTTGTACTCCCCCTGAGACACACACTCCCCCTTGTCATACCCCATTTTTTGACTTATATTTTTTATTCATATTTTATCTTTTATTATTTCATTACTTATTATTGCTTTTTATTATTTCATTCTTATCATAGTATTCTATTTGCATTTCATCATTTTTAGCATTACTATTATCATCATCATTATCCTTAATATTATTAATATAATATCATTATTATCTATTATTATTATTAAGATTTTATTAATTAATAATATTAAACTTTTCATTTTTTATTATTATTATCATCATTTTCATTCTCATTACTTTTTATTTTTATTTGCATTACTATTATTACCATTATCCTTATTGTCCTTATTATTATTATTATTATTTATTCATTTTTTGTCTTTTATTTTAAATACAAAAATTCCAAAAAAAGGGAAGTTCGCAGTGCGAAGTTACCTTCGCACTGCGACCTCTGCGAATTTTTCTGCAGAATTTTATTTCTTGATTTATCTGTTTTGTTTTCAATTGCAATTGTTATTATTAGTATTATTATTGTTATTATTGCTATTTTTGACTGATTTAGTGCAGCAAGGCAAGAATTAATGTGTGACATTAAAGGTAAAAGGATAGAAGGATTTTCATCCAACCTAACATGTGCTCAAACAAATTGGCTGCCCTTGGTCAGCTCTTGTCCCTCCAAATTGACCCATCATCCAACCTGAGCTTGCCAGCCAGCTACTTGATCCCTTTCCTTCCCTTTTTCTCTACCAAAACCAGTCAAACTTAAGTGGTTTTTGCTAGCAAAAAGCTGTTTGTGCTGCCCTGTTTTGAGCTGGATTTCTCCTCCCACACACCAGCCCACATGCTCATTTTGCTTCCCCCAATCTCCCTGTACATGGCAGTACACGTTTTCATTGCTTGGCCTTCCAAGATTGCAAGGATTGATCCCAAGAATCCCCCCTTTTGCAGCTGCCCTGTTTTTCAGTTTTTCTCATCATTACCTTCTAGAATTAGCTGCATTTGTGGCTGAGATCAGTCAAGATCTTGCCCCTTGGCACAAGGCAAAGCAACTTCTATCCATTAGCATTAAATGCAAAGTGTTCTAGCCTGAATTTAGCCCCAAATCAGCTAGTGTTCTAGGATTTTGTTCATCATTACATAGATTGCATTTTTGCCTATAAAAGGAATGGCAAGGCATAAGGATTAAAGACATTGAAAAAACCAGTTGCACACACAATCAAGCAGCCTTACACACACGAAATTCACACCAAGATCCCTTGCATTGAAACACCAAATCAGTTCATATACAAAGCAAGAACTAGTTAGAGTTCATAACCTCTAACCAATCAAGCAAGCAAACCACTTCCAACCCATTGCTCAAGCATTGCTAGGAGTTCTGTAAGTCTCCTTTAATCTTTGTCTTTCATTGTGTTTGCTGTTTTCATCCTTTGTTTTGTTCAATTTTGCTTTGTGCACAAAAACCCCTTTTGAAACTCAAAAGGGACCTCAAAGGGGCCAAGCCTTAAAACTGAGTTTTTACCCTCCTTTTTCTTCAATTTTGCAAAGCTTTTTAACCCCCTTTAGGTTCTGAAGCTTGCTCAGAAGCAGTTTCTGAACTTCTGTTCAGAAACAGCTTCTGAGTTTAAAATTTCGCATACTTCGCAGAGCAAAGTATTGCTCGCACTGCGAACATATCAGAACCTGACTTCGCAGAGCCAAGTTCTGGTTGCTCTGCGAAGTATGTGAAACTCAGAACATGAATCAGGCATCCAAATGTCAAATTTTTGGGGTTCCAGCCCTTGATTCAGAACCTAAAGAGGTGTTAAAACCATTTTTGTCCAAACCCAATTCATAATCATGCACAACTTTGAAAATTTCACAAGTTCGTGAGATAAATTTTGTGTAACTTGTGAAACAAGTTATGTTCTTCAATTTTCAAAACCAAGTTTGAGCAATAAGCTAAAGTTCGTTTATTTTCAAAACAAACTTGAACAACCATGTTGTTCATGATTTTCAATCCAAACGCGAACTTAAGCCAAGCTTGATCATCCTTTTAAACCAAGCTCGAAATAGAGCCGAACTTGTGAACTTTCCAATTTTGTGCATGTCTTATGATTTTGTTTATCATTCAAACTTGAACTACGCTTGTTCTTGAGCTTCGATAGCTTAAGTAACGAGCAAGGTTCATGATTTTAATAAACTCGAACAACAAACTTGTTCGTGATTCCCTTCTTTTGTTAAACTTTCCCTTTAAGGCATCTTTGTTCCTTTGAGATCCCTTAGAGTCCCGACAAAACCAAACTTGAATAAAACGAGAATGGCTTGACGTATGTCTCCCCAAACCTCGGTTGCACGAATGCGTGACGTATGTCTCGTCGCTCGGGCAACCGTCATTCCACCCTTGACGCGTCTCGCACGCTCAACCTTCCCTTGGCCCCCTTGTGGCCATTTTTAACCTTTTCTTGGCCCTCGTGGTCAATCCGAACCTTTCGCGCCTTTACGCGTTTATTTTCAAAACATTTACGCCTTGCGCGAATTTATCGCCTCCGCGCGTTTGTCGTTTATTTTCAAACTTTTTACGCCTCTGTGCGTCTGTCTTTTTTTTTAAAAAAAACATTTACGCCTTGCGCGAGTTTATCGCCTTAGCGTCCGTCTTTCATCATTTAAAACTTTCTACGCTTTCGTGCGTTTTAAAACCTTTGTTCAAGTCCGAGTGCAAATCTTTTTTTTTTATCAAATCATTTACCTTTATGCATTGTCGTCAATGACCAGTTCGGCAACAACCCGAACAGTTGACATTTACTTTCATTACTTTCTCTTTTTTCAAACTTTTTTCGCTCGGACGCGATCAAATCTTTTTTTAACTATAATGAACCAGCATACAAACTTTTTCTACCCAAAGAACTACGTACGCTTTGAATTCTCCGACTACCGGGAGATACGTAGGAGCAAGATCGACATCTTGTCAAGCCCATTAATAAAAAACCTTTTTTTTTTCCCTTTCGTTCGTTTTTATCTCTTTCTTCATTTCGCATTATATTTTTATATTTCCTTTTATATATGTTTAAACACGCAAGTAAAACATCGAAACATTTTAAGCCTAAGCCGACTAAGAGGTTCCCGTTGAGTACAACGGATGTGAGGGGTGCTAATACCTTCCCCTCGCATAATCGACTCTCGAACCTAAAATCTTTTTCAAGGTAATTTCGAACTTTTTTCCTTTTCTCCCCGGAAAATTAAAAGTTCAGTCGTGGTTTAACATTAGTGATTCAAAGCTTCCCAATAGCTTGACATCCGAAATTCGACGCGACAAAGATGGCGACTTCACTGGGGACCATGCATAAAACACTTTGTTTGTGCATAAACGAGTCAAACCTATCTCAGTCGGCTTTTAGGCTAATTTGTTTCATTTTACTTGCGTGTTTATATTTTCTTATCATTATTTATTTATTCTTTTTGCTCTACATTTATATATATCATTTTGCTTCATATCTTTATATACATCAATTGCGGGGTTACTTGAGCGATGTTACTCCACATTGTTCGGGTTAATGTCGGACTTGTGAGGCTCTCTACCCGAGCTCGAGAGAAAACTAAGTTAGAATGGTGGTTGTGTGCGGAAGCCCGCGTTGACGTATGTCCGTTAGGTAGGATGCCCAACCCCGCTTAGAGGAGATTTTCATGTGGAATTAAATGAAGTCATGTCGACGTATGTCCATAGACAACCCTAATTCCATGTGAGATCGATGACTCTAGGGACCTCTTCTTAGGAAATCTTACCTTTAGAGCCTACACGTGAGGATGGGAGAAATTTTGAACATACATATCACACCCATGCATATCATACATTTACATTCATGGAAAATAATTTTCGCATATCACTTTGCTTTATAGGAATTTAAAAAGAACAACCAAATATTAGCAAAAAGAAATATGGATTCCGGAAATAAAAGTACGCTCGCTTTCAAGATCAAAGCTCCTAGGGTGGAAAGTTTTTTAGCCTTAAGTAAAAGGCTCTCCTCGGTCAACAAGAGTATTTTCGAAGCAAGCTATGGGTTAATACTTGATCTCCTACCTGTAAGGATAGATTCAACGGCCTTAACCACTTTGGCACAATTCTTCGACCCATCGCTCCGGTGCTTTACATTTCAAGATTTCCAACTAGCTCCAACATTGGAAGAATTTGAGAAGATCTTGGGTTGTAGCATGAAAGGTCATGAACTATATCTCGGTCCGGGAAAAGACCCCACATTAGAGGCCATCGCCGAATCCTTACACCTTGATGTCCAAGAAGTAGCGTCTAACTTGGAAATTAGAGGAAACATTAGGGGATTCACAAGAAAGTTTTTGGAAGCCAAAGCTCGGGATTTGCTAGCCAACAAAGAGGGAAGAGCATTCAACGCCATCTTAGCCCTCTTAGTCTACGGGATTGTTTTATTCCCCAACATGGACGATTACGTGGACTTTCCGGCTTTAGAGGTGTTCATGATTAAAAATCCGGTTCCCACAATTTTGGCGGATTTTTATCATTCCCTCTACTCTAGGCATGAACAAGCAAGGGGACGCAAAATTTCTTGTTGCACTCCTTTGGTGCAAGTTTGGATGATGTCCCACATGCCGAGAAACCGAGACTTTGTGGAAAACCGGGCCAAGCTCAAATGGTCACAACGGATGACGACCCTCGCCGCAAAGGACATCCATTGGTTTTCTCCAAATTTAGAGGACCCGGAAATTATCCTCAGTTGCGGGGACTTCCCTAATGTACCCCTCATTGGTACTAAGGGATGTATCAACTACAATCCGGTCCTCTCTCTCCGACAATTGGGTTTTTCAATGGAAGACAAACCTAATGACCTTTTGTTGGAAGCTTTCTTTTTAAGGGAAGGAGATCAAGTCCCGGCACTGCTAGAGAGAATCCGAGGAGCGTGGGACCAAGTGCGCAAAGAAAGGGTCGGCAAGAGGAATTGTGTCGCCAAACCCCTTTATACTCAATGGGTGAAGGAGAGGGTTAGAACAATCAAATTACCCTTTGTGGTCATATGCCCTCCAAAACCTCCTACACCTAAACCTATCACAATCATTCCCAACAAAGAAGCGGAGGAACTCAAAGCTAAGATTCGAGAACTCCAAAGCAAAAACGGAGACTTAGAATTGAAGCACCTCCAAGCTTTGGGAGAAATCACTAGGACGAAGAGAGATCGTGATGAAGTGACAAACTCTCTCCTAGTGTGCCAAAAACGGCCAAAGATCTCCGAAGGGAAAAGAAATTGGATAGGAGGCGGCTTGGTTAGTGCGGATGCCAACCTTGTGGCCAAGGACGAAGAGTTGGAAAGAATCTTGCATTCCAACCAAGAGCTCAAGAAGTTCGGCGAGCTAGCTATCGAAGCTCAACGGAAATGGAGGTTGAAGTTTCAAGAGAAAAATCAACAGCTCCAAGAAGTAGTCAAAGACTACAAAGAGCAGCTTCAAGCCGAACGCGTCCAACGGCAAAGACATGAGAGCCTTTCTCATCAAGGGAAGCTACATTGCTATCGTCTCGAAGCGGACATCAAGAAATTCGAAGAATACTTCGATAAGATTGCAAGAGAGCATGGAAACCACATTGCACGACTCCTTGACGAGATTAGAAGTGCAAATATCCAGCTAGCCCAACGCAAGGAAGTGATTGAGTTTTTATGGCAAGATGCCACCCGACTAAGTGAGGACTTCACTAGATTGGTCGCATTCTCAAACTTAGTCATCGCCGAGCTTCCGAAGAAACTAGCAAAGGCCGAGATGGTCATGCCGTACTTTGACATCCCTACGGAAATCCAGAAATTTATGAAGTTCTGCAAGGACACAATAGATTTCTATAGGGAGGAAATAGGCAAGGCCGAAAAGCGAGCGGCTATTTGATTTGTATTAGCATTAGTTACACTTTGTAATCTCAATGTTATTCAATCAAATATATATTTTTGACAATGTTAATTTTCCGGCTTTTAACGCTTTTAATTGCTAATATTAATTGCACACTTTTTAATTTCCTTATAAAGCAAAACAACAAAAATTTTTCATGCATACATCATTCATTACCATGCATACGGTCATCTTCGAGTCCAAAACTCATTTCCCTTTTTCTTATCCTCAGGATTTCTTATAATCCAAATTGAGTCTTCAGTGTTCGCATTTTCTCCGCAACACTACGTGTCTTCCCGTAAGGAAAAGTGGCTCATCGTCCCGAGGCAACCCACTCCTACAATACCCGAGCAACCATAAAGAGAAAAATGGAGAACTTAGAACAAGAGAATCAAGAGCTTCGTGAAGAAGTAACATCTATGAGAACGGAGATGGAAAAGCTAGCGGAGTTAGTGAAACTACTAGCAGCCGCACAAATCCCGACACCTCCTCCTCCCTCTAGCTCTCAAGCTCCAGCATTAGCTTCTACTTCAACTCCGACCCTACATGCCGGAACTCAGCACTACACTAGACCCCCCGGTTGCACGTGGGGTATGCCGTTTGATTTTGGTGAAGAGTCCATCCCTATTCCCACTACCCTTCAAGAAACCCCGGTCACTCAACCCGAGGTTACCTTTACCCAGGCTGCTGCGGCCTTCACTACACCAGTGGTTCATACCACTCCATTTGACCACGGGCCTATCTTTCATGCCGAAAGTTTAGGTGCCCAGGATTGGATGGCTGATTTCCTAGAAAAATTCGATGAGATGCAAAAGGAAATTAAATCCCTCCGAGGGAAAGATTTATTCGGGAAGGACGCCCATGACCTCTGCCTTGTACCCAATGTCAAGATCCCTCTTAAATTCAAGGTCCCGGATTTTGAGAAGTATAAGGGGAACACTTGCCCGCAAAGTCACTTGGTAATGTACGCAAGGAAGATGTCGACACAAACCGACAACCATCAGTTGCTCATCCATTACTTCCAAGATAGCTTAACCGGTGCCGCTTTAAAGTGGTACATGGGTTTGGATAGTACCAAAATCCAAACCTTCAACGACTTGGGAGAGGCGTTTGTCCGCCAGTATAAATACAATTTAGACATGGCCCCGGACCGGGACCAACTCCGGGCCATGACCCAAAAGGACAAAGAGACCTTTAAGGAGTACCCACAAAGGTGGAGAGAGATAGCAGCTCAGATTAGCCCGTCTCTAGAAGAAAAGGAAATGACCAAGATCTTTTTAAACACTCTTGGTTCCTTTTACTATGAGCGAATGGTTGCCAGTGCGCCAAGTGACTTCACAGAAATGGTAAGCATGGGCGTACGTTTGGAGGATGCGGTCTGAGAAGGACGCTTAGTGAAAGAAAGTGCTTCGTCTAGTAGCACAAAGAGATTCGGGGGTAGCTACCCAAGGAAGAAAGAGCAAGATATTGGCATGATTGGCCACGGAGGACCTCATCAAGGGTACTCGGCATATCCACATGTCTCTGCCATCTCACCTTCCATCTCTACACCTCCAAATTACCAAGTTCAGGTCCCACAAAGATCTCTCCCTCAATATCAACAGTCCTATCAACAACAACATCTGTAAAATCCACAACAATCATATCAACAGCCCCGCCCACAAGGTCAGCAGCAATTCCGACCTCAAGCACCTCAACAGCCTTTCAATCATCAGAATCGCCCAAGAGCGGCATTCGATCCGATACCCATGAAGTACGCGGACTTGCTCCCGGCCTTACTTGCAAGAAATCTCGTACAAACAAGAGCACCACCTCCCGTACCGAGTGTATTACCCCCATGGTATCGCCATGACCTTACGTGCGCATACCATTAAGGGGCACCAAGCCATGACGTTGAACGTTGCCTTGCTCTAAAGAATGAGGTCCAAAGGCTAGTCCGTACCAAAGTATTAACCTTCAAGGACTCAAACCCAAATGTCCAAACTAACCCGCTGCCGAACCATGGTTCCTCAATCAACATGGTTCAAGAACACCAAGGGACCAGTCCTATTTTGAAAGTCCAAAAGATCAGGACGCCTTTGGTTCCACTACACATCAAGATTTGTAAAGCAGCCATGTTCGAGCACGATCATGCTAATTGCGAAGAGTGTTCGGTAAGTCCTCAAAGGTGTATGCAAATCCAAAAAGACATACAAGGACTAATGGACAAGAAGGAGCTCGTTGTCACCAAAAAGGACGAAAGTGTATATGTCATAATTCCAGAGTTTGATATCCCGGAACACTTGGAATTAGCCTTCAGCAGCCAAGAGCCTGCCGCTACTCCACTTGTAATATGCTTACCGGGGCCTGCCCCATACACTTCCAACAAAGCGGTTCCTTATAAGTACCTTGCGACCATGATGAACAACGGCCAAGAGACGCCTATTCCCCCCTTAGCCCCTGTCGATAATATCACGAACAACAGTAAAGTGCTAAGGAGCGGACGTGTTCTTCCCACAATAGTCCAAGAGAAGGTCAGTACCCCGGTATTTAAACCGAAACCAACCCAAGACCCCTGCACGAGCAAAGAAATGGGTCAATCCAGTGGGGCAAATGCCGAGTCGGATCTCGATGAGGTATTGAAGCTAATCAAAAAGAGCGAATACAAGGTCGTGGATCAGTTGTTGCAAACGCCTTCTGATAAGAACCTAATATTCTCACCTTTTACGAGAGTTAATTTAATAATGGAATAAAATGAACCAAATTACTTTGGGTTCTTTTTGTAGGTGATTACACGACTGTCTTGTTTTTGTCATATTTGAGTTCTATATGTCTGATTAAGGTGATCTTTAATGCGTTGGAAAGCTTAGAAAATTTCCTATATTTCTTATGTTAGACTCAAGATCAGATTCGGTATATTTCTTGGTGTAAAATGCGTATGAAGTGGATGACGTGATTTTGATGAATGGGCTGATGTAAGAGAATAATTATGAAAGTGTAACGTCTTGAAGCTATTCAGCCATGATGATTAAAGGAGCAAATGAATGTGTAACCTTTCCATGCATTTATACAGCCACCCACCTTAAAGAGTTATTTTGTAACCTTTTATTTTCATTAATCAGCCACCAAAACATTATTGCAATTAGTGGCTGCCTTTCCTTTCATTTTCTTAGAGTTTTAGAATCAGAACCATCATGTAATGAGCTCATATAAATAGAGCACGAAAATGACATGTAGGGGGAGGAATTTTGATAAAGAAAATCACTTTATGTGAATTTGGAAGCTTTGCTTCTTTTTGGTTCTGGATTGAACCATCCCTTGATCTTATCAAGAAACCACGTTTCTTGTGGCGATCCTCTACCAAGCTAAACATTTTCCTTGGATTGGGAATTTGTTTGGTTACCATTTCTGTCTACTTCCACCGTTCTTCACCTTTTAATATCATATTTTATCAAACATTCACAAAAATACGAAATTCAAAATTACCCCTTTTTTCGAGTTTTTGTGAATTACCACTTGGTGAAAACTCGAAAAAAGGGGTAATTTTGAATTTCGTATTTTTGTGAATGTTTGATAAAATATGATATTAAAAGGTGAAGAACGGTGGAAGTAGACAGAAATGGTAACCAAACAAATTCCCAATCCAAGGAAGATGTTTAGCTTGGTAGAGGATCGCCACAAGAAACGTGGTTTCTTGATAAGATCAAGGGATGGTTCAATCCAGAACCAAAAAGAAGCAAAGCTTCCAAATTCACATAAAGTGATTTTCTTTATCAAAATTCCTCCCCCTACATGTCATTTTCGTGCTCTATTTATATGAGCTCATTACATGATGGTTCTGATTCTAAAACTCTAAGAAAATGAAAGGAAAGGCAGCCACTAATTGCAATAATGTTTTGGTGGCTGATTAATGAAAATAAAAGGTTACAAAATAACTCTTTAAGGTGGGTGGCTGTATAAATGCATGGAAAGGTTACACATTCATTTGCTCCTTTAATCATCATGGCTGAATAGCTTCAAGACGTTACACTTTCATTATTCTTCTCTTACATCAGCCCATTCATCAAAATCACGTCATCCACTTCATACGCATTTTACACCAAGAAATATACCGAATCTGATCTTGAGTCTAACATAAGAAATATAGGAAATTTTCTAAGCTTTCCAACGCATTAAAGATCACCTTAATCAGACATTCAGAACTCAAGATATGACAAAAACAAGACAGTCGTGTAATCACTTACAAAAAGAACCCAAAGTAATTTGGTTCATTTTATTTCATTATTAAATTAACTCTCGTAAAAGGTGAGAATATTAGGTTCTCATCACCTTCCAAGATCTCTATGTTATCCTTGTTGTTGAACTCCGACGCACATAGAGAATCATTGATGAGGGTCTTGGACCAAGCCTTTGTGGAGCACGACATAACCCTCGGTCAATTTGGAGGCATTGTCGGAAACATCACTGTTTGCAATAGCTTAAGCTTTAGTGATGAGGAACTCCCGGAGCAAGGAAGGCACCATAATTTGGCATTACATATATCGGTAAACTGCAAGTCGGATGCTTTATCAAATGTACTTGTAGACACCGGCTCTTCATTGAACGTAATGGCCAAAACAACCCTCGACCAGCTTTCCTACCAGGGGACCCCCATAAGGCAAAGTGGGGTAGTTGTTAAAGCCTTTGATGGCTCGAAGAAATCAGTGATCGGAGAGGTGGATTTACCTATTACCATCGGGCCATCTGTCTTCCAAATAACCTTCCAAATAATGGATATACAAGCAGCGTATAGTTGTTTGTTAGGCCGACCGTGGATCCACGAAGCCGGAGCAGTGACATCCACACTGCATCAAAAGCTAAAATTTATGAAGAATGGGAAGCTAGTCATTGTGGGAGGAGAGGAAGCTCAGTTGATCAGCCACCAGTCGGCTTTCTCGTTCATCGGTGCTGATATCGTTGACGGGACATCATTCCAAGGTCTTTCCTTAGATAATGAGAGTGCCACAAAGAATGGAGCCTCCAATTCTTCTTTTAAGAGCGCACAAAGAGCAGTGCAAGATGACTTACTCCCGGATTGGGGAAAGACAATAAGTCTGCCGGAGCGTAAGCATAGAAAAGGCTTAGGTTTCACTCCGACTGCAAGAGTTGCCGAACCAAGCACTAACATTGAACCGCTCGAGAACATCTTTCGTAGCGCCAGCTTCATTCACTCCACAAAGGAAACCAACGCCATCACTGAAGATGGGCCGGAAGAAACAGCACATGTCCATGTAACGCCCGGAGGAGCTTGCCGCAATTGGGTTGTTGTCGATGTTCCCTCTGTTATCCAGTCTTCAAAGTAATGTGTTTGTTTATTTATCTTTTTCTAAAAACCCCTTCGTCTCTCCCGAAGCGAAGGGAGACTCATGTAGGGCTTGTTTAATATACTATCATCAATTAATAAAAATCGTTGTTTCTATCACAACTTCTACGTATTTATACGTTGTCTTTTTCTTTTTATTTTTCAATACGAAAACCAAAAAAACATTTTCTATTTTTAATTTCAAAGAGTCTGCATTTTTCATCTTTTACTAAAATCAATCATCCATCATATGCAGACTAAGCACCCATAAACCTATCGAACACCTTAGCCCTAGGCTCCCTCCCAACTTTGAATTCCCGGTTTACGAAGCGGAAGAGGAAGAGGATGAAGAGATTCTGGATGAGATCAAGCGCCTACTAGAGCAAGAGAGGAAGACCATTCAGCCTCACGAGGAAACGATAGAGGTTATCAACTTGGGTTCCGAAGAAGAAAAGAAAGAGGTTAAGATTGGAGCGTTATTGGATGCGCCCGTCAAAGAGAAAATAGTCAAGCTTCTTGAAGAGTATGTGGATATCTTTGCGTGGTCATACCAAGATATGCCAGGATTGGATCCTGAAATCGTGGAGCACCACTTACCTCTAAAACCTGAATGTTCGCCAGTCAAGCAGAAGTTGAGAAGAACTCGCCCTGACATGGCTCTTAAGATCAAAGAGGAAGTGCAAAAACAAATTAATGCTGGATTTCTTGTTACCTCAGAATATCCTCAATGGTTGGCCAACATAGTGCCAGTTGTAGCACCCTAATTTTGTCCTAAGCATTTTAAAACAAAAATCAAAAAAATCAAAGAGGGGAAAAAGTCAAAAGTCAACAAAAGTCAACAGAAAAGTCAACATTTCAAAAATGAGGACTTCGCACTGCGAAGGTCACTTCGCACTGCGAAGTCTGCGATTTTTCTGCAGATTTTTGGTTTCTTTGATTTAATTCCAGATTTTGCTGCATATCATTTCCATAATTATTTTAAGTAGCATTCATGGCTAATTGGGCCAAGCAAAACCAGAATTGAAGGACTTGCCATTAATGCCAAGGTTGGAAGCTTTTTCTTCCAACCTAGCATGTGACAAGCAAGTGGGCTTGCCCTTGGGCAGCTCTAGTCCCTCCCATGTGACCTGCTAACCACCACAAGGTTGCCAGCCACCTGCTTGAGGACTTTCCTCCTGCTTGCTCCCCCCAAAACCAGTCAAACCAGCTGGATTTTTCACTTGAAAAGCCATGAGTGCCTACTCTGTTTTGCAGCAGCTTTTCACCCTCTCACACCAGCCAATTATAGCCTTTTTCATCCCTCAATCTCTGCACATTACAGTGCACGTTTTCATTGATCAACCATTGAGATTGCAAGGATTGATCCCCAAGCATTAGCCAATTGCAATTCAGCTTTGTTCTTCATCATTACCTTCTAGAATTGGTTGAATTTGTGGCTGAAATCAGGCTGAGTCTTGCCCCTTGGTACAAGGCAAGGTTGCCTCTATCCATTAGCTTTTAATGCAAAAGGATCCAGCTTGATCTTAGCCACAAATCAGCTGAATTTTGGGATTGTGTAATGATGAAAAAGATTTGGTTTTGGCTTATAAATAGAAGGCAATGCCCAAGGATTCAAACACAATTAACAACAGCATTTCAAGAGCAGAAACTCTACTCATTTTAGCTTACAAACTTCCACAAAACAACCAGAAAAAACCCATCCAACACAAAGCTTTCCAAAGTTCCAAAACCATCACCAATATTCAAACCTCTTGTGAAAGCCTTCAACCAAATCAAATCAATCGCAGCTGGAGCTTTGCTAAGGAGTTCTGTAAGTTTCTAAGGCTTTATATTGCATTTACAATTGTGTTTGCATAGCTATTTTGGTTCAAAACCATTTGATTCTAAAAACCCCTTTTGAATTTCAAAGAAATCCCAAGGTTTTCAAAACATCAAAACTGGTTTGTCCAGCCTTTTTCACCCCAAAAACTCAAAGTTTTTCACCCATCTATAAGGTCCTGAGTGTGTTCAGAAGTTGTTTCTGAACAAAAGTTCAGAAACAGCTTCTGAACCCAAAATTTCGCATGCTTCGCAGTGCGAAGTCATGGTCGCAGTGCGACCATGACAGAACTCAGAATCTGAGTTTTTGTGTCAAAATGACCAATTTTTGAGGTTCTAGCCCCAGAGCTCAGAACCTAAGAGTTTTTAAACCCATGTTCTTCAAACCATAACAAGGATTTTGCATAATTTTGACAAAATCACAAGTTCGTATGACCATTGTGTGGATAACTTGCAAAGCAAGTTATGTTCTCAAACTTTCAAAACCACATGAACAAACAAGCTATGTTCATCATTTCAATCTAAACTTGAACAACGAATATTGTTCATGATTTTCAAAACTCAAACATGAACATACACCGTTTACGTTCGCATTTTCGCAAAATGAGTCGAACTTGCGCTTTTTCTAGCAAATTTGCTAAACCTTCCCATTTTGGGTTTTCAAACCAAATGTTTTGACATACCTTGGGATTTCTAAAAGATTCAACCCAAAAACATGAATGAAAAAGGGATGGTGTGACGTATGTCTCTCCATCGCCCCGATTGTACGAATGCGTGACGTATGTCTCGTCGCTCGGACAATCGTCATTCCCTTTTCAATATGTACAACCCTAACCAAACCAAAACTTGGCCCCTTGTGGTCAATCCAAACCTTTTGGTCCCCCGTGGCCATTAGACTCACTCCCCGACTCTTCGGAGTCCACTCGTTCAATGATTGACTTGTATGAGTCCATTGTACTTCTCTTGGTCCCATAGCGACCAATTCCAACCCTTTACCCTAACGGACGTACCTTTTAACAATTCTAATGCGATCCACGAACAAACGCTTAATAAGTCTCCAAGTGCGAGCATACAAGCTACGTTTTAATCGCAAGAATTCGGTTAAAACATCGTCCATCTAAAATCAACCAACACATGTACGTTTTTCTACAAAGAACTACGTACGCTTTGAGTTCTCCGACTACCGGGAGATACGTAGGAGCAAGATCGACATCTTGTCAAGCGCAATAATAAAAAAACTTTTTTTCTTTCTTTCGTTTGTTTTTATCTCTTTTCCCCCCTTTATTATGTTTTTAACATAAATGAACATGCACGCAAAGTATTTAAAAAAACAATTCAAGCTTCAACCAAATAGAAGGTTCCCGTTGAGTACAACGGACGTGAGGGGTGCTAATACCTTCCCCTTGCGTAACCGACTCCCGAACCCGACAATGGTTGCGATGACTTAATCCTTATCCTCATCGTCAAAGGGTTTTATTATTGTTTCCCTTTAAACAAAAAAAAACTTAAGGGTTTATCAACGTTCCCTTTACACAAAAACTTTGGTGGCGGCTTCACAAAGGCCCTCCGAGCGTTTGCGAACGACCTCAGAGGATTTGCGCGTCTTTTTCCCGAGGAAAAAAACGAGGTGCGCACAGCTGGCGACTTCACTGGGGACCCTGTTCCCACTAGCGAGTCAAGCCTAACCTATTTGGTTTAAAGCCAATTGTTTTATTTTCTTTGCGTGCCATGTTTATTTATTTTATTCATACATGTTATATGTATGCTTTATGTTTATATTTGCTTTATCTGCTTTATATTCATATATATCAAATGCGGGGGTTACTTGAGTGATGTTACTCCACATTGTTCGGGTTAATGCCGGACGTGTGAGGCTCTCTACCCGAGCTTGAGAAAAAAACTAAGTTAGAAGGAGGTTGTGTGCGGAAGCCCGCGTTGACGTATGTCCGTGAGGTAGGATGTCCAACCCCGCTTAGATGAGATTTTCACGTGGAATTAATTGAAGTCATGTCGACGTATGTCCATAGACAACCCTAATTCCATGTGAGGTCTATGACTCTAAGGACCTCTTCTTAGGAGATTTCACAACTTAGAGCCTACATGTGAGGATGGGGGGGAATTCCGAACCTCCATATATCTTTCATTCGCTTTCGCTCATGTTTGTGCATTATGTTTTATTTTAGCAGGGGCAATCAACCTTTATTTGTCTATTACTTGTTTATGCATAAATTATAATTGGGGATATGAATGGCCAATGGGTTGAGGGGTAGCAAGATTTAAAAAAAAAAAAAAAAAAAAAATTTAAGTACTTCGCAGTGCGAAGGTACTTCGCAGTGCGAAGTACGCGAATTTTGTCAGCCCAGCTGACTCTTCATTTACTCCCTCTCAACCACCCATTTCCACTATCTTGTTATCCCAACCATTTTCTTTCTTTAACTCTTAATGCTAAAATAATAACTTTTATCCCATAACTAAAAAAAAACACTCACAAATCTAAAAAAAAGAGGGAGTAGGCATATCCATTGGTGAATCTTCTTTTCTTTAAGTTTTTACTTTATTCAATTCAGAACCAACTACCAGGTACGATTCCTTTTCTTCTTTCTCTGTACATCTGATTCGTATTTCAAACAATAAGGGTTTTAGGGTTTCTAATTTTGAAATCCCCATTTTGAAGTTTAAGTTTATATTATGCTGCATTTAGTCCCTAGTTTAGTGTATTAAGTTGAGATTTAGCAAGCATGCCTCATGGGTATCTGAACACAAGCCTGTTTCTTTCAAATCCCATTTTGTTTTTGAAAACCCATTTACGAAATTTGAAAAAAAGAGGCTGTTAAGTTGTTTTTTCTGATACCCAGTCATTGATTCTGAGTTTGTTGCACGCATTATATGTTAGAAGCTTAAACCCAGAGGTGTGGGTGCAGATTTCTGGGGTTTGCTGTCATGGTCGCAGAGCAAAGTTCAACTTCGCACTGCGACCGTTTCTGGGCAACCCAGAAATTTTCGAACACCTTCGCAGTGCGACTGTAGCAGGAACAGAACCTGTGCTTTTCCATTTTTTCCTTCCAATTCCATTCATTTCACCTCACATCACTTTTAATCACTTGCAATCATACTGACTTTGCCCTTTTCCTTGCAGATGGCACCAAGACCAGTAGGAAAACGCTCAAGAGGTGAGGCGTCCGGATCTAGACCCCAAGGGGGTTTTGACGCCTCTCGCTTCCTAAGTCTTCGGAACCAGGAGAGATATGAAGAGCTTCTTGGCAGGACCTTCTGGCCGGAGAGGCAATTCATCATAAGTGACAGGGGCACTTGGAGGGAGTTGGCCCGATTGATAAACCACCGCCGGTGGGGAGTTTTGGTAAACCCTCCCCTTAACCTCAACTATGATATAATCCGGGAATTCTACGCAAATGCCATTCCCGTGGATCCAGAGGGAGAGTTTACGTATCAGACCATGGTGCGTGGTTGGGTCATTAGATTCGATCGCGACGCCATCAACACCTACCTTCGAGACCCTTTCCAATTGGAAAATGATGAGCTGTGTGCTTTCCATAAGCACCAGAATCGTGGTAATTGGAACCACGATCTCTACGCTCAAACCATTTTCCAATCCGGAAAAAGTTATGAGCTTAATGCAGCAGGGCAGCCCACAAAGGCCCTCAGGGGCAATCTCACCACCTATGCCCAGGTCATTTTCCACCTTATCGTCCACAACATAAAACCCAAAAGCCATACCTCCTCCACCACCATGGATGTCACCCCCCTTATCTACTATATCCTCACCGGTAAACAAGTAGATGTGGCCAGGGCCATTTGCCAGGAGATTAAGATAGTGGTCGAGAGTGGCATCAAGCCACCGGCCAAGAAGATGTGCCCACTTGCTTTCCCGGGTCTTATCATGGGACTCTGCCGGGACGCCCGCGTAGTTATCCCTCCCCAGGTGTCCGAAACCATTAAGAACCCCATTACAGATGAGTACATTTCCAGACACTGCACGGGGAGGAGAGCGAGGGCACAGCAGCCACGGCCTAGGCCTCCACCAGCATCAGGGGATTGTCGCACTTGCACTTTCATATTGGAGCAGAATGCTTCCTCCCATCGATACATGACTATGATGCATGATTCCATGTATCGTCTTCAGAGGCAGCTGGGTAGGCCGACAGATCCCGATGATCAGATACCGACACCCCAGATGTTCGCGGCTCATGGTCGTTGGCCCGGGGATAGGCCAGAGCATGCAGAGGCTGGAGGCAGTGGTACAGCGGCCGGAGGCCAGGGAGGAGGTGATGAGGAGGATGAGGACGAGGAGGACGAGGATGAGGAGACCGAGGATGACGAGGCTTTCACTCCTTGAGTGACCCTTTTTTTTTATGATTTCTCATATTTTGTTGTTCATGTTTATGTCATTTTTTCTCTTACACTTTTAGAGTTTCCTTTTGTTTGGTACTTTGTAGCTATATTGATACTCTTGCTTTATTATTCGAGTACTTTTTGCTTTTATTACCTAGCGTTTGCATCATAATCATGCCTATTTTTAATATGTGTGAATGTTGAAATTTTTTTTTGTTATCTATCATTGGTAATGCGAATTCGACAAAACTTTCCGCGCCGAATAAGCCAAAGTTTTAACCATAGACAGAATGGTAGTGATAAATATGATTAATTTTCGCAAAGCTAAAATGCATGTTTCCTTTTTTTCCCATGATTTAAACTTGAAAGGGAAATGTATATTCCATACCAAATTATACCATACAATTCACGTTATTTAATATGCTTGTTCTATTGAACCATTTTAGAACCAGCCAGATGAGAGGAATCCCCAAAGTTATCATAATACATATGCAGGAGATCGACATTTTTGTTTAGCTCGATTTTTTTATGTTAAATCTGAATTTTGTTTTTAATTACATGAAAGTGTTGACATGATCAAGGCATTTGTTTGAAAACGAGAGAAAACAATCAACCACAAACAGCCCACCCTGTGAGAAGTGAGTATTTGTTAAACCCCTTCGAGCCTAACAAATCAGAATTTTTAACTATGAACTGCCAACTTTCATAAGCTCAACTGCTTAATGAGATTGCCGGAGTTTGTAAAAAAAATATTTTCAGTTCATAGTTAAAACATCACTGAATTCTGATAATTTCTTTTCAAGTTTTGAACCCTTAAAAACATCATGATTAGTGTCCCTTGCCAAAAGAGGAGAGAACATTCAATTAGGATATCATACTAAAAGAAGTCAAGAAAAAGGGGAGGGTTGTGAAAGTCAAACAATGTTGAATTTCTTAAATGATCTTGACGACCAAAGAAAAAAAAGAAGAGAAAAGAAAAGCAAAGCAAACCAAGAAAAAGAAAAGAGAAAAGAGAAAAGAAGACCGATAAAGTCCAAGAGTTGTCGAGATCAAGGAGAAAAGCATTTGTGAATCACCAAAATTGTGATTTAAACAAAGAAAGGGGTAAGTTAGAAAGAATGTTCCCTCTTGCTTGGCCACTTGAATTCAATTTCCCCACATATGACATTTCTTTTGTAGCCCAGCCAAATTACAACCCTTAAAGACCTTTTGATCAATGCTTTCATGTTTTTAAGAAACAATAATTGGATGGACATATAAATCGATCGGAATGTTAGCAAAATTGCCCGATGAGTGTTCATAACCCCTCACATTAATATTCAATTTGTTTATTTACTTAAATGAGTGATAGGTTGGTTCATTAATAAGCATGTTATTAATTTGAACTGTATGATATGATTTTTGTGGTTATTTATTTCGATTTTTTTCAGTACAATCTCGGAATAATAAGGGGCATGAAATTGCGTGCGCAAATTTCATATGAATCCACCAAAATCAAAAAGCCCGACCTCGCTCGGCAACCAAAATCAAAAGCCCGACCTCGCTCGGCAACCAAAATCAAAAGCCCGACCTCGCTCGGCAACCAAAATCAAAAGCCCGACCTCGCTCGGCAACCAACAATAAAACCCAATTTCTATTTGCACCCGCAATTTTTAAACCAAAACCTGATTGCTCTCGGTGCACAAATTATTCAAGGCTCAACCATGCTCAACACTCTCCCTGCAAATCACAAAGGGCCCAATTGTCGTTGATATTCCTCAAACACCCAGCAAAAGGCCCAATTGGCATCAGCAATCCCAAACACGATTAAAGAAACTACACCTTTGGGGCAGGTCACTTCCCCCATTAACGAAATGCTTCCCAAGCGAAGTTTTGTATTTTTGTCAAAATTTCCATCCATGATAGTGTATATATTTCCAAAACAAAAAAATTATCGTGGAATCTTTTATGTTTTTGAATAAGTAATAATAAGCTCATTTTCTCTGAATTGTGAATACTTAAAAAAACGTGCATCGAAATCTATCCATAGAACAGATAAACTTCGCAGGCCAAGCATGGTTAATTGCTAAAAGGATTTCTGGTCACCGGTGAATCGAAGAAGGAATATCCCCGCCAAATTAAGAGCCTGAAGTAACAACTCAAGCAAGGATGACCAACCAGAGCACAAGCATTCCCCAACGGAACCATCAGTTATGCTCCCCAGCAGTTTAGCGCGATTTACACAGCGGGTTAACAATCCCCACGAGGTATTTATTTCTTATCGATTATCGCGGTCTCACCCCGTCCATATTTAAATACATCCCCTGAGAGTATTATCCCTGTGAGGATTACCAAATGTTTATACCGGTCCACTTTTTATCTCGCCGGCCTAATCTTGTCTCATCAAGCCCCAAGGGTTAGGAGGAGCAAATTCC
Organism: Medicago ruthenica; assembly: GCA_018208015.1. Classification (NCBI taxonomy): domain Eukaryota; kingdom Viridiplantae; phylum Streptophyta; class Magnoliopsida; order Fabales; family Fabaceae; genus Medicago; species Medicago ruthenica. Next base: position 53,952,214 of record CM031372.1, on the reverse strand, counting down.
CCAGTAAACACCCTAAACATCCAAACACCAACCAAGGCTGGATATCGATCATGCTTCCAAAATGATCCTTATATCCCCATAAGCCAAACCTCATTGATATTCCCCAGGGAGTCTCAACCCCAAACAAAAGTCCAATCATTATTGGCAAACCCACACAAATCTTCGGGCTTAGGCTCGAACTACACCGGTTTTGATCCCATTTGGGTATGTAGGCAAAGGACTTTGTCCTTCCAAACCGACCAACCAAAAAAACAAACAAAACACAAAAAGAGAGCCCAATCGTCATTGGCACAACCACAACCAAGACCGACTTTGCTCGGCACCCCACCAACATCCCACACATCATGCATAACATAATTCATGCATGCATATACAAATTATTCATACACATGCATTTCATTTCATAAATCATGCATCCTCAACAAGGATTCTCCAGTGAGTATCACATATTCACCAACATCCATCAACATTCAACCAGGGGCACCTATTTAGGGTAAGACCGCAGCTCGTTAGGAATCGACATTCAGTGACAGTGCCTGAATAAGATCACCTAGCTTAGGTATCGACCTCTAGAAGCAGTACCTAGAGTAGATCACCTCCCCCAGTGTATCGACCTTCAGTATTAGCGGCTGAATAAGATCACAGCTCGTTAGGAATCGACATTCAGTGACAGTGCCTGAATAAGATCACCTAGCTTAGGTATCAACCTCTAGAAGCAGTACCTAGAGTAGATCACCTCCATCTTAGGTATCAACCTCTAGAAGCAGTACCTAGAGTAGATCACCTCCATCTTAGGTATCAACCTCTAGTGACATCCTAGAGTAGATCACCTCCATCTTAGGTATCAACCTCTAGAAGCAGTACCTAGAGTAGATCACCTCTATCCTTAGGTATCGACCTCTAGTGACATCCTAGAGTAGATCACCTCCATCAACGTTCCACCTCTAGAAGCAGTACCTAGAGTAAATCACCATCCTCAGGAATCGACCTCTAGTGACATCCTAGAATAGATTACCTTCATCCCCCATTGGATCTACCTCCAGTGTTAGCGGCTGGATACGATCAACCTTTACCAACCATTGCATTTGCATTTCGCGAAGGACAAAATTCGGGTCCTTCTTTTTACTTAATTGATCTTCGCAAAGAGTTCATGAGATGCCCTCGGCACTCACGCACTCTATGCGAAGACACAATTAAGTAGGGGCAGCTGTAGCACCCTAATTTTGTCCTAAGCATTTTAAAACAAAAATCAAAAAAATCAAAGAGGGGAAAAAGTCAAAAGTCAACAAAAGTCAACAGAAAAGTCAACATTTCAAAAATGAGGACTTCGCACTGCGAAGGTCACTTCGCACTGCGAAGTCTGCGATTTTTCTGCAGATTTTTGGTTTCTTTGATTTAATTCCAGATTTTGCTGCATATCATTTCCATAATTATTTTAAGTAGCATTCATGGCTAATTGGGCCAAGCAAAACCAGAATTGAAGGACTTGCCATTAATGCCAAGGTTGGAAGCTTTTTCTTCCAACCTAGCATGTGACAAGCAAGTGGGCTTGCCCTTGGGCAGCTCTAGTCCCTCCCATGTGACCTGCTAACCACCACAAGGTTGCCAGCCACCTGCTTGAGGACTTTCCTCCTGCTTGCTCCCCCCAAAACCAGTCAAACCAGCTGGATTTTTCACTTGAAAAGCCATGAGTGCCTACTCTGTTTTGCAGCAGCTTTTCACCCTCTCACACCAGCCAATTATAGCCTTTTTCATCCCTCAATCTCTGCACATTACAGTGCACGTTTTCATTGATCAACCATTGAGATTGCAAGGATTGATCCCCAAGCATTAGCCAATTGCAATTCAGCTTTGTTCTTCATCATTACCTTCTAGAATTGGTTGAATTTGTGGCTGAAATCAGGCTGAGTCTTGCCCCTTGGTACAAGGCAAGGTTGCCTCTATCCATTAGCATTTAATGCAAAAGGATCCAGCTTGATCTTAGCCACAAATCAGCTGAATTTTGGGATTGTGTAATGATGAAAAAGATTTGGTTTTGGCTTATAAATAGAAGGCAATGCCCAAGGATTCAAACACAATTAACAACAGCATTTCAAGAGCAGAAACTCTACTCATTTTAGCTTACAAACTTCCACAAAACAACCAGAAAAAACCCATCCAACACAAAGCTTTCCAAAGTTCCAAAACCATCACCAATATTCAAACCTCTTGTGAAAGCCTTCAACCAAATCAAATCAATCGCAGCTGGAGCTTTGCTAAGGAGTTCTGTAAGTTTCTAAAGCTTTATATTGCATTTACAATTGTGTTTGCATAGCTATTTTGGTTCAAAACCATTTGATTCTAAAAAACCCCTTTTGAATTTCAAAGAAATCCCAAGGTTTTCAAAACATCAAAACTGGTTTGTCCAGCCTTTTTCACCCCAAAAACTCAAAGTTTTTCACCCATCTATAAGGTCCTGAGTGTGTTCAGAAGTTGTTTCTGAACAAAAGTTCAGAAACAGCTTCTGAACCCAAAATTTCGCATGCTTCGCAGTGCGAAGTCATGGTCGCAGTGCGACCATGACAGAACTCAGAATCTGAGTTTTTGTGTCAAAATGACCAATTTTTGAGGTTCTAGCACCAGAGCTCAGAACCTAAGAGTTTTTAAACCCATGTTCTTCAAACCATAACAAGGATTTTGCATAATTTTGACAAAATCACAAGTTCGTATGACCATTGTGTGGATAACTTGCAAAGCAAGTTATGTTCTCAAACTTTCAAAACCACATGAACAAACAAGCTATGTTCATCATTTCAATCTAAACTTGAACAACGAATATTGTTCATGATTTTCAAAACTCAAACATGAACATACACCGTTTACGTTCGCATTTTCGCAAAATGGGACGAACTTGCGCTTTTTCTAGCAAATTTGCTAAACCTTCCCATTTTGGGTTTTCAAACCAAATGTTTTGACATACCTTGGGATTTCTACAAGATTCAACCCAAAAACATGAATGAAAAAGGGATGGTGTGACGTATGTCTCTCCATCGCCCCGATTGTACGAATGCGTGACGTATGTCTCGTCGCTCGGACAATCGTCATTCCCTTTTCAATATGTACAACCCTAACCAAACCAAAACTTGGCCCCTTGTGGTCAATCCAAACCTTTTGGTCCCCCGTGGCCATTAGACTCACTCCCCGACTCTTCGGAGTCCACTCGGTCAATGATTGACTTGTATGAGTCCATTGTACTTCTCTTGGTCCCATAGCGACCAATTCCAACCCTTTACCCTAACGGACGTACCTTTTAACAATTCTAATGCGATCCACGAACAAACGCTTAATAAGTCTCCAAGTGCGAGCATACAAGCTACGTTTTAATCGCAAGAATTCGGTTAAAACATCGTCCATCTAAAATCAACCAACACATGTACGTTTTTCTACAAAGAACTACGTACGCTTTGAGTTCTCCGACTACCGGGAGATACGTAGGAGCAAGATCGACATCTTGTCAAGCGCAATAATAAAAAAACTTTTTTTCTTTCTTTCGTTTGTTTTTATCTCTTTTCCCCCCTTTATTATGTTTTTAACATAAATGAACATGCACGCAAAGTATTTAAAAAAACAATTCAAGCTTCAACCAAATAGAAGGTTCCCGTTGAGTACAACGGACGTGAGGGGTGCTAATACCTTCCCCTTGCGTAACCGACTCCCGAACCCGACAATGGTTGCGATGACCTAATCCTTATCCTCATCGTCAAAGGGTTTTATTATCGTTTCCCTTTAAACAAAAAAAAACTTAAGGGTTTATCAACGTTCCCTTTACACAAAAACTTTGGTGGCGGCTTCACAAAGGCCCTCCGAGCGTACGACCTCGGAGGATTTGCGCGTCTTTTTCCCGAGGAAAAAAACGAGGTGCGCACACCAGTTCCCAAAAAGGATGGTAAAGTCAGGATGTGTGTTGACTATCGAGATTTAAACAAGGCTAGTCCGAAGGACGACTTCCCTTTACCTCACATTGACATATTGGTCGACAATACCGCCAAATCCAAGGTTTTCTCCTTCATGGATGGCTTCTCGGGGTATAATCAGATTAAAATGGCTGTTGAAGATAGAGAAAAAACGTCTTTCATCACACCTTGGGGCACCTTCTGCTATCAAGTGATGCCTTTTGGCCTAACAAATGCGGGTGCTACATATCAAAGAGGCATGACTACTCTCTTCCACGACATGATACACAAAGAAATTGAAGTTTATGTCGACGACATGATTGTCAAATCAGGAACGGAAGAAGAGCATGTCGAGTATTTGTTAAAGATGTTTCAACGCCTGAGGAAATATCGGCTTCGCCTGAACCCCAACAAATGTACATTCGGCGTGAGATCAGGAAAACTCCTAGGTTTCATTGTCAGTCAAAAGGGTATCGAGGTAGATCCCGATAAGGTCAAAGCTATCAGAGAAATGCCTGCTCCTCAAACTGAGAAGCAAGTAAGGGGATTTCTAGGACGTTTAAACTACATCTCTAGATTCATATCCCATATGACAGCCACTTGTGGACCTATCTTCAAGCTGCTCCGCAAAAATCAAGAAGTGGTATGGACAGAAAATTGCCAAAAAGCTTTTGACAGCATTAAGGAGTACCTGCTAGAACCTCCTATACTTATTCCTCCAGTCGAAGGAAGACCTTTGATCATGTACTTAACCGTATTGGAGGACTCCATGGGTTGTGTACTCGGACAACAAGACGAGACCGGTAGAAAAGAGCACGCCGTCTACTACCTAAGCAAGAAGTTTACGGACTGTGAGTCCCGATACTCTCTACTCGAAAAGACCTGTTGTGCATTAGCCTGGGCTGCTAGGCGTCTTCGCAACTACATGCTTAATCATACTACTTGGTTGATATCCAAGATGGATCCAATCAAGTACATCTTTGAAAAACCCGCCTTAACCGGAAGGATCGCCCGTTGGCAGATGTTGTTGTCAGAATACGACATCGAATACCACACCCAGAAAGCTATCAAGGCCAGCATTCTCGCTGACCATTTGGCTCACCACCCAATTGAGGATTATCAACCAATCAAGTTTGACTTCCCCGATGAAGAAATCATGTATCTAAAGATGAAGGATTGTGACGAACCACTACTCGGCGAAGGTCCAGATCCCGAATCTAGATGGAAGTTAATCTTCGATGGAGCAGTAAATGTCTATGGCAATGGAATTGGGGCAGTCATCGTCACCCCTGAGGGCAAACATCTCCCTTTTGCTGCAAGACTATCATTCGACTGTACAAACAATATGGCAGAGTATGAAGCTTGTATCTTAGGAATTGAGGAAGCCATCGATCTAAGGATCAAGAACCTCGACATTTACGGAGACTCAGCTCTTGTGATTAATCAAATCAATGGAGATTGGGAAACTCGCCACACCGGCTTGATCCCTTACAAAGATTACGCAAGACGTTTGCTAACCTTTTTCAACAAAGTCAAGCTGCATCACATTCCTCGAGACGAGAATCAAATGGCAGATGCTTTGGCAACTTTGTCTTTTATGTATGAGGTCAGTCGCCGGAATGAAATTCCAACAATCATGGTTCAACACCTAGAAAGGCCTGCACATGTGTTTGCAGCCGAAGTAGTCATAGATGACAAACAATGGTTCCACGACATCAAATGTTTCCTCCAAAAGCAAGAGTACCCGCATGGGGCATCCAACAAGGACAAGAAAACTCTGCGAAGATTAGCCGGCAACTTCTTTCTAAATGGAGAAGTTTTGTACAAGAGGAATTTTGATATGGTGCTGCTCAGATGTGTTGATGAGCAAGAGGCGGATCTCATAATGCATGAAATACATGAAGGCTCCTTCGGAACCCATTCCAGCGGGCACACAATGGCTAGGAAGATCTTAAGAGCCGGATATTACTGGATGACCTTGGAAAGCGATTGCTACAAGCACGCCAGGAAATGCCACAAATGTCAAATCTATGCGGACAAGATCCACATGCCACCAACGACTCTGAATGTCCTCTCATCACCATGGCCTTTCTCCATGTGAGGCATTGACATGATTGGTAGGATTGAACCCAAAGCTTCAAATGGACATCGCTTCATCCTAGTAGCAATCGACTACTTCACCAAATGGGTTGAGGCTGCATCGTATGCCAACGTCACCAAACAAGTGGTGGTCCGATTTATTAAGAATCATATCATCTGTCGATATGGTATTCCCAACAAGATCATCACGGACAATGGGACCAATCTGAATAACAAAATGATGAAGGAGCTATGCAAAGAGTTCAAGATCGAGCATCATAACTCTTCTCCTTATAGACCTCAGATGAATGGTGCGGTTGAAGCTGCAAACAAAAACATCAAGAAAATAGTGCAAAAGATGGTAGTCTCATACAAGGATTGGCATGAGATGCTACCATATACCTTGCACGGGTATCGTACTTCAATACGTACGTCGACAGGGGCAACCCCTTTCTCTTTGGTATACGGCATGGAAGCAGTGCTCCCCGTAGAAGTCGAAATCCCGTCATTGAGAATCTTGATGGAAGATAAGTTGTCAGAGGCTGAATGGTGTCAAAACAGATACGATCAGTTGAACTTAATCGAGGAAAAACGCATGACTGCCTTATGTCATGGACAACTGTATCAACAGAGGATGAAACAAGCTTTTAACAAGAAAGTTCGTCCTCGTTAAATCCAAGAAGGAGACCTCGTGCTCAAAAGGATCCTATCTTTTCAACCCGACTCTAGGGGCAAATGGACGCCTAACTACGAAGGTCCCTATGTTGTCAAGAGAGTGTTCTCCGGAGGAGCCTTGATTCTCACGACAATGGACGGCGAGGATTTTCCGCGTCCTGTGAACTCTGATGTAGTCAAGAAATACTTTGTCTAAAAACAAAAGAACAGCTCGGTGAGTCGAAAACCTGAAAGGGCGGCTTAAGCAAAAAAAGAGCGTCTCGGTGGACTGAAAACCTGAAAGGGCGGTCCAGGCAAAAATTAGAGACATAAAACAGAAATAATCATCCTGATAGGTCAAACATCTGAAAGGACGACCTATGCAAAAATTAAGGATCAAAAGACAAAGTAACTACATCGGATTGGTCGTGATCCACTTGGGGCACATCAATTGTCTGAAGACTCCGAATCGGAAGCATCCAAACAAGGAATTCAAAGTTATTAGGGATACTAGTGACCATCGTGTTCAATGTACCCTCCCTTTTATATTTACCATTTTTTAGACTTTGTAAGATTCGTGGAGCCACGCCTTTGGCAGGCTACCACCCCATAAATAAATTTCACTTCCCAACATTCTTTACCTTTTATCAAATTCCTTTCATTCATTTTTATTCTTGATGATAGTACTTTCAACAAAAAAAAAAAAAAACTTTTTCAAAATTTATTTCGTGAGTCTTTTTATTTTTATCAATAACAAACACATTCCTTTCGAACTCATGAACGTTCGGAGTGTACATCGATATTTGTCCTTAAAGCAGATAAAGCTTCGCAGGCCAAGCATGGTCAATTGCAAAGAAGGAATTCCCCAACAGAATCCTCAGTGAATCAATCGGGAATATCCCCGACAATTCGAGAGCCCGCAAAGACTCGCCAACCAAAGCATAAGCATTCCCGATGGAATCACCAGTTCTTTTCCCCAGCGGATTACCACAATCCCCAGTGGATTAACAAACTCCCCAGGAAGACAATCTTTGTCCAAACAATCAAAAGCCCAATCACCATTGGCATCTAAGGCTGGATATCGATCATGCTTCCAAAATGATCCTTGTATCCCCAGCGAAGTCACAAACGAAGCCCAATCTTATTGGCATATCCCCCAAGTGGAGTCTTATCTTACCAAAGCCCGACTTTACTCGGCACCCAAATCATAATCCCCAGCGTCCCACGTGACGTCTGTCATCCCCCAGGTCAGCATAATTCATGCATCATATCATAATCATTCATTAACGTGTATCTCATATTCATATCATGCATTTCCCACAACAAACAGTCGAATGTCATCCCCGATCTGTCTGGTCTAGGGATGTCATCCTCCTTTTCGCCAAGTGGTAGTTCTTTAACGAACAGCTTGTGCAAATTTTTCATCGTATCAAGGGGCAATTCCTTAACAAACATGTTGGGTATCCCCAGTACAAGTCCATCACTCACACGACGTCCCCAGTGACAGTCATGCATTCATACATTCATACACATGTACATTTATGCATGCAACGTACTACATATCATACATGGTTGTTCTAACCATCATGAGTCTCACCAATCAATCGCGAGCAATTCGTTGAATTCTTTTTCCCCAAGTGTCATCCCCAGTCTGTCTGGTTCAGAGATGTCACCCTTTTACGCCCGGTGGCAGTTCAAACGAACAACTGGGCAAGTTCGGTAAGTTCGGTAACCATCCGAACAACTGACATTTACGTTGACATTCTTTTTATTTTCCTGTCGTCAATGGCAAGTTCGGCAACAACCCGAACAGTTGACATTCTTTTTATTTTCCTGTCGTCAATGGCAAGTTCGGCAACAACCCGAACAGTTGACATTTTTTATTTTTGATTTTCCTGTCGTCAATGGCAAGTTCGGCAACAACTCGAACAGTTGACATTTTTTATTTCCTGTCGATAATGGCAAGTTCGGCAACAACCCGAACAGTTGACATTTTTTATTTTCCTGTCGTCAATGGCAAGTTCGGCAACAACCCGAACAGTTGACATTCTTTTCATTCTTTTTTATTTTTTTCCTGTCGTCAGTGGCCAGTTCGGCAACAACCCGAACAGCTGACACTTATCCCCAGTGTGGTCATTTTTATCATCTTTGCATTCATGTTTACATTACAAGCATTCATAACATTTGCATACATGCATCCATAACATTTACAATTCAGAAAAATATTTAGTCAAAAAATGGCGTACTCTATATTTAAGCCTCTTCGACCCGTCCATTTCAAATTTATTTTTCAATCTCCGGGACGAAGAAACTTAAATAGGGGCATCTGTCATACCCCATTTTTTGACTTATATTTTTTATTCATATTTTATCTTTTATTATTTCATTACTTATTATTGCTTTTTATTATTTCATTCTTATCATAGTATTCTATTTGCATTTCATCATTTTTAGCATTACTATTATCATCATCATTATCCTTAATATTATTAATATAATATCATTATTATCTATTATTATTATTAACATTTTATTAATTAATAATATTAAACTTTTCATTTTTTATTATTATTATCATCATTTTCATTTTCATTACTTTTTATTTTTATTTGCATTACTATTATTTCCATTATCCTTATTGTCCTTATTATTATTATTATTTATTCATTTTTTTGTCTTTTATTTTAAATACAAAAATTCAAAAAAAAGGGAAGTTCGCAGTGCGAAGTTACCTTCGCACTGCGACCTCTATGAATTTTTCTTCAGAATTTTATTTCTTCATTTATCTGTTTTGTTTTCAATTGCAATTGTTATTATTAGTATTATTATTGTTATTATTGCTATTTTTGACTGATTTAGTGCAGCAAGGCAAGAATTAATGTGTGACATTAAAGGTAAAATGAAAGAAGGATTTTCATCCAACCTAACATGTGCTCAAACAAATTGGCTGCCCTTGGTCAGCTCTTGTCCCTCCAATTTGACCCATCATCCAACCTGAGCTTGCCAGCCAGCTACTTGATCCCTTAACTTCCCTTTTTCTCTACCAAAACCAGTCAAACTTAAGTGGTTTTTGCTAGCAAAAAGTTGTTTGTGCTGCCCTGTTTTGAGCTGGATTTCTCCTCCCACACACCAGCCCACATGCTCATTTTGCTTCCCCCAATCTCCCTGTACATGGCAGTACACGTTTTCATTGCTTGGCCTTCCAAGATTGCAAGGATTGATCCCAAGAATCCCCCCTTTTGCAGCTGCCCTGTTTTTCAGTTTTTCTCATCATTACCTTCTAGAATCAGCTGCATTTGTGGCTGAGATCAGTCAAGATCTTGCCCCTTGGCACAAGGCAAAGCAACTTCTATCCATTAGCATTAAATGCAAAGTGTTCTAGCCTGAATTTAGCCCCAAATCAGCTAGTGTTCTAGGATTTTGTTCATCATTACATAGATTGCATTTTTGCCTATAAAAGGAATGGCAAGGCATAAGGATTAAAGACATTGAAAAAACCAGTTGCACACACAATCAAGCAGCCTTACACACACGAAATTCACACCAAGATCCCTTGCATTGCAACACCAAATCAGTTCATATACAAAGCAAGAACTAGTTAGAGTTCATAACCTCTAACCAATCAAGCAAGCAAACCACTTCCAACCCATTGCTCAAGCATTGCTAGGAGTTCTGTAAGTCTCCTTTAATCTTTGTCTTTCATTGTGTTTGCTGTTTTCATCCTTTGTTTTGTTCAATTTTGCTTTGTGCACAAAAACCCCTTTTGAAACTCAAAAGGGACCTCAAAGGGGCCAAGCCTTAAAACTGAGTTTTTACCCTCCTTTTTCTTCAATTTTGCAAAGCTTTTTAACCCCCTTTAGGTTCTGAAGCTTGCTCAGAAGCAGTTTCTGAACTTCTGTTCAGAAACAGCTTCTGAGTTTAAAATTTCGCATACTTCGCAGAGCAAAGTATTGCTCGCACTGCGAACATATCAGAACCTGACTTCGCAGAGCCAAGTTCTGGTTGCTCTGCGAAGTATGTGAAACTCAGAACATGAATCAGGCATCCAAATGTCAAATTTTTGGGGTTCCAGCCCTTGATTCAGAACCTAAAGAGGTGTTAAAACCATTTTTGTCCAAACCCAATTCATAATCATGCACAACTTTGAAAATTTCACAAGTTCGTGCGATAAATTTTGAGTAACTTGTGAAACAAGTTATGTTCTTCAATTTTCAAAACCAAGTTTGAGCAATAAGCTAAAGTTCGTTTATTTTCAAAACAAACTTGAACAACCATGTTGTTCATGATTTTCAATCCAAACGCGAACTTAAGCCAAGCTTGATCATCCTTTTAAACCAAGCTCGAAATAGAGCCGAACTTGTGAACTTTCCAATTTTGTGCATGTCTTATGATTTTGTTTATCATTCAAACTTGAACTACGCTTGTTCTTGAGCTTCGATAGCTTAAGTAACGAGCAAGGTTCATGATTTTAATAAACTCGAACAACAAACTTGTTCGTGATTCCCTTCTTTTGTTAAACTTTCCCTTTAAGGCATCTTTGTTCCTTTGAGATCCCTTAGAGTCTCGACAAAACCAAACTTGAATAAAACGGGAATGGCTTGACGTATGTCTCCCCAAACCTCGGTTGCACGAATGCGTGACGTATGTCTCGTCGCTCGGGCAACCGTCATTCCACCCTTGACGCGTCTCACACGCTCAACCTTCCCTTGGCCCCCTTGTGGCCATTTTTAACCTTTTCTTGGCCCTCGTGGTCAATCCGAACCTTTTGCGCCTTTGCGCGTTTATTTTCAAAACATTTACGCCTGGCGCGAATTTATCGCCTCCGCGCGTTTGTCGTTTATTTTCAAACTTTTTACGCCTCTGTGCGTCTGTCTTTTTTTTTAAAAAAAACATTTACGCCTTGCGCGAGTTTATCGCCTTAGCTTCCGTCTTTCATCATTTAAAACTTTGTACGCTTTCGTGCGTTTTAAAACCTTTGTTCAAGTCCGAGTGCAAATCTTTTTTTTTATCAAATCATTTACCTTTATGCATTGTCGTCAATGGCCAGTTCGGCAACAATCCGAACAGTTGACATTTACTTTCATTACTTTCTCTTTTTTTAAACTTTTTTCGCTCGGACGCGATCAAATCTTTTTTTAACTAAAACGAACCAACATACAAACTTTTTCTACCCAAAGAACTACGTACGCTTTGAATTCTCCGACTACCGGGAGATACGTAGGAGCAAGATCGACATCTTGTCAAGCCCATTAATAGAAAACCTTTTTTTTTCCCTTTCGTTCGTTTTTATCTCTTTCTTCATTTCGCATTATATTTTTATATTTCCTTTTATATATGTTTAAACACGCAAGTAAAACATCGAAACATTTTAAGCCTAAGCCGACTAAGAGGTTCCCGTTGAGTACAACGGATGTGAGGGGTGCTAATACCTTCCCCTCGCATAATCGACTCACGAACCTAAAATCTTTTTCAAGGTAATTTCAAACTTTTTTCCTTTTCTCCCCGGAAAATTAAAAGTTCAGTCGTGGTTTAACATTAGTGATTCAAAGCTTCCCAATAGCTTGACATCCGAAATTCGACGCGACACCCCTCAATATCACCAACACATCTCATGTTGCATTGGTTATGAATTCTGAGCAAAACATGCAACACCACACTACAATCTGACAGCACACACTCTAAACAGCTCATGTAAGTTTTTCTCCCCCTTTTTAGCCACAAAATTATGACAAAGCACTGATTTCACATTGGGGACAGAAATCAAATAAGCAACTGCACAAAAATCTGCAAAAATAATCCCATTTTCAGATTTAGACATATGTTCAGGAACACTCTCAGCCTTAGCAAAACTGGCAGGTACTCTTTCTTCCTCACATCCAGCTTGATGTAATTGCTATAAGTCCTTGTACAGGCAAACATTTGAAGAATTCAAACCAGACTTATTCCTCTAATCAATCTTCTTCTGAAGTCTATCAATTCTCTTCTGCACAGAGAGTCTGATGGCAGCAAATTCCTCAAATTCACTATCATCCAGTTTCTTTGCTATTCCTGGTTCAGTAACCTTGACTTTGGGTTGCACAGACTTGATATTCTTCAAAACTTTCATATGTAAATGACCAAGCATTTGACAGATCTTGTCCTCTTCCTCAGATTTCCGCAGATAACAATTATCTTCTGATCTGCAGCCCCTCATCTGAACATTACCCTCTTGATCAGTTACCAAACATTCTTCCTTATTGAACATCACCTTCAAGTCTTGATCACACAATTGACTGATACTGATCAAATTTGAAGTTAGCCCTTTAACTAAGTACACATCCTTTAATTTTGGTAAACCATCACAGGCCAAGTCACCAATTCCCAGAATTTCTCCTTTTGCTCCACCACCAAAAGTCACATACATTTTCTTGGTGTAAGGTCTTATATTTTCCAGGAATTTACTAACCCCAGTCATATGTCTAGAGCAGCCACTGTCAAAGTACCATTTTTTCTTAGATGAAGCTTTCTGAGAAGTATTAGCCATTAGACCAACATTCTAAGCTTTAGGCTTCCACACCTTCTGAACATTGTTCCTGGTTGCAGCTGGTTGCACTCTTCTGTGATTAAAGTGCTCAGGATAACCATATAGTTTGAAACAAAATGGTTTGATATGCCCCTTCTTTCCACAGTGATGACAAACCCAAGTATGATTTCTTCTTTTGTTTCTGGAAAATTTCTGGGGTTGCTTCTGAGGCAGCATCTGAATTTGCTTCTGAGGTCTCATCTGAGTTTGCTTCTGAGGCTGCTTCTGAGGTTGCATTTGAGTTTGCTTCTGAGCTTTCTTCTGAGATTGCATCTGAGAACTCATCTTTGATGTCCCAATCATAGAATCATAAGATTCAGAAGCAGAAACAAATTGTTTAACAAGATTTTTCTTCTTGAGGTTCAGACTCTCATCCACAAATCCTAAACCCTTATGTTTCCCTTGTTTATGAGCACCCAGAATCTCCTCCAACTTATCAGTACCAGAGTTCATCATCCTAACTTGCTTCTTCATCTGATCAAGTTGAGAATTCAAATGTGTTACTTCATCATTAAGATCAGTAATTTGTCCTATATGAGCACATCTTTCAGACTGCAGCTGACACACAGTTTCCTTCTCCGTCTCTAATAACTTGATCAATTCTTGATTTCTGAGATACAATTCTTCATAAGAAACAGCTGGTTCCTCAAAAATCAATTCTTCATCACAGGCTTCAGATTCTGATGAAGTTTCAGTTTCTGATGAAGTTTCAGACTCTGAATAGACTACAGGCACAGACTTTGAGCAAGCTTCTGAAACCATAAGAGCAGCAACATGCTTAGCTGACTTACTCTCAACCTCTCCTTCTGAGCTATCCTCATCAGACCAAGATACAGCAAGGCTTTTCTTCTGCTTCTTGAGAAAATTAGGACATTCAGTTTTGATATGTCCATAGCCTTCACACTCATAACACTGCACACCTCTTGCTTGTTTGCTATTCTCTTCAGATTGTTGCTTATTATTGTTGAGTCTGAGATTCTGACCTTTGTATTTGGATTTCTTGTCCACCTGTTTCAGAATCTTTTTGAACTGTTTTCCTACTAACACAAGTGCTTCTGATAAATCATCTTCATCTTCATCAAGCTCTTGTTGATTATCAGCTTCAGAATTAACAGCAAAAGCTATTCCTTTCCCTTTCTTATCAGGCTGTTTGCAGAAAGCAGTCTCAAAATTGAGCAAGGACCCAATCAGCTCCTCAACCTTCATGGTGGTGATGTCATGAGCTTCTTCTATGGCTGTAACCTTCATATCAAATCTTCTGGGCAGGGACCTGAGGATTTTTCTGACTAACTTCTCATCTGTCATCTTTTCCCCAAGAGAATCAAAGGAATTTGCCATGTCCAGCACATTCATGTAAAACTCCTAAACAGTTTCATCCTCAAACATCTTCAAGTTTTCAAATTTTGTTGTGAGCAACTGAAGTCTGGATAGCTTAAACTTAGAGGTTCCTTCATGAGTGGTTTTCAGAATTTCCCAAGCATCTTTTGCCACAGTACATTGCTTGATGAGTCTGAACATGTTCATGTCAACACCATTGAAAATTCCATTCAAGGCCTTTGAGTTTCCATGTGACAGATCATCTTCAGCTTTGGTCCACTCCTCTTCAGGCTTCAGAATCTCAGTTTTGTTACCATCTTTGTCCAAAACCACAGGATGATCCCAGCCTTTAATCACAGCCTTCCAAGTTCTGCTGTCAAAGGATTTCAGGAATGCACACATCCTTGATTTCCAGTACTCATAATTGGTGCCATCAAGTAGGGGTGGTCTGTTAAAAGGGCCTCCTCCTCTCTCCATAAAGCCAGACATTAAAAATTCTGGATCACACCCAAAACACAGGCAGGGTGCATGCTCTGATGCCAATTGAAATTTCTGGCTTTGCAATAATGAGAGTAAACTGGTTCATAACCAACAAGTTCTGAACTTAACTTAGAACAATTAAAAACAGATAAGCAGCAGAAATTAAAAGTGCAGGAAAGCTAAAGAACACAAGGTTTGTTAACCCAGTTCGAAGTAAACACCTCCTACTCTGGGGGATACCAATCCAGGAAGGAAATCCACTATTGGAATTAATCCTTAAGACTCAGACACTGACTCCCAGTTCCTATCCCAAGCAATCAATCTCCACCTAGTCAGACTTCTACCCACGCACGAGTATTAGAATCCACTAACTTCCTATTCAAGTAACAACCCAGTCACTTGAACAACCCTTGAACTAAACCCAGTTCTGAAACAAAACAACCCAGTTTTTGAAGAACACACTTCAAAACAAAAACTTCATTCTTGCTTAAAAGCTTTGAATGAATTACAACTCAAAATACCTAAACCAACTCAAACTGAGTGGTGCACAGACAAAGCTAAAAAGCTTACACACTAAGACTCAATTTCTGAATATAAAGCTCTCTAATTTTGTATGTCTTGAATAGCAGCAACACTCCTCCTTTTATAACCTTCAGCAAGCAACATTAATCTGAATTAAATCTTCTAAAATAGATATGTTTCTGAATTATGCAAGGCTTGAAAAGGAAACATATAAACCTTCAATGTATCTGCAAAAGATTTCTTCAAGAAATATGAACTTCATAAAATACGAGCCAATCTTCAAAAGATCTCCTCCAAATTAATCAGGCCTTCTAGAATCAACATGCTTGAATAAATCCTTGTTAAATCTCGCAAAGATTCGCGCCAAAACAATTCAGAAAAACCAGCTTCTGATGAAGTCAACGAAAGTCAACTCTGCTACAGTGCGTCTGATGCTTCAGAAGCACATTTCAGCTTCTGAAGTAACTTTCAGCTTCTGAAGGTGATTTCAGCTTCTGAATGACTTCAAAATGAAAAACTTGCAATTGAAGATTTGTTCTACTCATTAAGATGCTTCTATTCAACACATTGGATTTGCCAAAATATGCAGCCAACACCAAAATACTCAACAGATTTTGGTTTAAAGTACCACCCGGGAAAGGCGAACGTAGTTGCTAACGCCTTAAGCAGGAAGTCCTTGATGAGAGCAGAAGTATTAATGCACACTTGTGAATTGTATAAGAAATTTAGAGATCTTAATCTCAGTGTCACGGAGTTGGACAATGGCATTTTGTTGCGAAGACTAGAGGTCACTTGTGATTTGCGATCCAGAATCCCACATGCTCAATGTCGCGTCGAATTTCGGATGTCAAGCTATTGGGAAGCATTGAATCACTAAATTTAAATCACGACTGAACTTTTAATTTTTCGGGGAAAAAGGAATAAAGTTCTAAATTACCTTGAGAAAAGATTTTAGGTTCGAAAGTCGATTATGCGAGGGGAAGGTATTAGCACCCCTCACATCCGTTGTACTCAACGGGAACCTCTTAGTCGGCTTCGGCTTAAAATGCTTCGATGTTTTACTTGCGTGTTTAGACATATATAAAGGGAAATATAAAAACATAATGCGAGATGAAGAAAGAGATAAAAACGAACGGAAGGGAAAAAAGAAATTTTTTATTAATGGGCTTGACAAGATGTCGATCTTGCTCCTACGTATCTCCCGGTAGTCGGAGAATTCAAAGCGTACGTAGTTCTTTGGTAGAAAAAGTTTGTATGTTGGTTCGTTTTAGTTTAAAAAGATTTGATCGCGTCCGAGCGAAAAAAGTTTGAAAAAAAGAGAAAGTAAGTGTCAACTGTTCGGGTTGCTGCCGAACTAGCCATTGACGACAATGCATAAAAGTAAATGATTTGATAAAAAGATTTTGCACTCGGACTTGAACAAAGGTTTTAAAACGCACGAAGGCGTACAAAGCTTTAAATGGTGAAAGATGGACGCTAGGCGATAAACTCGCGCAAGGCGTGAATGTTTTTAAAAAAATAAACAAAAAGACAAACGCACAGGGGCGTAAAAAGCTTGAAAATAAACGACAAATGCGCGGAGGCGATAAATTCGCGCAAGGCG
The DNA here is from genome assembly GCA_018208015.1 of Medicago ruthenica. Lineage (NCBI taxonomy): Eukaryota > Viridiplantae > Streptophyta > Magnoliopsida > Fabales > Fabaceae > Medicago > Medicago ruthenica. Next base: position 53,935,065 of record CM031372.1, on the reverse strand, counting down.
TAAAAATGGTTAAAATAAACGCGCAACGGCGCGAAAGGTTCGGATTGACCACGAGGGCCAAGAAAAGGGTAAAAATGGCCATAAGGGGGCAAAGGGAAGTTTTGAGTGTGCTAGACGCGTCAAGGGTGGAATGACGGTTGCCCGAGCGACGAGACATACGTCACGCATTCGTGCAACCGAGGTTTGGGGAGACATACGTCAAGCCATTCCCGTTTCATTCAAGTTTGGTTTCGTCGGGACTCTAAGGAATCTCAAGGGGAACCAAAATATTTAAAAGGAAACTTAAAGAAAAGAAAAGAAAATACGAACAAATTTGTTGTTCGATTTTATTAAAAATCATGAACATTACTTGTTGCTTAAGTCATTGAAACTCAAGAACGAGTATAGTTCAAGTTTGAATGAGAAACAAATTCATAAGACATGCACAAAATTGGAAAGTTCATAAGTTTGGCTCAATTCGAGCTTGGTTTTAAAAGAGTGAGCAAGCTCGGCTTAAATTCGCGTTTGGATTGAAAATCATGAATAACATGGTTATTCAAGTTTGTTTTGAAATAGACGAACTTTTGCTTGTTGCTCAAACTTGGTTTTGAAAATATTAAAGAACATAACTTGTTTCACAAGTTACTCAAAATTTGTCGCACGAACTTGTGAAATCTTCAAAGTTGTGCATGATTATGAATTGGGTTTGGACAAAAATGGTTTTAACCCTCTTTAGGTTCTGAATCAAGGGCTGGAACCCCAAAAATTTGACATTTTGAATGCCTGATTCATGCTCTGAGTTTCACATACTTCGCAGAGCGGCCAGAACTTGGCTCTGTGAAGTCAGGTTCTGGTGTGTTCGCAGTGCGAGCAATACTTTGCTGTGCGAAGTATGCGAATTTTCAAACTCAGAAGCTGTTTCTGAACAGAAGTTCAGAAACTGCTTCTAAGCAAGCTTCAGAACCTAAAGGGGGTTAAAAAGCTTTGCAAAAATGAATAAAAAGGGGGATAAAAACTCAGTTTCAAAGCTTGGCCCCTTTGAGGTCCCTTTTGAGTTTCAAAAGGGGTTTTTGTGCACAAAACAAATTTGAACAAAGCAAGTGATGAAAGCAGCAAACACAATGAAAAAGAAAGATTATAGGAGACTTACAGAACTCCTAGCAGTGCTTGAGCAATAGATTGGAAGTGGTTTGCTTGCTTGGTGAGAGGTTATGAACAATGTTCTAATTGGTTTGTGATGGACTGATTTTGTGCTGCAATGCAAGGGATTTTGGTATGAATTTCGTGTGAGTAAGGCTGTGTATTTCAGGTTTTTTCAATGTGTAATGGCTCTCTCTAATCCTTGGGCCTTGGCATTCCTTTTATAGGCCAAAATGCAAATCTATGTAATGATGAACAATATCCTAAAACACTAGCTGATTTGGGCTAAATTCAGGCTAGAACACTTTGCATTTAATGCTAATGGATAGAGGTTACTTTGCCTTGTGCCAAGGGGCAAGGTCTTGACTGATCTCAGCCACAAATGCCATTAATTCTAGAAGGTAATGATGAGAAAAAACTGTAAAACAGGGCAGCTGCAAAAGGGATGATTCTTGGCATCAATCCTTGCAATCTTGGAAGGTCAAGCAATGAAAACGTGTACTGCCATGTACAGGGAGATTGGGGGAAGCAAAATGAGCATGTGGGCTGGTGTGTGGGAGGAGAAATCCAGCTCAAAACAAGGCACACTAAACAGCTTTTTGGGCAAGAAAACCACTTGTGTTTGGCTGGTTTTGGCAGAGAAAAAGGGAAGGAAAGGGATCAAGCAGCTGGCTGGCAAGCTTAGGTTGGGTGATGGGTCAATTTGGAGGGACAAGAGCTGACCAAGGGCAGCCAATTTGTTTGATCACATGATAGGTTGGAAGAAAATCCTTCTTTCCTTTTACCTTTAATGTCACATATTAATTCTTGCCTTGCTGCACCAAATCAGTCACAAAATAGCAGTAATAATAGTAATAATGCTAATAATAACAATTGTAGTTGAAAGCAAAAAGGATAAACCAATATATAAAATTCTGCAGAAAATTTCGCAGAGGTCGCAATGCGAACTCCCCTTTTTTTTGATTTTTTGTATTTAAAAATAAAAAGGTGGAAAATGAATAATAATAAATAATAATAATAATGATAATGCAAAAATGCAAATGATAATGATAATGAATAAAATAGTAAATGACAATAATAATGAAAATGATGATAAAAAATAAAAAATGATAAAAACTTAATAATATTAATTAAAATAAAAAACCCTAATAGTAGTAAAAGATAATAATGATATTATTAAAGAAAAGTAGAATAACAATAACATTAATAATATTAAGGATAATGGAAATGCTAATAATGATAATGATAAAATGCAAATAAAATACTATAACAAGAATGAAATAATAAAAGGTAAAAATAAGTAATGAGATAATTAAAAGATAAAACACATAAAAAATATAAGTCAAAAAATGGGGTATGACAGATGCCCCTATTTAAGTTTCTTCGTCCCGGAGATTGAAAGAGAAATTTGAAATGGACGGGCCGAAGAGACTTAAATATAGAGTACGCCATTTTTTGACTAAATATTTTTCCGAGTTATAAATGCTATAAATGCATGTATGCAAATGTTATGAATGCTTGTAATGTAAACATGGATGCAAAGACGATAAAAAAAGGAAGACCACACCGGGGATAAGTGTCAGCTGTTCGGGTTGTCGCCGAACTGCCACTGACAACAAAGAATGAAAAGGTAAATGCCAGCTGTTCGGGTTGTTGCCGAACTGGCCACTGACGACAAAAGAATGAAAAGAATGTCAACTGTTCGGGTTGTTGCCGAACTTGCCATTGACGACAAGAAAATAAAATGTCAACTGGAACTTGCCATTGACGACAGGAAAATAAAATGTCAACTGTTCGGATTGTTGCCGAACTTGCCATTGACGACAGGAAAATAAAATGTCAACTGTTCGGATGTTGCCGAACTTGCCATTGACGACAAAAGAAAAAATGTCAACTGTTCGGATGTTGCCGAACTTGCCATTGACGACAAAAAATAAAATGAAAGATGTCAGCTGTTCGGATGGTTACCGAACTTGCCACTGACGATACTGGGGATGCGGCTGACAAGCCGTTCCTTACAGAAATGCCCCTTCAATCGGGGAGAAAGAATGCACAAGCTGTTCATTGAAGAACTTGTCACTTGGCATAACACTAGGGAGTATGCACAAGCTGTTCATCAAAGAACTGCCACTTGGCGTAAAGACATGATAAAAAGACACGCAAGCTGTTCGTTTGAACTGCCACTTGGCGTAAAAGGGTGACATCTCTGAACCAGACAGACTGGGGATGACACTTGGGGAAAAAAGAATTCACGAATTGCTCGCGATTGATTGGTGAGACTCATGATGGTTAGAAATAACCATGAATGATATGTAGTATGTTGTATGCATATGTATGAATGTATGAATGCATGACTGTCACTGAGGACGTCGTGTGAGAGATGGATTTGTACTGGGGATACCCAACTTGTTTGTTAAGGATTTGCCCCTTGATACGATGAAAAACTTGCACAAGCTATTCGTTAAATAACTACCGCTTGGCGAAAAGGAGGATGATATCCCTAGACCAGATAGACTGGGGATGCCATTCGACTATTTGTTGTGGGAAATGCATGATATGAATATGAGATGCATGTTAATGAATGATTATGATACGATGCATGAATTATGCTGACCTGGGGGATGACAGACGTCACGCGGGACACTGGGGATTATGATTTGAATGCCGAGCAAAGTCAGGCTTGGATGATGTAAGACTCCACTGGGGGGATATGCCAATAAGATTGGGCTTCGCTTGTGAATTCGCTGGGGATATAAGGATCATTTTGGAAGCATGATCGATATCCAGCCTTCGATGCCAATGGTAATTGGGCTTTTGAGAGTAGGACAAAGATTGACTTCCTGGGGAGTTTGTTAATCCACTGGGGATTGTGGTAATCCGCTGGAGAGAAGAACTGGCGATTCCGCTGGGAATGCTTACGCTTTGGTTGGCAAGTCCTTGCCTGAATTGTCCTTTCCGGCTCTTAACTCACTGGGGAATTTCCGATTAATTCACCGAGGATTCCGTTGGGGAATTCCTTTTTGCAATTGACCATGCTCGGCCCACGAAGCTTTATCTGCTTTAAGGACAGACATCGATGTACACTCCAAATATTCACGAGTTCGAAAAGGAATGTGTTTGTTATTGATAAAAATAAAAGACTCATGAAATAAATTTTGAAAAAGTTTTTTTTGTTTTTTTTTTGAAATACTATCATCAAGAATAAAAATGAATGAAATGGATTTGACAAAAGGTAAAGAATGTTGGGAAGTGAAATTCATTAAAGGGGTGACAGCCTGCCAAAGGCGTGGCTCCACGAATCTTACAAAGTCTAAAAAAAAGGTAAATATAAAAGGGAAGGGTACATTGAACGCGATGGCCACTAGTATCCCTAATAACTTTGAATTCCTTGTTTGGATGCTTCCAATTCGGAGTCTTCAGACAATTGATGTGCCCCTAACGAATTACGACTAATCCGATGTAGTTACTTTGCCTTTTGATCCTTAATTTTTGCATAGGTCATCCTTTCAGATGTTTGACCTATCAGGATGATTATTTCTGTTTTATGTCTCTAATTTTTTCCTGGACCGCCTTTTCAGGTTTTCAGTCCACCGAGACGCTCATTTTTGCCTAAGCCGCCCTTTCGGGTTTTCAACTTACCGAGCTGTTCTTTTGTTTTTAGACAAAGTATTTCTTGACTACATCGGAATTCACAGGACGCAGAAAATCCTCGCCGTCCATTGTTGTGAGAATCAAAGCTCCTCAGGAGAAAACTCTCTTGACGACATACGGGCCTTCGTAGTTAGGCGTCCATTTTCCCCTAGAATCGGGTTGAAAAGATAGGATCCTTTTGAGCACGAGGTCTCCTTCTTGGATTTCACGGGGACGAACCTTCTTGTCAAAAGCTTGTTTCATCCTCTTTTG